>JAWQEG010002385.1:0-1220000 GCA_033782935.1 Petrolisthes cinctipes | reverse complement strand
TGTTTCCTGGCATATTATGGAGGAATCAATGCACTCCAATGTAACAAAAGTTTTCAGATTGGACGGCCTGACTAACCAAAACTTTTATGGAACAGCACAGTATAGTTTTGGTACAGCCACAATCAAATATCCACCAACACTTTCCTTCCATCTTGCAAATAAATCAGTATCATATCAAAATATAATCATACAACACCTTACGTCAACTCAACCCCCTCAATTATTATTATGGTGTGCTGCAAAATCATACATGTGTTGTTCTTTATTACCAAGATATTTACTACGATGAAAGGAAAGTGTTGGTGGATATTTGATTGTGGCTGTACATTAGAACTCCTTGATTCCTCCAGAGTATGTCACGAAACAAGACCTGAATAACAATAATAATGTTGTCCTGTTGCTTGGGATAGTTTGTATGGAGGAATCATTTACTTCAGATTCACCACCACCGAACACTAACTAACTGATTGATTGAATGATTGATTGATTGATTGATTGACTGACTGATTGACTGACTGACTGATTGACTGACTGACTGATTGACTGACTGAATGAATGAATGAATGATTGATTGATTAATTGATTGATTGATTGACTGACTGACTAACTAACTGACTAACTAACTGACTGAATGAATGAATGATTGATTAACTGATTGACTGACTAACTAACTGACTAACTAACTGACTAACTGACTAAACTAACTGACTAACTAACTAACTAACTAACTGACTGACTAACTAACTAACTAACTAACTGACTAACTGACTAACTAACTGACTAACTAACTAACTAACTAACTAACTAACTAACTAACCAACTAACTAACTAACTAACCAACTAACTGACTAAATAACCAACTAACTAACTAATCATCTAACTAACTAACTAACCAACTAACTAACTAACCAATTAACTAACTAATCAACCAACTAACTAACTAACTAACTAACTAACTAACTAACTAACTAACTAACTAACTGATTGACTGACGTGCTTATAATTATTAACCAACTTGTCGTAATTAGTTTGAGTGACAGTTTGACAGAAGGGTAACTGTTGGGTAATTACCTTGGCATCTATATAGGTGGTGGTTTCTCACTCTATGGTTAATTACACAGTCCATTGGCTCTCTCTCTCTCTCTCTCTCTCTCTCTCTCTCTCTCTCTCTCTCTCTCTCTCATTTCTTTTTCACAAACACACACAGTCTCTCTCTCTCTCTCTCTCTCTCTCTCTCTCTCTCTCTCTCTCTCTCTCTCTCTCTCTCTCTCTCTCTCTCTCTCTCTCTCATAATTTCTTTTTTTTTACCAACACACACAGTCTCTCTCTCTCTCTCTCTCTCTCTCTCTCTCTCTCTCTCTCTCTCTCTCTCTCTCTCTCTCTCTCTCTCTAACACAATTTCTTTTTCACAAACACACACAGTCTCTCTCTCTCTCTCTCTCTCTCTCTCTCTCTCTCTCTCTCTCTCCTCTCTCTCTCTCTCTCTCTCCACACACACATTTCTCTTCTTATTGTGACCTTCCTTTTCATCCAACTCTTACTAACACACCTACTCACTGCACCTTCCCATCAATCCCATCTTCTCTTTGCCTGCCTTCCTCCCTATAAATTAACCCATGTAGTATTTATTTTATTTCCCGAACTGACCTTCATTCTTGCCTCTAACTAACCAAACCAAACCTTCCTCTCTAGAGCCTCTCCTGTGTTTCCTCTCCCTCTGACTTACTGTACAGCTCCACAATCAAATAACCACCGACACTTTCCTTCCATTGTGCAAATAAGTCAGAATCATATCAAAATACAATAATCATACAACACCTTAAGTCATTTCAAATCCCTCATTTATTATTATGAGGTGCTGCAAAATCATACACGTGTTGTTCTTTATTACCAAGATATTTACTACGATGGAAGGAAAGTGTCGGTGGTTATTTGATTGTGGCTGTACATCCCTGCACATCTATAAATTAATCAGTCCTGTAATTTTATCCACAACTGACCTGCCCACATCCCTAATAATTAACCTAAACTATGGATTTCCCAGACTGATTATCTTCCTTGACTCTGACTAACTAAATTAAGCCTTTTCCTTTAACCTAACCTAACCTAACCTTTCTTGCCTCTGACTAACCAAATTAAACCTAACCTAACCTAACCTAACCTAACCTAACTTAACCTAACCTAACCTAACCTAACCTTTCTTGCCTCTGACTAACCAAATTAAACCTAACCCAACCTAACCTAACCTAACCCAGTATTTCCCTGATTGATCTTTTTCCTTGCCTCTGACTAACCAAACCACACACACACACACACACACACACACACACACATCTTTCTTCATATTTTTCGAGGTGATTTCAGGAATAATTACGAATCTAAAGATAAAAGGATAAATATTTGTTGTTCCTTTTGTGTAACCAACAGGTGAGGAGTCAGCAGCGGTACACACAGCCAGTTCAGCAGGGAAGGTGCCAGCAACCAGATGGTGTGTGTTGTTGTTGTTGTTGTTGTTGTCCATCATGCCCTCCAATACACCTTCAGGCTCCCGGTGACCTCATGGCAACGAAGGTACACTGTATGTTATGTGAGGTGGAATAGACGTAGAGTTTGGTATAGATGATGGTAAGGTAGTAAGGAAATAGATAGAGGTATGGATGGAGAGACAAGAAGGAACTGACTCATTACACAGTGTGACTGTAATATACCTGTATACTAGTTAACAGTAAATGTCATTATAAAAGTACACAATATATATATATATATATATATATATATATATATATATATATATATATATATATATATATATATATATATATATATATATATATATATATATCCAGACCCGACAGTCTGGAGAGACAGGTTCTGCTCTTCATATTTAATCAGATGTTTTTTTCTTTATTTCAGACCCAAGATGGTTTCCAAACTAACAATTGAATAACTCGTGGTCATGTACACAACACATTGTGGAGGAGGAATAGTACCATTGTGGAGGAGGTAAGGCCTATAGTACCAAAGTGGATGGAGCCAAGTACAGTACGAGGACCAAATGGATTGAGGCCACGTTAAACCTGTGTTGTGATGAGTAGGCTACTGTTGTTCTTCAGAGCATCCTGACCACACCAACACCTCAACAATATACACGTTATATCCTCACCAATTTAAAATATAGGGTCCATTCTACAGTGGTATTCGTTTGTTAGCTTCCCAACCAACCACACTTGTAAGGCTTCATTATTTCCAAAAACTGAGTATCCACATTCACAAAATCTATCAAACAGTTAGATAATGATGATCACTGCCTAGTTTACTCACCAAATTCATTAAATAATTCACCATAAGTCATTAACCCGGCTAAGTTTCTTTCGTTTGCATGCTTACAAACCAATACCAACCACTGTGGAATCAACCCATAGACATTACTCGCCCATATTCCAAATTGCTGTGATTAAAGTTGAAACTGCTGTTCTTCAGACAGTAACGTGTATAAATAAAGTGACGTCATCCTGTGTGGCAATAACAAAGTGGACAGAACTACAGGTTAACTCATTTTCAAGACTAAATTCTTGTACAGTCACTTGCCAGGCATAATGAGTATCCAAGTGTGCTTCGAATACCCTGATGGAATATTAAGGGGAAGGTATACCTTTAATAGACTGTAGCACCTTGATTCCTCCAAAGTATGCCAGGAAACAAACCCAGATGAAGAAAAATAATGGTGTCCTGTTGCCTGGAATAGTTTGGAGGAATCATTTGCTCCAGATTTACCACCAAAACAATGAGCTATATAGCCTACATCCCCTTAAACGAACTCCATCAAGTATGAGACAGTATAAATAACATTGTAATTGGTTCACTGGTGTGTGTCAGATGATTCCAAATTTCAACATCACCTGTATACTTATTATTCCTCGTGACTGTACACCCCCGCCATTGACGCACGTGCAGACTAATCAGGTTAATTAAGGCAGGAAATTCCTACTTTTTCACTTAATAAAAATATTGTCACCACTGGGAAGAGTTTCATTTTGTCTTGGCCTTAATCTGTATGTGTGTAGTGAGTATAACAATCTGTAATAGGAAATGAAACAAAGTTGATAATTATACCTTGCCCACCTTCCCCACTCTTTCATTGCTCCGAGTCTATACATGCCATCTGATCATTTCACAGTCCACTTGGAACACAGGACTGCAGATCCCTATCAATCTCTAACCTTCTCTTTACAAACCTATTCTTTACACATATTCACTACAATCACACGTTATATAATCAAAATACACTGTACTGTACTCTGCATGGCGAGTCATTGTGTTGTTTTGGGTTGCAATTCAAGTTAAAATAGATTTAATTTCTTCATACCAGTACCAGTGAGCTACCGTAGTCAGTGTTGTCACCCTTTGCATAATATGGTCATAATTGCCAAACTAAATTCATGTTTATTATGCCAGATCACATTGCGTTTCGCAGAACATACTGAGTATATGTAACTGATAGAGATACAGAGAACAGCGTACAGCACTGTGAATAATTGTATGTATTTAAGGTAACTTATAATAATCACATGGTAATTCCTAAAGTATCGTCCCTTATATCACCATCTACTGGTTTCCTGGAGCAATATCCTAATGTCCATGACTTGGGGAACTAATTGGGTGAAGATTTACTGTAGGCTAATACTACTTGTGTCTATTTGTGGTGGGACCGTGTATAATGATAAATGTAATCATCATATATCGAGGACCTACTGCATCATTCTCTACAAGAAGACAAACACTGGCTGGAGTGTTTAGGGTGTTAGTGTTCCTGTTGGTACTGCTGGACCTGAAGGGGGTAATTCGCTATTGTTACATTGGAGCTCCTCGATTGCTCCAAAGTATGCCAGGAAACAGGACCAAAAGAGCAAAAATAATGGTGTTCTGTTGCTTGGAATAGTTTGGAGGATTCAGTTGCCACAGAATTACCAACACAAAACTTCTCCCTTAAAGGGACCCCGTGACGTAGTCAGAAACTTGGAGGTTAGTGAGGCCTTCCAATATTGCCACGAAACACCACTTGTATTGAAGAAGCTTGTTCCATAGCATAGTCAGGAGGAATCAAAACCATGGCATGCTCTCTAAGGGTCGATTCCACAGTGGTATTCGTTTGTTAGCTTTCTAACCAACCACACTTGTTAAGGCTTTATTATTCTATCAAACAGTGAGATAATGATGATCACTGCATAGTTTATTCACCAAATTCATTAAATAATTCAGCCATAAGTCATTTACACGGTTAACATTCTTTCGTTTGCGTGCTTACAAACCAATACCAACCACTGTGGAATCAACCCTAAGTCTCAGGTATGATCACAGGATCCTTAAGGAAACTGTCTTGTTGGCAAATTGGAAGGTCATACTAATTCCTCCTAACTATGCCAGACAACAGACGCCCTCAAAGGTTCTATTGGCCACAACCATTCTTACACACGCAGTTGTTTTTGAGGATTTACAACATACAGAAAATGTAAGACTATGTAACTGCAATACAACGCTATTATTAGGTTTGTTATGTAGCAATCACTGAGTCACTTAGTAGACCATTCACTGCAGTACTTCCAGAATAATGACCTCTCTTTCCTTATAACCTGTGTAAGAATTCCTGTGTCCAACCATACTAGTAGTGGACCTTCTGTGTTGTGGTACACTTTGGAGGAATTAGACACCTTACAATTCACCAACAAAGGAATCTTCCCTTAATTAATAGTGCCGTGAGGGTTTGATTTTATTCGTGTGGTACTAAAGACATTATACAAGAATGTTGGTGGTGTTTACGATGGTGTGGTACTGTACCATTACGATGACTCCATAGACACACTACAGAACCATCGTACCTGTACCATATCATCGGCAACACCATGGATGTCCTTGCATACGGTACAAAGTGTTATGGTTTGTATTGTCAGGTTCTTTTACTGTGACAGAATCATTGAGGTAATAGTGGTGTGGCCTTATATACCCACATAGGGTCCATTCCACAGTGGTATTCGTTTGTTAGCTTCCCAACTAACCACACTTGTACGGCTTCATTATTTTCCAAAAGCTGAGTATCCACATTCACAAAATCTATTAAAACAGTTAGATAATGATGATCACTGCCTAGTTTACTCACCAAATTCATTAAATAATTCACCCATAAGTCATTAACACAGCTAACATTCTTTCGTTTGCATGCTTACAAACCAATACCAACCACTGTGGAATCAACCCTTAGTGAAGGATAACATAAAGGAACAAACACATTCACTAACACAGTAATAATACAATATCCAAGGGGAAGTCAATAAAATTATCTGGCTCTTTACTTTACGAGTCTGTGAAAAAGTTTAGAGTACAGAACTGTAGGCCTATATGTAAATTTCCATACTGTACTTGATGACTTGGAAGATGTGGCAACACGACTTTTGACTCCCACTGTACAACCAGAGAACATAAATAAAACTATATATCTGAAAATATATTATGCCCTCTAGAATACTACAAATATAATACAGCATACGGGACTGTAGTGTTGAGACTGACACATACATATATATACATAACATACTGTACACTACATATATAGATATACATAACATACATACATAGATATAGCCAATACCAGACTACATGGTGCTACACTTGATAGATACACACTGCTTCTTGTATGTTGATTTTATTTTCAAGTTCTTTATTTACCTTTAGTACAAGACCCATTACTCAGGGCAATGACGTCACTAAAGGCCAGGGAGTTTGGTTATATAGATGGATATTGATGGTGGAGAAATGAAATTGTCTACAATAATAACAATAATAATAAAAACAATATATATATATATATATATATATATATATATATATATATATATATATATATATATATATATATATATATATATATATATATATATATATATATATATATATATATATATATAAACAAAAGAAAAACAACGGTATTAAAGTTAAGAAAAATAAAACAGAGAAAAAAATTATATCAATACACCTATTGACAATATTAATAACGTCAGTGATAATAATAAAAGCAGAATAAAAAGTATACAGGTAATGAAATAATGGTTCTAATACAGGTTAATTGTCAACATTAAAAGGTGACATTGCTAGGGGCTAAGGAACTCTGGAAATAAGTCGGGAATATGTTCTAGGACATCAGGATAGTTAATCAAATGGTCACACATATTACGTAGTAGGTAAGGGTGTCTGAAGTGGTCAATTAATTAAGGGACAATACATGATGTAATGTAGGAGTGACACTGTGAGAGTTGGGAGCTTGACAGAGTTTACACACAGCCTTGGCAGCAGGAGGCCACCTACCAACCTCACACCTGGAGTGATATTCCATTCAGATGCGAGCAATGGCAACATGACAGCGACGAGTGAGGGTGGCACTCCTTCCATATATACGAGTGTTTTACTGAATGGTACCTGTCATACTGAGGAATGGAGAAACTGTCATGTCATTCAGTATCAGTGAGGAGTCTCAGATCTTCCCGTGTTTCATGGCGCAGAATTCTTTTAAGGACCTTATGATCGTGTATGCAACTTGGAGGCTTCTGATTCCTCCTGATTATGCCACAAAACTAGCTCCTTCAATACAGGTGGTGTTTCGTGGCAATGTTTGAAGGACTCACTAACCTCCAATTTTCTGACTACATAACGGGGTCCCTCAACCAAAAAGAGAACCTTCAATTAACCAATTTACCAACAAGAGAACCTCCCCTTAATTAAACCTTTGGAGAAGTGGACACGAACACCAGGCTAGGAGAGGTGGCACAAACTTTGGCCACCTTATCGACCTACATGAGCAGGGAACCAGAAAAAAGATACATTGATGGCAAGGATGTTGGCACGATGGAGATGATGGTGCAGGGAGGAGGAGAGAGGAGAAGGGTGGGGTTGAGGCCTATTAATAAGGGTTAGGGCTGCCTGATGGAGGGAGGAGGAGAGAGGGGAAGGGTGGGGTTGAGGCCTATGAATAAGGGTTAGGGCTGCCTGTGAGTCACTGTTAATGAGACCAGATAATTATATTCTCAGTGATGAGGTAAACAAGAGGTGAATTAATGGCAGACATTTTACACTGAGTACTGTTACACCAGTCAGGGAGGCGATGACACATTGAGAAAGTACTGTAGGAGAACCAGAACTGAAAGTAATGAGGCAGCCTCTGCTCTGCCACTCACCAGAAGGAAATCATCAGTGTAAACATGAACAGGCTGGGTGGGGAATTGTTTACAAGCTTCTGAGGGTGTTAATTGTGTAGTATAAAACATTGTGCAGTGAAGGATGGACGACCCTTGTGTTTACTGTGAGGTGTGTTGTGGATAGCTGGAGGTTGTGTAGGTGTGAAGAGATGTTGTGTTTACTGTGAGGTGTGTTGTGGATAGCTGGAGGTTGTGTAAGTGTGTAGAGATGTTGTGTTTACTGTGAGGTGTGTTGTGGATAGCTGGAGGTTGTGTAGGTGTGAAGAGATGTTGTGTTTACTGTGAGGTGTGTTGTGGATAGCTGGAGGTTGTGTAAGTGTGTAGAGATGTTGTGTTTACTGTGAGGTGTGTTGTGGATAGCTGGAGGTTGTGTAGGTGTGAAGAGATGTTGTGTTTACTGTGAGGTGTGTTGTGGATAGCTGGAGGTTGTGTAAGTGTGTAGAGATGTTGTGTTTACTGTGAGGTGTGTTGTGGATAGCTGGAGGATGTTTTAGAATCTGGACCAGACTGGAGTTAACGTGAGAACCTCATCTATAAGTGGGGTAAAGTTGGCAGTAGGAGAGGGAGAGGTTGACAGACACCGAGTACCAATACAGGAACCTATCACATGGATTCTGTCAATGAACTGAGAGATATAAAGTTCAGTAAGCATGCTGACTAATTGGGTTGATGTAAAGCAGTACAGTATAAGATATTACTCAGAGCTTCAGTTTAATCTTTTTTCTAGAGGTTGAAGGAAGGTCTGAGGGAGGAGTGACAAATAAGTGTGTGATAATAAAGAAGAGAGCGGATATACATCATTATGTAAAATGACCGACCAATGGGAATACTCAGCCCTCGTAGACCTGATGTCATAGAGCAGAGGGGGTGAAGTGTAGTCTATAATCTGTCTCGTAGCGGGAAAACATATGCAGAGAGGTTACTGAGGGTAGGCCTATAGATAGGTATTCCTAAGTAAGTGTAATCCTAGACAACATATCAAGGTTATTACCAAGCAATAGGTTAAAGTCATACACAAGTCCGTTTGAAAGAGAACGAACAAGAATATTAGTTTTGGCAGTGTTAATAATGAGTCCACAAGCCGTGGAGGCATCTGCAAATTTACAAAGGAGACATTATAGGGTGATACAAATACTTGGGCGTCCACATCTCAGCGGACATGAGGTGGAACACACACATAGGTAGCATCAGGGCCAAAACTAGTAGGGTCCTGGGGTTCTTGCGCAGGAACCTCAGCAGGTGTAACACAGACATCAAAATTATTGTTTATAACACATTCGTTCTATCACACTTAGAGTACTGCGACACCGTCTGGGACCCACACACTAACAATAATATCAATAAATTAGAGTCCATACAAAACAAAACTGTAAGATGGGCCAGACGTGATTACAGACACACTACATCAGTCACTTTGCTTAAACAAGACACAAAACTAGACCCATTAGTAACACGAAGACAGATACACAGACAACAGATGATATACAAAATCACAAACAAGTTAGTTGACATAGACAAAGACACATATCTACACCCTACAAGTATACGATCCACTAGAGGCAGCCACAATTTAAAATACCATACATACCAGACATGCACTGATATATTTAGGCACTCATTCTTTCCCCGCAGCATCCAAGAGTGGAATCATCTCCCATCTCAAGTAGTTAATAGCCCCACTCTTGACACGTTTAGAAATAGGATCACCAATCATTACCTCCCCAATACTAATCCTCAACCCACAGTCCCTGACCCAATCCACCCTTATCCTAACCCCTTCCTAATCCTCCCCTGGATCCTTAAATCCCCCACACAACCCCCGCATATTATGCTGCCCATGAGCGGCCCTCTGCAGGACCCATAACTTGAACTTGAAATAAGACTATGAGCGCCTCCAATTATATATCATTGATATAAATAAGTCTACCATGAAATTACTGTAACTATTTTCTTTGTTGGAAAAACTCAAGAGCAGGGTTGCGAGTGCTGGAGTTTTTCCCAAGAACTTGGAATTTTAAAGGACAACTTGGGATCTTGGAAATGTGTGTCAAAAATGTAGAATTTCTTGGGATCTTTTAGGTTCATTTGTAAATGTATGGAAATTACATGTAGTTTTAATTATAAACACACATTAAGATTAATAAACTATATGTGTTTAGATAAGATATGGGTGCAAATGGTGAAAATTTAAATAAGATTATTTGATTAATACCTATAATAGGATAGCCTACGAATTAAATCAATTGATATCAGCTGAGACAGGCAGTGCACTGGCCATCAGGGTCCAGCAGGGAATTGTTTTAGGTGGCCTATCAATGGTCAGTGTATATCGTAGAATGATAATAACAGTATGTGTATAGGAAGGGAATAATGGCCAGTACCTTGCTGCTACACAATACTGATACACATATATAATATTATAGGCTACATATCAGTGGTACTTGTTACTTGTTACTTGTTGTTGGATATTCTATGCCCCGCTCCACCAGCAGATGGTGCTCCGCAGGGCCTCTCTCAATATTACTAAACACTATAATCACTTGTAATACTCATATCATCCGTGTCGTAACACTCAGCGAACAGATGTGTTTTCAGTCTTTTCTTAAAAATGGTGCAATTTTCACTATTCCGGACATCTAATGGCAATCCATTAAAGAGCCTTGGTGCACACCTTTCAAACGCTCTGAAACCCATTGTCAGAATACTCCTTGGCTCATTTAACCTGTATTGCTCATCACTATGCCTGAGTTCCATTGAGGTATTTACTTGAAAACCTCTTAAAAGATTCATCAAGTACTCCGGTTTTCCAAATTTTAATGCTCGGAATATTAGAAGACATATCTTGTACACAATCCTCGCCTTTATTGGTAACCAATGTAAGTCAATGAGTGCTGGGGTTATCCTCTCACGAGATGGAAGACCTTTAATTAATCTTGCTGCTCTGTTCATTACGTTTTGCAATTTTCTTAACCGATAGTCTGGCAAACCATAATATAGGGAATTGCAGTAATCCAGTCTGCTTATGACATAGTTATGAAGAAGCATCTTCACGGTATCCTGATCTAAATATTTTCTAACAAAAGCAATGTTCCTCAGGTGATAACCAGAAACTTTCACCACTTGATTAATTTGAGCTTAATACACAACTACAACTTTTTAATATACATTGGTAAGTTCACTCCAGGGTACGATATAAACACTCATATATAAATAATAATAATTAACCTAACATGTTGTAATCCTTAACTGGAACGAGTCTAGGGATTCTGGAGATTTCTTGATATTTTTATGTATTTGTTGTTGTTGTGGTTGGTAACACTGCCAGCGTTGGTAACACTGCCAGCGTTGGTAACACTGACTGCTTGGGGTACCAGTGTGTAAGCGACGTGTTGTGTGTGTGTGTGTGTGTGTAAGTATATACTCCTATATATTGGGCATCAGGTATATGTATTATAGTATATACACAGTTCTGGGGAAAGTATTATGTGTTTGTATGTGTGTATAAATAACATTAATTATAATATATATATATATGTGTAACCATTTGGTGTGTATATATGTATGTGTGTGTATATATGTATGTGTGTATTTTACGTTCTGGAACACTTATTATAAATCTGTAACCAACAATTGGAGTGTATATATGTGTGTGTGTGTGTAAATAAGGTAAATTATATGTGTGTGTGTGTGTGTAAATAAGGTAAATTATATACCGTATATATATATGTGTGTGTAACCATTTGGTATGTGTTTGTGTGTGTGTATATGTGTGTAATAAGGTAAATTAATCATTATTTTGGCTCCATTTCATGGGTATTTATTGAAAGAATTACCGTTTTGCAGCAGTGTTGCCAGATCCGGCTGAGTCCCAGTATTTTGCCCAAGTCATTTATTGTACTTTATAACGATTATTTCCGGGTAGTTTGCCCAGGTTAGCTTCCGGTAGTCTGCCCAGGTTAGGTCCCGGTAGTCTGATGCGGTCTAGGTTAGGTTAGGTCAGGTCAGGTAAGGTCAGGCTAATTTCAAAGTGCCCCATTTGAATATGCCTTATCTTGTATATGGGGCATTTGCGGAGGAAATGCCGTAGAAGAAAATAGTCTTAGAATGGTCTAAATAAGTGGGTAATGAAGGTAGAAAAAGCTTACGCAATAACGGTAATTCATTCAATATTTACCATTTCATGTGTTGGGATTGTGGAGGAATATTGTTTGTCACTCTATATGTGTGTTTACTTGTTGTTTGTCACTCTATATGTGTGTTTACAGGTCATATGAACTTGTTGGTCACTCCGTAATGTGTAATAAGGATGTATGTGTGTTTACAGATCATATTAACTTTCGTTGCCTCTTTGTAATGTGTAATAGGATTGGGAAAATAGGCTAGTTGGAATTATTTCTGAATTACACATGTGCGAGATGTCTAATTATCACTGATATACGGGTATGTTATTATGGTCAAAATTACATAAGTTTGATGTACACAACACCCAGTAGTCTGTTAAGGTTAGGTCCTGGTAGTCTGTTAAGGTTAGGTCCTGGTAGTCTGTTAAGGTCCAGATTTGGTTAGGTCAGGTCAGTTCTGCCTAATTCTAAAATAAACTAATACTATTTGATCTAGCCAAAAATTGGAAAATCCGAGCCAACCTTTGCCAAAAGCTGGGTGATGGGGCATGTATGTATGTATGTATGTATGGCCAAAACAGGATATTTGCACAATAAATGGATGTTAAAATCAAACCAGTCACATGAAAAACTATATTTGTCTGAAAATCTGGCACATGTGTAGGCTACGGTAACTTGGAAAATTTACCAAATAACTTTATATTTCCTTCCACCAATAAATGTGTGTGTGTAGGTGTATATGGATTTTTTTAATACCGGTAATATTTTACAACAGTTATTTTATTTACTTTATGTTGATTTGCTGTCTGTAGGTCTATACGGAAATTTTGATAATATTTTCCAACAAAGCGCCTGTTGGCATTGTATGGGTTTGGGGGCTTGTCCATAATCACTACCATTAAATTTTTTCTGTCAAATACATTTCTTAGTAGGCCTACATGTATGTCCTTTCCTCATAAGTAATTTCCGTTACAAATGCATAACTTTTCTAATACAACTAGCCTTAATTGATTCAATTTACCATAATCTGTGGTGTGTACAGCGGCCATATTGGTGTGTACAGCCAATCAGTTTACTTGATTAATTTGCCTCCATTTCCAATTCCTTACACTGGCTTCCCTTTGTACCAAGGGTTGGTCTGTCCCCAACATATTCTTTGGTGCTGTTTGAGAATAACTAAGTCAGTTTAGACTTCTTACGTGTCCATGTAGTATTACCGACGTCAGTGAACTGCCCCATGTGTAATAAGGCCTATATTTATTGGGAGGACAAGTTACTCTGGAGGTGTACACATAATACTGGTACCTATTCAAGATGGCCACTGAGTGTTTACATTCAGGTCCCGGTAGATTGCTAAGGTTAGCTCCTGGTATAGGCTAGTCTGCCCCAGTTGGGTCACGGTAGTTTGCTGTGGTCCAGATTAGGTTAGGTCAGGTGTGTCTAATTTTATTTAATGCATTATAGTGTATTTCAGACGAACCTGTACCGTAGTTCAATTCTGGGGAAAATGATGCTTTCAGAGATTGGGTGGGGCAGAGGCATGATGTCTTCATAAATACTCGTTTGTGACGGATTTAAACAACAAATTAGTTAAAAACACACAATAAAACATTGTATTCTGAAACCCTCAACTTAAAAAGACATTATGGACAATTACCTACCAGTTATTTCATTTATTTTATGTTTACTTGTTGTGTGTCGGTCAATAATGACAGTATATTAATATTTTACCACAATCCCTAGTTATTTTATTTATTTATGTTGATTAGCTGTCTGTTGGTCTATAATGAAGGTATATTAACCATTAGGGTAAAGTTTAAGAAGAGTCACAGAAATGGATAACACAAACTTGTTTCCAAACTTCTTGTTGAATAATCCATCATACTGTGTTTTTATATGTTGTACCGTAATATACAGGCTGTATCACGACGTATTACCCCTCGGCATTGAAAATATGATTCAATGTACGTTATAGAACATTACATAAATATTGCAATTATGATAAAACTTATTAAGATTAAATAAATAAGGCCTCTTTGGTCCGAAAACCATATTAGGCTTCCACTCCCTCCGAAGCTCACCGCCATTTGACAACACAAGTTAAAATAGTTTTTATCAGTATTCATTGTACTTTACTGAGATCACACACAGCATACTTTATACAACAAAATATACTCAAAATTAAATTTTATATTTCTGGTGTAATTTAATGATATACTTCGCGATACACCCTGTATATAATTGGTACAGTACATTTTGACCAGGTTTAATTCCATCACTCTCTAATAGACTGGACTGAAGGATATAATAAGTAATTAACATATTCAATAGTTAATATTTATATGTTATAAAGTTAGTCTGACTTTACCTGACCTAACATAACATAGTATAATGTAACCTAACTTGGACCAGGACAGACTAGCCTGACCTAACTTGACCTGGACAAACACAGGGGGTAAATTAAACCTGATGAACATACTCTGACACTGAGTAATGATTTCATAAAGCAAAAACACTAACCAATGAAAATAATGAAAAAAGTTGGTAAATAACTTCTGTTCCTTTTCTGTGACTCTTGTTAATTATTACCCAACAGACCACTGTGGACCTACTATAGCCTACCTGGTTTTGGTTACCTTGTCTGATGTGATATAATATTGTGTAAATACATGGTTTTCTCAAATTTGCATGTATAGTTATGGACAGTGCTGTAGGTAGCTATGGTCTAGGTTAGGTTAGGTTAGGTCAGGTCAGGTTAGACACAAGAAATCATTACCACCTTCTCTTATTACTAAATATGGATATGTAATGCAATATAGACCTGCAGACATAATTAATGAACATACTGTAAGATAGCTGGCTGAATTCCACTGGTTCTCATGTCTTTTGTTTTGATCACACAGCCGACGTTGAAAATCAGTCTTCTCTTCAATATTTATCAATGCGTCTATGGCCGGTATTATTTAACTGCTTCTTCGAGGAAAAGGTTCTTCGTCACTCAGTTTGTATTATTTTACAATACAAATTGAGCAGTGTAGAGTGTTTTCCTTGAAGAAGTGGATTAATAATACCAGCCTGTTTCTTGTGGTCAAATGAACCAACCTGACCTGATCCAACCTAAACTGAACCTTTGCTGCCTTTGAGACTTACTTTAAGTGTTGTTTAGGACTTGACTTGTTGAAAATTATTACTGACTTCACTGATCTTTCTCTATGATCTTTAATTGTCTTTCGGGCGAAAGACAATTAAAGATCATAGAGAAAGTCTGATATGAGAGTTAGGCCCCCTTCACACGACGCGACCACAGTCGCGCGACCATATGCTTGTATTGGTTTAGATGGAGCCCTTCACACGGGGTCGCGCTGCCAAGTCTGGCCGCGCGACCAGATTTCTGGTCGCCAGGGAAGGCGACCAAGTGAGCGGCCAACCTGGTCGCGCGACCACATGTTTACGTAGAAACAAATGGAGCTATTCAGACGAGACGCGACCATCAGCGCGACCAGATGTGTGTCATCATGAAGGAAGACTTTGATACTGAACATTTTATTGTGGAAGTTCAATCGAGGCCTGCTGTAACTAACCCAGGAAACAATTCACATCAATGTTTAGTAATAGGAAATGTGTTTTGTGACATAGTTTGGAGGATTCAGTAGACTTCCAATTAACTCACAAGAATCTCTCCCACTAATTTGACCAAAGGACTGAGATTGTCGTCGTTTGACCAGAGGACGTAGGAAACCCATGAAAGTATGATATTACAGAACGGAGGAAATAATGTGCTTTAGAAATTTTCACTTGATTATTTTCCTCAAAGCCTCCTTCAACCAATGTCACTCACTATAACTGGGAATTTAAATGTGTTATAATATGTTCATACACTTCTTTCATTTATTTCCTGTATTTATATCCTACGTGTTGATTTTGGGTATTATATATGTTCTTATTACCTGTTTCTGTCTTGCTTTCTTTTTGTTTATCTCACTTTTCTATGTACTATCTCCATCTATACATCACTTCCAGTGTGTCTTTATCTTTATTTCTGTTTATCTCTCTTTATTGTTAACTATCTTCATCAATAAATCTCTCTCTCTCTCTCTCTCTCTCTCTCTCTCTCTCTCTCTCTCTCTCTCTCTCTCTCTCTCTCTCTCTCTCTCTCTCTCTCTCTCTCTCTCTCTCTCTCTCTCTCTCTCTCTCTCTCTCTCTCTCTTGCTTGCTCAATTGTGAGTACATCACAATAACAATTGCCGCTTCTTCCACCTCCATGACGAGACCGTGAGTGGTAGGATTGGCGCCAAAATATCCTTGGCCGCACGACCATGGTCGCGTCGAGAGAATGAAACGCGACCATGGTCGCGTCGTGTGAAGGGGGCCTTAGGGTCCTATTATTAAAGTTTTTCTTACCCGAAGAGTCTCTGAGAGAAAATTCTTTATCATGTGGTATTGTTTAAATCCTGATAATGATCCTCAACAAGAGGGACTAAACAACAGGGTTGGTACACTGTGAAATGAATTAGGAGAGAAAAACTCATGAGATTGTTATACCACAAGTATTTGTCCAAAATTCTGTATTACAGTTGTTATCAATAATAATGGTACAGTACTATGCAAATATATACATAGGCCTATTACAAAACCAAAAGGCCAGGTTTGTCTGAGGGCCGTATGTAAGTACATATGTAGTGTTGATGATGGTGTGGTACTGGTATGATGGCTTTGTTGTTGGTCTGTAGTGTTTGTACCAATATCACACCAGTGTATACACCATCAATGTTATTACATAGGGCTCATGGCTCAAGGATTCACAAAAGAAGGCAATATCATTCTGTGCCTTGAAAACTGAAGTTATATTTGTAATTGCTTTATTTATTTATTCTGTATCATGTTTAAAGTTAATGTGAGTGTATAGAGAACTGGGAGGAAGAATAGATACACACCTGCACCAACAACTTTATTTATTTATATAGATCATTTATTTGTATTTTATTTTCAATGAGTGTATTTAATTATTAACAGTATTTATTTATTCATATTATGTTTTCAGTTAATGTGAGTGTGTATAGAAGTGTGGGAAGAATTGGATCAAAATGAACACCGACGAGGATGAGATTGCAGGGGAGTACCGGTCGTCTCTAAAAGACCTGATACTCAACTCCAAACCACTCATTACCATGTTGACGATGCTGGCCGAGGAGAACAAGACACATGCAGCAGTTATTGTTAAAGTCATTGAAGTACATATTAAAGAGGTAAGAAATTATTACACCCATTCTATTTATATTTACAGTATCGATACCAAATTACCATATTTAGTTTTATCGTTTTTTAGCTTTTAAAATTTATCATTGTGCGTTCATTGATTTGAAGATTTTATTGTTAAAGATATTGAGGAACATAATTATACTGTATTAGAGTGGTGAGGACTCGTTATACTATACCGGTATACGGTATTTACACAAATACCATATTTAATTTTATCAGTTTTTAAACTGGCTTTATTATTATTATTATAATTATTATTAGTTCCTCTATAAGGGTAAAAGGGAGAGAGGAGTATGTGGTAATCACAGAGGGATATGTCTCCTTAGTGTAGTAGGGAAGGTATACTGTAGGGTAGTGAGAGTGAGAACAGAGAGGTGGGTGGGTGAGGAGCAGGGTGGGTTTAGGAAGGGTAGAGGGTGTGTAGACCAGATTTTCTCCTTGAGGTGTGCTGTGGAGAAGTATCTGGAGAAGGGACAGAAGTTGTATGCTGCATTTATGGATTTGGAGAAGGCTTATGACAAAGTCGATAGAGAAGGTCTGTGGAAAGTACTGAGAATAGGCCTATATGGAGTGGTTGTAAAGTTGGTGGAGGCAGTGAAGAGCTTGTATGAGGGTGCAAGAGTGGCAGTCTGGGTGGAGAGTGAACAGAGTGAGTTCTTTAATTTGAATGTTGGGTTGAAGTAAGGGTGTGTGATGTCCCCATGGTTGTTCAGTATATACATGGATGGAGTTATGAAGGAAATACAGGGAAGAGCAGTGGCTGTTGGTGGACCTCTGATAAGGGAGGGGAGTGAGTTGAAGTTGCCTGTGTTGCTGTTTGCTGACGATACAGTTATGTTGAGTAATGATGAGTGGGAGTTGCAGGGTTTGGTGAATATGTTTAGAGAAGTGTGTGAGAAACGGAATCTGAAGGTAGATGTGGTGAAGAGCAAAGTTATGGACTTTGAAAGGGGTACAGCCACAGATTGTGAGGTGATGTTGAATGGTTAGGTTATGGAGAATGTCGGCTCATTTAAGTATTTGGGCAGTGTGATGAGTAAAGATGGGAGTTTAGAAGATGAGGTGCAGGAGAGGGTACAACAGGGGAAGAGGGTTGTAGGAACACTGAAAGCAGTGACAAGGAATAAGGCAATGAGTATGGAAGTGAAGAAGACGTTACATGATAGTGTGGTAATCCCTCTTTTGTGGCCACCCACTTCAGGGATTGAGGCTTCTGGCAATGGATAGATAGATTATTATTATTTATATACTGTATTGTAGATGTTTTGTCCAGTTTTATCACTATGCTTTTATTGATATGTAGATTATTGTCAAAGGAATTGAGAACCCTATTAGAGAGGTAATAACTGGTTGGCCCATTTTATTTATATTTACACAATTACCATACTGTAGACCCTGGATATATATACTGTCATCATCAATATTTTCTATTTTCCTTTTGTCAAGAGGTGGGGAGTGTATAGTGTCAGCGGTGGACCCCTGACAGACAAGGGGTCCACCACTGACACTATTTAAGCCTTTGGTGGTGTTATTGTTAGAGAGCTGGATCACCAACTCTCACTCCCCCTCTGTATGGTAGGGGATACAAGACTGACTACACCATTACATGAAGAATGGTGGGCGATGGGGATGCCACTTCCCAATGCCAGATTTGAGCTGCTGTACTGTAGATGTTGTCATTATGTGTTTAATGATTGAAAGATTATTGTTAAGGGGGTAATACAGGTTGGTAAATCTAGAGGAACTGATTCCTTCAAACTATTTCAAGCAACAGGCTGCCATTATTTTTGTTCATCTGGTCCTGTTTCCTGGCATACTTTGGAGGAATTAAACTTAAGTCACTCCAATTTACCAAAAAGAGAATCTGTCCCCTATTTGAAGGTTATTGTTATAGTAATTAAGAAACATTAGAGAAGTATGAACTGAGTGTCCTTATTTAACACAGGATACAGGACCAGATGACCACAAATAATGATGGCCTGTTGTAAAAGCTCTATTTTTGTCCCCTTACTTTATTCTTTGATTTTTCTATTTTTTTACTCTACTTGTGGAGGGAAACAAAAATCTACTGCCTTTAACAAAAAAAAAAAAAAACAACCAGTGTATGCTACACTCTATCCTATAGCTGTATCAACCTGGTCTGGAAAAAAAAACAAGATACCGATGAGGAACAGGACTTGCCTTGCGAATACCAAAAATAAATCATACAAAGGACAAGTCCAGCTCCTCTACAGTACTGGGTAAACGCTGCCACCACCAGACCAAAGTCGATCAGAGGAACCAAGTGAGCACACACCGGAAGGGTAGCGTAACGTTACGTTAAGAAGGCTCGCGAGTAAGCAACCCAGACTACAATTTTAACGGGGGTACGATCAGTGTTGTGAAAGGAGAACTAATCTCTATATAGGTACACAGTCTATTTGTTATATCGGTGACGGAAATACTCAGACAATTATAAACCCGTTTATTATATTCACCTCTGTTACAAGTACAACAAGTTCCCTATAATAATAATTTCTGTCCCCCCCCCCCCCTTTGCTAATATTTCCTACTCCCTTTTCTGTCAACTAGGATAGGAATAATTCCGGGTCTCGCCAGTTGACAGAGCTAACACATAAATCCAAAACAAAAACAAGTATTACTATGAAATATCCCCCCCTCCCTTAATACAGTTCCTACTCCCTTTTCTGTCTACTAGGACAGGAATAATTCCGTGCCTCGCTAGTGACAGATCTAAGTACATATAAAAAAAAATATTACATGAAGTGTCCCCCCTCCCACAATATTTCAAAGAATTCCTAATAATAAATTTTGCACAATAAGGCCGAAATATAGTTAATACTAAAAAAAAATAACATCCTAATCTCAATATTATAAATGAAACTATAAAATTGCCAGCAAATGTAGTTAATTTTCTTAGTACCACGTGGTTCACTAAACACCAAGGGAGAATGCTATTTAATGGCTGCCACCAGCAGAGACGAGATCAGAATCAGCATGAGAAAAAAACATACTTTACTTACTATGCCTGAATGTGACCACACAATATTCCTTAGTTATATCCCATCACGGGACTTAGTAGATTCACCACACTATATTCACAATACTATATTTATGATGAGAGAGAGAGAGTTGGAACTCTTACCTGCCACCAGCAGAGACGAGATCAGAATGAGCTAGTAGCAACTCAGGGTACCGCCTCGCCATCTCCCCCACTCTCACTCTCTTAAGCAAAGTAGTGACCAACTCATCTTAATTTCTGGCAAATCCATCAGTTCTACCTTTACTGGTGTATATAATTACATAACCTAATTTAAACATATAAGTGAGCTCAAATATATTGCTTTCTCCCTTGTGTAAAGTTTTACACTACTGTTATTTACATATTCAAGGCATGTATTGTTCCGCCAACAAGAAAATGTACTGTCCCGACTGTAGGCCCTAACTAATCTAATTAATTTTCTAAGCAAGTTACAATTAAATGCCGGTAACAGTATAGGAATGTTAGCTTCGTTATTATATATTATAATTAGAAATGCAGGTTATTCCCTGTCTCCATTAAATTATTTTACATTCCTTTCTTAAATCACCGCCTGGCTACTCCCTACAATTCTACACTAAAAACCTATTCTAATACATATAAATATACAACACCCGTAAATATCCCGAATAATAATACATATAAAATAGGGGTGTTACACTGTTGCTGCTTGGAATAGTTTGGAGGAAGGAATTAGTTGCTCCAGATTTACCACCAACACCTTACAACCTTCTTCCTATAATAAATAGTAATGTGTTGTGGGAAATAATGTACGTTATAATATACCGGTACTGTATTATGTTTGTACAGGTGAGTGGTGCCCAGAAGCTGCCTTGTATGTACCTCATTGACTCCATCATGAAGAATGTTGGCAGGGAATACATCAGGTTATTTGGACACATCATCATCAGCATCTTCTGTAATGTGTTTGAAAAGGTAAACAAATTATTTCTATTTCGTTTTTGGTGTATAGTATAGACCGGGATATATAATAAATAAATACTTGTATCCATCACTTCATTTTACACTCTGGCCCTCATTGAAGACCACCACATGTTTTCCCAAGCATCTGTTATTCATTACCACACACACTAAGTGATTTACTGAACCTGTGTTAAAAGGATAGTGATGAATTTAATCATCTGATATCAGTCATCTAATATTTAGGGCCAACTGTTCATTTTATATCCTTCTGTACACATATGAACAGGTTGACGAGAGGACGAGGAAGAAGTTGTACGAGCTGCGTACGACCTGGAATGAAGTGTTTCCCAAGTCAAGGCTGTACGGTCTGGATGTCAAGGTACAGACACTAGACCCAGCCTGGCCTCTACCCTCAGTCACATTGTCAACAACACCATCATCCAAGCCTAACATACACATCAATCCAAATATGATTAAGGTGAGTAAGAACACCATTATTATTCCACATATTACACTCAACCCTTGATTTCACGGATTATTACTTGGAAAAAGGTGTCCGGGAATTATGTAAGTCCAAAGATTGCCAATATTGTCAGGCATATTTTCCTATAGGATAGAGCACATTGCATATTAGACACAAAAACACAATAACATTAATAGAAATAAAAAAAGACACCAAAGTAATTCAGTAGTGTAGAGCAAAGCCAATATGTCATGTCATATTGCCCTCTGCCCTCGGAATTTGTGCCATAAACTGTCCCAAAGCCACCAAAGGTCCAAGCCTGGTTGAGGCCATTCAAAATACGGAAAATCTGAAATCCGGCAATTGGAGGTCCGCATAATCGAGGGTTGAGTGTGTTCCACATATTCCAAATATTATTTAAAATATTATTCCACATCAATCGAAATATCATCAAGGTGAGTCACAACCACATATTCTGCAAGAATATTTTTACAGCCATAGTTTACAGGCATATTTTTACAGGTATGTTTTACTGGCATATTTTACAGGCATATTTGTACCGCAATATTTTGCAGGCATCTATGCTATAAATGGCAATCCGTCTCTGTTTGTTACACCTACATCCAAAACCCATATAATATATTCTGAATCACCATCACCAGGCGCAGGTTTTGGTATGACGTAACATGTCGTAAAAATTACATCATATACTATAAATCCACTAAAAAAAATGATTACACTCCCAAAACTATATATTCTGAATCAGCACCACCGGCAAAGGTTTTTATGACATAACTTGACGTGAAAATTACATTAAAATGTCAAATATTCTTTTTATGGGATAAAACCATAAAGAAGAGCTCAAACGGAAATTTTCCGTTCGAGCTGCTAAAATCACGCGCCAAATGTACAGCTCAAACAGAAATTTTCCGTTCGAGCTGAAGAAGGCAAAAGAGCTATTTTGAAATTCAGTCAGTCTCGGGCCTTCAAGCTGAAAAAAGACGTATGTATGTATCGTTAGTCCTTATTCATATAGGCATCTTTCCCGGGCAACGCCGGGTACCTCCGTCAGTATTTTATAAACAGAACATAATTTTCTAGGCATTTTTCTTTACTCCAGGCCAAAACCATAACAGCCCATTCAATCACACATAAAAGTACTGTAGGATAAAGATGTAAATGACGAAGAATGGGTCATGGAGATTTTTGAAGATATTGATTACATTTTACAACCTTGTTTTGATTAATAAACATCACTTCACAAAAATATAAAGAAAAAGATGAGTAGTACTGGATTCAGTCATTATTATTCCTTTCTTGTGCAACTGTACAATAAACTGTGTTGGAGATAGGCCTACTATATAGTAATGTATTGCTTTGTGCTGTAGTTGTTATGGGTGTATAATTATTTCATTATGTATGAATACATGTATAGTGAACCCTCATTGTCCACCACTGGGTGTATGGGTGTGTAATGTACAAAGAGGGTTAACTGTACACACATTCATTACAAACACTACAACATCAAAACGAGGCATTACTCTACTCTATATAATTGTATGGAATGTGTGTGTATTGAGATTTTTTTTTTTATAACTATAGCCTATGTATATTGTATTGTATGGAATGTGTGTCCTGAAACGTTTTGTTTAATTTTATTATTTGTTTGGTCTTTATGTATATTATGTATGAAATGTATGTCCTGAGTTGGTTTATATTATTATATATATATTTTTTGCTGTCTCCCTGCAGCCTGGAGGAGTGAAGGGAGCACCACTAGCCATGCCTTCCTCCACCAAGAACAAACTCAAAGACATGGAGATACTCAAGTTGAAGAGAGAGGAGGAGCTTCTGGCCCTCGAACATCAAAAACTTATGTTGGAGAAGAAGAAATTTTTACTGGAACAGGTGAGAATTATTATTATATCACCGTCACTTTAATAGGACTTAAATTAACACCAGTAACTAATGATGAAAACCAATGGGAAGCAAAAAGAGGGAGTTGTGTGTGTGTGTGTGTGTGTGAGTAAGAGTTGATGCTTTCCTGATCGTAACACTTACACATGTGAATTTATCCACATTTTATTCTATTTGATTATGTATAGATATATACAGTGCTGGCCATAACAGAAGGAGTGAATGATAGTCATAACAGAGCTAACAATACCCTCATTACTCATATAAGTAGTCACTGATTTCAAATCTGTGAATGGCTGAGTATATTTATCCACTTTGTCTCTGCAAGCTGTAGAGTTGCCAAATGTTGTTTATTTACAAACATCCTAATATTATTACCAGATAAAAGGGAAATAGAATGTTCATAGATGAGTAATGGACTGAGTGTGTTGGGTGTAGGGAGGGTACAATGAAGTGGGAGTGTTTCTGTCCACTAATCTGACCTGTTAGTACAGTACAGTAGTCTCTCCAATGTTGTGACAATTAGGGGGACACTTGGGGCCACAAAATATGATTTAGCAAAATTGAAACAATTAACCTTTTTGGGAAAATTGAATATGATAGACATCTCATTGCCGATGGCTGATTTTTCGTTATTTAAATCATTTTTTGCCATAACAATTATACATTATACATATGTCATTTACATAGTGCGCCAAATACCTTGCCATACGAATCATCACTGTGTTAGTGCAGTGCAATGGCTACGATTGTCAAACAATTGCCCACCATAAGTTTTGGCTGCTTTCTCAATTTGTTCACGGTTTTTATACACCATTCTTATCGTTGATTCACCCACCTCAAACTCTGTGGCTAGATCACAATTTCTTTTTCCCTGATTTTTCATCTTAATTATTTTCATTTTCTGGTCCAAACTTAGTTTCTTGTTCTTTTTGGTTGGGGACGCCATTTTGCACACTTAAACACACGGGATAGAATTTCAATTTTGCCGTTTCAATTTCAAGATATCGAGAGCGTGGGAGAATTCGTAAGCGCGCGTGTTAAACTGAACAATAGATGCGGTGATGTGTAAAGATACAGGCTTGGGGGCATGCTCATCAACATACGAGGCTTTCTTTTGTTGCACAGTACAATGACTGGGACTTGATTAAGTGGCAGGAAGTGTTGTGGCCCAATGAGGCTACATTTGAGGTTCCTGATAACCAGAGAAACAGAGTGTATTGTCAACAAGGAAGTGATGCTTTAGGTCCACAGTACACTACTCACACCATCAAACACCCACACTCAGTAATGGTGTGGGGGCCTTTTTCTTATCATGGTCAATGGTTGCTAATATTTTTGCCAAACAACATTGACATGAACAAGGATAATAACTTTGAGCTCATTTTAGGTGAGTTGGATGAGTGCATGTAATAGTGTAGTGCAGATGTGTTTATGTAAGATGGTGCACCAGGCCATACAGCTAAATTAATTGTGGATTGGTTTAGTTTTTGCAATGTAACCCATCTAATACCTTGGCCAAGTAATTCACCTAACTTCAACCCAATTGAAAACTTTTGGGCATATATTAAGCGTCACTTCCAAGACTGAGATATATCCTCAATTCCATTGCTCCAAGCCACCTTTCAAGACATTTAGGACAATATCAACCCAGAATATCTACAACACCTGACAAATTCACTCCCAACCAAACTACAGCAGGTCTTAAAATAGCAAGGGTAGCCGATCAACTACTAACTTTAGTGAGTAACTCCATTCACACCTATTTTTTACACCATTAATCTGCCTCTCCCCAAGCTCAACAGGTTGTTTATTGCAAGTAGCGCACTTTCCGCTATGACCAGCACTTTATATCACTATATATGGTTATTATGACTTTTAATGCCAGTAACTTACAAGTGTCTCTGATGTTTCTTTAATCTGTAACTATGTTATGTCCAACTGGTCTGACGAGTCAAGGTTAGAGATGGATGCTGCTCATAGGTAATTTCTCCAATCAGTTTATGTATTTTTAGGACACTAAATTAATAGTAAGTGTGCACTTATGTCGTCCATATAGGCATGAACTAAGAGGAAGGACTATATATACACTAATGCCTTGTTTTGCATTGTTGTTAGATGTGTGTATTATACTGTTTGTAATTAATCTGTGTATAGTAAAACCTTATTATCCACTGGGTTTATGAGAGTGTAATGGACCAAGAGGGTTTACTGTACACAGATTTATTACAAACAGTTTAGTACACACATGATGAGTTTCAGTCTGTGTGTAAGCGAAGAAAACTGAAGGTGAATATTGGTAAGAGTAAAGTGATGGTATTTGAGATGACCAAAACAGAAGTAATTGACTTTGCTGCACCCTACAGAGTGGCTGTACCAACTGGAATGGAATGTGGTATAACTTTAGGGGGTGAGAGGATGGAGGAGGTGAGGGAATTCAAGTAACTGGGAACAGTTCTGTGTAAACATGGAAGTATGGAAGGAGTAATCAGAGAGAGAGCAGTGAGGGGTAGACAGGTCATAGGATCACTGGGGAGGATTATGAAGGGTAGAAGTGTGAGTATGGAAGTGAAAAGGGGACTACGAAATAGTATAATCCTGCCAACGCTGACATATGCATCAGAGACATGGACATGGAGTAGGGCTCATCAGTCTAGAATAGGTGCAGTGGAAATGAGTTACTTGAGAGGAGCATGTGGACTTACTAGGTGGGATGGAGAAAGTAATGAGAGTGTGTATGAGAGATGCGGTATGAGTGAGAAGGCAATTAGTATTGAGTGTGGGGTGGTTGAGAGAGTGAAGCGTATTACATTGAGGTGGTTAGCAAGTAAGGAGGGAGTGCTGGAACAGGGAAAACTGGAGACTCTTCTGCCGTGGCCACCCCCTTGGTGGGAGTTCCCAGAGGGAACGGGGCGTCAGAGCTATAGATAGGTAGATAGTACACACACAACCATAACACCAGTGCAAAACAAGGCATGACTGCTTTATTATTAAAGTTATTTTGCTCCCAACCAATCCTTCCCTTCACATCATCATCACCACATTACATTATTTTCAAGATCTACTCTAGACCCTGGATATACAATGAATAAATACTTGTATCCAACACTTCCTTCATTTTACACTCAGTCCCTCATTGAAGACCACCAAATGTTTTCCCAGGCTTCTGTTATTCATTACCATTCACACTAATAAAATGATTTACTGAACCTGTGCTAAAACAATAGTGATAAATTTAATCATCTTATATGGACAGCCAACTGTTCAAACTAATCTATTTATTGAGCCTGTGTTAAGAGTGTAGTACAGTAATGGTAAATCAGGAGCAACTTATTCCTCCAAACTGTTCCAAGCAACAGGTCTCCAATATTTTTGTTTATGTGGTCATGTTTCCTCGCATAGTTTGATGGAATCAAGGAAGTTCAATGTACCAAAAGTATTCTATCCTCTTAGTTACAAGTTACATCATTATTGTTATTATTGTTTTTTTTTTGTTTCTTTTATTCCTTCCAACAGAATCGCCATGCCAAGACAGAGACAGACACCACCACTCCAGTTGTGAGTTGACTACACTATTACTTTATTAGTTTTGTTCATTTGTGTGTGTATGTGTGTTTTTTTTTTTTTTGCTCTGGGAGATTCAAGTTTTTCTGATAGTTTTTTGAGGTTCCTTCTAGTGTTTTATGCACTTTTTTTTTTTTATCGTACCAGCACTGCAAATTTCATCTGTTTTTGTGAAGGGGGTCCTGTTTCCTGGCTGTCTATCTATCTATCTACAGCTCTGATGTCTCATTCCCTCCGGGAACTCCCACCAAGGGGGTGGCCACGGCAGAAGTGTCTCCAGTTCTCCCTGTTGCAACACTCCCTCCTTACTTGGTCAAGCCCTATTCTGCCCCTCATGCTTCTCTCCCTTACATACTCTTCCACTCTGTTCTGTCATCTAACCGGAGGTCTGCCTCTCACACAAGGTCCCACAACTTCACTTCCATACACCATCTTTACAAACTCCACACCTTGCATTCTCTCTACATGTCCAAACCATCTCAATGTATTACACTTCACTCTCTCAACCACTCCACACTCAATATTAATTGCCTTCTCACTCATACCGCATCACTCATACACACTCTCATTACTTTCTCCATCTATCTATCTATCTATAGCTCCGACGCCTCGTTCCCTCCGGGAACTCCCCTCAAGGGGGTGGCCACGGCAGAAGTGTCTCCAGATCTCCCTGTTCCAACACTCCCTCCTTACTTGTTCAAGCCCTCCTCTGCCCCTCATGTTTCTCTCCTTTACATACTCTTCCACTCTGTTCTGCCATCTAACCGGTGGTCTGCCTCTCACACCAGGTCCTACAACTTCACTTCCATACACCTTCTTTACAAATTCCTCGCCTTGCATTCTCTCCACATGTCCATACCATCTCAATGTATTACGTTTCACTCTCTCAACCACTCCACACTCAATACCAATTGCCTTCTCACTCATACCACATCTCTCATATACACTCTCATTACTTTCTCCATCCCATCTAGTAAGTCCACATGCTCCTCTCAAGTAACTCATTTCCACAGCACCTATTCTAGACTGATGCGCCCTATTCCATGTCCATGTCTCCGACGCATATGTCAGTGTTGGCAGGATTATACTATTTCGTAGTCCCCTTTTCACTTCCATACTCACACTTCTACCCTTCATAATCCTCCCCAGTGATCCTATGACCTGTCTACCCTTCACTGCTCTCTCCCTAATTTCTCCTTCCATACTTCCATGTTTACACATAACTGTACCCAGGTACTTAAACTCCTTCACTTCCTCCATCCTCTCACCCCTCAGAGTTATCTCACACTTCGTCCCAGTTGGTACAGCCACTCTGTAAGGTGTAGCAAAGTCAATCACTTCAGTTTCTGCTCTTTCAAATACCATCACTTTACTTTTACCCACATTCACCTTCAGTTTCCTTCGTTTACACACAGACTGAAATTCGTCCACCACTCTCTGTAAATTCCTTTCATTCTCAGCCATCAGCACAGTGTCATCCGCAAACAAACTTGCCACCAGGGACCAATTTGCTTCATTCAGCCTCAACTTCACCCCCAGACCATTCACTTTGGCTTTCACCTCTCTCATACAACCATCCATATATATATTGAACAGCCATGGTGACATAACACACCCCTGTCTCAGCCCTACACTAATATTAAAACTCCCACTTAGATCACCCTCTACCCGTACACATGCTTTTGCATCTGCATAAAAAGCCTCAATGCCTTTCAGCAAAGGCCCCCCAACTCCATAAATTCTCAACACCTCTGTCATAGCTTTCCTATCAACTCTATCATATGCCTTCTCCAAGTCCATGAAGGCAGCATACAACTTCTTGCCCTTCCCAATATACTTCTCCACTATTGATTTTAATGCAAATATTTGGTCCGCACATCCTCTACCCTTTCTGAATCCTCCCTGCTCCTCACTAACTTTATTCCCTGTTACTTCCATCAGTCTTTCAGTCAGAACCTTCCCGTAAACCTTCCCCGGTACACTAAGAAGGCTTATTCCCCTATAGCTACCACACTCATCCTTACTTCCCTTCCCCTTATACAAAGGTACAATTATGGCTCTCCTCCAATCCTCTGGCACCTCTCCCTGCCTCCAGGCCAATGTACACTCGCGGTCAGAAGTTGTGTCCCGATCCCCTGGCAAAATGAATCGCACACAGCCTAGCTTTGAAGGTTCGAACAACGGTGCGTCTCACTACAACACACAGTTGTTTGAATCATCAAAGCTCGGCTAGTTGCGATTCATCGTGTCAAGGGATCAGGACACAATTTCTGACCGCGAGTGTACATATAAGCAACATCCACTCCACCACTTCCTCCCCCCCACACTTTAACATTTCAGCAGTTATCCCATCCACCCCTGGTGCCTTTCCCATCTTCAACTTTCCTATTGCTTTCCTAACCTCTTCCCTTCCTAATTCCATCCCACCTAGTAAGTCCACATGCTCCTCTCAAGTAACTCATTTCCACAGCACCTATTCTAGACTGATGAGCTCTATTCCATGTCCATGTCTCTGATGCATATGTCAGTGTTGGCAGGATTATACTATTTTTTAGTCCCCTTTTCACTTCCATACTCACACTTCTACCCTTCATAATCCTCCCCAGTGATCCTATGACCTGTCTACCCCTCACTGCTCTCTCCCTAATTTCTCCTTCCATACTTCCGTGTTTGCACAGAACTGTACCCAGGTACTTAAACTCCTTCACTTCCTCCATCCTCTCACCCCTCAGAGTTATCTCACACTTTGTCCCAGTTGGTACCCCCACTCTGTAAGGTGTGGCAAAGTCAATCACTTCAGTTTCTACTCTCTCAAACACCATCACTTTACTTTTACCAACATTCACCTTCAGTTTTCTTCGTTTACACACAGACTGAAATTTGTCCATCACCCTCTGTAAATTCCTTTCACTCTCAGCCATCAGCACAGTGTCATCCGCAAATAAACTTTCCACCAGGGACCAATTTGCTTCATTCAGCCTCAACTTCACCCCCAGACCATTCACTTTGGCTTTCATCTCTCTCATACAACCATCCATATATATATTGAACAGCCATGGTGACATAACACATCCCTGTCTCAGCCCTACACTAATATTAAAACTCACTTAGATCACCCTCTACCCGCACACATGCTGTTGCCTCTGCATAAAAAGCCTCAATGCCTTTCAGCCAAGGCCCCCCAACACCATAAATCTTCAACACCTCTGTCATAGCTTTCCTATCAACTCTATCGTATGCCTTCTCCAAGTCCATGAAGGCAGCATACAACTTCCTACCCTTCCCAATATATTTCTCCACTATTGAATTTAATGCAAATATTTGGTCCACACATCCTCTACCCTTTCTGAACCCTCCCTGCTCCTCACTAACTTTATTCCTTGTTACTTCAATCAGTCTCTCAGTAAGAACCTTCCCATAAACCTTCCCCGGTACACTAAGAAGGCTTATTCCCCTGTAGCTACCACACTCATCCTTACTCCCCTTCCCCTTATACAAAGGTACAATTATGGCTCTCCTCCAATCCTCTGGCACCTCTCCCTGCCTCCAGGCCAATGTACATATAAGTAACATCCACTCCACCACTACCTCCCCCCCACACTTTAACATTTCAGCAGTTATCCCATCCACCCCCGGTGCCTTTCCCATCTTTAACTTTCCTATTGCTTTCCTAACCTCTTCCCTTCCCAGTTCTCCCTGTACACACTGTCGTCTACCACCTGCCTCCATCCCCATGCATGTCACCACCGTCTCCCCTCCCGTCCCCTCATTCATCAGACCATCAAAATGTCTCTTCCACACTTCTTTCACTTCCTTACTTCCACTCTCAGTAACTCCATCCTCTCTCTTCATTCTCACGCTACCAGACTTTCCTTCTCCTCTTTCTCTTTTCACCTCCTTCCAGAATAATTTCTTGTTTTCTTTAAACTTCTCACTCAGTTTCCTACCAAACTCCTCATCCACTCTCCTTTTACTCTCACTCACCATCCTCTTCACTTGCTTCTTACATACATTATATTCTCTCTTCCACCTCTCTTTCACTTCCTTTGACACATTCCTCTGTAATGTTCTCCTTATGCTTTCTTTTTCTTCTCTACTGCATATATGCTATTCCTGGCGTACACATACATGCACACATTCTCTGTCAAACACATTTTCTGTCAAACACATTTTCATATACATTCACGTTTAGAAGAAAACAAACACACACACACACACACACACATTATTATCGTACTCTATGCATAACACCAACTAAGTAACACAAACACACTCACATAACAACAGAAATATAGGCCAACAAATTGTACACTCATTGTCTGATTGGGTTTCTAGAATTTTGGGTTTTATGTCAAGCCACCAACAAAGGAGGAGAGTGGGGGGGGAGGGTAGGAGGAAAGGAGAGGGGCAAGGGTGGAGAGGTGGGTAGAGGGGAGAAAGGAAGAGGAGAGGAAAGGGGCAAGGGTGGGAAGTGGATTGGATGGGCAGGGAAGGAAGAAGAGGAGAAGTTAGAACATGGGAAGTGAGGGGTGAAGGGGAGAGGAGAATACAAAGGAAGTAAAATATTTGCAGACTTATCGGTTCTTATGATGCTGTTTGTGTCTAAGCTACTAACTACTAATAGAGGGAAAGGATAGCATAGTGGAAGGCTCCTCCCTACCCTCCAGCTTTCACTATAGTCAACCTCACAAGTTAAGGCCGGTCTGGCTGGGTCGCCAGGCAGTTAGGAATTTCCGGTGTGCTGCCACGTCTGTTGCTGACCACTAAGAGGCCTACAAATCTCTCTCTCTTTCTCCTGTTACTAAGTGTTAAATGAATAGGTTAAACTTACTCAGTTATATAATAAAGTAATTTACATTTATAAGTGACAATGTTTTTGCTGGAAAATCAATTACTGAGTTTATTTTTCATCAAGTTTGGCAACACACCATATGCTGCATTGCCAGTTGTGCCCTGAGTACAGTGACACGTGGAGTCGCTGACCTCACCCCAGATTTGTTAATCCCCACATATGTCATTCACCTAGACTTTGACCCCTGTGGTGGTGTGGAAGAAAAGTCAAAATGAGGGATAATAAACTCTATGATAAAATAAGAGTTTTGCATCTCTACCACTGTGACTCCGATCATTATGACACACTATTATTATTATTATTATTATTATTATTATTATTATTATTATTATATACCAGCTGGTTATGCTTCATGAGAGAGGGAGAGAGAGACAACCAAGGTACTCAGAGTGAAAAAGGTGTGCAGTGATGGGAGTGGAGAGCAGGAGGACCTGGGTTAATTAGGGGTGAGGTGGGATATGGTGTGGTGCGTGGCGCGTTTGACATGTCAAGCTATTTATAGGCCTCCTCTTGGTTGTCAACGAAAGAAGTGGCAACACAGTGGAAATTCCTAGCGGACTGGCGACCCAGCCAGACCGGCCTTAACCTGTGAGGTTGACTATAGTAATGAAACAGTTGGAAGAGAGGCCACACAGTATGGAAAAGCTGTTGTGGAGTTAAGGATAGGAAAGAACGAGGGGAATATAGAAGGAGAGATTGTTCTGTTCTACAGTTGATGTAACACTACATCCTGAAATAAAAACAAAGTTTGGGGCATACGAGTCATTCTATAATAATGTGAATTGGGGATTAAATTTGAGATACTGTATTTGTTTAGATGTTTCTTGAGAGTTTATAGTGTATTGTGTTACAGTTTACTACCTTTGCAAGCAGACCAATACAAATCCTAATCGCAATTAAAGAAGAAATGTTTGGGGATATAATTATGTACTGTACAGAATTGTTTTCCCTTTACTTTATATCCATGGTTTCTTCTTGTGTTTGATTTGTCAATAATGATATTTAACTTCCTAAAACTTTTAAACATTTTGAAGACTTGGGTTAGGTCACCTCTTAATCTATGTTTTATTAAGCTGAAATAGATTTTGTTCTTTACTCTATGTTGTAATTTTTCCACTTTTTTTTTTATGTTTTCTTTGTAGTAGGGTGACCAAAACTGGACACAGTACATTTGTATAGAATAATGATACAGTAGAACATCAATTATCCGGCATCCACGGCGATTTTAAAAGTTCGGAAAAACGAATTTTCCGTATAGTTAAGTAACACCCGTTTTCTATTGTGGTACACCATACATACGTATAGAAGTAGAGTAGCTAATGTAGTGTGACTTGCACACACGGTAATAATACAACATACATAATGATTAATACAATGAAGCCTACAATGTACATCAATTCACCATTGTAATGTGTACACACTATTGACTCATCGATGGTTCAGTTGGATGCAATAATCCACATCCCAACACACCCATAAGCCACTCAACCTCTACTGTATAGCCTAATGTATTGTATCTTACTGCAAATAAACTTCTGTTGATATGAATGATAAACTTAGGTTTACTGAACTGTAAAACTAAAATGGTAACCACTGTTAAAATTGTTGTATCCTTAAACTAATGTAACATTCAGTACAGTGGTACCTTGGTTCTTGAATGCCTCCCTTCTCAAGCAAGTCAGTTGTCAAACATATTTTTTTAGAAAAAAAGTCTCGGTTTTCGAACATAAAGTCTGTTCCTGAACTAAACTGACAAAGCTGTAGCAAACCACAACATAAACCTTTTCAATGATTTTTAGAGAAAATTACCAAAAAAATTAATACAAACTCGGTCAGCTGAATATCGACTTGCATATAGGTACGCCTACTTTTGAAAAACAGTCTGCTTTTGGTGTTTTCGTCTCAATTAATTTCTCCGCCTAGTTAATGACCGCCTACTGGGGAGGAGCACTGTAAACTTTTTTTTTTTTTTTCTCATTATTCTCTTTCCGTACTCATTAGATGTGATTATTAAATAGAAGATGGGTAATAATTTGTTCAAAGATTATATACATGCAGTCTAATTTTTAAATTAATATTAGTACTGAAATAATGGGATTATCACTTACCGTACATATGTTGAAGGTATTTTGTTTACACATGAGATGGTGGGAAGGGATTGGCAGATGTTACCTTAAGTTACAATATTTAACCCAATTAGAGATGTAAGTACAGTCATGAGTGGCCTTTGGGGGAAATAAAACAATCATACACCAGTATCCATATACAGTATATATATATATACACACACACACACACACACACACACACACAGTATGGCAGGTGAGAGGTTAAGGGGATGGTAGACTTTAGGTTCATCAGAGTGTCTTGATTCCTCCAAAGGATGCCAGGAAACAGGACTAAATTAATAAAAACAATGGTGGCTTGTTGCTTGGCATATAGTTTGGTGGAGTCAGTTGCTCCAGATATACCACCAACACAGTACTACCTCCTTTATTATCCTTACCTGCAAGGTACATACAATATATAAATATACTGTATATATATGTGTGTGTGTAGTACACATTAATTCCTTTGGGCTGAATTGATTATTAAGATATTGTATGACTCCCAATTCCATACACCAATTTCTCAACTAATAATCTTTCATTTTATTAAGATATTTGACTTCCAATTCTGAACACCAATATCTCATCTAATTCTTTTTCTTCCCCTCCCCCACTGGTCCCCCAACCGGCCCCTCTGCCTGGCCCCCGTAACTCCGAGGATCCCAGCGTTTCCAGCGAGCAGCGCCGGTCCAAATTCCTCCGCTCGTACAAGATTAAGAAAAAACCCCAGGCTGATGAGGAAGCCCAGGTGTCTATTGCCCTCCATTTGTACTCTCTGCTGGGCTCTTGGCATGTCTGCTTCGGGTTGGATTAGCTGCTGTAATGGAAAAGCACTATTTATTTTGAGAGCATTCCCTCCCTACCCATCTCTCCATCCCTCCCTCCCTCCCTACCTCCCTCCCTCCTCTCCCTCACTCTCTATCCAGATCTCTTGTTTATATTTAGAGCATACTCTCTATCTTTCTCTCTCTCCAGATTTCTTTATTTATCTTGAGAGCATTCCTTAAAGGTTTCTCTCCCTCCCACTCTATTCTATATCTCGGCATTGGTTCGGTATGTATGTGGTTTATGTGATACTGATTTTTTTCATTTATTTTATATTATGGTTTGATCTGAATAGTTTTGTGTATTGATTTTTTATATTAATTTGTTGTTTTGCTTGAGGTGATTAGAGCACTACAGATTCCTCCAAACTATGCCAGGAAACAGACCACTTCAATACAGTATAAGAATATGGCACCTGTGTTCTTATATGGTAAAGAAGCTTTGTACAGTAATGCCTTGTTTTGTACTGTTGTAATGGGTGTGTATTGCAGCAGCAGCAGCAATATTCCATTTTCCTTTTGTCAAGAGGTGGGGAGTGTATAGTGTCAGTGGTGGACCCCTGACAGACAAGGGGTCCACCACTGACACTATTTAAGCCTTTGGTGGTGTTATTGTTAGAGAGCTGCATCACCAACTCTCACTCCCCCTCTATGGTAGGGGATACAAGACTGACTACACCATTACATGAAGGGTGGGTGATGGGGCTGTAGTTCACTGTTTGTAATGAATCTGTGTACAGTAAAGCCCTCTGTATACATTACACATATACACACATAAATACCTTAGATAATAAGCGTTTACTATACACAGATTAATAGAAATGGATACAATACATACCCATAACAATAACAGTGCAAAATAAGGCATTATTCTATACGTATTTATCTGCAACCTTTCAAAACTAATCTGCAAGTCACCCATTAGTATCAGAACTTTTGTCCACAAATGTACTACTGTATTGTATTATATTCATAACCAGGTGAGCTTTACCATACTTTATTCTCCCTTCATGCATGGACTTGGGTGTTTGGCTTCAACTCACATTTTTTCAAGTAATTTTGTGTGTGTGTGGATTGGGGGAAGTTGCCTGTGGTGATGTGACTGGTACCTTTAGGGTTTGGGTGCCACTTTGGACCCAGGGGCCCTTCTTTTCACTTTATCAGTTGTCCCTCCACTTGATTTCTTTCTCCCTTGTTGTTTAGGGGGCCGTATTCAAGAATATTTGTTACATACGATGGCATGGTACTTATACGATGGCTCCATAGAAAAACTGTTTCGTCTTTGTCATCTAATAATTTTCCTTCTTGCTGAAAGGTTGCTCTGATCCAACCTGTTCCAAAGAAAGGTAACCTCTCCCAACCCTCCAACTATCACCCCATTGCTTTAATCTCTTGTCTATCTAAAGTCTTTGAATCTATTCTTAACTCCAAAACTCAAAAACACTTTACTATACACTATTTCATCTCATCTGACCAACGGCCATCTGTAAAATGGCAACATTGCATTGCCAGCTATTGATTGGCTGAACAAACATTGTCCTTTACTCTTGACTTGTTGATATAAACATTTAAATTAACCCTTCATTAACTTCATTGTATGATCCTGGGATGCAAAGAAAATTATCATTTGTTATTTCATATATGCAAATCATGCCCATCTGTTGCATTGACGATATAAACAGACTCAAGAAAGTAAAATTTAAATCCAAATCAACTATCTTTAAACGTAAACTAACACAATTTTGTTTCTTCCCATTTTACTTAGATAAATAGATATCTGTCTTCATAGGCACTCTTAAAAGGTATTCTAATATTTATTGAATGAAAATGGCATGAGTATTGTTATAATATAGCCAGAAATACGAGGTGAGCTACAACAACTGTGAGGCTAGGGGCAGTATATATTGTGTTCGTTTACGATTAAAGGTAGTTGACTTGGATTTAAATTTTACTTTCTTGAGTCTGTTTATATCGTCAATGCAACAGATGGGCGTGATTTGCATATATGAAATAACAAATGATAATTTTCTTTGTATCCCAGGATCATACAATGAAGTTAATGAAGGGTTAATTTAAATGTTTATATCAACAAGTCAAGAGTAAAGGACAATGTTTGTTCAGCCAATCACGAGCTGGCAATGCAATGTTGCCATTTTACAGATAGCCGTTGGTCAGATGAGATGAAATAGAGTATAGTCACGACCTTTCTGATCGTCAGTATGGTTTCCATCAGGGACACTCTACTGGCGATCTTCTATCCCTCCTTTTTTATTCATAGTCATCCTCTATTCGGAACTTTGGTGAAACTTTTACTGTCGCATTAGACATATCAAAAGCTTGTAATTGAGTCTGGCACAAAGCTTTCATCTCCAAACTGCCCTCATTCTGTTTCTATCCCTCCCGCTGCACCTTTAATTCTGATTTCCTTTCTGGCCGGCCTGTAGCTGCTGTTGTAGACGGTCACTGTCCTTCCTCTAACTCTATCAACAGTGGTGTTTCTCAGGGTTCTGTCCTATAACCCACTGTCTTTCTCATTTTCATCAATGGGCTTCTTAGCTGTACCTCTTCCCCTTTCCACTCCTACACTGATGATTCCACCCTACACTACTCCACTCAGTTTGACAACCACCCATCCCAGCAGCTCCTCTCCACATCACGTGCTGATGCAGTAGCACGCCTGACTTCTGATCTTTCCCTCATCTCAGACTGGGGCAGAGAGAACCTTGTTGTTTTTAATGCCTCTAAAACACAGTTCCTTCATCTTTCAACTCGTACTAACCTTCCAAATGACGATTCTCTCTTCTTCAACGGTACACAACTCGATCTTTCTTCTTCCCTCAATATTCTTGGAGTGTCTTTCTCTCACAATCTCTCTTTGAGAGATCTTATTACCTCTCTTGCTAAAATTGCCTCAGAGAAGTTATTTGTGCTGCGCAGATTCCGTGAACACTTCACTCCCACACAGTATCTGTCTCTGTACAGGGGTCTCATCCACCCCTGTATGTAGTATGGCTCTCATGTGTGGGGTGGCTCAACCTTCACAACACTCCTGGACAATTTGGAATCAAAGGCCTTTCGTCTCATCAACGCTCCTCCTCTTACCGATTCACTACAACCTCTCTTACTTCGCCACAATGTTGCATCACTTTCTCTCTTTTATTGCTATTACACTGGACATTGTTCTTCTGAACTCTCTCATTGTATGCTTCCTTCCCTCAGGAGAGCATGCAACACTCACCAAGCCTCTTGTTCTCACCCCTTTTCTGTCCAACTCCCTAATGCAAGAGTTAACCGGTACTCTCAGTCTTTCATATACACAACTGGTCAACTCTGGAACACTCTACCTTCATCCATCTTTCCACTTTACTATGACTTATGCTCCTTTAACCTTTAAGCCGAGGGCCTTATCTCTCACAGCAACTCGTGTCTTCCGGGCCTCTCTCCGCACTCGTGGTCACTATGTAAACAACAAGTTTGACGGCTAATAGCTTTTAAACCATTCACGCTACATAAATCAATGATACAGGATATTGAAGTACAAACCTTTAGCTGTCTCCTGATGTACTTGTGAAGACTAAAGTGACATCTGTAGGATGGCTAGCCAGTTCAGACTGACATCAACTCAATATTCACTTTTACACTCTATTTATCTACACTATATTTACATATCTAAGTACATTTTCACACTCTAATTTTGTTATAAAACATGTCAGAATCACATTTTTCAACACAGCAATATGAAATATAATGTCACTCGTTTTTCCATACATATTGTATATGGTAATTACAGGAAAAGAGGAGTGATGAAAATATATCCTTCTACCCTCACTGTTTGAGTAAGACTGCCTGATGGTGGCTGGGTGGGCTGTGGCAAGTCCCTGGCTGCCACCCACAGTGTTGCCAGTCAGAAACTAGCTTGTTAGGGACCGCGCAAATTTAAAACCTGTGGTGCCGAATGAATGCTACACCCTTGGTGCTGCAGACTTGTTGCTAGTGTCGAAATTTTACTACACCTGCGAATTAATGGTTAAACGCAATGTGTCTAGGCATCTCGAACGAATTTGGACATGATTTTGGACTACTATAATTTTATAGTTGAAGACGATTAGCGGGCTTCCAGCCTGTGGTCCACATCTTCTTTTAATAAAAAAAAAAAAACCGCCAGAGCCTTCATACCGGTACCACGGCATCGGCAACACTACAGATGTTCATGTTTACGATCCAGGGTCTGTCAGGCTTACTACAGTCTTATTTCCTCCTTTTTAAACTTTTGTACATGTACACCATGGAAAAAATATATAACATAGCATCACCCTCAAAACAAAATTTATGGTCTAAGTCAATTTACATCTATTTTTTTCTTTTTGCCTAAATCACTTCTTATGGTTGGGTCAAAATTATATAAGTAGAAAAAATTACTTAGGCAGTTTGTTTATGAAGTTGAGGGTGTGCTTGTGTTAGTACAGTAGATCCTTGATATAAGATGATTAAATATAACACACTCCTTTTAACACAGGCTCAGTAAAAATTGGGTATTGATGATGGAATGAGATAGTTTACAATGACCAGGTGTTTTTTCTGTCCCTCATTTCTGTTCTGATTATATTTCTCAACCTCTGGAAATTGGTAGTTATGTAATGATGATGATCAAGATGGTTTATGAGCTTCAATGAAAGGGATATTGATGACAGTTGATGACCCATTTCACTGGATCTTTCTGTCCCTGTTCTTTTATTTAATTTTTCAACACCTGGAAAATGGAAGTTGGTTGTTGATGTTGATAGAGATGGTTCTTGATCCCCAAGTGTTCTTTCTGTCCCTCATTTTTGTTGTTCTAATTTTACATATTTTTCAACTCCTGATTCAGGAAATTAAAAATTGTGTATTGATGATTGAGACAGTTAATGTTCTGCAGGTGAGCTCCACCATCCACGTTGATCCATCACGAGTCCACCAAGTGCTGCCGATGGTGGCTGCCTCCAGTCCCCTCACTACTACACAGACCTCCAGCAGGCCCAGCAGTAGTGGCAAGACAAGCCGCGACCCCAGGCTGGCCACCGAAGCATCCTCCAGCAGCTCCAGCTCCTCTAGGGATCCTCGTCTAGGGGCGGAGGGGGGAAGCACGAGGGACCCCAGAATTGGTGCAGATGGTGGTAGTAGTAGTAGTAGTGTTGGTGGTAGTGGTGTTGGTTCCCGTGACCCTAGGCTTGGTGTGAGTAGACCATCAACAAACACCACCACCTCTATACCACCTCAGACAACCAAGTCAAACAGGGACCCTAGAGTGATAAGTGGCAAGGAGGGGGAAGGTAACAAAGATGCAAAAGAAGACAAGAGGGACAAGGACAAGGACAAAAAGGAGAAGGAAGAGAAGAAAAGAGAACACCACAAGAGTAAGAAGGAACCACCATCATCATTATCACTGTCATCATCATCATCATCAAGGTCATCATCACAGGAGAGGAAGAAGAGGGACTCCAAAGATGCCAAGGATTCATTGTCAAAGTCCAAGTCTAAATCCTCCCGCAGTGACATCAAAGTCCCCAGCTACACACCCTCTGTCTCCTCTTCCTCATCCATGTCTTCTAGTTCAGTCTCATCCACACCACTGGTCACTAAACCCGAGAGTAACAGTAACAACAGTAGTAGTGGTGTAAGCAATAGTAAAAAAAAATCCTTGTCTCCAGCTCCACCCAAAACACCTCCCAAAACACTACCCACTACGACTACCATACCCACTACATTTAGGAGCAGTAGAAGGGGTCACCACAACCGCAAGTACAAGCCACGCGATGCCACCCCAGACAGCGACAACGAGGCTAATGCCGGGAAGGAACGAGAGTCAAAGACTGTGGTGTCCGGAGGCAAGAAAACCAACCTGGATGAGGCCGGGTCTGATTCTGACAGCGATCACTACCAAGGCAACCGTCCCAGTCCAGAACTGTACAATAATACTGGTGAGTTGAAGGTGTACAATAATACTGGTGTGTTGAAGGTGTACAATAATACTGGTGAGTTGAAGGTGTACAATAATACTGGTGAGTTGAAGGTGTACAATAATACTGGTGAGTTGAAGGTGTACAATAATACTGGTGAGTTGAAGGTGTACAATAATACTGGTGAGTTGAAGGTGTACAATAATACTGGTGAGTTGAAGGTGTACAATAATACTGGTGAGTTGGAGTAAGATGATGGATATTGATTAGTTTTGTTTTTCTTGAAATGTCTTCAAGCTCAAATAACCTTTTTTTTTTCCCAATTCATTATCTCTTCCCTCAACCATCCCAGACCAGAGTTGTACAATAAGGCTGGTGGGTTGGAATTATAGCATGCTGGTTAGTTTTCTTTTCTTGCTTTTCTTGTAGTGTCCTCAAAGCCAAGTCAGTCATACTTTCCATTCATTAGCTGTCCCTCCTTTCATTGTGTCAATTTGTTAGCTGTTCTCCCTCCTTTCTGTTTGTTTTCTACATGCTTGCTCTCTGTCTGCTGCCTCATGTTATGGATTCATCAAGTCCTAGTGTTTCTTTCTTCCTCTTCATTGGTTTCCCATAATGTGTTAAGTAATGAGAGTCAGTACAGTATACAGTAATTCCTCATTTTTCACTGTTTTCCATGAATCTATATACAGTAAACTCTCATTATATACTCTTGCTATGTGTATGTAATATACAAAGAGGGTTTACTGTACACACATTCATTACAAACACTATAATACACCCTGTAAGGGAAATATTTCTTGCGGTGATTTGGGCAGTACTTTAAGGGTTTTTGCACCCCTTCGGCCCCAGCCAATCCTTTTCAGTTCTTCAACTGTCCCTCCGTTCCTTCTGTTTCATTTGTACTTGATGTCCCACCTTTCTATCACTCCTTCCCACTGGTGAGGGCTGGTTCTATCCAGAAATGAGGAATTTGGCATCTTCTACCACACCCTGGCCTGTTCTGTCTGTCTCTCTTACTATTTCTCATTCCTTCTGGGTAGCTGACGAGATTGTCTGATTGTGTGGCACAACATGGAAGGCAACTGTTGATAGGTTCATTGGCTTGGGGGTATCATTGAGAGGCACAACAAGGGAGGTTATGGGTTTGTTGGTGAGCCTTTGTTGCCTTTGATGAAATTGATCTCACTATCTCCCTGACTCCCTTTTGGGGGTCCGACCATCTGCTCGGCTTCGGTCAACCAGACTCGAGACTGCTCGGCCAGACAGTCTGGGGAACTACAACAACTACAATACAAACCCATAACAACAAAGCAAAACAAGGGATTACTGTATAATATATCCTTTACATTTACTGAACTTTTTTGTGTCACTTGTGTTTGTGACCGTGAAAGTAATGTTGTCTAATTATAGTTTGTATCTTTTTATTTGTCCATTTTCTTGTAACATCATAAAACTTAATACTGTAATGTTGTTGTGTCATGTTTTGGCAGGTAAGAAGGTTGAGTTAAGCAGCAGCAGCAGTCCAGCCTCGTCAGCCACGGTCAGTGACACAGACTATCGCCAATTCACCACACCTCCCAAACCAACCGACGACACCATCTCATCGTCAAAGAAGGAATGCGTGATTGATGAGTAAGTACAGCACAGTATTATTATCTTTTTTATATTTTTGGTTTTCGTATATTGATGAGTGAGTACACACTTTATTATCATTTTTTTTTTTTTTTTCTTTCTTTTCTTTTCTTTTTCTTTATAAATGCATGATTAACAAGTGAGTACACACAGTATTAGTATTTTTTAGTTATATATTTTTTGTTAAATATATTTTTTGTATATTTATTCAGTTTTAGTTTTGGTGGTGTGTCTATCTATCTATCTATAGCTCTGACGCCTCGTTCCCTCCGGGAACTCCCTCCAAGGGGGTGGCCACGGCAGAAGTGTCTCCAGTTCTCCCTGTTCCAACACTCCCTCCTTACTTGTTCAAGCCCTCCTCTGCCCCTCACGTTTCTCTCCTTTACATACTCTTCCACTCTGTTCTGCCATCTAACCGGAGGTCTGCCTCTCACACCAGGTCCCACAACTTCACTTCCATACACCTTCTTTACAAATTCCTCGCCTTGCATTCTCTCTACATGTCCAAACCATCTCAGTGTATTACGCTTCACTTGTTGAGTGTGAATGGGGCTTTATATAATACAGTAGGCTCTTGATGTAAGATGAATATATCACTATCCTTTTTAACACAGGCTCAGTAAATCATTTTATTTGTGTGTATGGTAATGAATACCAGAAGCCTGGGACAACATTTGATGGTCTTCAATGAGGGATTGAGTGCCGATTCCACAGTGGTTTGTTTTGGTTTGTAAGCACCATAACGAAAGAATCTGAACTGTGTATATGACTCATGAGTGAATTATTGGATGAATTTGATGACTCCGCTATCAAACTATTGTAATAATGGAACTACCTGACATATTTTGTGGATATGGATACTGAGTTTGTTGGATGTAATTAAAACTGACAAGTGTGGTTGTGGAGAATCATAACAAACCAAAGCCACTGTGGAGTCTACCCTGAGTGTAAAATGAAGTAAGTGGTGGATGCAGGTATTTATTCATTGTAATATATCAGGGTCTGCTGTAATGCTTTGTTTTCCGTTGTTGTTATGAGTGTGTATGGTACCTTTGGCTATGAATCTGTGTACAGTAAACTCTCATCATCATCTGAGTTTATGGATGTGTAATATACAAAGAGAGTTTACTGTACACACATTCATTACAAACAGTGCAATACACACACATCCATAACACCACCATTACAAAACAAGGCATTACAGTAATTGGAAGGACAGTAAAGGCAAAATTTGTGTGTGTTTTTCTTTTCATGAGTTGATGGCAAGGGATTGATAATGATGGTAGAGAGTTAAGAGAGGCCTTGTGCATCCCCTGGGGTATTGCAGGAGATGGCTGATTGATTAAGGGGATAGTATACTATTTGTGTACAGTAGAACCTGGATATACAATGATAAATACTTGTATCCACCACTTACTTCATTTTACACTCAGTCCCTCAATGAAGACAACCAAATGTATTCACAGGCTTCTGTTATTCATTACCATACACACTAATAAAGTGATTTACTGAGCCTGTGTTAAAGAGATAGTGATAAATTTAAGCATCTCATATCGAGGGTCACTTGTATTGAAAATTATGTTGTTGTTGTTGATGTTCTCCCGGGGCAGAATGGCCTCCTGCCCCACAGACCCCCGGTACACTCTTGTTGCAGTGAAAAAACAAATTAAAATAAAGGAGGGGCTGGCCCTATATGCCTGGGCTACCGAAGAACATCCCAAGTAAATGGGACCAGAGCTTACTGGACCAGGGAGTCTGGGGGCCTCCGACCACCAGGGAGAGTAGGGAGGCCAAGTCCACGTTACCACAAGAGCTACAAGTGGGGCTGCACCTTCCATGAGACCAGTCCTGAAGGGACCATAAGGGGGGAGGGAGTTTACACTGCTGCATGCAAAGGGATAATGCACCCCTGTGTGCTGGCGGTCAACACGGCAGTGGAAAAAAAAAGAGCCTCCGGTTGCCGTACATCTCACGTGGATTTTTAATCCATGTGGGCAGATCTCGTCAAATCCACTAGAAAGTGACCAGATCCTACAACAATCTTTATTCTAGCCCTGTGGGGGATGGCTAGTATTCACAGAGAATAAAGTCAGCCCCCCTGGGCAGGAGTTATGTTGTTGTTGTTGTTGAAGTTCCTCAAGGTGTCTGGCTGAGCAGCCCCGAGCTCCTGAGGAAGGCCATGGCTTGAACCGGGCTTTCCCACAGGGCCCTCAGAGAGTGTATGTTGTGTTGTTGGCGAGTGTGTTTGTGTGCTTTGCAGTCTTCAATAATATGTTTAATAGAATGGGGTGCTGTGTTGCATCCCAGACAGGCATCCACAATGGCTCCATCCACCTTCTTCTGATATGTCAGAAGGGCCGGGTGGTGGCCACACCGCAGCCTGGCCAGGTGGACTCTGTCCTCACGGGGAAGGGAGGATTCAGATGGGTGGATGTCTGGAGGTCGTGCATGCAGCTGTGTGTTGTTTTTGAGTTTATGGATGGACTGATGAGTGATTTGAGTATGGATGTGTTTCTGGAGACTGGTTTGGGGTGGGCAGGGTGTAAGATATGATAGTATTTGTGTATGGTATCGTTATTGGGTGTTGTTTTGATGTCCCTTGGCTTCTCTGGGTGTTTTACCATGTAGTGTAGTGGATGGTGTGGGTTTGTGGAGGCTGCAGCAAGTGTTTGTGTGTCTCTCATGTCAAGGTGATCCTTGATCTTGAAGATTTTGGTTTCTTGGTGAAGGTGGTCTGTAGGTGTGGTAGCTGTGCAGCCTGTGATTATCTTTAGGGCTCTATTCTGTATGGTCTCAAGGGTGTTGTGATGAGTCTCAGTGAGGTTTGAGGCCCAGGCAGGGCTTGCATAATCCATTACTGATCGGATATATTGTTTGTACACTGTGGTTGTGGTTTCTTTATTGTGTCCAAATGTTGTGCTGGCGAGTGATCTGAGGGCTTTAAGTCTTTGCATGCATTTATTTTTTATGATTGTGATATGTTGTTTGAATGTCATGGATGTGTTGTATGTTATGCCAAGTATTTTGAGTGTGTGTGTGTGTGTGTGTGGTATAGGTGTGTTGTTTATGGTGAGGTGTGGTGTGTAGTGGTGTTCTGCATTGCAGTTGGTGAGAAGGGTGACAGTTGACTTGGTGGGTGCTATTTTAAGTCTGTTTGTGGTGAACCAGGCATTAAGTGTGTAGAGGTAGGGTTGGAGGATGTGAGTGGCTGTGTCCACAACTGTACTGTATTTCACACCATTCACATTTATGCATGGTATTCTTCAATACATATTCCCTTCTTCCAATAGGTAATAAGGTAAAATAGAGACATCACCCTAAATGAAGGATATAGCCTATATAATTATCTCTATTTGTTTTATCAGGATAGTAGTAGGAGTTATTATTATTGTGAAAATGTAATTGGTAGAGAGCACAGTATTATACAGTGTCAGTAATCCCCCTTTTTGGAATGTTGTTATGGGTGTGTATTGTACTGTTTGTAATGAGTGTGTTTACAGTAAACCTTCTTTGTATAATGAGGGTTTATTGTGCTGTACATACATTCATTACAAACAGTACTATACACACCCCTAACAACAGTGCAGAACAAGGTATTGCTGAACACAGTTTGGTAATCCCTCTTTTTGCACTGTTGTACATTATGTAATCTTCCATGAATACCTGTACAGTAAACCCTTATCATCCACTGGGTTTATTTTTGGGTGTGTAAGGTACAAAAATGGTTAAGTTATTGTATACACACACACACACACACACACACATACACACACATACACACACACCAGCCACCAGTGCAAAACAAGGCATTACAGTAGGTGATGTAGCTTATGTACAGTATGTGTGTTTGTTTTCCATGTGTGTTGTTTTTCACCAACTGTGTGTTTTTTGCACCTTGTGTCTTGCAGGCTACACACAGACTCACATCAAGGCCTGGGGTGAGTTACTGATTATCATATTATTTGGATGAAACAAAGGGCATTAGGGAGGAACATTGATGGTGTAGAGTAGATGATGGTGTGTTACCAGTACCATAACTCCATAGACAAACAACAGAGCCATCACACCGGTACCACACCATTGTCAACACCATCACTGTTCTTGTCTAGGACTCTATAAGAGATACTGGAAATTAAAGCCAGTTAGTTGATACAGTGGACTCTCAATATTACATTATAGTCGTTCTATTTCTTGAAGATGAAATGCTGTGACAGGGATAATCCTGTGAAGAATGCATGTCTACCAAATGTGTCATTCTAAATAACAGATATCATATCTTTCACCATGAATTTCTAATTGTTTTTAAAAATTTCTACATATTTCAATTATGTAATACAGAGGTACTGTACATATATATTGTGAATTATTATGATTTTGAGAACCATAACAGTATGTGGTTACATATGGTTTGGCAATGCCAATTTTGCGACGTTGTTAGCAAGCTGATTGTCTATCATGTGTCAAGTGTGATTACCTGGGTCAACAAACAGATCTGTCAACATGGCTAATGGACATGCAGATTAGCCTTTCACATCATCTCTCCTTCACAGAATAGAATTACTATAACTTGTTTAACACTTGTCATATACATTTATCATTGGCCCCATGAATTACTTATTGTATTTGGTAATGAATAACAATAGAAGCTGGCAAAACATTTGGTGGTCTTCAGTGAGGGACTGAGTGTAAAATGAAATGGTGTATACAAGTATTTATTCATTGTATATCCAGTCTACTGTATACTCTGGATTTACAATGAATATATACTTGTATCCACAACTTCATTTTACACTCAGTACCTCATTGAAGAACACCATTTTTTTTTTTTTTCAGGTTTCTGTTATTCACTACCATACACACTAACAGATTTACTGAGCCTGTGATAAATTGATAGTGATAAATTTAATGGTCTTATATCGAGGACCCACTGTATAGTGTAGTGTATAGTGTAGTGTTAGTCAAAGTAGAATTGGTGTGTGCAGATGTGTGAAAAGCAAAGATGACTGGTAGCTCACAGTTGTTTGAAATAATGATAATAAAATGAATATAATAAAAATTTAAAAAGATTAATAATACTGGTTGAGTAAAGGCATCTCACATGATGACCCTGAAGTGGATATTCTCTTGTTGGTGAATTGGAAGGTCTGTAATTCATCCAAGCTATGTCAGAAAAGAAATGATCTTAATGTTACTGTAATGAGGGATCTGTTTCCTGGCATAGTTTGGAGGCAGCAGTCGCCCACCAATTTACCCTCAAGAAAATTCCGTTAAGGGTGTATTGCCTGTGGTCATACATCCTGTGTAATCCTTCCTGCTAATACTGTACTGGAGGCATATTTAGTTTTTTCACATGATTCACTTACTGTACTACAAGTACTGTACACCCTGGCTTTACTGACCCCTTAAACCATGAATGCGAGTTGTACCCATAAAACACGAACTAGAGGACCTCTACCCCTGGCACCACCACCACCACCACCATGTGATATGCAGTAGAGAACCAAAGGAGGGAGGGTGGTGTTGGGGGGAGAGTACTATAATCTATTCCAATGATTGGTGCATCTGGTTCCTAGTGGGTTTCTGTTCCTGCATCCGTGATTGGTTGATTTGATGATAATGCTCGTTCAAGGGCTCCTAACTTAGTGACATGTGATTGACTGTCCAAACTTCTCATATCTCAGATGTTTTGATCTATTATGCCTCCTATATTTCCTCACTCACATGAGATTTATCCACATTATTTCTTTTCAATTTTATACTTTATATCACTATACAATAATGCGACTTGAATTAACGTCAATGACTTATGTGTTTCTTTTTTTGTCTAACCGGTGTGAAAAGTCAAGATAGAGAGAATTGTCACGGATAATTTCCTCCATAAATTTATATATTTTTATAATGAGAGCACTTCTGCCTCATATGAAGGCATGTACTGGCAGGAAGGACAGTACAGTAGGCCCTGGATATAAGATGATTACATTTATCTCTATCCTTTTAACACAGGGTCAATAAATCACTTAGTATATGTGGTAATGAATAACAGAAGCTTGGGAAAATATTTGGTGGTCTTCAATGAGAGACTGAGTGTAAAATGAAGTGATGGATACAAGTATATGTTCATTGTACATCCAGCATCTACTGTAGGAGACTTCCTGTGTCTGCAGACACTGTTTACTACTCAATATCAAATTCATTGTACTGTCAAATTCAATGTTTTTCATTGCAGACTCTTCAGCAAGGAGGATGTGGATTACCGCCAGCTGCTTCCCCAACCGGGCCGGCTCCCCACACCTGTCGGAGGAGGAGGTGGAGGGGGACTGCCCGCTGCCTTCAAGATCGGGGACCAGGACGAACGCAACCTGGACCCACAGAAAACAACCCATGACCCTCAGGAACCCAACACCACACCATCCAGAGTGAAGGGTGTTGTTGATGTTGTTGATGAAGGGTTGGACTCAGCCTCACAAGCTTTCCTTGATCCACGTGGAAGGAAGAACAGTTTTAACTCCCCTCATGCAGCTTCCTGGGAGAAGTTCCGAGCCAAGAATCCTGAGTTTGAGAAGTATCAGAGGCAGGCCAGCATGACAGGTATTGTACAGTATTATGTGTTATTTTAATATTGACAAATATTCACCAAATTCCTACTAAGTAATATGACCTTAGATACGGTACACATTTCATGTATATATAGTGTTAGACTAATGTTCTGTCCTGCAGCCAGCCACAGTGCACCAGCCTTCTGAACCACTTCAGGCCCAGACAGCAAAGCACCAGATGAAAGTTTGGGTTATAAACAACAGATGGGCATCGGAATGATAAGGGAAAGGCACAAATGAGGTAAAATTTGTGCATACATTATACCGTTGTCCGAGCCTGAAGTGGTTCAGAAGGCTGGTGTCCTGTGTCTGGCAGCAGTACCAGAATATTAGTCCAGCACTGTACAGTTGGACACATGAATGGGTGGTACAGCCCAAGTGAAAGATGGTCAATTTCTCCCAATATCAAGTTCCTTAGTGCCAAATAGGAGACATCAGGGGCAGAAGTCAGTATTGAGGATGGCAATAAAAAGCAAGTACCTGATAATAAACACTGGTTACTCAAATGGGACAAGTATCTTTCACCTGGGCTGTACCACCCATTCATGTGTCCAACTGTACATTCCAGTGTTGATAAGTTGGTGTAATTTGTCTTGAATTGCATGACCAAAATAAATGGGCATTGGAAATGCAGGCAAGTCCTCACAGGTCAAATGCAACTTTCCTCCACATATCAAATTAAGGTAATACTGTATGTACTGTACCTTATGATATAATACACTAGTAGCAAAGTCATGTTTTCATCATTAAATGTACGTTACATTTATTCCAAAATGAGGTAACTCATCTGCTGCACTAAATAGTGTGAGGGAATAAAGTAATGAGGGGATTATTCACACCAACACAATTGTAGTTCAAATGGGGAATAATTATATTGTCATATTGGAGTGAGCCTCATTATTGCCAATACTCCAGTCACAGTGTGGGTTGGTCCTTCACTATTGTCTCTAGTCAGTGTGTAGAAAATATTAATAATCATATATGTTCAACATTAACATATTTTTTGTAGCCCAGGTTTATAACATGTTCACAGTTGGGGAATTGTTGATGAAAATGAAGTTGATGAATTGATTCCACAGTGGTATTCGTTTGTTAGCTTCCTGACCAACCACACTTGTAAGGCTTCATTATTTTCCAAAAGTTGAGTATCCACATTCACAAAATCTATCAAACAGTTAGATAATGATGATCACTGCCTAGTTTACTCACCAAATTCATTAAATAATTCACCCATAAGTCATTTACACGGCTAACATTCTTTCGTTTGTGTGCTTACAAACCAATACCAACCACTGTGGAATCAACCCAATGATTCTGGAAGTTATGACATGCACAACACATCTTCACTATCCATAACAAATCACCACACATCTTCACTACCCACAACACATCTTCACTATTCACCACACATCTTCACTACCCACCACACATCTTCACTATCCATAATGCATCTTCATTATCAACCACACATCTTCACTATCTACCATACATCTTCACTACCCACCACACATCTTCACTACCCACCACACATCTTCACTACCCACCACACATCTTCACTACCCACAACACATTCACTATCCATAACACATCACATACCCTCACTACCCACCACACATCTTCACTACCTACCACACATCTTCACTACCCACCACATATCTTCACTACCTACCACACATCTTCACTATCCATAGCACATCATACATCTTCACTATCTACCACACATTTTCACTATCTACCACACTTCTTCACTATCCACCACACATCTTCACAACCCCCACTCATCTTGACTATCTGCCGCAGATCTTCACTACCACACGTCAAACATCTTCACTACCCACCACACATCTTCACTATCTACCACACATCTTCACTACCCGCCACTCATCTTCACTATCACTCATCATAGCATATCTTCACTACCTACCACACATCTTACTACCTACCACATCTTCACTACCCACCATACATCTTCACTACCCACCACACATCTTCACTACCCACCACACATCTTCACTACCCACCACACATCTTCACTATCCACCACACATCTTCACTATCCACCACACATCTTCACTATCCACCACACATCTTCACTATCCACCACACATCTTCACTACCCACCACACATCATAGCATATCTTCATTAACCACAACATCTTGATATCCCATCCAATATTTAGTTATACATTTGTTAGTTCCAGGTTGTCTACAAAAAAGGAAGGTAATCATTGGTGATGAGAAGAAGTGTTTGTAATAATTAAAATTATAGTAACTGGGTGACTGCTGACTGCAGGATCTAAAAGGTTTACAACCCAAGATCTGATGCATAGTGTAAATATTTCTTTCAGTGACTTATTATGACTGAGTATTACTGTGTACTGCATAACCAACAACTTATGACACTTGTGTACCAATCAGTTATAGTACCCTAATTATTAAAGTGTTGAAGTTAAAAGGTAATTTTACTAGTTCTTCACAATCCATTACAATTGTTCAGGTTAAAAAGTAGTTTACCAGTTCCTCACAACCATCTAATTTATTACAAGCAGCCACTCACAATTCAAAACAATATCATCACTTGAGAATATAAAAACAGTGGTCAGTAATTGGTTTGAGTTTTATATATTTTTGGGGGGCCTTTATGCCTATTGACTCATGGTGTTGGTCATTAACCACTTAGCTGTGGGCCTTATCTACCGTGGCAGCTCTCTTGCACTCGTGGTCACTATGTAAACAACAAGTTTGACGGCTAATAGCTTTTAAACCATTCACGCTACATAAATCAATGATACAGGATATTGAAGTACAAACCTTTAGCTGTCTCCTGATGTACTTGTGAAGACTAAAGTGACATCTGTAGGATGGCTAGCCAGTTCAGACTGACATCAACTCAATATTCACTTTTACACTCTATTTATCTACACTATATTTACATATCTAAGTACATTTTCACACTCTAATTTTGTTATAAAACATGTCAGAATCACATTTTTCAACACAGCAATATGAAATATAATGTCACTCGTTTTTCCATACATATTGTATATGGTAATTACAGGAAAAGAGGAGTGATGAAAATATATCCTTCTACCCTCACTGTTTGAGTAAGACTGACTGATGGTGGCTGGGTGGGCTGTGGCAAGTCCCTGGCTGCCACCCACAGTGTTGCCAGTCAGAAACTAGCTTGTTAGGGACCGCGCAAATTTAAAACCTGTGGTGTCGAATGAATGCTACACCCACGGTGCTGCAGACTTGTTGCTAGTGTCGAAATTTTACTACACCTGCGAATTAGTCAGTGTTGTTAAATCAACACACCTTCCCCCAGCCTACAAGGTTGGTATCCTTGCTTTTACAGCTGGGTACCTACTTACTGCTGGGTGAACAGGGACATAGGGGGCTGGGAAAATTGTCCAATTCCACTGATATGGGAATTGAACCCGGGATATCTCACTTGCTAGGCGAATATGATAACCATTACACCATCAGCACCCCACTGAGTTACATATATGTGTATTGATATTTATGTCCACAATTGTACATATTCAGAATCGCACGAGGAGGAAGAGGCACAATTCAATCAGCAGCGACCATCAGACCGCACCATGCACTACAGGGGATACATTGACCAAGGCAATGGTACCCCTCAAAGGAACAGAGGTGAGTAAACATGTATATTGGGGAGCATCCGAGGTGAGTAAGTTAATTCTATAGAGGAGGATCAGAGGTGAGTAAACATGTACAGTATATTGGGAAGGATCAGATGTGAGTAAATATGTCTATTGGGGAGGAAACATTGGTTGGTCTCACACCTTTGCTGTCCAACTCCAGCTGGTACATTCAGTGTTAAAACATCACCCAGCACATGTTATCATACACAAATACTATCATCTCTTTCACCCACCCAAGTCACACCAGTTTCCAGAAGCACATCCATACTCAAATCAATCACCACTCTATCCACTTGAACATCCCTTCCCATTCACTCCAACACAATACTTATCTGTTTACATGACTTCACCATCTTTCCATCCTAAGTCTTTCCTGGGTTATTACATCATCATAAAATACAATGAATCCCTTCCCCATGAGGACAGACTTCACTTGGCCAGGCAATGGTATGGGCACCACCCAGTCCTTCTGACCTATAAGAGGCTGGATGAAGCTATGATAGATGTCTGTCCAGGATGTAACACAGCAACACACACTATACATAATGTAACACTGCACAACACACAACCACACTCACTAACAACATAACATACATTCCTTGAGTGATCAATGGGAAACCTTCGTCCTCAGTCCATTGCCTTCCTCAGGTACTTGGAGCTGTTGGAACAAGCTGCTTCAGGAAAGTCAACAACATTTAAGGGGATATCACACTTGCTCCACAAAGAAGGTTTGGATAACTTTGGTGGAGAAAACTTGAGGAGTGGATTGAAGTTGAGTTATCACACTCACTCTGGTGGGCAGTGCTCTGTGTATAGAGAACTATTCAATAAGCCAGTGTTTATACTGTAAACAGTACTTTCTCTACTTTCTGTAATTGTATTTTCTCTACGTAATGTTTATTTTGTTTTTATTAAAAAATATTGATATTACAATTTTTTTTTTTTTTTCTCGTTCTTTTAAATTGAATTAATGATTTCAATCAATTCATTGTTGACTTTGCTCCGGCTATGCTGAATGGCCTTGGATAAAATTACAAACCATCTTTGCTCTGTGAATGACAGCACCAACCCTGGTTGAAGGACCCTTTGCTCCGCCAATGCTATCCAAACCATGTTTACAGAGCAAGTGTGATACACTCTTTCGTCCCTCATTAAAAATACCAAATGTTTTTCTAGACTTTTATTACTCATTATCATCCAGGCTAGTACTCCATTGGTCTTATGTTAGGCCTAAATTATGTTAGTGTAGCATTGAAGGGTGACTGTATGACTATCTCTCTCCCCAACAGAGGGCTGGCGACCACACTGTGAGAAGGAAGAAGTGCAAGGAATTCCAGGCAGGAGTCAGGCTTCAATGGAGAATTTTAAGGTAAATGCTGTATAGTACCTCTGTCCTGTATTGGCTCTTACGCTCAAAACAATTACTCTCAATTCTTTTTAAATCTGGTGAAAATTTACCGCCTCCCTCATTTAATTTCTTGTCTTTTTTTTATAGTCCAATGCAATCCAAGACAAAATACAGCTAGGTACTTTGTTTATCTTTACAGTGTTCTTTTCTTATCTTTGTATTCTGGCACTTGTACAACTTGTGTGGGGAAGCTGAAAATGTTGTTGTCTTGTGTGTGTGACCCATTTCACTGGGTACTCTGTCTATACTTTCTGTTTTTCTTCTTCCTTTTTCTACCCCTGACACTAGAGCCTCCCAACCTCTTGAAAAAAATGGAAATGGGATATTGATGATGATGATGATGATATATTGTGTGACACTGAGTCCTTCACCATGCAGTGTATCTCCCATGACAGATGATCCTGAAACAAGCAATGGAGCAGCGTGACTGTGGAGAGATGAGTGAGATGCAATACCAACACATGACCAACAAACTACGCATGTTGACCGAACAGGAGCAGATCAGGGAGGCCAAGGAGCGAGAGAGACAGAGACAGCAACAGCACCATCCATTACATCAAAAGCAGCAACTGTTCAAAGGTGTGACAGATAGATGAAGTTTGTGTTATACTGTGCTTCACTTGTTAGAATTACATAATAAGCAGCAACTGTTCAAAGGTGTGACAGACAGATGAAGTTTGTGTTATACTGTGCTTCACTTGTTAGAAATATATACAGGTACAGTTCACCCTGGATATACAATTAATAAACACTTATATCCTTCATTTAATTTTACACTCATTCCCTCATTGAAGACCATCAAATGTTTTCCCAGGCTTCTGTTATTCATTATCATGCACACTAAGTGATTTACTGAGCCTGTGTTAAAAGGATAATGATAGATTTATTCATCTTATATCGAGGGCCTATTGTACAGTCGGCAAAAAAAGTTTCGTTACCACCCCTACGTTAATTTTAACATGGGTAAGCCCGGTAGGGTTGGTATTCCGCAGACATGCAGCTGTGACTCGTGTCATCCGGGACATCCCGTCGGGACATGCTGGACGGGAATTATCATTGCCCCGTCAGCGTCAACTTTTTTATATCAAAAGTTTAGCTGATTTTAAATTAAATTTTGAGTGTTCAAGAACTCTTACTATTTAACTATTCATTATTAAACATAAGGAAATGCATTTGAGTATTTTAGGACAAGAATAACCGTGAAATACCCAGAAAAAATAACACTGGCTGAAAGAATGTCATTCCTACTTGGCTGCCCATGACACACTGAGGGGCAGTGGCCAGGGGCACGGACTTATGAAGGCCGGAGGGTGGCGGAGGTACGACACTCACCAGTCAGGCGTACCAGCATTACATCACACTGTTTTAGGGATGGTAACGAAACTTTTTTTGCCGACTGTACCTCTCGTGTTATGTGAGTACTGTTTTCTGTTCCTGAAGAAGTTGTATGAATTAAAAAAATCATTAATACAATCATTGATACATGCTACTGTGAAAAAAACTTGCAAATTGAGAATGTATTTGGATTTTTGGACAGATGAAGGTAGCTCTATTGTATAAGATCTCAAGAGTTAAAGGTGATCCATTGATGGAGATTAGAGTGGTGAGTACATGAGTGTGTGTTAATAGATGATGATGGAAATTGGAATACATGATTGTGTGTATTTACAGACAATGATGGTGAGTGGACTAGTGAGAGCAGCGGTAACCTTCCCCCTTCACACCCTGGACGCGGTATTGGACGAGAGAGAGGAGAGCCGCCTGGAGGAAGCTTTGGTGTGCGAGGCGGGCGTGGTGCAGGCTTCATGGCACCAAACATACACATGACAAGAGGCAACATTGGAGACCGTGGAGGAGGAGGAGGAGGAGGAAGAGGGAGAGCAATGGATGAAGTGGATAGATGGGGTAGAGATGGCAGAGATGGTGGTAGAGGAGGTGGATGGGGGGGAGGACCCAGCAACAGCAGGAAGGGAGTGGGTGGACGGGGTGGTGGTGGTGTTGGTGGTGTTGGTGTTGGTGGTGGATACATACAGGACTGGGGTGGACGTGATGCCATAATGGAAGATGAGTTCACCGGTGAGCCAGACCTTCCCTACGTCAGTGAGGAGACATTGAAGGCGGTAGCCAGGGAGGCTGAGACGCGCACCATTGAGATAGACGGTGTTCCTCGTGAGATACGCGTGTACGGACAGACAGCGGTCGTTCTCCTTGAGTGGAACGACCCCAGGATCATTGCATTCGGTGACGGTCGGTGTAATGTGGTGTTTGATGGAGGGGAGTTTGTTTTACCTATGAGGATTGGTGAGGATTACCAGGAGTTCAGTATTGCTGGGGAGACACACAGGGTTAAACTTGGAGTGCCGACCCAGGAGCTGATGTTGGATGGTCGTGGTTATCAGTGTTTCTTTGGTGGTAAGCCTGTGTCAGTTCACTTGGCAGGACAGACCAGGACAGTGAGTCTGGATGGTAAGCCTCCCAACGTTAACATTGGTCCCGTCTCCAACACTGAGTTCTTGGCAGGTAAGGTACAGTTGGTTATAAATGCCAAGAAGGTTGTTAATCTGTTCCTTGATGCCAAACCACAGCGTTTTAACATTGATGGTAAACCGTTTGTGTTGAGGTTTGTTGATGCCCTTCGTGCTGTTACCATCAACAATGTCAAGTTTCCAGTGGAGTTTGGTGGTCTGCCCATCAGTATTAGTGTTAGAGGTTACCGTCGCTTCCTTCGTTTTACTTCGCTGCCTCAGGGTATAATACCAGGTCAGATTGTCATCAGGGGTATGGAGGTGGAGAAACAACAGTCCAGTCTACCCGGCAGCCCTGCCCAAGGTGCCCGGAACTCACCCTCACTGGACATGGCCAGACCACCCCTTCCCCCTCCACCACCACCACCATCAGTCAGTTCACTCCCTCAGGTGAGACCTTTGGGTGGTCCTCCTCCAAGCACACACCCAATGATGACACATGGACCACCCATTACTGGTGCCATGCCAACAGGTCCACCACCACAGGTAATGCCTTCATTACGTCCACCACCAACACACCTTCCTGTTGGTGTATTACAACTTAACCTTCCTCCAGGCATGGTGAGTGGACATTTACGCCCACCACATACCCAGCTACCTCCCCACACACAACCCCCTCCACTCAGCCAACCCACACAACCAGGATCATACAGGAGTCAGTTACCCTTACCCCCAACAACCACACAGCCTCCACTAGTACCACAACCACAACACCAACCTCCACCACTACAACAACTGGATGTGGGTACTTTGTTAGAAAGACTCACCAGTATAGGAGTGATTGGTTCCAAGCCTAACCCAGCAGCCAGAGCCAAGAGGGAAGACTCAGACAACAAGAAGAAAGAGGAAGAAGAGGAGAGAGCCAAGGATGACCTTATTCCTGTTGAACTTATGTTTACCTCAGAAAACCTCAGAAAGTAAGTCACTTGTCTCTGTGTGTGTTATGGTATTACAAAGTTATTTATATCTGGTTATGTATTATGGTGTTATTTGAGATTCATGTCTTTGAATGTTACCAACTATTTATTTATTTTTTGTTAATATCACAAGCTAAATATTTGTAAGATTTAGAGGTGAAATGTTAAATAATTAGGATGAAAATTGCTAGAGCTGGGATATAGTTTGAATAAGACCCACTTTTATCAAGACAATTAATTATATATTTATGAAACTAAAAATGATTCAGTTGGCCGTCAATGAAGTTATGGATACAATATTAATAATAATCATTCTAATAAAGATAATATAATAGTAATAATAATAATAGTAGTAATGATAATGATAATAGCAATTTTTCTAATAATAATAATAAAAAGAAGAAGAAAAAGATGAACCATGATACCTCTACTAATAAAAATAATATAAAAATGTAATGATTCAAATAATAATAATAACACTAATATAATTAACACTACTACTACTACTACCACTACTACCACTACTACTACTACTACTACTACTACTACTACTACTACTACTACTACTACTACTACTACTACTACTACTACTACTACTACTACTACTACTACCACCACCCCCAACAGACGCAGAGCCTGGCTGGTGGAATCACTATACCGAGGAATGCAGTGTTCATCGTGTGGCCTTCGTTACCCCCCAGAACAAACACTCCAGTACTCACACCACTTGGACTGGCATTTCCGACAGAACATCAAACAACAGGAGTCCACCAAGAAGGCAAATGTACGCAAGTTCTATTTCTCCATCGAAGACTGGCTGCAGTATGAGGAGATTGAAGATGTCGAGGAGAGAGGTGAGTGGTGTAGATGGGTGAGAGTGTGCAGGTGAGAGGTGAGTGGTGTAGATGGGTGAGAGTGTGCAGGTGAGAGGTGAGTGGTGTAGATGGGTGAGTGTGCAGGTGAGAGGTGAATGGTGTAGATGGGTGAAAGTGTGCAGGTGAGAGGTGTAGATGGGTGAGAGTGTGCAGGTGAGAGGTGAGAGGTGAGTGGTGTAGATGGGTGAGAGGTGAGTGGTGTAGATGGGTGAGTGTGCAGGTGAGAGGTGAGTGGTGTAGATGGGTGAGAGGTGAGTGGTGTAGATGGGTGAGAGTGTGCAGGTGAGAGGTGAGTGGTGTAGATGGGTGAGAGTGTGCAGGTGAGAGGTGAGTGGTGTAGATGGGTGAGAGTGTGGAGGTGAGAGGTGAGTGGTGTAGATGGGTGAGAGGTGAGTAGTAGGGTGAGAGGTTTTTTGTGCTACTGTATTTTATAATTACTGTTGATATATCTTTACATTTATTAAGCATTTTTTTGTGTGCTACGTGTGTGTGTGCTACGTGTGTGTGTGTATATATATATATATATATATATGTGACCCTTCCTTCTTCGCCATCAGTTCCCAGTATGTTTGAGGCTGAGGGTATAGTGGAGGCGATGGAGGCTGAGGACACAGAGGAGCCGAGTGTTGCTGTCTCCTCTGACACGTCCCTTGGTGTGTGTCCGGTCTGCCATGACACATTCTCACAGTTCTTCCACGAGGCAAGTACCCTGTTGTTGTATTACTCTATGTTCTGTATAATGTTGTGGGTCTGTAAGTAAGGGGCAGTACATTAGTGGTACATTAGTGGTACATTTGTGGTACATTAGTGGTACATTAGTGGTACATTTGTGGTACATTTGTGGTACATTAGTGGTACATTTGTGGTACATTTGTGGTACATTAGTGGTACATTAGTGGTACATTTGTGGTACATTAGTGGTACATTTGTGGTACATTTGTGGTACATTAGTGGTACATTTGTGGTACATTTGTGGTACATTTGTGGTACATTAGTGGTACATTAGTGGTACATTTGTGGTACATTAGTGGTACATTAGTGGTACATTAGTGGTACATTTGTGGTACATTAGTGGTACATTAGTGGTACATTAGTGGTACATTAGTGGTACATTAGTGGTACATTTGTGGTACATTAGTGGTACATTAGTGGTACATTAGTGGTACATTAGTGGTACATTAGTGGTACATTTGTGGTACATTTGTGGTACATTAGTGGTACATTAGTGGTACATTTGTGGTACATTTGTGGTACATTAGTGGTACATAATCAAGGCACTTTAATGTACCCAAGGTGTACAGTACTATCACTTTAATGTACCCAAGGTGTACAGTACTATCACTTTAATGTACCCAAGGTGTACAGTACTATCACTTTAATGTACCCAAGGTGTACAGTACTATCACTTTAATGTACCCAAGGTGTACAGTACTATCACTTTAATGTACCCAAGGTGTACAGTACTATCACTTTAATGTACTCAAGGTGTACAGTACTATCACTTTAATGTACTCAAGGTGTACAGTACTATCACTTTAATGTACTCGAGGTGTACAGTACTATCACTTTAATGTACTCAAGGTGTACAGTACTATCACTTTAATGTACTCAAGGTGTACAGTACTATCACTTTAATCATTGTTAGTTATGTAATATGAAATTAATATTAACCATTGTCATTTTTAATACATTGAATTAGAATTAACCATTATTATTGGCATTGAAACATTGAAATAAAATCAACCATCGTCATTTTTGGATCATTGAATTAATACATGTGTTTCCTTAGGAGGCAGAGGAGTGGAGGTACCGTAATGCAATGCAAGGGGAAGGTGTTAACTACCATCCTGCCTGTCACCATGACCTCACCAGGGTAAGTAATATAATAACTAACTATGTAAAAATCATTTCCTCTATGCATTTTCGATAGGTAGGTTGGTGGGTGTTGAATTCAGAGGTGTGGGTGAGTAATACTATAAGGGAATGGTACAGTTGGCCACAGGAATTCTTACACAGTCTATATGGAAAGAGAAGTTGTTGTTGTTGAAGTTCCTCAAGCTGTCTGACCGAACAGCCCCGTGGAAAGAGAAGTTATTCATTATTCTGGAAGTGCTGCAATGAATGGTCTACCAAGTGACTCATTGATTTGCAAAACAACAAACCTAATAATAATGTTGCATTGCAGAGAGAGAGAGAGAGAGAGAGAGAGAGAGTCCTGCAATGAATGGTGTACCAAGTGACTCGGTAATTTGCAAAACAACAAACCTAATAATAATGTTGTATTACAGTTACGTAGTGTTACATATTCTATAAATAAACAACAGCGTGTTTACAAATTCATATGGCCAATAGTACAGTGTTGGTAAATCTGGAGCAACTAATTCCTCCTAACTATGCCGGAAAACAGATGCCCTCAGTGGTAATGATAGGGGATCTGTTTCATGGTACAGTTTGGTGGAGTCAGAGACCATCCATTTTACCAACCAAAGAAGCTCCCATTCAGTGGTTAGCATCCTTTTGGTACATTTGAATGCCTCCAAAGTATGCCAGGAAACAGGACCAGACTGATAAAAATAATGGGGGCCTGTTGCTTGGAATAGTCTGGAGGAATCATTTGATCCAGATTTACCACCAACACTGTACTACCTCCTTAACATAGACCATAATATTCAACAGTCTGGGGAACTACAACAACAATACAATATAATACAGTGTTAGGTACAAATTAATATCGTTGCCATCCTTGATCACTTTACTCCATTAATCTTTCTTCAGTCTTACACCAAGTTCACTCATTGGTATATACAGTATATGTTTTACTCCAGCTAAATTACAATGAAATACAGTAATGTCTTGTTTGGCACTGTTGTTATGGGTTAGTATTGCATCATCATCAATACCCCATTACCTTCTTTTCAAGGGTTCGGAAGGCTGTAATGTCAGTAGAGGACCCCTGACAGCCAAGGGTGTATGGTACTGTTTGTAATGAATCTGTATACAGTAAACCCTCATTATTCATTGAGTTTATGGGTGTGTAATGTACATAGAGGGTTTACTGTACAATACACACCTATAACAATAGTGGAAAACAAGACATTAATATATAGCCAATAATTAGTGAGTCACCACCACATTGTTGAGGTCATCTAGATGGGAAGGGACTTTGGTTCACATACAGGTAGTTTGAGTAATGTTAATATTTAATTCATAATGGTCCACTACACACCACCATTAGTTATTTTGTAATGCTAAATACTTTTCTCTTTCATTGGGTACTCTGGAATTGTAATAGAAGGTAAGCTGTAAATTTAATATCTTATTGCAGATGCTCTATGCTTAGTCAGTGTTGGGGGAGCAGGGGTGTAGTAAAGGAGGGGAAGGTAGATGATAGAAGAGGTGAGGGGGGGAATGGGGGCAAAGGAGTTGTAAAGGGGCGGGGGGAGGTAGATGATGGTAGAGTGTAAGGGTGGAGGGGGTGGGTGGAGGAGTACAGTCATGGCTGAAAGTCCATGAGCATGGGGTGCAGCTATCTCTTGTAATTCTAAGAACAAAACATTGTGCCCAAACAACATTACTAACAATTCACTGAGCTGTGAGCTGCCACAATCAGAGGGTTGTGGAAACTTATCTTATTCCAACCCTCTGACCAGTACCGGCTGTCACTTGGCACCACCCCATGCTCATGGACTTTGAGCCATGGCTGTACAAGGTGTAGTAAATGGGAAGAAGGTAGAGTGTGTGGAGGGAGGAGGGTGAAAGAGTAGTAAAGGGGGGGAAGGTGGATGATGATAGAGTGTGTTAGGGGATGGGGGTGGGGGGAGGAGTACAAGGTGTAGTAAGGAGGGGGGACAGACAGGTGATTATAAGTGTTTCAGATGTGATCAGTTTTGTATACTACAGTAAATTGTAAAATATTGACTGTACAGCCACAATCAAATATCCACCAACACTTTCCTTCCATTGTGCAAATAAATCAGTATCATATCAAAATAAAATCATACAACACCTTACGTCAACTCAACCCCCCTCAATTATTATTATGAGGTGCTGCAAAATCATACATGTGTTGTTCTTTATTACCAAGATATTTACTACGATGGAAGGAAAGTGTTGGTGGATATTTGATTGTGGCTGTACTGTCACTGATTACTGGATTACCTGCTGTGGGAAAATTGGAGTGCTACTGATTCCTCTAAACTGTGCCAGGAAACAGACGACCTTACTGATACTCTAATGGGGATCTGTTGTTGTTGAAGTTCCTCAAGCTGTCTGGCCGAGCAGCCCCGAGCTCCTGAGGAAGGCCATTGCCTGAACCGGGCTTTCCCACAGTGCCCTCAGAGAGTGTATGTTGTGATGTTGGCGAGTGTGGTTGTGTGCATTGCAGCCTTCAATAATGTGTTTAATAGAATGGGGTGCTGTGTTGCATCCCGGACAGGCATCCGCAATGGCTCCATCCAGCATGGGGATCTGTATCGTGGCATAGTTTGGAGGGAATCAGTATCCCTCCACTATAGGCTGTGTACACAGAGAAAACAGGTTTACCCACACTGGTTACCGACGCGTGTATGTATCCACAAAGGATGTGTCGGGTAAACAAGTTTTAACCCACACTTGATTGTGAGAAGAATGTGGGTGTGGCGGCCAGCAGCATCAGTCTATATCAGTTCAACTCAGTTGGGACTACATCTTTACTATTCTCATGCTGCCCTGCCCTGATAGGCTGTATATAGGTCAGGGGGTAAGACAGGGCAGGTCATTTATAGCTTGTGTCGTCACACTGTGTCAAGTTGCAAGGAACTGTGTGCAACTCACCATGTGTACAACAGAGATGTCTAGCTCATCATTTGATGATGAAGTATTGTTGCTGGATAGTGTCCAAGGAAGACTTAAAAGGACAAGAATGGCAGGACATGAAATAAATGTCAAAAGAGAATAGCTGGGAGAATACCATCATCTGTTTAATTATCTAAAATTTGATCCAAGAACATTTCTATTTGTGTGGAACTTGTTCCTCTTGTCCTACAATGCTTGGCTCTCAAAAACTTTACTAATAAGGAGCTCAACTTCCAACTTGGCTGACCAATTGTACTCTCCAAGATCACGTCTACCCTCATGGGTTGAGCAGGCAAGATGGTGCCAGGAATCAGGAAGGCTGGTTTGAGCAGGTTCCACGCGTTGGTTCCGGTTTTGTCTGTACACACCTACAGTCCTTTGTTTGGGTTAATTGTTGGGGCAGGTCAGAGCTGGTCACCTGTGGGGGTAAACCTGCCTTCTATGTGTACTCAGCCTTACAGTCATTACAGCTGGTTACATTATACATAGTCTATGTTGATTCAGATAGAGCTCCATTTTGTTACATGATAAGTGGAGTATAGTGTTGTACTGTATGTATATATCAGTCACAATGTTAGAATGGTACAATATTATTAAACAACAACTTTGAGGAAAATGATGTGTAACTATAGATGTTGGTACTGTAATATTGGTTCATATCATAAATTCATATTGCTCACTTTCATTCACCTGATGCAGAACTTTTGACCATGACTGTACTAGATGGGAGACATTGGAGCTTTAGATTATTATTGTTCTCTCTTTGGTTGGAGTAGATAATGACACCTTACTTTGTTCCTTATGTAGGCAGAGAAAGCAGAGCAAGAGAAGGAAGAAATGGAAGCTGGTAAAAAGGAGGAGAAGGAAAAGGAGAAGGAGAAGGAGAAGGAGAAGGAGGAGGAGGAGGAGGAGGAGGAGGGAGATGACAAAGGGAAGGAAGGTGTGGAGGTAGAGAAGGACAAGAAGGAGGACGGAACCAGCCAGGAGAAGGAAGAAGAGGAGGGTGAGAAAGACAAGGAGAAGGAGGGAGAGGCATTGAAGGAAACAAAGGATAAAGAAGAAAAAGGTAAATTTTATTTGAACACACACACACACACATGTGAACATATACACACACACATGAATATACATACACACCACTAATACACACACATCAACATCACTGATAGAGAATCCCATTATGGTATAAATTATGATAATAATATTAATTATGTTAGTGTGATCCTTTCTTCTTTTAAAATGGTAGTTCTTTCAGTACTGTGTTAAGGAATTCATCAATGCTTGAAACTCCAGCTAAAAAGAGCCTTAATGCTCAGTATTAATGAGAAAGGCACAAATTTAACACTTTGTGACTGTCAATCATGACTTCTTTAGAGATTCCTGGTAACATTTTCAAGAAAAGAATAGTTTTCAGCTCCTTGTTGATGGAATCAGTGGAGGTCAACACTCTTAGCAATGAGGGAAGCCAACTTGCCATTTTATTATAGAATAAAGAAAAACTTTACATTCGGGAACGGACACCACATAGGAGTCCTTATTTAGAAAAGTATTTACCAAAATTAGCAGTGAGGTGGATTTAGTTCAAATTTGGATGCCACAAAGAGGACGCCAACCTCTACAATGTTAAAACATAAAATATCAGCTGAAAAACACTATCACGTTTCATAACTCCAAATAATAACGTCAATCCGACCTTTAAAAAAAAATTACATCATGATGTCATGCATGCAAGACATTTATTTGCATTGAAAATGTCAGAAATCATGTTTAAAATACATCCTGAAAGTTTTAATTCTCAAGTGCAAATATATACAGTATATATATATATATATATATATATATATATATATATATATATATATATATATATATATATATATATATATATATATATATATATATATATATATATATATATATATATTGAGGTCAGCACCCTCTTTAAGTTAGGATTATTCCTTTGTAGAGGAATTGGATTGACAGAAACACTTTTTTTCCCCTCATTTCTCACCTGCTGACCATCCCTGTGATGTGTGTCCTGACTCACCCCTTGTATACAGTGTAAACAAATCCAAGGCCATTCCCGAGAGTGTTAATATAAACAAATTTTATACTTTTGGCACATTAGTCTACCATGCCAGGAAACAGGACCAAATTAACTAAATAAAGTATAAAGCTGACTTATTGCTTAGAATAGTATAGAAGCATCATTTACTTAAAGTTTACCACCACTATACCACCTCCTTAAACCTAAAATACACTCATCACATACACATAGTCATCATCATCAATACCCAATTTGCCTCTTATGGAGCCAGGGGTGGAAGAATGAAATCAGAATACAGAAATGTGACACAAGTACACAGTGAAATGTGTCACATTTTTATTCACTCTTCCTTTAATACCCAGGAAGTTCTTGGCTCCCTTTGACCAGTTCTTGCATCGATGACCAAAGTTCCTTCTCATAGCTTTTGGTGAAAATAGCCATCCAAGTTATTGCTGGGTGCTCATTGGACCCTCTTTCTACATGCTTCCCCATGAACATTATATTATTATTTATAGCAATGTATGATAATGATAATAAACTTAACTGTGTGTTGGTGGATTACAGTAATACTTTGTTTTGTACTGGTGATGTTATGGATGTGTATTGTACTGTTTGTAATGAATGTGTATATAGTTAACCCTCTTTGTACATTACATACCCATAAAGCCAGTGGTGAATAATGAGTGTTTCCTGTACACACATTGATAGTAAATAGTATAATACACACCAATAACAACAGTGTCATACAACCCATTACTCTATAGTTTCAAAGGACAGTATAGTAGAGAAATTATTAACATATACATTATAGCTTATTTATATGTCATTTATCTACTTATTAACATAGATTCCATCCACTTATTAATATACATTCCATCCACTTATTAATGTAGAGTTTATCCACTTATTAATATACATTCCATCCACTTATTAATGTAGAGTTTATCCACTTATTAATGTAGAGTTTATCCACTTATTAATATACATTCCATCCACTTATTAATGTAGAGTTTATCCACTTATTAATGTAGAGTTTATCCACTTATTAATGTAGAGTTTATCCACTTATTAATATAGAGTTTATCCACTTATTAATATAGAGTTTATCCACTTATTAATATAGAGTTTATCCACTTATTAATATAGAGTTTATCCACTTATTAATATAGAGTTTATCCACTTATTAATATAGAGTTTATCCACTTATTAATATACATTCCATCCACTTATTAATGTAGAGTTTATCCACTTATTAATATAGAGTTTATCCACTTATTAATATAGAGTTTATCCACTTATTAATATAGAGTTTATCCACTTATTAATATAGAGTTTATCCACTTATTAATATAGAGTTTATCCACTTATTAATATAGAGTTTATCCACTTATTAATATAGAGTTTATCCACTTATTAATATAGAGTTTATCCACTTATTAATATAGAGTTTATCCACTTATTAATATAGAGTTTATCCACGTATTAATATAAAGTTTATCCACCAGGCCCAGAAGACAATAACGGTGTGAGTGGAGACGCCTTGTTACCCATACGCATCAAGGAAGAACCCATGGATATTGAAGAAATGAACTCAGACAACCTCACATCTTCAGTAAGTACACCAACAACACACACACACACACACACACACACACAGTATTTAGTAAGTACACCAACAACAACAACAACAACAACAACAACAACAACAACAACAACAACAACACACACACACACACACACACACACACACACACACACACACACACACACACACACACACACACACACACACACACACACACACACACACACACACAGTATTGAGTTATGTATAGAATTAATTAAGGGGAGTAACCTATTATGGGAAATGGTAAGGCTACTGATTCCTCCAAATTATGCCATGCAACAGAACCCCTCCATGTGGAATTATACAGGGGATGTGTTTTATAGGTGAGTTTGGAGGCCTACATTGACTCCAGATTGACCACAAAGGGTTGATCCCCTTTAGGGAGGGGGGGGGGGGGGGTACAGTGTTGTAACTGATTTCTCCAAACTATTCCAAGCAACAGGCCACCATTATTTATGTTAATATGGTTCTGTTTCTGGGCATACTTTGGAGGAATCAAGGCACTCCAATGTACTAAAAGTGTATAACGTCGTTAATAACAGGTTGGTGCTTAAGGACCCTGTGAACGTGTACAAGAATTGGGGACTTGTGATTCCTCCTCACTATGCCATGAAACAAGCTTCTTCCATATAGGTGGAGTTTCGTGGCAATATTTGAAGGACTCATTTATCTCCAATTTTCTGACTACATCACATGGTCCCTTAAGGTGGTATTGCACTTTTGGTACAGTCGGTGGCAAAAGTCATGTTGTCTCACTCAGCGCATCTTGAAGGATAACATAAAGCATAATCCTGGAACAAACAAACACATTCACCAACACACAATTTCAATATCCAGGAAGGAAAGTAATAAACTTATCTGGTTCTTCAGTTTACCAGCCTGTGAAGTTTATTTATATTTCCATACTGTACTTGATGACTTGTCAGATGTGGCAACAGGAGTTTTGTTGGTGACTGTACAGTAGAGCACCTCAATTCCTCCAAAGTATATCAGGAAACAGGACCAAATCAACAAAAATAATAAGTGTCACGTTACCTGGAATAGTGTGAATGAAACAGTTGGTCCAGATTTACCACCAACACTGTACTACCCACATGTACTTTCTCACACACACACACACACACATTAAATGATTCACACACACTTCTATTCACTATTACACATTCCAACTGGGGTATAAACAGAGACAAAAGAAGCCATGAACTGATATGGAAATACTGTACTGGTGTCTGTGGATGGTAAGGTGGAGTCAGTGCTCTATAAGGGTTGGTACACTTTTAGCATATTGGAGCGCCTTGATTCCTCCGAAATATGCCAGGAAACAGGACTATTAGGAAATATATTGGTGATGTGATGCTTGGAGTAGTTTGGAAGAATCATTTGCTCTGGATAGAACAACACTGTATTAAGGTTGGGACAAAGTAAGAATGTCAATAGGCCATGTCCCCTCCTGACTGTACTAATACTGCTGGCAGTGGTATCTGTACCACCAACAATAATTAATAACTATATTAGAGTACACTAAGTACTAATCTTCACTTCGTCACAAGTTTACAGTTTTCAGCAACTCATATTTCAGTTTCTCATGTGTCATTCATTACACTGATAACGACATCTGAGTTCTAAAACTTTACATTTTAGTCGGATCTTTAATTATGTTTGAAATGATGTTTAACGGTTCACAGCGGCGAGCAGTCTGCCAGGCCTATGTAACAAAGGGGAGTCAAGGACACGTGCTAGTCAGTGCCTTACTGGCTGCTGGAGGGGAAGGTCACTCCACTGTCCAGCCATACCTGGCACAGCAACACTTGCCAGTCAAGCTAGAAATATTGTCCTTAATGTGTTCAAGTACTTCAATAAGAGAGAAATTGCACAAAAATAAATGTAAAACTACCGGTATTAAAACATTCTTTTATTGTTCAATGGAATAAATAATAGATGTTATGAGTGCCGTGGTGGGATGTCAAGTATCAAGACTGGTATGAGAACATGTCTGTTATCCACGGTGTTGACAGGAAAGGGGGCCTGGCCTATTGACATTCTAAGTTTGTCCCGACTTTACCCATCTTAAATAGGTCTTGTGTATTATATTCATCAGATAATTACAAATACCTGTACACATCATAATGTTACAAATTGCCACTTACCATAATAACACCAGAGTAGGCTTGTTTGTAGGTATATAAGTATGTAGGTATGTATGTCAGAAGGTAGGTATATAAGTAAGTAGGTATGTATGTCAGAAGGTAGGTATATAAGTAAGTAAGTAGGCAGGTATGTCAGAAGGTAGGTATGTTTGTAAGTATATATGTCAGTGCTGTAAAAAACTGATATGCAAATAGGTAATATAAGACTATGTAAGTGCATACAGTAGGTATATTTGTAAACCTACTTACACACACACACACACACACACACACACTTATATTCACTTTCACACTTGGATTCTACTTTACATTCACTTTTGGTTTCGTTTACAGTTTTGGTTTCACACTCAATTTAGACTACTGTTTCACATTCAGTTTCACTTTATCTCACTTTCTGAATGTGAGTGTGTGTGTGTGTGTGTGTGTGTGTGAAAGTTGATGTGTGTGAAATAGGGTCCATATTCAAGAACATTGGTGGTGCATACGATGGCTCCATAAACAAACACCAGAGCCATGGTACCGGTACCACACCGTCATCAACACCACAAGTGTTCTTGTATACAACCCAAGGAGTGAGGAAGGAATGAACACAACTGTAAAGATGAAGGTGGTTTGGTATTATTAAACTTATGCCATGAAAAGACTCCATCGCTAAATTTGTATATTAAGAACATTGGTGGTGTTGACGATGGTGTGGTACCAATACGATGGTGTTGACGATGGTGTGGTACCAATACGATGGTGTTGACGATGGTGTGGTACCAATACGATGGTGTTGACGATGGTGTGGTACCAATACGATGGTGTTGACGATGGTGTGGTACCAATACGATGGTGTTGACGATGGTGTGGTACCAATACGATGGTGTTGACGATGGTGTGGTACCAATACGATGGTGTTGACGATGGTGTGGTACCAATACGATGGTGTTGACGATGGTGTGGTACCAATACGATGGTGTTGACGATGGTGTGGTACCAATACGATGGTGTTGACGATGGTGTGGTACCAATACGATGGTGTTGACGATGGTGTGGTACCAATACGATGGTGTTGACGATGGTGTGGTACCAATACGATGGTGTTGACGATGGTGTGGTACCAATACGATGGTGTTGACGATGGTGTGGTACCAATACGATGGTGTTGACGATGGTGTGGTACCAATACGATGGTGTTGACGATGGTGTGGTACCAATACGATGGTGTTGACGATGGTGTGGTACCAATACGATGGTGTTGACGATGGTGTGGTACCAATACGATGGTGTTGACGATGGTGTGGTACCAATACGATGGTGTTGACGATGGTGTGGTACCAATACGATGGTGTTGACGATGGTGTGGTACCAATACGATGGTGTTGACGATGGTGTGGTACCAATACGATGGTGTTGACGATGGTGTGGTACCAATACGATGGTGTTGACGATGGTGTGGTACCAATACGATGGTGTTGACGATGGTGTGGTACCAATACGATGGTGTTGACGATGGTGTGGTACCAATACGATGGTGTTGACGATGGTGTGGTACCAATACGATGGTGTTGACGATGGTGTGGTACCAATACGATGGTGTTGACGATGGTGTGGTACCAATACGATGGTGTTGACGATGGTGTGGTACCAATACGATGGTGTTGACGATGGTGTGGTACCAATACGATGGTGTTGACGATGGTGTGGTACCAATACGATGGTGTTGACGATGGTGTGGTACCAATACGATGGTGTTGACGATGGTGTGGTACCAATACGATGGTGTTGACGATGGTGTGGTACCAATACGATGGTGTTGACGATGGTGTGGTACCAATACGATGGTGTTGACGATGGTGTGGTACCAATACGATGGTGTTGACGATGGTGTGGTACCAATACGATGGTGTTGACGATGGTGTGGTACCAATACGATGGTGTTGACGATGGTGTGGTACCAATACGATGGTGTTGACGATGGTGTGGTACCAATACGATGGTGTTGACGATGGTGTGGTACCAATACGATGGTGTTGACGATGGTGTGGTACCAATACGATGGTGTTGACGATGGTGTGGTACCAATACGATAGTGTTGACGATGGTGTGGTACCAATACGATGGTGTTGACGATGGTGTGGTACCAATACGATGGTGTTGACGATGGTGTGGTACCAGTATGATGGGTCTGTTGTTTGTCTATGGAGTCATCGTACCAATACCACACCATCGTCAACACCAAGGATGTTGTTGCTATAGGAATTGAGCGATGAAGAGAACTTTTCCTTAAAATATTAATTTAATAATATTACCTGAAGCATTATCCTCCCACCCACAATTTAAGGCAAAAACTGCAACACACGTGTTTATATACAGTACGTACTGTTGGGCTCGTGCTGCCACCTCTTGGACGTTCTCTAAAACAACACACATTTTGAACTTGTTTGGAAATATTTAACGGATGCCGAATTTTTTGTCCGTTGTTTTGAAAATCCGTTAATAGAGATCTGTTGTTTTCAGGGTTAAGTGTAATGGATAACTATATATATAGTTGTGTTTAATGACAAGTGTTAAGTATGATTATACTATATCAAAGGTCTACTATATATATATTCCACCATCCACTCTGGAATAAAAAAACAAAGCCAGAGAATACAGGTCATTCTGCTGTATTTATACTTTATAGTACGAGAGTTGTGACAAATCCATATATTTACAAAATCTGCATTCACAATTGCATTTGCAATGCAAGTATCATCCACATCCACACCTTTATAATGAGGATATGGATATTACTAAACATATCAATGCATAAAATTAGTTAAGAATTAACAAAACATATTGGTATTCTAAATAAAATTATGCAGATTATGAAAAACAATCACATTTGTCTCTATTTTCTTCCAAAACCAAGACAAATGTGATTCTAATTAACTATACAGGATACATATCTTAACTTCAACTTTGGTTTACAGTAAATATAAGTTTGCCACTTTACAAATGTTGAAGGTTGTGGTGTGTTTGGTGGGATGACTTGGGTCCATGTCTCACCTCCTGGTAACACATAACTTGGACTCTTGTGGCTCAAAGTCTTCGTTAAAAAGGGTTGAAAATGCTTTACTTACAAGATTTTTAAAAACATTCCTGATTCGCGAGGATATAGTCGTCAGACATCAGCGTTGGCAAGCAAAAAAGAATTGAATATCCCCATCCACACATGCACATTTTTAGACTATTGATATCTGCATCTGCACATCCACATTTGTAGCCATCTGATGCTTCTCCACTTTGCACCCTCCATAAGAAGTGTTGTTAGATTTGCATTGGTACAATATAGTGTTGTATTTATACTGTACAATACAGCCTACAAACAAAGTAAAGGTATTGTAGTGATGTGATTCCCAGTATACCATTCACACACACGGCCTTATTCAAGAACATCCCTAGTGTATACGATGGTGTGGTAATGGTACGACAGCTTTGTTGTTTGTTTATGCCGGTACCACACCATCGTATACACCACGGATGTTCTTGAATAAGGCCCACAGACCAACCTACACACTACACCTCCTCCAATAACATCACACACACACCATACATATTTTAGAAGCTGGAAATGTTTCCTGATACTGTACTGTATATTGGGTTATATTCAAGACCATTTGTGGTGAATACGATGGTGTGGTACTGGTACGATGGCTCAGTTGTTTGTCTATGGAGCCGTTGTACCGGTACCATGCCATCGTATACACCACGGATGTTCTTGAATATGGGACTTTATGCCACCATTTCCAACAAGACTTTTTTATTTAGCTAATTTGTTTTTATTCGGTACTGTATGCTTTTTTGTTTTTGTTTTTTTGTTTTTTTTATGTAGTTGTGTTGATATGAGTATAGGTAACTCATTATTATATGTGAGTACAGGTATTATGGTCCCATCAAAGAAGGTGTGTGTATGGGACTGAAAATGAGGGAACTGATGTGAAAGGAAGAGAAATGTGAGTGTAAGTGAACAGAGTGGACGAGTATGTACAGTAAGGGAGAGGAATGGGAGGGAGTGAAGAGAGTGGAGGAATATGTAAGGGAGAGGAATGCAAGTGTAATGGGAGGGAGTGAAGAGTGTGTAAGGGAGAGGAATGCGAGAGAAATGTTAGATGAGTGAAGAGAGTGGAGAAGTATGTAAGGGAGAGAAACGTGAGTGTAAATGAAGAGAGTGGAGTACTGTATGTAAGTGAGAGGAATGTGAGTGTAATGAGAGGGATTGACCCAGTGATGAGAGAGTGTTGGAACAGGGAGAACTAGACACTTTTCTGTTATGGATAGATTATGTTCTGAAAGAGATCATTTAAATAAAAAAAAATATGTAAAATGAACAGTGGTGTAAAAAAAAAAAAAGTAAGATGTTATTGTGAAAAAAAAACTGCTAATAGAGAATTTACTTCAATTTTGGACGTGTTGTTAATTGAAGATACACATTAAATCAGGTATGATAAGAGTTACCTGTGCTTGTGTTTTGTGTGTGTGTGTGTGTGTGTGTGTTTTCAGTGCTCTATACACTAATTATAAGTTTACCAGACCCACCTTTTATGTTTGTTAGTGTATTAGTTATATGTATTCTTTATTTTGTTTTGTCTGGTAAAAATTGACCTATCCCTTCTAAGCAATATGACCACAGATAAATGTTTTGCATACATTGCAATGTTTATAAGTTGCAGACAAGTATTTATTTTCCTAAATTATTATGTAAATTGTATTGGATTGCATTACATTTACAGTACTGATAATGCTGGGAAAGTAAATGAGGGAATCGGAAAACTTTTGCCAATTTAAAAATATGTAGTGTAGTTGTATTATTTTGAGAGGTGTTTACACTATTATTATAAGTTTATGAGGTGCACCCAGTCATCCCATACCACCTCCAACACTGACCACTCAGGGCAAAAGGCTCTTCATCACTCAATGAATAGTATCCTCCAATAAATAGTTTTATAATAATACCAGCCTTACTGAGCCTGTTGCCCTTCCCTCCTCTCCTCCCTTACCCCCCCCCCTCTCCTCCAGATGCCTCCCCCAGCAACAGGTGTATTGGTGAAGAAGGAAGTGAAGGATGAGCCACCAGACAGCCCCATGGAGTACCAAGATGGTCACCTCTCACCTCTACCCAACAACAACAACAACAACAACAATGATGATGATGATGACGAGGCAGACGTGTTTCTCAATGAGGTTAATAATAATATGAACTTTGTCTAAGGGAGTATACAGTATAGATGGATGGAACCTTTACTTGATTTCCTTCTTGTACTGGGGAGTGGATTTTAATGATAATAATAATAATCTGAACTTTGTCTGAGGGAGTATATAGATGGATGGAACTTTACCTTGCTTCTCTTGTTGTGGTGAAGGGAATGGTTTGTTGTGTTCATCCCTGTAGTAGTAGTAGTAGTAGTGGTATCTTCATAAGTTTCTCAATGAGGTTAAGGGGGTATATAACACAATGTTTTGGGTGGTAAATCTGAAGCAAATGATTCCTCCAAACTATACCAGGCAACAGGATCCCAATATTTGTTTTCATCTGGGTCTGTTTCCTGGCATACTTTGGAGGACTCAAGGCGCTTTAATCTATCAAACCTATACTATACTATCCCCTTAATAATTATATCAACTTTGTCTGGGGGAGTAGATAGATGGATGGATGGAGCCCTTACTTGATTTCTTTATGCTGGGTTGTGACTTCTATCAATAATAATCTGAATTTGTATGAGGGAATGTTGTAGATGGATGGAGCCCTTATTGTACTTGATATCCTTGTGGTGGGTAGTGGCTGGCAGTGTTCCTGTAGTAGTGGTAGTGTGGCCGGTGCTTCACTGGTTATTTGGACGTGAGCTACTGTACTCCTTTTCAATTCTTCAGCTGTCCCTCCTTTCCTTCTATTTTTTTGTACCTCCTTTCCTGCTGTTTCTTTGTGCCTCCTTTCTTTCTGTTTCTCTGTCCCTCCTTCCTTTTATTTCTCTGTCTCTCCTTTACTTCTATTTCCCTGTCCCTCCTTTCCTTCTATTTCCCTGTCCCTCCTTTATTAATATTTCCTTGTCCCTCCTTTCCTTCTATTTACTTGTCCCTCCTTTCCTTCTATTTCCTTGTCCCTCCTTTCCTTCTATTTCCTTGTCCCTCCTTTCCTTCTATTACCCTGTCCCTCCTTTCCTTCTATTTCCCTGTCCCTCCTTTCCTTCTATTTCCTTGTCCCTCCTTTACTACTATTTCCTTGTCCCTCCTTTCCTTCTATTTCCCTGTCCCTCCTTTCCTTCTATTTCCTTGTCCCTCCTTTCCTTCTATTTCCCTGTCCCTGCATTACTATTATTTCCCTGTCCCTGCTTTACTACTATTTCCCTGTCCCTCCTTTCCTTCTATTTCCTTGTCCCTCCTTTCCTTCTATTTCCCTGTCCCTCCTTTCCTACTATTACCCTGTCCCTGCTTTACTACTATTTCCTTGTCCCTTCTCTGTGTCACCTTTCATTTCCTTCATGCTTGGTGTTCCTTCTCTGTGTCGCCTTCTCCCTCGTGCTACAGGGTCTTCTGGTCTTGGCTTGGTCTTTATTAATGTTTCTAGGTGTAATAGGTGTGTGTCTGCAGCTTCACCGCATCTCTTCATTTGGTAACACTGCAGTAATCACAAATAATTTTTCTCACAATTTCCTGCCAAACTTCTAATATACTCACCTGAAGAATTTCTCTGTGTGGTACAATAGTGTGTGGTATGCAAGAACATCATTGGTGTTGATGGTGGCATGGTACCTGTACGAAGACTTCATCGGCATAGACAAACAGCCATTGTACCAGTACTACGCCATCGTCAACACCATAAATGTTTCTTGCATACGGTCCAATGAACAATCAGTGTAAGCGTTGGACAATGACAAGGAGGAGATAGAAAAGGAAGGAGTTAAAGATAAAGAAATTGAAAAGAGTGTGTGTGTGTGTGTTCCCGCATGCCTGCAGACATATATATATATGTGTGTGTGTGTGTGTGTGAGTGTGTGTGTGTGTGTGTGTGTGTGTGGACTCAGCATCAAAAGTCGTGTCACTTCACCTGCCAAGTCCTAAACCACAGTGTGTAAACATAAGCTTCACAAACTTACTAACTGGATTATGAATTTGTCTGCTGGAAATTTATTGTAATGTTTGCATGGTGAATGTTTCTTTAAGGGAAGACTCCTGTAGGTAAATTGGAGTGCTACTGCTTCTTCCAAACTATGCCAGGAAACAGAGGTCCTCACTGCTCCTAAATGAGGATTTGTTTCATGGCATAGTTTGGAGGAATCAGCCCTTCAATCTATGATCAAAGTAGTCTCTCCTTAATGATTGTCTCCTTAATGATTACCCTGAATGACACACTGGGTGAGGTGACTGGACTTACTGCCCTCTGTACAGTTGGCAAAAAGAGTATTGGAATCGCCCTTACATTGATCTCCACTATAACTATCCATAGAAGAGTTCCAATACTTATTTTGCCAACTGTACATGCATTGCAATTTAGTTAAACACACTTCATCATTAATTAACAACATTAACTCATCTTTAGTTTGCATATAACTAACATTTTACACTCAGTCCCTCATTCCAGACCACCATATGTATTCCCAGGCTTCTGTTATTCATAACCATACACACTAAACTTTCTACTGACCAAGTTTTAAATGGTACACTTAAGTGTTTAATATGTTAACATAATATCAGGGGTTTACAATATTACGTATACATAAAGTAATTCCTCATTATTCACTGTTGTTGTGGGTGTGTATTTATGCCTTTATCTATGAATCCATGTATAGTGACGTCTGATAGTGACGTGTATAAATAAGGTGTGGTCATCTAGTTAGTGAGGCAGAAGAGGAGCTACCAACACCATGAAGCTCCACTGTCTCATCTAATGTGACACTCAATAATCTTGGGGCCTCACAAGAGTCACAGGCTACTTAACAGCCTATAATCCCCAACTTGAGATAAAAAAGAAGAAAAAAGAAGTAAACCCTCATTATGCATCACTTGGGTTTATGTGTGTGTAATGTACAAAGAGGTTTTACTGTACTGTACACAGATTCATTACAAACAGTGCAATACTGTACACACCCATAACACCCACAATAGATAACAATGCATTACTGTATATGGGTGTGTAATGTACATAGTGGGGTAATTTAGTGTATATTACAAACAAACAGTGCAATACACACACACATAACACCCTCAGTACAACACAAGACATTATCATATTCCCAACCGTCTTGAACACAGTCTCTCATCAACAGAGCAATGACGACACCCTGTACGAGACTCCAGTCTTCGCAGTGAACAATGCAGAGACAGACATTGCCAGCTCCCTTGATGGCAACATGGAACTCTCCTCTACAGCACCCCCATCAGTCGTCCCAACCATCAATAGAATCAAACTCAACATCTCGAAACCAGTGGTAGCTAATGTAAACAACAACTCAAACATCAATAATAATAATAATGAGAGCAGTGAAAAAAATGGTAAGTGTATTAATTTTAAAGTATTGACTGTGAGAAGAATGGTAAGTGTATTTCATGTATTTATAATATTTACTTGTATTAAACTACATCTTGAAGTCGGACACAAATGTAAATAACAACACAACCTTCAATAATAATAATAATAATAATAGTAATAATGAAAAAAGCAATGAGAAGAATGGTAAGCTTTCTGTGTTTCATATATTGTGCTCTTAAATGTTGTCATTATTATTACAGCATTACCAACAGACATGGTAAAATATCTATAACAGTAAACTCTCTTTATACACTTGGAGTTTGGATGTGAGTGTTCAATGAAGGTTTATTGTACACTGTTTCATTACACACTTATAACCCTAGTGTATAATTAGGGTTTACTATACACACAGTACATTACACACCATAACTCCACTTACCAAGCCACTTTCTTCAGTTTTGCATCTGTCCCTTCTTTCCTCGTATTTCCTTGATGGTTGTTACCCATCGTTTTGTCTCGTGCTACAGGGTCTTCAAGGCATAGGTTGATATTATTAATCTTCCAGGAAAAGGTGCTTTATGGCTAAATTAGCAATGCAAAATAATAGGAACTGAGCAATGAAGAGAACTTTTCCTCAAAGAAATAGTTTAATGAACCAGCCTTTGCATGAACTTCTCTCTTCCTTTCAGTTCAAACTATTACAATTCCTGTTGCCACATTGATGCCTCCAGTCCGTTCCATGTTTATTACTAACCAACCTGTCTTAAGTGTTGTAGGTAAAAACATTGGTGGTGTTGACAATGGTGTGTTACCTGTACAATGGCTGTGTAGTTTGTCTATGGAGTCATCGTACCAGTACCATGCCATTGTCAACACCACCAATGTTCTTGCCTATGGTCCTAAATTGGAAGGGTTGTATTATTTCTGGTGGGTCATCCTTTATAATACATACAGTGGAGTTGTCAGGAAACTGTTCACACTCCATTTATTGCCTCTTTAAACATACAGACTTACCATTGACTTGGTTTAATTATACAAATATCACTTGTTTTGTACTGTTTCCTGTAGACACACTACAATGGCCTTTTTGACCCAAACATATAGCGGTATACTCATTGTGTATGTTCCATAATATTATACTGTATCCTCACATCCTTATTATGCTTTTACTCCAATTCATATGCCAGTTCTCTCTTCATTTGTCTATTTCCTTCAACAATCTTAAGGAGGTACTATGTATACTTATGGTACATTAGAGCTCCTTCATTCCTCCAAAGTATGCAAGAAAACAGGACCAGATGGATAGAAATAATGGTGTCCTGTTGCTTGGAATAATTTAGAGGAAACAGTTGCTGCAGATTTACCAAGACTGTAGAGTAAAGCCTTGTTTTGTACAGTTGTTATGGATGTGTACTGTACTGTTTGCTATGAATGTGTGTATAGTACATACAAAGACGTTTTACTGTACACAGATTCATTACAAACAGTACAATACATGTACAGTTGGTCTCAGGAATTTGTACACAGAACATTGTTTAAAAGAGGTCTTTATTCTGCACATACTGTAAGGATAATTCTGCTGACTGATTCAAATATTAGCCAAGTAACATTACGAGGAAAGTTTGGTGTTAGGAAATGAATGTACTCAATTTTCCAGTTGTTACGTAACATTGATGTCACAGTGATGTATACGAATTCCTGAGGCCGACTGTACAATACCTCAAAAAAGTATCGGCCCTGTTTTTTCGGCAAACAATTTGAAAAATCAGCGATGTGATCTGAAACACACCCGAGACACGAGTGACCCACAACTTATCATTTTGAAACTATCTACCCTCTGAGTGCCGGTACTTTATTGAGGTATTGTATACCCATAATATCCACAGGTGAAAACAAGGCTTTACTGTACTTCCCCCTTTAATGATATCCCCTTCTCACAGATAACCACCACCACATCCTCAACTCCAGCAGCATTGAAGAGGAACGTGACGAGTTTGTTCCACCTCCCTTCACCGTCGACTACAAGCTTAAACCAGCATTCAGGGACGTTGAACTGGAAGACATGCCAGTCATTTTCAAAGGCGAAGAAATGTCAGGGTTATGCTCAATTATGTAAAGGATATATGAGTCTTGCAGTAGAATAACTCCATAAGCCCCACTGGGGCCAAAAATGAGTTAGGTATATCATTATAATCTCAGTAGCAGAAGGTGAGACTGTTGTTGAAATGGTCTAATGGTAAAGATTCCCATTCTTTACAATTGACCTTGAGCTCTGTGAAGAATTATTTAAGGTGTTGCTTATGGATTGATTCTACCAAGAACCTCATATATAAGTGAGTTAACCGGTACTCTTAATCTTTCATATACAATAGGTCCACATAGATAGCAACAAGAGTACAGTAGTCTGGCCAAAACATTGCTATCAGCGGGACAAACTTCTTAATTTAAATAATAAATGTAATTAGTCTGAGAGTTTTTCAATTACACCTTTATTTTGCATTGTTAACCTCAAAGTATCAGAGATCCTATAACACATAATCCCATAAACACAAAAACAGTATAACACAGACTGTCCAAGTTTGGTCCAGTCAAATAGTATTATACAGACACTACATAGCTGACACTACAATGTAGATATAGTATAGGGCAAGAAACACCTGCTTGTGGCATCCATAAGATTACACACATGGTGGAGCCTTAGCTTGATGTTGTTGACATTATCTCCACCACATCATGACTCCTACATCTGGTTAAATTAGGTAATGCCAGGATTGCCAGATTCTCAAACCCATATTATTGTACCCGACACGTTAAAATTTTCACTTTTTCATCAGAATTGTCACACTCAAACTTTGCGTTTCTCCACGTGAATTTTCATTTCTAACAGCTAATGTCGTATTAATGTTCCAACAGCATACTGGTAAATTTTGCGATTCCCTAATTTATGTTTTGAAAAAAAAAATGCACAGTTTGATATATTTTCGCATTTTGTGATAATTATTGCACGTCTGGCAACGCTGAAGGACGTAAGGTCTAACCCACTAGCAAAAGATGTTGTGAAGAGTAATGAGAAGGACAAAAAGATTAATGATATTGAGAGGAATGATGTAATAAAAGTGGGGACAATGCAGTGTTTGTGTTTGTGTGATATATACTTGTAGTAAGTGTTCACCAGAGGGTTTCTTGGGTGGCCTTGAGTACCAGATTACTTTTTCCCATTTATTTTTAATTAATCCTGAATGCAGAATCCAATAATGCAGTCCCTTTTTAAGACCATGTTGTTGTGTTATATGATCTCTGACTGTAGGCTATATCTACTAGAACTTTTAACACTATTAACCCCTACAGAGCGGGCATCGTGAGCCTTACCTACCAAGTATTGGACGATTAATCAGCCATATGTAAACAAACATTCAATGCTGTATATCTCCTCTCTCAATAAAGATATAAATAATGTTATGCATATTATTGTAAAATACCTTTAGCTCTCAGGTGAGGTAGGTTTAAAGATTCGCTGGACATTCACATGACATGCCGGGCAGCCATTTTTGAAGAGGGTGAACTTAAAGTCGCTCTTCCTGACTCTTACAATCACTACTTAAAATGTACCACACTCTGAAATTATCATTAGTGTTGATAATCACTGCATTAACTTCTGCCCAGGGGGGCTGACTTTATTCTCTGTGAATACTAGCCATCCCCCACAGGGCTAGAATAAAGATTGTTGTAGGATCTGGTCACTTTCTAGTGGATTTGACGAGATCTGCCCACATGGATTAAGAATCCACGTGAGGTGTACTGCAACCGGAGGCTTTTTTTTTTCCCACTGCTGTGTGGGCAGCCAGCACACAGGGGTGCATTTCCCTTTGCATGCAGCAGTGTAAACTCCCTCCCCCCTTATGGTCCCTTCAGGGCCAGTCTCATGGAAGGTGTAGCCCCACTTGTAGCTCTTGTGGTAACGTGGACTTGGGCCCACAGCACTGGCTGTGGGATCAAAGACCTTCTCCCTAATCTCCCTGGTGGTCGGAGGCCCCCAGACTCCCTGGTCCAGTAAGCTCTGGTCCCATTTCCCTGGGATGTGCTTCGGTAGCCCAGGCATATAGGGCCAGCCCCTCCTTTATTTTAATTTGTTTTTTTCACTGCGACCAGAGTGTACCGGGGGTCTGTGGGGCAGGAGGCCATTCTGCCCCGGGAGAACATCAACAACAACAACTGCATAAACTATTTACACTTGTATTTGCTAATAATGAGTAATAATAATCACTATATACACTATTTACATTAGTCTTTCCTAATTCATGATACCTTTCTATAAATACGAATTACACTTGTATTTGCAAATAATAAGTCTTAATAATCATTAAATAAACTGCTTACACACGTCTTGTTCTGAAAATTAATACTTGTGTTGTCCTCATAAGTCAGCCTATGATTATTTTCAATAGGATGAAGAATGGGAGAGAAACAGGAGTGGAATGAATATAGCTTTATTATATTATGCAACTTGGCTTAGCAACAGGGAGATATGTCTGAGGGATTAAAGAGAGCCATCATTGTGCCTCTTTACAATAGTAAAGGGAGTAGGGATGAGTGTGGTAGCTATAGGAGAATAAGGCTCCTTAGTGTGCCAGGAAAGGTGTATGAGAGGATTCATACTAAGAGACTGATTGAAGTAATGTAGTATAAAGTCTGTGAGGAGCTGGGAAGGTTCAGAAAGGGTAGATGTGTGAATCAGATGTTTGCAATCAAATCAACAGTGAAGAAATACTTTGGGAAGGATAGGAAACTCTATGCTGCTTTTATGGATCTGGAGAAGGTACAGTATATGAGAGATAATGTTTATATGGTGTTGGTGAGGACCTGTTGGGAGGGATTGAGGCCTTTCGTAGAGGGGCAAAACCATGTGTTAGATTAGAGGGTGACCAATGTGAAAACTTCAATATCAGTGTAGGATGAGACAAGGGTGTGTCATGTCACTGGCTTTGCAATAATTTTATGGATGGTTGTGTAAGAGTAATGAAGGCAAGATTGGATGGCCTGGGTGTGATGCTGATGCTGAATGGAATAAAATGGTCCCTGGTGATAAGCTTGTTTACAAATGGTACTTTGTTCCTGGCACAGAGTGAGAGGGTGGTGGATGAGTTTCAGGGTGTATGTAAGTGAAGGAAACTAAAGATGAATATTGGTAAAAGTAAGGTGATGATCTTTGAGAGGGAAAAGGCTAAAGTGATTGACTTTGCAACACCTTATCACCTGGTGTGCTGCACCCCTTTGAATCATACCTGGAAGAAAGGAAGGAGGCTGGCGGCTAGAGTCCCAAGAGAGGATTAAGTTGTGGCAGGGGATAGGATTAGCGTACCCGCCAGACTGTGACTGTCTGAGGCCGGGGAAAGTACAAAGGAGTAAGGAGTGGTGCACCAGCACATGGAATGTACAAAAGAATGAAGAGTGGTGCATACGGCGCCACTACAGGCATAAAGCACAAATTCTTCTTCTTCACAAGATACTGACATTAATACACAAAATGGGAAGACAGCTAATAAAGATATAGTTACCCAAGAGACAATGTGATATCTGTGATGGGTACCGTACTAGTGAACTGATTCATGACTCTGATAAGGGAGTGTTTTGTCAATCCCAAGATGCCAGCTAGTGGATGACAGCAGCTTCACTTTTCACACCTTATGTTCCCTTCTCGATATTCATATCTCACTTTCCCTCCTCTATATTCTACCTCCATGATTTATATAGACAGAGTTATTGGTTAGAACAGTGGTTCTTAAACTTCTTTGCCTCACGCCCCCCACTCTGCATTATGTATAGACCCGCGTCACCCTATCCCTTAAAATGTTTACCAAACAGTATACTATGATTTTAAAATTACTTATGGTATGGGTGGGGTGGCGAGCGATGCGAGCCGTATCAGCTGGGGGGTTCGTGTAATATATATATATATATATATATATATATATATATATATATATATATATATATATAGAGAGAGAGAGAGAGAGAGAGAGAGAGAGAGAGAGAGAGAGAGACTTGTGGAAACAGTGGTAACGGTTTTGGCAAGTTTGCAATGATTAACATCACAGATTATTTACCAAAACCCTGCTCGCGCCTCCCCTAGAAGCTTCATGGGGCGCGCCCCCCAGTTTAAGAACCACTGGATTATAATGAGGGGATATTTAAACATAGGTTGGTAATGTCCGTAGACTTTATTTCGCGTTTACGACGATACTTGCTCAATCTAGTGCTTTACTAATTATTATTATTATTAGTAGTAGTAGTAGTAGTAGTAGTAGTAGTAGTAGTAATAGTAGTAGTAGTTATAGTAGGAGTTGTAGTATATTATTATTATTAATATTATTATAATAATAATATTTGGGAAGGAAACCCTCTTTAATACAGGTTTTGTTGAAGATAACTGCGAGCTCTGCGCTGTTTATTTTGTAGCAAATCTTTTCTAATTTACGAATTATTTTCTTAATATTGCTGGGGAGATGGAAAAGCAAATTACCAAGAGAGTTTATTGGCCTGACGTTTCGGCTTTCTCTAAAAGCCATTCTCAAAGGAATGAGTGTCTTACAGATAACAGATATATTTATAGTCCCTGAGTAAAGGTACTGCTGTGCATACTGCGCCCTGATTGGCTGTTAGCAGTCCCACTGGATTATGTGCGTACTGCGCCCTGATAATAATAATAATAATAATAATAATAATAATAGTTACAACAACAACAATAATAATAGTAATAACAATAATAATAATTACAATAATAATAATAACAACAATAATAATACTGCGCCCTGATTGGCTGTTAGCAGTCCCGCTTGTTCATGTGCGTACTGCGCCCTGATTGGCTGTTGGCAGTCTCACCTGATCCCGTGTCACCTCTGGCTTGACCCACGTTGTTGTAGCCTGGCGGAACGCCTGATTGGGAGATCTGGGTCTGGGTTAGCTAATAATAATAATAATAATAATAATTATTATTATTATTATTATTATTATTATTATTAGTTGTAGTAGTAGTTGTGTTGTTGTAGTATATTATCATTATTAATTATTATCATTATTATTATTATAATGTTGCCAACATAAAGTAGTGGTGTTTACCGACATCATACTGGCGCTGGGTAGTTGCTGCCACGACTCCTGTGATATCTAACTTACTACAGTGACAACACCAACATGTGCACCCAGACTATACGTGGGAGTGTATAAAAACCTTGTTGACGTTATGGTATAATACTGGAAATGAAAGAGCCTGTACATAGTGACATTTAGTAACATTTAGTGAAGAATGTCTCGGCTAGTGTGCAATCGGAGAGAGCTGGTGGTCAAATTTAAACACTTAGGATATCCCAGTGCACCAACGATCTGGACTCTTAATTAAGTAACTCTTCATAATATAGAGCTGGTTCCAGACGTGATAGGACCCACATTCACCGCCCCTATACCCAGCATTACCCTACACCGCACCCCATCTGCCAGACCAACCCGACCACAACACCGCTGCCTCACCATCCCAAAGCACCACAACCCTACCGTCCACCCTCCCTCACTGCTACTCACCAATCCCACCAGCATTACCAACAAGTTTGATTAATTATGTTTGGTTGTTAAACAAAAAGACCCTGATATAATTGCACTATGTGAATCGTGGTTTTCAATTCCTAAGCCGGCTCATCTCTATGAACTAAGTGACTATGATTTGTTCAACAAAGACCGGGACACCCGTGGTGGAGGTGTGTGTTTATATGTGTGAAAACAGTTGAGAACGATCAAAGCTTTGATTCCCGTCCCCCAACATCTCGAGTGTCTGTTGGTGCATCTGAAAAATGTAAAACAAGCTTGTCAAATATTAGTGTGTGTAGGCAACTGTACTACCTCCCAGATTCTGATGCAACTATTCATGATCATCGAGTATAACATATAACAACGAGTATAGATATATTTCGACTGAGACATAAGAATTGTGAAGTTGTAGTTACTGGTGATTTTAATAGCCTTAATAAGAATTAGATGTGTAACCAACTGAATGTACGAAACTTAGCAACAAAACCCACTCATGAAAACTCAGTGATAGATCTTATTCTGACTGATAAGCAGTTCTATAAGTCTCCCGAATGCCTGCCCCCCATTGGCTTGAGCAAACACAAGTGCGTATTGGTGCGTCCGACCACAACACCCCCGCCCCCTCACTACCGCCTCTACAAAGAATTGTCTGTACGGAAATTCGAATTGTGGAGAACAGCAGTAGATTGGACATTCCTATAAAACTTACTCCACTGTAGAACAGCAAGAAAATGTACTTCATGCCATCCTTAAGCACCAATATGAACTTCATTTCCCTCTTAAGTCATGGCGAAAACGAGACAGTGATCAACCATGGATGACTCCCGAGTTAAAGCGGTTGATCAACAAAAAGCGGCGTGCTTACAACCAACGATATTGAGAAAGATATCGTAATATAAATTCTTGTGTGAAGGGAAAAATCAAACAAGCAAAAAAGAATTATTTTGAAACCGTGCAAAATGAAAGTGGGTATGATATTGTTGATGCCATAAATGAACATTTTGCTTCGATATGCAGGAACTACCCACCCCTCAAACCAAGTGAAGTACCCGCCCACCAACCTTCATTACTATTAGAAGCTGGTATCTATAAGGACCTAAAGAAAATAAAAACAAACAAGACTATTCCTCCAGGTGAAATCCCCTTACAGCTAGTAAAAGGATTTGCATATGAGTTCAGCCAACCACTTGAAATAATCTACAACAATTGCCTACAAACCGGAATCTGTCCTAATCGATGGAAACAATCTACGATGAGAGCACTTCCCAAGGTGCCTGATGTGGGTAGCCTGGGCCAGCTGCGGCCAGTGTCCCTCACACACACTTTGTGAAAATACTAGAGGGTCAAGTGGCGGCCATTGCCCTGGCGGATATACTCCCACACATTGACCACCACCAGTTCGGGAACCTGAAGGGGCGCTCCACCACGGTGTATATGGTGTTCTTCCTGAACGCTATCCTAAAAGGTCTGGAACAACGTGACACAGTGGCTCAGATATGCCTGATTGATTTTAAAAGGCATTCGATAACGTAGACGGTGTCACTATATTTACAGTGACAAAAAGAGCTAACCTACAAACGAACCCCCTCAAATAGCTCATCACCACCGTCAATGATCAGGGCTACCTTCGCTGGAAAACAGGAGAAGCAACTTGCCATCAGCTTCGGGGAAAAACTAAAGAAAAACGACTACCTGAACCTCCTCCGACGATGAGCACCAACCTGATACCAGACCAGACATAGTGCCAGATTACCGCCTGTTAGATGCCGGACAAACCACTACAACAAATCCACCATCCCACACGTATCTCCTCCATTCAATCAGTAATCATTATTATTACAACACGTTCCTTGCGCATGTTGGATATAAATTGTTTAAGTATCATATGTTAAATTTTAAAAACTATTTTTAGCCATGATATTTTATGAAATTTGTAGATGAAGACATAAGCAGTAATTGCAGTAATTATTATTATTATTATTGTCTCAACGAATGTCATATTCACCACGTTTAAGACTCTTGCCAGAATATTTTGCGAACACACAGACAAACACGTATTTGCTTTTATTTATATAGATGAAAACACTACCTAAATTCTCTATACATACACGAGGTACCGGACACAAAATAAGTATATATATATTGCAGTACCTCTGAAGTGTGGGTGAGCATCCTGTTGGAGGGGATGGATTGTGAACTGGTACAGTACAGTACAAGCTTGGTCTGGTTCCCTTCCAACTCATCCACTGGCCAAGTGTCTATGGGAGTGTAGAGAGAGAGAGAGGTCATTGTATAGTTTCTTCTCCTCCTGCCGAGTGTAGTGGTTGAGGAAGGTGTAGTGGTTGCATGGTTGTCTCTCTTTGGTTCCTGTTGGTGTGTCTCATTCTAGTTTCTCTTCTCGACTTCTCCTTTGGCCTTATTGACTGGGACATCTTTTTCTCGACCTTAAGGTGCATGGTAATACACTTTGGGTACATTCGAGTGCCTTGAGTCGTCCAAAGTACGCTAGGAAACAGGTCCAGATGAACAAAACTAATGGTGTCCTGTTGCCTGGAATAGTTTGGAGGAATAGATGCTCCAGATATACTAACGCTGTACTTCCCCTTTAATCACTATGTTGGCTATGGGTACAGGAGTGATGTGTGGCTCTTAGTGAGGGGTTATAGACGTATGAAGGTGGCAGGAATGGTGGCAGCAGTTGGCTGATTGCGAGATGACTTGTCTATCTTTACCTAAGCCGTGGAGGAGTCTTGATGTCCTCTTGATGAAGGACGTTATATTGTGACTCAGTGACTGCTGTTGACGTGGGCATGCTATGCTTATGTTGAGATGGTGACAACGACTGGCTTGTCAGGCATCTAGGGACGGGTGGAACGAGGAAGCTATTGGCCTTCCTGGAACTTCACTGTTGGTTGTCTTCCAGAGGGTGCGTTGCCTACCATGTTGTCCATCTGGTGGGGATGCTGACAGAAGAGTGAGTGTGTTGACGTCTCACTTGTGGTGTGCTCAGAGCCTCGAGTCAGTAGGTGGAGCGAGATGGTGTTCAGGTGTAAAGGCATAATAAAGGAAGGTGTTACCTGTCGCCATACTTCGCCTTTTTACCCTGCATGGCCACGGACTCGGCTTTTTGGAAATAACCATGCTTGTCAGGTGTGTGGTTATCTCTGCCCCTCCTGGTGGACGTGGGCAGCTTGGTGTAATCTCTTGGTGTTCATCAAGGGTGTGACTTAGGCTGGTTCTCCTTCCCCCAAATAGTCGTCAGGGTGTATATTGAGTTGTCAGTGTAGCAGTGGGGACTATCCTTGTTGTAATTTGTCACCTACCCACCCTTCTGGTGCATCCTTTAATGACCTACTAGAATAGTTCATACAGTGTGGGCTTGTTAAAGTTGGGTTCTCCAATATGGTTTTGAGTGAGAATGTGATTTTTTCCCGAGGCATCTTATTGGCTTCCTTGGTAACCCTTGCTCCCATTAAGGAAAAATGAAATTACTCTCATTGTTTAGTTTAAAACATTAATTTTGTCGTCCACTATCTTGTACTGTTATAATACCGAATAATAGTTTTGATGTATTATTGTATTGTAACATTGTTGTATTGTTGCCTGTATTTACCCTCCCTCCCCTTATCTCCCAGTCAGCTGACGTCTGTAAACAATTACTCACATTTTACTCAATTAAACTGAGCCCGTATGAGTGCTGTTGCCTGAGGTAAGTTGGGAAAAGAACTTTATGGGTTTGGGCGCACTTTTGGCTTCCTTCAGCCAATCCCTTTCAATTCTTCATCTGTCTCTCCTGTACATCCATTTTCCTATATTGGTTCCTACATTATTATGTACTGAAAGATTCTCGACAATCCAAGTCACTGATCATATCAATTGTATGAGTGTATCTACTTTTTAACTCCTACTTTGTATATGAATTGATATTTACAACATCACGAATTATTTGTAATGTTGTATGACTGTAACTTGCTTATTTGTGTATTTACCTTTCTGAAAACGTAAACAAATCTGCTTCTCTGAGGTTAGTACGTTAGTGTGTGTGTGTGTATCCCAGGAGTTTGTCCGTGTCCATGCGCACACGTGTATGTATGTATGTGTTTATATGTATAGGTTTATCCCTTACTATCCTACGTTCTCTGTGTAACATGTATGTATCATTGTTTCATTCTGTACAGTGAGGTTTGTCTGATGCTGGTATGGCTCTTAAGGGAAGGCATATATTAATTGTGAATTCGAGGGCTACTGATTCTTCTAAATAAATTCAACGAAACAGATCCCCATCTCTTAGGCTATACTGATGTAATCTGTTTTCTGGCCTATAGTTTGGAGGAATCGGTAGCCCTCCAGTTCGCCCAATATTATAAATTCTCCTTTGTTGTATGCCTTTGCAACAATAAGATTTGCAATTCATTTCAACTCAAATAATATATGAGCCGTTAAAATGACAAGGTCAGTGTGCTACTCCGCCACCAGGGGTCCGTTTGGTTGCTAAGGTTGTTGCTAGGGACGCGCATCAGTTCAGTTCTCACGCTCATCTAGAATCGACCATCGTAAAAAATGGTGCATAGAGAAGGAGGGAAGGTAAGAATAATTGTAGGTCAATATTATCGATCCAGCTTCCTCTGTGTCAGCAACTCACAGTCCTTCATGTACAGTACAGCTACAATATCACTGATTTGTCTGTGGTGCAAAACGAAAATGCGCAGTTGGCCATCTATCCTCTGTTGTTTAGTGGTTCGAACCAGGGCTGAATCAGTAATATCGTGGTATATATTGGCTGAGGGAATCAACTTTTGTGAACCATAATAATATTCATTGATACATAGTTGTAAATTAATCGATCCTTGCTGTGCTGCATACCGACACTTAAAATTCTGATTCAATGCATATGCAAAATTGTTAACAATTTATCGTTTTGTAGACTCATTAAGAAGAAGGGAAACGGGGTATTGATGATAATGATGATGACGACTCTTCTACTTTCCTACTTAGTAAGACTAAATACGCAGCTGAACAAATGTCTATAAATATTATAGCTAATATTATAAAGGACGATTCCCTTCACTGATTAGTTAATCAGTTAGTTCATTAAGAATTAACTTCCACAGAAATCTTTCTGTGGTCCGATTTCAGCAATTCATTGATGGGACTTTAATAGGCGAGCCCACACTTTGAGTGATGTTGCCAAATGGTGATCTATTTTTTATTTGCGACCTTTTAAGTGCTGGACATGGGTAACTTAGTTAAATTTCATACCTTATTTTACACTAGAAAATTAGCGTTCTAGTTCACGACCTTTTACTTAAATGTATAAAAAAATACATACTTTTGTGTTTTCGCATAATATATGCTGAATATACTATATTTTTCATATAAATTAGTAAATAATAAAAGTCGAAATGTGTGCATTAAGCGGCTTTCATGAACTGCATGAGTATAACAGCCTACAAATATTAACAATTGTATTTAGCATGACCCATACCATGAAGCGGAAAATGTTGAAATGCCATATTTTCACATTTATTAGCATTAGAAATATGCATACCTTGCGCTGGCAGGGCCTCCATGAGCTCCGAAAATATTACCCTAGAATCGAGCCAGTTTTACCCTAAATTACTATGTATTACCCTAAAAAATCGGCAACATCGTAACTTTGAATAATGTAATGCATTATTACACAGTCATTTAGGATCATATATAAGAAAAAACTAAAATAAATTCTATTTGTAAAGATCATCATGTTTATCAGTGAAAGAAAATAAACTTACGGTATCTGGATTATGCCCCAATACACTGTATTATGGATAATTTGATGGGTTCAGCAAAATTGTAAAGCAACATAAATATGTAGCCTCAGTATTAATTAACTTTCAACTTTCTTTTCATGTCTACAACAGCTTTGAGTATTATTCTTAATTTTCGATAGATTTTAACATATAAAATATGTTTTGCCTATGAATTACCCTAAAATTACCCCAAATTAAGCCTTACCCTAAACACTACCCTAAAGAGGATCTAATTACCCTAGTTTAGGGTATTTTACCCTAAAATGGAAGCACTGGGTGCTGGGTTGGTTTGTTTACGTGTTGCTGCAGCAGCGGAGACCGTATCGTATGGACACCAATTATATTATCAACATCTTATTGTGATTTAGTACTGTTACTATCATTGACGACGTAAAATGTAAAATACAATTATAAAAGGCCTGTATAAGTTTGTATATCATTCTAATTTTGTTATCTTTGCGTATAATCGGACTAAAAAGCCTCTTCTGAAATAATAGGATATATATTTTTATTCATGGCTGTATTCGTATGAAAATAAGTCCAAGATAAGTTAAAAATATGTAAAAAATATTGAATAAGTTATAATAAGTCGTTCCACAATAGGAAGCCCAATACAACTTTGCCCGACATAGGACATTTTTTCCAGCCTAGAAATCGCCATCAAAATGCCGTTTGGCAACTCGTATTAAAGTGTGGGCTCGCCTATTGGTCCAAACACCTGCTTTGTTATTATATCAGAACCCGAGGACACTGACTGACGCATTGATCGACCTGCTGGATGCTGGAAGGGAGGGGATGCTGGGTTGTCAATACTAAAGATAGGAAGCAGGTTGATGTGATAAGTATGGATTGTTTGAGGATGATTAGTGGAGTGAGTTGGTTTGTTTGATACAATTAGAAACGGGACAGTGAGAGAGAATTTTTGGGAGAGGCGAAGTCTAGGTGAGAGGGCAGAGCAGAGCATCCTTTAAAGGAATAGTATACTTTTGGTACATTAGAGTGCCTTGATTCCTCCAAAGTATGCCAGGAAACAGGACCAGATGAACAAAAATAATGGTGTCCTGTTGCCTCGAAAAGTTTGGAGGAAACATTTGCTCCAGATTTAGCAAAAGTGTATTACGCCCTTAAATGGTATGGTCATGTTGTGTTATATTTTCATATCTATTCTTCCAGATGTCATGTGTCTCTTCTCACTTCTGTTCCCTCTTTTTTCTAAATGGTTTAGCCACTCCATTTGTTATATACGTAAAGCTCATTAGTACATACATAGAAGAAAACAGTCTGTTTTATTTTATCTTGATGTGCAGAGTAATACCGGATACATGAACAAACGTTGGAAGGTTTACCAAACAGACTAAACTTAAAGGTCTTACTTACATGTACACCCGGGAAAAAAAAAAAAAAAAAAATTGGAGCACCCCCATATGGATAAATATATGTAGGGTTGGTATTCCTACTAAGAATTATTGAGAATTATTGTAGGTCACTCGATATCGCCCTCGCTAACTCTCGGTGAGTTCTGTAATACCAGTACCAGCAACCAGTACAGTCAAGGCCATCTATAGTACTGTAGATGGCCTTGGTGCAGTACCCTCCACGTCTAATGTTTATTAGACAACTGAAGGCTGTATAGAATGACCGTTAAGTAATTATGTCTGGTTCACACTTGTCAGTATTGACGGATTCCGTATCCGTACAGCTACGTCAAAATGACGACAGTAATGACGTCACTGTACGGAGACGGAGGAACACAGAAGAGATGAGATCCATTCCGTCCGTCGTCGTTCTTGTGTTGGTAAACAAGTGTGGAACTTCAAGATGGACTTTGACTCCCAGGATTTGCTGCTGATTGCTGGGATTACCTGAATTTTTCCTTTGCATGTTGCATACTATAAACGTTATTAGTATAGTCTACTTCCCTGACTACACACCATCCCTTCTCATATAAACACACTCTATTTCTTATGGCTATTGCTAATACCAAATTTAATTTTTCGTAAACCACTGGGTGCAGCTGGTGAGGTAAGGGTGAGTGTTGGTGTTGGTGGTGGTGTTGGATGTGTTGCATGTTGTGTAAGGGTGAGTGTTGGTGGTGGTGGTGGTGTTGGATGTGTTGGATGTTGTGTAAGGGTGAGTGTTGGTGGTGGTGTTGGATGTGTTGCATGTTGTGTAAGGGTGAGTGTTGGTGGTGGTGTTGGATGTGTTGCATGTTGTGTAAGGGTGAGTGTTGGTGCTGGTGTTGGATGTGTTGCATGTTGTGTAAGGGTGAGTGTTGGTGGTGGTGTTGGATGTGTTGCATGTTGTGTAAGGGTGAGTGTTGGTGGTGGTGTTGGATGTGTTGCATGTTGTGTAAGGGTGAGTGTTGGTGCTGGTGTTGGATGTGTTGCATGTTGTGTAAGGGTGAGTGTTGGTGGTGGTGTTGGATGTGTTGCATGTTGTGTAAGGGTGAGTGTTGGTGGTGGTGTTGGATGTGTTGCATGTTGTGTATTGTAGCACCCGCCTCATGCAGTTTATATGTCGTCTGTTTGTTGACAATAATTCAATTTCAATAACTTTAATTCGTAATTTGCCATTACACAGTCACATATAATACAAATATTTTCCTATTATTAATATATATTTCCTATTATTATTATTATATATATATATATATATATATATATATATATATATATATATATATATATATATATATATATATATATATATATATATATATATATATATATATATATATATTCATAATCATATCAAAGCAACTTCAAGATCATATTGAAAATAGTTAGGATCATGTGAACGGACACCATCGCCTCCCTCAGTCCGTAGAAGTTAAATCAATTTTATCTCGTACTAAGCTACGGACTCCTTTCCAACGGATGAACGACGGAGCCCGGTTCACACTACCACCGTCGATATGGGGACTGTTGTGACGACATTGTTGTACGACGAACGAAGACAGATTTCGTCAGTACGGACCAGTGTTAACCTGGCATAAACGTTATCTGTATCGGCAGTATCATTATTATTATTATATATTTTTTTTTATGTAGATAAATGAATACCCAGTTACTTTCTATCTTTGCAGAAGAGCATTATAAATTTTTTATTTACATGTACGGTGTGTAAATTACTTAGTACGACGAAGTCTTATTAAACATTAAACAATGAGCAATAAATTATTCCAGTAATGGGAGGAGGGTGAAGAGGGGAAGGTGGGGGCCCGGGCCTCTGGGGTGGAAAGTGGATTCACGGAGAGTTAGTGTGGGTGAGTGGCCTAACAATAACGAATAGATTTATATTAACCTGATGTAATCAAGTGCAACAATAATGTTCATCCTAGTGCAGTGATTCAAGTGGAAGATTATCCTTACTTTCATTTTATGCTTTACTGTTGAGAAGATAATGAAAGTATCTGTGTTCATTATACATCTTCAAAAAGAAGATTTATGGCTTTATGCCTATCGACTCATGGTGTTGGTCAATAAGGCAGTCAGTGAGTGTTGTTACATCAACATATCTACCCCCAGCATACAAGGTTGTTATCCTTACTCTTACAGCCGAGTGCCTACTTACTGCTAGGTGAACAGGTATATATGAGGCTGGGAAAATTGTCCAACAATTCCACTGACTCGGGAATCTAACCCGGGTTCTCTCGCTTGCTAGGCGAGCATGATAAGCGTCCCGAAATGTGAGTAATTGTATTCATGAGTTAGTGTACAGTAAATCATCTGACGAGATGCGGCCGTGAATGGCGTAGAGGGAATTATTTATAACATTGGTTGGGAACTATATTTAGTCTCTAACCTATCGAAGCATACATTAGAATGTTACATTTTATTATATTTTATGCTTCAAACATTTTAACAGTATATTCAGTGTTTATAAGGTGGACATTTGGTGTGGCATAGAGTAGGAGAAAAGTCAGCAAAGATGGCAATATTAACACCCTTACACCATGACAGCCAGACGACTACTGAGTACTGACACTCCAAGTGTGTGCCAATACTTATATAGTATAGTAGGTCAGAGACGAGCCTCCATCACCTTTTCAGACAGATCAAGGATACCAACCCTACCAAGCTAAAAATATTAATTTCAATATTTGATTGGTTCCAATACTTTTTTACCGACTGTACATGTACAATGGTACACAAAAGTTAGTTCTCTCAGCCAGCCACAATAAAACTGAATTCTCTGTGGTATGAACGACAAAAACATAATTGGTCATTTATCCTATATTGCTTAGTCATTCGAGCCACAGCTGCTTCATTAAACTGTGGCTGGCTGAAGGAACGAACTTTTGTGCACCATAGTACAGTTGCCTCCACACATAACGAGAACGGCATCAGATGGTTTTGGCAATATGTGGCAACATTGTGTTTGTTTACATTTCGTCCTTATGGTGGATACTATAGCAGGAGTGAGTTCTGTCCATTCATTAATTTTACTACTACTACGAGTAAACAAACACAGTGGTGCCACATTTCACCAAACCCACTGGACCTTGCTGTGCTCGTTACTAGTGGAGGCAACTGTACCTAAATATACCTAGTTAATAAGTATTGGATATCCCTCAATATTATATACAGTACTTTCTTGTGTGTTCTTTTCAGATTAATAAAAGCTGAAGCAGGTGTGTGACAACTGGCTAAATAAAAGTTGGAATGAAATAATGAAGAACAAATGTGAGACCAAAGTAAGACACGAGAAACAGGTGTGAAATAGAAACGGACAGGTGTGTAATACTAGCCAAGGACAGGTGTGTTAGAATATCATATTAGCTGTGGACAGGTGTGTATTAATAGCCAAAATAAATAGAAAAAGTAATGGAAATAAAAGAGTAATAGAATAAAATAAAGAGTAATAAGAATAAAAATGGAATTGAAAAAATAAAAAAGGTGTGTTGTATATGTGTGAATGGCAGTGAAGAGGAGATAGTAATGAGATAGTAATAACGAAGAATGGAAATAAAGAAGGATAGTAATAAAGAAGGATAGTGAAAATAAAGAATAATAAAAATAAGAATAGTGATAAAGAAAAATAGAGAAAATGAAAAATGATAAAAAATAAAAATAGTAAAAATGACGAATGAATAAAAATAGTAATAAAAAAGGATAGTAAAATAGAAGGATGATAGTAATAAAGAAAGATTGACAGTAATAATGAAGAAGAGTAATAAAGAAAAGTAGAAATAAAGAATAGTGATAAAGAAGAATAGTAATAAAGAAGAGTAGAAATAAAGAAGAGTAATAAGAAAGTATGACACAACAGTAAAATAATTAACAACAACAAGTGCATATTATATTAACGAGAACAAGAGAGTAAAGTGTGTGTGTGTGTGTGTGTGTGTGTGTGTGTGTGTGCTATACGACTGGTTGGTATGTACTGTACATTGGAATGGCTTGATTCCTCCAAAGTATGCCAGGAAACACAGAACTAGGTTAACCCAAGTAATGGTGACCTGTTGCATGGAGTACCGTAGTCTGCAAGAATCTGTAACTATATAAATTGATCAACATGATCACAACATGACCAACAACAAGAGCTGTGAGAGAAAAATGATAAGGCAAGGATAATGAATGGAGAGTGAATTAACTTAGAGAAAAGGGAAGGAGATTGAACATACCAATGAAGAATGAATAGGTGGAATGAGTTCACCAGTGCAGAATAATTATGTGGAATCCAAGATGTATGAGACATGCATAAGAAGACAAAAGAAGACAAAGATAATGAATGAAGAATGAATTAACTAACTAAGAAAGAAAGGAAGGAGATTAAGTTTACCAATGAATAATGAATAGGTGGGATTTAAGAGAAGATGTGAAAGGAGAAATATTGTATAACACAAAAATAATGGAAAGAGAGTGAATTAATTAAGAAAGTTGAGTCTCGTAGTGAATAATAAAGGTGTGATGTAAGAGAAGATGTGACAGGTAAACTATTAGACAAAAGTAAAGACAGAATATTGAACTAACAAAGATATAAAGGAATATGAAACTACCGATAAAGAGTAAATAAGTAGGATCCAAGAAAAGGTGTGAGAGAAAAATAATACAAAAATAAGGAAAGGAGAATGAACTAGTAAACAAAAAAATATGGAAAGATTAAATATATCAACGAAGAAATAATAGGTGGGACGAGTTTAGTAATGAAGAATAAATGTCATGGATACAAGAGATGGTGAGATGATGAGAGCAGTATAAGAAACCAAGAATAATGACGACAGGAGATGGCATGAAGTTAGACCTGTATAATTTCGACCAGCCTCAGCATCACAGTCACCCTTACATACTCACCAGTCCACGCTCCCTCGAGGCTTGTAGAAGACTGGCCATAAAGGTAATATGTATGTATGTATAGATTGAATTGAAATGAATTGAAAAGTTTATTGTTGTAAAGGCTTACAATAAAGGAGAAGGTCAGAGCATGCTGACCAACTCACAGACAACTTTATAATCTATAGGTGTATTGTTAAAGGGATGGTACTGTGTTGTTGGTGGTAAGTCTGGAACAACTGATTCCTCTTAACATTTCCAAGCAGCAGGACATCATTACTGCTGTTAATCTGGTCCTGTCTGTCTCCAGGTATTACTTTGCAGGAATCATGGTGCTCTAATGTACCAAATATATATTACCTCGTTAACTTCTCTTTTTAACAACATTCACACTGGTGCAAAAGTAGGTTGATTGTTTTTTTTTGTTTTTTTTGACATATGCTTTTGTTTATTAATTGATTTATATATTTAATTTTGTTTTTTTCAAGATAGTGATATACGCAATGTGTCAATGTTGAGGGTGGACATTTTGAACACTAACCAGACAAACAGTGTGTGTGTGTCTTTTGTATTGCTTAACAAAAATAATCATCCACATTGGTGTAACTAATGTAGACGTTTGATAGCTTCCCTCTGTTCGTTAGCTGAGAAACCAAGTAGTATGAAGGTTAAGTACCATATTCTAATTTACTACAAGCAGTTACTTACAGTTCAAAACAATAATATCATAAGAGAACGTGAAAACATTATACATTTATATGTCTTAATGTGTATTGAAACTTATATACAAAACTGTACCTTGTCTTGGGCTTCAGCAGACCATCTATAACTTTTTGCACTATTATTATTTTCATTATCTTTTATATTTTATTATTATTATATTTTATTATTATATTTTATTATTATTATTATTAATATTATAATTATAATTATTATCATCTGTGGATGACTGTATTTTGCTTTAGGTTTCCAAGCATCTATAACCTGTTGGATTGTTATTATTATGTTTATATGATGTTGATGGTTTTACTTTGTGTGCAGCCTGTAGAACTCCTGCAGCAGCCGAGGGATGACTATGATGCTGCTAACCCTGATGTGTCTCTCCAACAACGCATCGTGGCCTACCATGCACTGGAACGACGCAGACTCAGTATGTAATCTATACAATACATTATAAATTCACCGAAAAAATCCTTCCATTACTGGTACAGTTAGTACTTACAATGTACTAACTAACTTGGACCGTAAATAATGTTGTACATGAAGTTAACATGGGTTATGTCTTCATACGTTGTCTTGGGATTCTGGTAGCACCATTGATACGATGATTTGAGGATATTTACAGTGAAGTTATAATTTCAGTTATACACGCCAGCTCGTGTGCTCTCTCTCTCTCTCTCTCTCTCTCTCTCTCTCTCTCTCTCTCTCTCTCTCTCTCTCTAAGAGAAATTGTGTGTGAGACTTAATGGCTTCTGATTCCTCCAGGAAATGCCACGAAACAAGCCCCTTCAATATTGGCTAGTTGGTGTTTTGTAGCAATGTTTGAAGGACCCACTAACCTCCAATTTTCTGACTATATCGCGGGATAATTTACGCCCCTGTCATACAGTCACCTAAATCATCACGATAGTGGTACCGTACTAATAAAAGTTGTAAGGCAATTCTGACACTCCCTCATGGTCATTCGTGTAGTACTGTATTATGATGGTCGTAGCACAGCTTTGGGCCGTTACGAAAAGTTGGTGCTCCCCCCCCCCCATAATAATAATTATTATAATAAAAAATAATTAAAGAAAGAAAATATCGGGAATGAAACTCGACGAATTTTGTAGCCAAGGTGACGTTGTGGTGAAGTGCTTTGGTCCATTATGACACCATTATGACAATATCATGTTCATCATAAGTCTGTCGTGATGAAATGGTCCATGTGCGTTAAACTTTGTTTTCACTTCAGGTTTTAGTGTTAGATCAACCGTAGAATAGAACAAGTTTCACTCGTTTTCTCCTGCCCTAAAATCCAAAGCAGTTTTTCCATACTGCGTGGTCACTCTTATAACAGTTTCGTTGCCGGAGAAAGTTGGATGGATTAGTGGGTGGGGAGGAACCTTCCACTATGCTATCCTTTCCCCTTACTGGTAGTTTGTAGTTTACAGATCCAAACAGCCACGTAAGGACCAATAGGTTCATGTGTTGTTGTTTGATTCCCTTTGTATTGTTATTGTCCTCCTCCTTCCCCTGCCACTCAGAGCGTCTGCGTGAAGCTCGTCAACTCAGAGACAGATTGGTGATGGACCAAGAGAGAACAATGATCCGAGGTGAGTCAAATGTAGCAGTTATTTTTATCCATTATTTTATTTTATACATGTAGGAGTTTTTACCGTTAAGGACCCTCTGGTCGTGTATGGGAATTGGAGGCTTCTGATTCCTCCTGAGTATGCCACGAAACACGCTCCTTCCATATAGGCGTCGTTTCGTGGCAATATTAATTTTGAAGGACTCATTTAACTCCAATATTCTGACTACATTCTGACTTGTGTTAATTGGTTAAGGGGATGCGGGTGTAGGGGACAGGCTTGGGGGGGGGGGGGGGATTTGGGGTGTGCGGGAATAGGGGGTCAGGCTTGGGGTGGGTAGAAAGCCTGTCCCCGATTCACGCACCCCCCTAACCCCGCCCCCAAGCCTGTCCCCCTACTCCCACACCCCCCTAAACCCCCCCCAAGCCTGTCCCCCTACTCCCGGACCCCCCTAACCCCCCCTACTCCCGCACCCCCCCCCCCCAAGCCTGTCCCCCTACTCCGGCAAGATGATGTGTTTCGTGGTATAGTTTGGGGGAATCAGTAACCTTCCATATTGCCAACAAAAGAATCTCCCCTAAGCAACGTTATAACATTATGTTTTCCCCGCTCTAATCCGCTTCCCTGATGGGAGCCGTGTTGATTAAGAGGGAAATACACTCTTGATACATTAGAGTGCCTTCATTCCCCCAAAGTATACCAGGAAACAGGACTAGAATAACAAAAATAACGGCGGCCTGTTGCATGGAATAGTTTGGAGAAGTCAGTTGGTTCAGATTTACCACCAACACTGTACTAACCCTTTAAAGCCACTAGCTAAACCACTCACTCACTCAGTCAATCAGTTCACACACACACACACACACACACACACACAGAGAGAGAGAGAGAGAGAGAGAGAGAGAGAGAGAGAGAGAGAGAGAGAGAGAGAGAGAGAGAGAGACACTATAACTCGCCTGACACCACCGACCACTCGTGTGTGTGTGTGTGTGTGTGTGTGTACTCTCAAAGTTTGTGTTTTCAGTTTCTTTCGTGTGGTTTGTCTTTCTCTGGTTTTCTTCTTCCTTATTATTTAGTTTGGTTTTCAGTTTTTCAAGGGAGGTGGATATCTCAAATTAATAAATATATAAATAAAAAAACTAAATATATATTGACTATAATGCTATCGTTTCGTTGTTATTGTTTTTCTAACATCCACTTTTTTCTCTCATCTATCTTACCCTTCCTTCACTTTCCTATCTTCCTATTCCTCTATTCTATTATATTCCTACACAACTCCCACAACTTTCATCTTCCTCCCCCTACCCTTCCTCTTCCTCCATCCATCTCCTCCACCTTTACCCTCCATCCATCTATCTCCACCTCTCTCCTCCCACTTATGTAGGTGTTCCATCTGACTAATTAATTCCCTCTGAAATGAATAATAGCCCTTGGGTGAGTAACGTAATTGAATAGGTGATAGATTCATAATATATAGACACACAGGTTGGTGACACATTAAGGGGGAAGTTTTGTGTTGGTAAAATCAGGAGCAACTAAATCCTCCAAACTATTCCAAGCAACAGAACACCATTATTTTTGTTCATTTGGTCCTGTTTCCTGGCATACTTTGGAGGAATCATGTCACTCCAATGTACCAAAAAAGAATTACCACCTTAAGAGAGTAGTACAGTGTTGGAGGTGAATCTGCAGCAACTCATTACTCCACACAATTCCAAGCAACAACAACAACAGGAACACCTTTATTTTTGTTTATCTGGTCCTGTTTCCTGGCATACTTTTTTGGAGGAATCAAGGAGCTCTAATGTACCAAGTGTGTATATTCTCCTTAAGATATATAGGTGGTTTGGTTGATTTGCTTGGCAAGTGGTTGATTAAAATAATTTTGGCGTCATGTGAGTATCTAAAATTATACAAAATATGCAGTCATCATAATTTATTCTTATATATTATTCTACTGGAGAAGGAGAAGTTAGAAGGGAGGACTTAGAGGATGAAGAATGTGAAGAAGAAGGCACTGAAGGGGGACAGAGGAGAGAAGAAGAAGGCACTGAAGGGGGACAGAGGAGAGAGGAAGAAGGCACTGAAGGGGGACAGAGGAGAGAGGAAGAAGGCACTGAAGGGGGACAGAGGAAACGAGATATCATCGAGTGTGGCCATAGAACACAAAGTTATCCTGACAACAAAACACCGGTGTCTTTAGCTGAGCCACACGACAGTCACACCTCCATCTCCTCTAGTTCCTCCAGGACTATTACTAAACAAAACAAAGAGAGAGAGAATCTGTCACTTTGTCTTGCAAGTCGTGATGGTAAGTCTGTCTATTTGTCTGCCTGTCTGTGTGTGTGTGTGTTTGTGTAAATCTCTCTCTCTCTCTCTCTCTCTCTCTCTCTCTCTCTCTCTCTCTCTCTCTCTCTCTCTCTCTCTCTCTGTGTGTGTGTGTGTGTGTTTGTGTAAATCTCTCTCTCTCTCTCTCTCTCTCTCTCTCTCCTCTCTCTCTCTCTCTCTCTCTCTCTCTCCCTCTCTCTCTCTCTCTCTCTCTCTCTCTGGAGGAAGTTTAACCTCGATAGTCTGTAAACTCATGGAGAGCATCATGGTGGACAAAATAACAGCACACTTAGAATCAAATTTGCTACTGAGGGGTTCCCAGCATGGGTTCCGGCAGCACCGGTCATGCCTCACAAATCTGGTGGAATTCTTCCATTTTGTTTTCAGTGAGCATGATCGGGATAAAGCGGTCGATGTTGTCTACTTAGACTTTCAGAAAGCCTTTGATAAGGTACCCCACCGCCGCCTCCTTCGGAAAGTGCGTGCACTGGGCATAGACGGAAATGTGGCAAATTGGATAGAGAACTGGCTAAGTGACAGACGGCAGCGGGTGGTAGTGAATGGACAGGCTTCAGAGTGGGTGCCCATTACTAGCGGTGTTCCCCAAGGTTCTGTTCTGGGACCACTACTGTTTATCATCTATGTTAATGACGTGGATGGTGACATGGTTGCCAAGATTTCCAAATTCGCCGATGATACTAAGCTTGGTATGAATGTCGCGAAAGAAGGAAATACTACCCGCTTACAAGAAGATCTTAGGAAGATCGGGGAGTGGTCTGACACGTGGCAAATGCCATTTAACGTGAACAAATGCAAAGTTATGCATATAGGCCACAGAAACCCCCGAACAGAGTATAACCTTAAGGGCAATGCTCTCGTAAGCACTGATACTGAGAAAGACTTGGGTGTAACTATCACCAGCGACCTCAAGTTCTCAAAGCAGTGTATTGAGGCTGAGAAGAAAGCCCAAAGGATGTTAGGGTACATAAAGTTACAGTTTGGATACCGGAACAAGGAGATAGTACTTTGTCTGTACAATTCCCTTGTCCGACCGCACCTGGAGTATGCAGTCCAGTTTTGGAGTCCTTCTTACCGAAAGGATATCGCTAGATTGGAACGAGTGCAAGCCAGGGCAACCAAACTTATACCCTCTCTTAGACACAAGAGCTATAAAGATCGGTTGGTAGAACTCGACCTGTTCTCTTTGGAAACCCGGAGACTGCGTGGTCAGCTTATCGAAGTGTTTAAAATACTACGAGGCTTTGACAATGTAGACTACAGGGACATTTTCCAACTCAGTGAGGGCACAACCAGGAATCATGGCTACAAACTTGAACTGAAGCGATACAACCGTGATCTGTGTGGTAAATTCTTTACATACAGCATCTGCGGTACTTGGAACGCGCTTCCTGCTGATGTAGTCAACAGCAACTCTGTGGATCAGTTCAAGTCCAGATTAGACAAAGCCTTAAATCACCGTCTAGGTGTTTAAGCCGTTGTGCGAGTGTTCCTTGATGGTTTCACATGACACATTCGAGGACGGTCGCCTACTTGCGCAACTAAACCCACAGGTACCCTCTTTGTATGGATCGTAAGGTCCCCTAGGGTACTTCTTTTCCTTGTAACTCCTTGTAACTCTCTCTCTCTCTCTCTCTCTCTCTCTCTCTCTCTCTCTCTCTCTCTCTCTCTCTCTCTCTCTCTCTCTCTCTCTCTCTCTCTCTCTCTCTCTCTGTGTGTGTGTGTGTGTAGAGTCGAGAGTAGTGTAATAATTAAGGGTTTACTGTAGGTGTTGCATTGGGTTCTTAAGTTCATTTACAACTTACTATACATAACATTTAGGTAGCCTATATACACATTGCATCTGTGATATATACTGTGAAATAGATCCCTAGATGGGGAAGGTAGCGAGGGGTGGTGTGTGTGTGTGTGTGTGTTTTATAGTATATATTTACCAACATTTCACAATAGTATACCAGCAGTCAAGCTAAAAACATCAGTGAATGGGAACCACCAAACCTAACCTAACCTAACCTAATATTTCAGTTATAATTATCCTGTAGCGAAAGGGTCAAGCAGGATGGATTAACATTTTCCTAGGGTTAGCAAAAGAGAAAATATGACAGGGCAGAGCTGACTGGAAATTCAAACCAGTCTTGAATAAATAATAATCCTGTAAGAAATGTAGTGTGTATCAATATGAGCATGTACAGTCGGTGACAACAGTAGAGTCGTCTCACTCAGCGCTTCTTGAAGGATAACATAAAGTATAATCTTTGAACCAACACATTCACCAACATACAACATTACAATATCCAGGAGGTGAATTAGTAAACTACTCTGGGTTTTCATTTTACGAGCCTGTGAAGCTTATATTTCCATACTGTACTGTATGACTTGGCAGATGTGGTGACACAACTTTTGCCGCCCACTGTACAGTTGGTCACAGGAATTTGTACTCAGGCCATATGGAAAGAGAGGTCATAATTCTGGACGTACTGCATTGAATGGTCTACCCAAACTATCTTGACCGTGGGTCTATCACGTGACTCGGTGATTAGCAAAACAACAAACCTAATAATAATGTTGTATTGCAGTTACGGAGTCTTACATTTTCTCTATGTTGTTAACCCTCGAAAACAACAGCGTGTGTATGAATCCTTGTGGCCAATAATATCTTCATCTGGGAATCAAAAGTGAAGGCAGGTGCTGTAACCCATTGTGATCACATCTGCTGCTAGCTTCTGTTTCGACTCAGGGGTGAGGTTACTTGCTCAACGGAGTGGTATTAATAAGGGGATAAGTAGACTTTTGGTACTTGAAAACAACTGGATTCCTCCAAAGTATGTCAAGAATAATGGTGGTCTGTTGCCTAGAAGAGTTTGAAAGAATCAGTTGCTCCAGATTTACCAGTAATAATGTACAGTACAACCCACTTTAATTAAACTTCTTCTTGGAGGGAAAGGCTCTTCGTCACTCAATTGGTATTATTTTGAAGTATGAACTGAGCGACGATGAACCTTTTCCTCCAAGAAGTTGTTTAAATATACGACCCTGAGGCCTTTGTTATTTTCCGACTAAGAAATCACCACCAGCAGCTGCAACGACGACGACGAGGAAGAAGAAGTAGAGAGTAATAGAAGGAGAAAAGAAACAGAGACAAATCAGCAGGGAAAGAGACAATGCTCAGAGGAGAATGATGAGGAAGGGCGTGGGGAGGAGAGAGGTGAGGATAAGAGCAAGGAACAAGAGAGAAGAAAAGACAAGGATGACAAAGAAATGCGAAGAGCGGAAGAGGGAAGAAAAAAGAAAAAGAAGAAAGAGCAAGACACTGAAAGATCATCGAAAGAAGGAAGAGGAGAGATGAAGGAACAGGACAAGAAAATTCACTCATCCTCAATGTCTGCTCTTCATTCCACCTCCTTAACTATCCACCAGCACCCTTCCACCTCCACCCATCCTATCTACACTACTGCCCACACACACCCTCCTGCATCATCATCATCCTCTTCCACTCACTCTTCTACTTTCCTTCATCAACCTAGTCCTACATCCGTTCACTCTAATCCAATCTCAAGAAATATTCACATTACTTCCACGCACACCAAAGGTTCCTTAGCCTCTACACAGGGTCGTTCAGCTGCCCCTCACGTTCCTTCAACCTCCAGATACGTTTCTTCAACTTCCACTCCAGCTTTCCCATCCTCAAACCTCACTAGGAAGCCCAAACCAGGAGCACCAAGGCCCTCTAGCGCACAAAGAGTCAAACAAGGTGTAAACAAACCGCACTTCACGCCTAGTCAAAGAAGAGGCAAGGAAGAGACAAGCAAGGATCGTTCAGTGCCCTTCCCTCCATTCACCAGGATCCCCGGAGAACCTTATCAGACATCAATAACAGGCAGGAGCAGCGCATCCAGACACACACCAACAATGATTCAACAACCCGGGAGGAAGAGGAACAAGAGGCGACCCTACTCGGCGTCCACTTATCACGAGTATGAACATTTACCCTTGAAATCAGGATATCACCAAATCGGGTCAACATCAGCAGTCATTCCTCCTTCAAGTCAAAGAGTTTTTCCAAGTACAGTTCCTTCACAGAGTGTCTGTTCAGCTACAGTCCCTGCATCCAAACAACACGTCACATCACCTACCACCACTCAAGCCAACCACCACCACAACCCCAAAGAGTTACAGCAGTTTATACACCCTACAGACGCCTCCTCCTCCTCTAGCCACCACCACCACCACCAGCAGCAGCAGCAGCAGCAAGGGAAGCGAGGTAGTGGTGGTGTAGGTGAAGGTTGTTGTGGGACATGGCCTGGGGGGAAGAGGGACATTAAGGATCATAGGAACACCACTAATGTTGATGTCCCTCTCACCTCAGCCTCCAACAGACCTCGAATCACTTGGGCATCTCCACCACCTCGCTATCATGGGTCCAGGTAAGGGAATACAATGATGGACGTAGGCATATGTAAGAAGAGGCATGCATAGATTTGGCAATGATGATGTAGTAGACGTAGAAGTAGTAGTAGTAGTAGTATTGGTATTATTATTATTATAAGTAGTAGTAGTACTAGTAGTAGTAGTAGTAGTAGTAGTAGTAGTAGTAGTAGTAGTAGTAGTAGTAGTAGTAGACATTCCCTATTTCATGCTTGTTTTTCTTGTATATACTGTTGCTTATCATTATATAGCCAAAGATCATAGACCTAATTGTACAGGCTTCATCCTATTCCTTACATGCAGTTGTCAATCACGGCTTCCCACATCTAGGCCTATTCCTCCTCATACTCCAGTGTTTACCCAGAGTATGGCCCATAGAATCCATCTGCCAAAACTCAGCCCCATCGACCCAATATGGAAGTGAAAGATGTAAAAGATAAGAAAATATAAAAAAGAAAAACAAGGCCTACATGTCCTAAATTTATACTCTACTGACCACTATTGAAACTCTTGTAGTTAGTATATTTTTTGTTAGTATCAAATTCATAGGTTTGATATACATATTAATTTGTAGTATTCTATAAGTTACACTCGGCATTTCATGAAAAGTGAATCATTTAATGTATTAATTTCATATGAGACTAATATTTTCACACCATTAAAAGAGAATTCCAAGACCATAGCACATGACCCCTGAAGTGAAATGGGTTTGATCCCACACAACACTGCTTTAAGCTCTTAAGAGGATAATACACATTTGGTACATTGGAGTGCCTTGATACCTCCAATGTATACCAAGAAACAGGACCAGAAAAACAATTATAATGGTGGCTTATTGTTTCATTCCCAAGACACATTTCCGTCTTGTATTACACTTTATCCTACACGAGACTAATCTCCTATAACGCCTATATCTCAACACAGATTTCTCTTACGTATACACTGACCCGAATAGTTTGTTTTGATGTTTGTTGTTCGAGTGTGCTTGACTCTAATTTTACTACTACTACTACTACTACTACTACTAATAATAATAATAATATTAATAATAATAATAATAATAATAATACACCACCCATCACCCAATGTTCACAGGCAGGGTACAAGTGGAGTCCTGGCTTCATCTTCCTCTTCCCTTAGTGACGAGGCAGTGTATAAGCATAATGATGATAGTGATGAGAGTGATGATGACGGTACAAGGTCAGCCAACTCAGCAGCCGAGTGTGACCGCCAACAGCATGAGAAGGTCGAGAAGGGTGACCTGACCTCTCTCCTTTACCTCACATCAGGGAAATCCACAACAACATACAGGTAACAAGAATTTCGTTGTCTTGAAAGAGGGAGTGATTGTGTGTGTGAACCATTTCACTAGGTACTCTGTCTTTACTTTCTGTATTTCTGCTTCCTTTTTCTACACCCTGGAGCTAGAGTCTCCCCACTCCTTGAAGCAAAAAAGAAATGGGGTACTGATGATGATCATGATGATGATAATATACGAACCACTGCTGGAATTGCAACTTTTAAAGGTATTTGCTAACAGAGTTGGTGATGGAGAGAAAGAAACAGGTAATTTCTATCATATTGTTTTCCACGTTGCCTATTTCAGTATTTCAGCATCCATGGTTAATAATGTTATGGTGGTTATCATGATACTTGTTATAACAACGCTAATAATATGGACTGTAAAGAACTGAAAATAACATCGGATATGTTGTTGGTACTCAACATTTGAGGTTATAAAAGATAAATCTTCAACCAGAATATATTACAAGGGGATAGTATAGTGTTGGTTAATCTGAAGCAACTGATTCCCCCAAACTATTCCAAGCAACAGGCCACCATTATTTTTGTTAAAATGGTCCTGTTCCCTGGCATACTTTGGAGGAATTAAGACGCTCTAATAAACCAATAATATACCATTCCGTTAAAGTCTAACGGTTAAACCATACCTACCTAACTTGTTCCGAACTTGTCGTGACCCTGTATATAGATTAGATCCGAGGCTGGCAACAGTGAAGGTGCTGGTTGGTGGGTCAGGGGGTGGTACCTGGTCCCCTCGTAGTGATACCACAACACACATACACCAGCCACCATCATCATGCCATCGTACACTACCATCGTCTGGAGGTGGACGTCGTCGGGCTTTCAGTGCTCAACCCGTTTCCTCCTTCAACACTCCTTCTCTCACTCTGTCAGCCAGTCGTAGTCTGGATGAAATAGGTGAGTGATTATGTCGACTATACCTCAGACTCTATTTACACGATGCATGAGTAGAATTGATTACATTTGTTGTTTTAACACTCATACAGTATTTTCTGAAGAGGCTTGGTAAGTACTGTACCTCTGTAGTAACCTTGATACGAGTATAGGAATGGAAATCGGGGGCAGTAGATGTGCCTTCATCAAATTCACATGTTTCAAAGGGATCATTTATATGGCAATGCGAAGAGCTCTCTGTGTTTGACTCCAGTAATAATCACAAAAGAAGAAATAGGTTATGAAAAAAAAAACACATGCTGAGTAAGAGAACTAGTATCTGTACCAGAGCCAAGTATTTGGCTGCTATGCGACGTATGAGAAGGTTGGGTATAGGTTTGCCGAGGATGGGCAGACAACACCTAGACAAAGTAAACACCAGGACGGACGAAACATGATCGAACCTTAGCTTTCACCTTCTTGAACGGAATTTTCTCTGTGGCACAAAGTGATAGCACCTCTTGTTTAAATTTATATATTATGGTACAGACATTTGATCAACCAGCATGAGGTCACCTACAAATACATTAATTAGGTGGGTGATTTGTAGAAAAGAACTCTTGCAAGGGCTGCTTGCACACATGTTACACAGATGCAAGGCAGCCTAGGAGTAAACCAGCTACACCTACGATTCACATGACCACAGAGTCCAAACCTCGGACACTTGAAACACCTTCTGGGTATTGGGACATAGTGCTTCACCTTGAAGTGATACAATGCAGCAATCAGAACCTTTGGGAGAGAAAGTGTGTCAAATATAAAAATATGGGAAGGAGTAGGACCCAGGAAACCTTTAACCTTCTTGTTTTCCTTCTCCACTCTTATTACACCCTGATCAGATTATTCTGAATTTAAGTATTTTACATCATATTGAATAAGTTCTTTTGAATAAAGACTAATTAAGGGTGGGATGAGGAGCAAAGGATACACTGTAGCCAGTCACTTCACTTAGAGAACGAAGGTGGGTACTTTGTTCTCCATCTACCACCTCAACCAACAAACTACCATCAAACAGGGTGTACCGGTTATTCTACATATACAGAACAGGAACTAAGTCACATGTAACACTCATGTACCAGGATATATGCTAGACATTACAACCAAACACAAAGGGGTACATGTTCAGAACCCGTGATGCTGCCCTACATTTGCCTAAGGGATGTAACCAAGACTTAACATGCTAACTGTGAATTGACGTCACTGATCACATGGTCACCAACCCCGGAAGTGTCATAGACAGTCAGCAGAGTCACAGGGTTCAATCAGGCCTCCGACAGAGGCAGACACTCTAAAATCACTCACTCTGTAATTAGACCTCAATCTAGTAGGTCTCTCTAGCTAGCTCTCCAGTCTAGCTAACACTCTTGTAATATCCAACTTGGTTCTCAATAAACTTCTTGTTAAACATAAGAAGTCTCTACTAGCTATAACTCCACCTTATAACTCCACACTTTCAACTACGAAGAGACAAAGAACAAACCACAACAGTCTACAACCCAACTACAACTCCATCACGCTACCAGCCTCGTGTTTCTAAGGTAACTGCTACCCTTGAACAAGGGGAACCACTTCAAGGCGTGGGCCACAGGCAGCAACTAAACCTCTGTGTACTTTAAAAATGTCCAGGTCAGAAAGGCAATTTTCATATGCATATGTGGCACTAACAACTAAATACGTCAGGAAAGATAAGGGCTCAGAAACATCTAGGATTAACTCGCCTGCAGAGCAAGAACCTCCCCAAGAATTTTGCCCACCCTGTCGACGGGCCTCGCTTCTCTCTAGTTTAGATGACATATCACTGTCACTGATGCCTTTACCATGGCTGAGAGTGACACTGTGGGAGTATCCAGGGGATGGGCTAAAGTTATCAGAAGGTATCAGATCGTGATTGGCCAAGGGATGACCAGTTAATGATGACTGGTGCAGGTGTTCACCAACCACATGAAGAACAAATAAGTTCTTTGAATTTCCCATAAAAAAGCAAGTTAATTGACAAATGGCACCAGGAGCCAAGAGCAACTGACTACCAGGGGGTGTGAGGACCGAGTACTGGTCGATGGGAGGCGGGTTCAGAACCTCGTCCCGAGGGAATGGCCCGAAGAACGTCACCCCGCGATTCTAAAGTTTGCTCCCATCGCTGCTTAAACCACCTTCTTCTACCCTCCCCAGCCCAACCAACCAACCAATTTAGGACAGCCACAAGGCGACCCCTTCAGCGGGCAGAGCTGATGACCCATACAGGATACCTTTGTTTTGAGCGGCTTTTTATCTGGCCCCTTACTCAAAACCCAATCAGCATGGGAGACTCAGCTAGGTATCCCAACCTCCCGGTATGACTAACAGGAGGAGCGACACCGCCACCAGCTTGTGATGTCATAGGGGCATACAATGTGGCAGCCTATGAGGAGAGGTATCGACGAGTCTCCGGTGCTGGTCAGGGAAGACATGCTCTTATGCGTTATATCTCGTTAAAGAGGCATAGATTCGGCATCAAATTTTGTCATCAGCGACTGCAAAACTGGATTTGTGCTGGATTTCATAGTTTATACAGATACGGATAAGGATATCCTCAGCAACGACCACCACAGGTTTCCAGAGAGTGTCGTGCTGGCCCGAGTGGACCACTATTTCGTTCGTAACAACATCCCGTACACCGATAACTATTACACCTTTCCAGCATACAGTAAGTTTCTCCTACAACAGTAAACAGGATCCTGAGGCACCGTTCGTCCCAGTAGGAGGGGATGACCAACTTTCCCCTACACACAGTGAGGTGACTGTCTCAAGATGAAATGTGGGGACTTTTGGCCATCAGGTGTTATGATACGAGGCAAACCTACATGCTCACTAAAGTCAACAAGGGCCAGATGCAGGAGTCTGGCAAAGTCGAGCGCAGCACAGATAATCCCCTTCTCAACCCTGATGCTGTACTCAACTATAACATCATCATGAGACTCATCGATATATCAGACAGGGTGATCAGCTCAATTGATTATCTGAGAAAAACCTGCAACTGATGCAAGAAGGCATTCCTTCACCTTCTTGAAGTCACTGAACCTCAATATATATATATATATATATATATATATATATATATATATATATATATATATATATATATATATATATATATATATATATATATATATATATATATATATATATATATATATATATATACCGGTATATACACAGCTATTGCACTGTGATTGATGTCATGACACTAATCTCTGATGGCAGTAGGACACACCGTTAGTTTCTGACTGGAGAGTAAAAACAGTAATCCCTCATTTTCCACAAGTATGGGTGTGTATTATACCGTTTTCCACGAATCCGTATACAGTAAATTCACATAATCCTGTGTGTTTATGGGTGTGTAATGTACAAAGAAGGTTTACTGTACACAGATATATTACAAACTGGGCAATACACGCAAACCCATAACAACAGTATAACACAAGGCATAACTGTTATAGACATTTACAACTAGCTGTGAAGAAGAAGAGGAGCTGTGGGAGAAAGGGAAGGGTTGGTCACTTGTTGAAATTAAGGGAATAATACAATGTTGGTGGTAAATATGTAGTAACCGATTCCTCGAAATTATTCCAAACAACAGAGCACCAGGATTTCTGTTAATCTGGTCCTGTTCCCTGGCATACTCTGAAGGAATCAAGGCACTCTAATGTACCAACAAAACTATACTACTATTCCATTACCAACAGCTGTGAGTGGCCGAGGACGAGGAGGAGGAGGTGAAGGGAGAGGAGGAGGAGAAGGGAGAGGAGGAGGAGAAGGGAGAGGAGGAGGAGGTAGTAGCAGTGGTGGACGAGGGTTACAAAACAGAGAACCATCCAGCTTGGTTGACTTTCTGCCTCGTCGACCACACAGTGCAGCCTCAACGCTTAGACCCACAACAACCACACTCACTGCACGTCATCTCAATAGACCTGCCTCAGCCCTCGTCAGGTAGATTTTAAAGCCACTTGTTGAATGCAGTTAATTGTTATCTGTGTATCCATCCAAATTATGCCAAATGTCTTTTTTTATATAAAAACACTATTGATACTAATACATATTATTGATGTTTGAATTACTGCTATTTACTAACACCTCTATTTCCTATTACGGATATTTCAAGCAACTATCTGTCAGGTACATATTTATGATTTGTTTGTTCTTTGTCAGACGTGGTGAGGAAGGAGAGAGGTCATCATGTTGGTCACCACGTCTACAGTCACAACACAGGTCACTCAGCACTGTCTCTCTCGCTGACTCACACATTCTCTCGAAGTATATGGATGGGTAAGTTGAGAAGAAAAATAATAAATAAATGGGGTAGTATACTTTTGGTTCATTGGAGCGCCTTGATTCCTCCAAAGTATGCCAGGAAATAGGACCAGATGAATAAAAATACTGGTGGCCTGTTGTTTGGAATAATTTCGAGGAATCAATTGCTCCAGATTTTCCAACACAGTACTAGCATTTAACGAGACAAGGTACATTGTTTCAATCACTGTGATCCTTATGTACAGTCGTGTACATAAGTTTCAATATATAATATATATGGAAAACAAATTGCTGGCTAGTGTTTTCACGTTCTCGTAGTGAGCGTAGATGTGCTGGTGTGTTTTAATTAATAACATTCTTTACTTACCTTTAGTACAAGTCCCAACACTCAGGGGAAGGATACCGCTAAAGACCATGAAGTTAGGTCACGTGAATGTGTATTGATGGTAAATAAATGAAGTCGTAATAAAATAACATGAAAACTGAAATAATGGTAAAGATTATAAGAAAAAAGGTGAAAAAAGAAAATAATGATACAATGTGAATTAAAAAAGAAAACTATAATATTACACCTACAGAAAATAATAACAATGTCAAAGATAATAATAAAGGTAGAGTAAAAAGTATACAGGTAATTAAATGGCAATTATAATGCAGGTTAGATGTGAACATTGCAAGTTGTCATTGCTCGGGGTTAAGAATTTTACTCGGAAAATAAATCGCGAATATTTTATAGGACATCAGTCTGGTTAAGGGCCCTGTACAAATCGTGTATGAGACTTGGGGGCTTCTGATTCTTCCATACTATGTCACGAAACAAACTCCTTCATGTATGTAGGCGGTGTTTGGTGGCAGTGTTAGAAGGACACACTAACCTCCAATGTTGTAACTGCATCACGAGGCCCTTAAGGGGATATATAGGGTAATAGTGTTGGTGGTAAATTTGGACCAACTTATTCCTCCAAACTATTCCAAGCCACAAGATACCATTGTGGTAATTCATTGGTTTTATTTCCTTGCATATTTTGGAGGAATCAAGACACTCCAATGTACAGTCGGCAAAAAAAGTTTCGTTACCATCTCTAAAACAGTGTGATGTAATGCTGGTACGCCTGACTGGTGAGTGTCGTACCTCCGCCACCCTCCGGCCTTCATAAGTCCGTGCCCCTGGCCACTGCCCCCCAGTGTGTCATGGGCAGCCAAGTAGGAATGACGTTCTTTCAGCCAGTTCTATATTTTCTGGGTATTTCACGGTTATTCTTGTTCTAAAATACTCAAAACGCATTTCCTTATGTTTAATAATGAATAGTTAAATAGTAAGAGTTCTTTAACACTCAAAATTTAATTTAAAATCAGCTAAACTTTTGATATAAAGAAGTTGACACTGCCGGGGCAATGACAATTCCCGTCCAGCATGTCCCGGATGACACGAGTCACAGCTGCCCAGTGGGTGGAGTACCAACCCTACCGGGCTTACCCATGGTAAAATTAACGTGGGGGTGGTAACGAAACTTTTTTTGCCGACTGTACCAAATGTATACTATAATAATAATACAGTCACACATAATACATGTAGTAGGTAGGTCGGGAGGTCTGAAGTGGTCAATTGAGATGTCTCGCTGTTATGATTACAGACTTGGGAACACTGAATTACCAGCGAGGGACCTGCGTTTACTGGAGCTACTGGCCAGGAAACACGAGAAGCTGTTTGCCGACCAACTACATTCACAGCAGGCCCACAGAACCTGGCTACTGCAGAAGGAACAAGATGCCAAGGTTAGACACACACAGACAGAGACGTAGGAATGAAGGAAGGGACAATGCACAATTAGTGAATGATGATAATATATAATAGTAATGTTAATATCTGTAGTAGTAGTAGTAGTAGTAATAATAATAATAATAATAATAATAATAATAATAATAATAATAATAATATTATTATTATTATTATTATTATTATTATTATTATTATTATTATTATTATTATTATTATTATTATCATTATTATTATTATCATTATCATACAGAGGGTGGCAGTACAGTGGTTGGATTGGAGATGTGAAGTGAACAAGAAACGTCGTGAGGAGAACGAAGAGAACGAGAGGCGGTGGAGGAGGAACGAGGAAGCCTACCGTCAGAGTCAAGAGAACCTCGCTGCTCTCATCATGGGCAAGGAACAGAGAGCCAGGGAACTCCTCACACAACATTACCAGGCCAGGGTATGTAATGTATGAATTGGATATTGTGAGTATATTATATGTGTAGGGCAGAAGCCTATAGTAGGGTAAGGACAGTAAGATGATTAAGGGGATAATATACATATTGTACATTGGAACTCCTTGATTTCACTTCCAATGTTTGCCAGGAAACAGGACCAAATGATAAAAACAATGGCTGACTGTTGCTTGCCTGAAATAGTTTGGAGGAATCAGTTGCTCCGAATTTACCACCAACACTGCACTTCCCTCTTAATATAAATGTTGAGGTAAAGAGAATCCTCGGTCTGTTTCCTAACATTATTCATTATTTACTGTTCAATGACTGAGACATGCAAGAATTAACCAGTACTGTCAGTCTTTCATACATACTGCACACAACTGGTCAACCCTGGAACACTCTACCTTCATCCATCTGTCCCCCTTACTATGACTTATGCTCCTTCAAATGCAATGTGTCTAGGAACCTCGAATGAAATTGGACATGATTTTGGACCACTCACTGTTTTGTTTCCCAGATGAGGATGATAAGCGGGCACTCAATTTTCAGACCTCATCTTTCTCAATATAATAAAAAAAAAAAGTTATGTTAAAAAAAAAAAAAAATAAATAAATGGAAAGGCATAGACTTAAAATGTCGGTATATGAACACTTGGAGTATTGTCAACTGACTGCTTCTCTGCCTATGACAGATGCGTCGCCTGGAGGAGAAGCGAGCCTCTGAGTCTGTACGAAAGGCGGCACAAGAGGCGGCGTTGAAAGCAAGGCAGGAGGCGGAGGAGAAGAGAAGACAGGACCTACTGCAGTTATGGGAACAGCAACAGCAACTAGTCGAACAACGCAAGAGGGAGAGAGAGGAATTCTTTAGGAAGGTAAGAAGGAAAATAATTGTTTCTTTGGCTTTCTACTGTAGACCCTTGATAAATAATGAATAAATACAGTAGACTCTGGATATAAAATAAATAAGTACTTGTATGCACCACTTTATTTTACATTCAGTCCCTCATTGAAGACCAACAAATGTTTTTCCAGGCTTCTGTTATTCATTACCATACACACACGATTACTGACCCTGTGTTACAAAGATAGTGATAAATTTAATCATCGTCTATCTGGGTCCCACTGTATTGCTGAATGCTTCTCATAGAACATGATTTATGTGTCTGTTAGTTGATTTTGCCATCTCTAACACCAACGAGCATCAGAAGATAAACAAGCGATCAGAGACTACAGCTATAGGAGGCGATGGAGAGACAGGTGGATAGGAGGACCTGTACAGTATATCTGCTGTTGTTAGTGTTGTAATAATCCAACAGCGTGTGTCGGAGGAGAACCAGGCTGAGGCAACGGATCTGGAGGAGAGGAGGAGACAGGTGGAGGCGAGAGGGTGTGCGTTGTTGGAGGCCATGAGGACAAACATGGAGGAGAGGCTGGCGAAGGCAGAGGACAACCTGCAGCTGCTACGGGAAGTAAAGGAGGACACACTGAGGAGGCAGCGTGATGAGAGGGACCGCAGGGGGGCAGCTGTTAGGGCTTTACATCATCAGGTACTGTACCTGTATATAGCATATTATTAAATCATTTATGTACCTTGGGTAAAAGACAGACAGGAAGGATGGAGGGGAAGTGGGAAAAGAGGCAGGCAAATAAGAAAAGAGGGAAAGGAGGAATAGAGACGAGAATGGAGACGAGAAAATGGGGGAATTGATGGAAAAGAGGGAAAGAGAAAAAAGGGAAAAGATGAACTGAAATGGGAAAGGAAGAGTAAGGATCACATGCACCTTGAAAAAAAAGAGAGAAATGAGGTATATAAAATTTAAAAAGGAAAAGTACGTAGAAGGAAGATAAGGAAATAAGAACAGGAAGCGGGAGGGAGCAAGAAAATGAAGGACATAGACAAGGAGGATAATGGAAGGATGGAAGAGAGATAAAGAGGGAAGAAGTAAGATAAGTAAGTAAGAACAAAGTGACTCTCTGGAGGGAGGAAGAAACTTGAGAGAGGCGTCTGTCCTGTTTCCTTTTATACCTCCGGGACCCGGGTGCAGCCTGGGATACACCGTGAACAAAGTATGAGTCTTTAAGTACGCCGGCTAGAAATGTAGGTGCGCGTCTTTTGTCGCGGGAAACATGCAGTGTTTATGTGGATCGCTACAATAGAGAATTCGGAAGGAAGAAAGGAAGGGAGAGAAAGAGGAAGACAGAATAATAATATCCTGGTGTCAGGAGATAAGGAAGAGAAGAATTGAGAGCAGGAATAAAAGGAGGACGGGAGAAAGGAAGAATGAGCGAGAATGAAGGAAAAAGGAAGAATGAAATGATACCCTGTGACACCTCTAATCTGTACCATAAAACTGTGAAGGTGGTGTTTATATCTTGGCAGATTTGGTAGCAATCAGGAGCCATCGAATCATCACCAAGAAATTATTACTTCTCTTAATTAAGGGGAGATTCTCTTGTTGGTGAACTGGAAAGTCTCCTCCAAACTATGCCATGAAACAGATCCCTATTAGTACCAATGAAGGCGTCTGTTTGTTGGCATAGTTAGGAGAAATCGATAGCCTTCCAATTTGCCAACAAGATAAATGTTATCAAAGTAAGTTTTCACCTAACCTAATCTAACTCAACCCAATCCAACATAACTTAACCCAATCCAACCTAACTTAACCTAACCTAACCCAACCCATCCTAACCCAACCCAACCTACCCTAATTGAACCCAACCCAACGTAACCTAACCTCATCTCACCTAATCTTTCAGCTGGAAGCATCAATGATGCAGTGGCGACGACACATCCTGACACGTCAACTGGAAGGCATGGCAGAGGCCGAGGCAAGACAAGGCCACTACCTCAACACCCGAGCCACCAGGATACACACTGACCTTACCACTAGACACCTACACCATAACCAGCTACTTCAACAGTCAGTATATATTATTTATGCCTTTAGCAGTCAGTATTATGTCTCCTAATTAACTAACTCCTTCAATTAACGGTCAGTAGGATTTATGTTTTGTAATTAAAGATCATATGTACAGTCGCGAGCTGATGGGATGGAGACAGGAGCACACTCATCATGGGGTCGCTTCTACCTGACGAGTTAGGGGGGGGGGAGAGGGAGAGAGAGGAAGAAGGGAGGTGGGGAGGGTATGGAGGGAGAAATAGCAAAGGAGGGAAGGAAGGGGAGGAGAGGCACCAATAACCGTGGTTGTAGGTCTTTCTTTATCATAAGGATAAATTTATGGTTAACTTTGGACGAAGAGACTGAAGGAGATGGAGTCACAATTACAAAGCTATGTATTGATTTTTAGTATTATTATCATACGTTTAATTAAGAGTTCTCTCATATGTGAGTATTGTTTGATATGATTCAGAATTGTAATGACATCAAATGGGATGAATGTCTATAAAAGTTTTATTTTTTTAATGAATGGGCTATATAAGCCTACAGTGCTAAATATGTTTTAGCAATAATTAATATTACACAAAATTACGAGACCCACAAGTATTCATATTTTTTGTGTGGAAAGAATTTTCCATGGAACAGAATGAGACAGCATCCCTCCTGCAGAATATACGCTTATTTCTGGTGAAGGGAAAGTTTGAGTCATGTGAACCGCAGTTTCTTTTACACACACACACACATACACACCAAATGCGCTTGATCCCACACTTTGTAGCTTTCGCAAGTATACCAACTTAACACATGGGGGAAAATATCTTTAGTGTATTATTGGATTAGAAGTAAATTTATGCTAGTTACTATTTGTGAAGCATATGATTTTCAGTGCTGACAACCTTTGAGGTGTCAGCCTTCCAGGGTCTTTTGCGCAGTTTTCATCTTGGTACGCCTCAAGGGGGTGTTCTCAGCCCATTGTTATTTAATATTCTGATGCATCGGCTGCTCACTTCTCTCCCTGATATTCCTGGAACTACAATTACGTGCTATGCTGATGATATCTGTGTTCATTCTACCTCACCAAGGGATCTCCAGCAGTTTCTTGACTCCTTCTCTGTGGCCTCCTCTCACTGTGGCATTATTGTCTCACCAGATAAGAGCAGAATATTCATCTGCCGCCTTCCTCAAGCTCAGCCAGTGTTCACCATTGGAGGGACTGTCATTCTCATGTGTTCCCAGTACCGCTACCTAGGTGCGCCAGTCAATATTTGGCCGGTTGTCCCTGCCAGACCTCAAGACCATCCCATTGTCCAGGACTTATTGGGTCGTCTCCAGCGCCGACTTACACCACTTCAATGGCTCTCTAACAACTCCTCGGGCATCTCCATCCCAGTAGCCAGGACCATCTATATTGCTTTTATCCGTTCAGTTGTTGATTACCTTTCCCCTGCTTTTATTCAACTTCCTAGGGCTACTCTGGAAACTTTAGAAAATTTTCAGAATAGAGCAATGAGAATAATTCTCGGTTGTCCAATGTCGACCAGGATAGTGAACATGCAGCGTGAGTTGCGTCTTCCCCCATTAGTGGAGAGAATTTATTCTAGTGTTACTTGCTTCACTGTCAAGTGCCTCCATTTCCCACATCTTTCACCCCATTACTCTCAGTTAGTCAGGACTTCTCTTAGACCAAACTACCCGGTCCCTCACATACTGCCTGCTGGACGTACTCTTATAAGGTCTGTTTCCTCTATGCTCCGTAGTCTTAATATAGATATAATGGTTGCAGACGTCCCCCCAGGGCCCCCTCCGTGGATGCTACCAACATCTGATGTGAGCTTCACACCTACTTCCAAGTCGGAACTGCCTTCTCTACAGCGGCAGTTGGCTCTGGAACACATAGAAACAGTGACGTCCTCCATCACAGATCCATACTGCCTCTACACTGATGGCTCATTGCAAGTGGATGGTACAGCAGGTTGTGCCGTTTTCTCGCCTGACCTGGAGTCACCTCCAGGGGACTGGGTTGGCCGTCGTCTCTGTAACCACTCTAGCTCAACATTGTGTGAACTGTATGCCATTCTGGATGCTGTTAGTGTTGTTTGTCAACGTGGAGTGAATGCTGCCATTTTTTGTGACTCCAAACCTGCCCTTCATTCCCTCTCTAGTGTTCAGCCCACACACTCTACTGTTATTCAGCAGATTTTATCGTTGTTGGCCTTATTGCGTCATCGTAACTTGACTGTCAAATTTTTATGGGTGCCATCCCATGTAGGTTTACGTCACAATGGTACAGTTGACAGACTCGCAAAGGAAGCCTGCCATCTGCCTCCTCGTGGTGTTGGACATCCTCTCTCCCTGACATGTTACCTTTCTAGAGTTCACTCCGCCACTCTCCTCCCTGTACGGCAATGCAGGGATGCAGAGAGGTCCTTCAGCATCTCCATCACCATTACGAGTCTTTCTGCCGTCACAAATATTCCTACCGTCGTCGAGGCCTCATGGTTCGGAGGCACAATGTAGTCTCTGCTCGTTTGAGGCTTGGCTACCGGCCACCGTGGCAGGTTGCTGGGATGCAGGGTGAGCCTCCCTTCACTGAGTGTCGCTTGTGTCGAACGCCTCGTGCTAACACTATAGAGCACTATTGTCTGGCCTGCCCCACTGTCCGACACTTGCTGCCCCGGGGCCTGCCACTTGATGTGGTTTGTCGACACCTGCTGAACCACCAGGTTTTAGAGGAACTTCTGGTACGCCACCTTCGTTTTGGTGGATTTAAGTAGGTCATAATGTAAATATTTGTCTGAATTCTCGTGTTTCATTCTGTTATGTTTTTGTGATGTGTGTGTGTATGTGTGTATGTAGTCATTGGATTTTCATGGGTCCCGCCTACCCTTATGTTTTGTTGTCTGTCTGTTGATTGAATTAAAAAAAAAAAGCCTTCCTGGCCAAGTTAGTGAGACACAAAAAGTTATTACGCATCCATAAACAAAGTGTTCTAGATACTGTGTGTATTTTACCTTAGAAAAGTGGCTACCGTCAAGTAACTAATAACATTAAATCATATTATTGTTGTTGATTGTAAAGTGTTGCTCTCTGCAATCAATCGAGCCCGAGAAAATTATAATGACGAGTATTTAATTGCACATAATAATGCAAAAGATTAATTCAATATAAGACTAACATTAGCATCGTGTTATTACGCTTAATGATTATTTTATGGTGATATTACTACAGCTTGAATGTTACAATATTTAACTTATAATACTAATAATAGTATGGTGACAATGTAAAAGTTAATGACAATATACAGTATTACTAATTTCAGTTCATTTCGATGAAATATTACTGTAATATTTGTCTTTCAGTAATTTTATTGTTTATAATTATGAATTTAGATGCGACTAACGTCTGATTTTCACACACAAAACTTAATTATTAATACTGACAATCTGACAAATGGCTCCTCCAATGCAATTTGAGGGGCCAGAACTGTAACATTATTATCCAGACAAGAGAATATGTTCGTCACCTCTGAGTCGTCCAGGTTTAATAGAAACCGTGGATTTGTGGTACCGTAAACGTTCACGTAATCATTTGGTTTTGTAATTATTGATGAATGTTATGTTGCAATGGATACCATCATGTTTTATTACTTGAAAATTTAAAGCTAACTGTCACACAGGTCACAATAATGAGTTTAGTGAGGCAATTATGATGTCAGTTATTTACCCAACTTGAAAACATTATTCAGTTATTACATATCCCTATGTCCGTCAAACTCGTATACACAACTAAGTAAACTCATCCTGTCTTCACTCACGTCACTCATACAGTCATCACCAACACCCATCAATCCTCCCTACAATTTCTCCCTCTCACCAGTGAATGCTTCGAATGAAACTAAGTCAATTCTATCTCAGCCAGAAGTGACAACACTCCACCAGCCCCTCCACAACTTCCTCTCTCTCTCTCTCTCTCTCTCTCTCTCTCTCTCTCTCTCCATAACACGTCAGGTAGAAGCGACCCCATGGTGAGTGAGTTCGTGTCTCTATCCCATCAGCTCGCGACTGTACTTGTATGAGACTTGGTGACTTCTGATTCCTCCTTACTATGCCACGAAACAAACTTCATCAATATAGGTGGTGGTGTTTCGTGGCATAATTTGAAGGACTCGCTAACCTCCAATTTTCTGACTACACCACGGGGTCCTTTAACCGCTCTCTATTGCTCGTTAAAGATCAGGTTTCTATAATGCCATATCGCTCGTAAAAGGGATCTCACCACACGACACCTACACCATACATAACAGTCAGTAGTAGTATTTATTGATGCCTTCTGATTAACCAGTTGTCTTTTTCCTCTCTAACAACAACAAGTAGCGGAGAATAATAGACAACCAAGCAGAAGCGAGACAATAGTTTGTAATAGATCATGTTTCTCCTATACAGCTGGTCCATATTGAGTTTGGTCTAACAGGTATTAAGCTTTCTGATTTACCACTCCCTCTCACTCATAAAACAGGTAAGAGGAATAATGCTTTCTGATTTACCACTCTTTATCGCACGTTGAAAAAGATCATATTTCTCCTACTATACAAATGGTCCATATTTGGTGAGAATAAAGGTAGATTTTCTTTTCGGAACTGAATCGATGGTTGTGTGAGAAATCGGTGGGTATGGAGGACCAAATTTTGGCTTGCTGATACCCGTATGATTTTTCTAGTTAAAGAACAATAGAATAACTAGACAATTAATTATATATATATTCCTCCTTCACTATCTTCCTACAGGGTGCTAGCGAGGGAGGAGGCTGAGACGGAGATGGCCAAGAGGAGACTAGAGGCGAAGGACGTGAGATCGATACATGTGGCCAGGGAGAAGGAACGTCAGGTGGTACGGGCTAGAACAACAGCACTCACTACAGCAACACTCAGGGAAAACTTGAGGTACTATATACATGTATTCAGTCTGTTCACTCACTCACTTAAGAAAACTATCTTATTGGCAAAATGGAAGGTTACTGATTTTTCCTAACTGCCAGAAAACAGATGCCTTTAATGGTACTAATAGGAGATCTTCTGTTTCGTTGCATAACTTGGAGAAATCCGAGACATTCTAATTAACCAACAAAAGAATCTCCCCTTGATGTTAGTCAGTTCACTCACTACCACAACACTCCTCAGGGAAAATTTGAGGTGTAATAATTATACAGTATGGTACTTGACTCTCTCCATCTGATATGTTGCTTCTGTTTGATGAGAGTTGGTCTGTTCCCTCACCACTAGGCACTTCAAGTGTGGTAATAATTTATCTCTTAAGGGAATGGTACAGTGTTGGTGGTAAATCTGGAGCAACTGATTTGTCCATCCAATTTAAGCAACAGGCCACCATTATTTTTGTTAATTTGGTTCTACTTCCTGGCATACTTTGGAGGATACAAGCTACTCTGATATAGTACCAAAAGTATATTAATTCCGTCTGTCAATTCCAAATCTACAGTTATCTATGTATGTAATTATCTATGTATATTTATCTGTCTGTCTTCAGCTCTGACACCTGGATCCCTCCAAGGGTGTGGCCACAGCAAAAGTGTCTCCAGTTCTCCTTGTTCCAACACTCCCTTCATCCTTGGTCAACCCTTCACCTTCCATTCACATTTCTCTCCCTCATGTTCTCCTCCAATCTGTTCATCCACATGACTGGTGGACGGACTGCCTCTCATTCCAGGTTCCTCCACCTCACTCTCATACACCTTCTTTGTTAACTCTCCATCGTGTATTTTCTCCACACGTCCAAACCTCCTCAATGTAGTACTTCAGTTCACTCCCTCAATGACCCCACCAACTGTCTTCTCACTCAGACCACACCACTCATATACATTGTCACTCAGACCACACCACTCATATACATTGTCACTCAGACCACACCACTCATATACATTGTCACTCAGACCACACCACTCATATACATTGTCACTCAGACCACACCACTCATATACATTGTCACTCAGACCACACCACTCATATACATTGTCACTCAGACCACACCACTCATATACATTGTCACTCAGACCACACCACTCATATACATTGTCACTCAGACCACACCACTCATATACATTGTCACTCAGACCACACCACTCATATACATTGTCACTCAGACCACACCACTCATATACATTGTCACTCAGACCACACCACTCATATACATTGTCACTCAGACCACACCACTCATATACATTGTCACTCAGACCACACCACTCATATACATTGTCACTCAGACCACACCACTCATATACATTGTCACTCAGACCACACCACTCATATACATTGTCACTCAGACCACACCACTCATATACATTGTCACTCAGACCACACCACTCATATACATTGTCACTCAGACCACACCACTCATATACATTGTCACTCAGACCACACCACTCATATACATTGTCACTCAGACCACACCACTCATATACATTGTCACTCAGACCACACCACTCATATACATTGTCACTCAGACCACACCACTCATATACATTGTCACTCAGACCACACCATTCATATACATTGTCATTACTATGGTTGTGGGTACGTACATTCCATTAGGGTAAAACTACTATACACTTGTTTCTCCATCTCGACCAACAACAGGAAGAAGCTGGCCCCAGAGACCTTCGACAAGAAGGTAGCCCGAGCCAATCTGGAACTGAGGATAGAGAACCGTCCCCCTGCCACCACCTCACTCGGCACACTCTCACACATATTCCTAGGATGAACTTCAATAACAACAACCACGTCACCCTATGTACAGTCGTGGACAATAAAATATATCATACACAATGGGGTGACTCATGTAAACGTTTAACAGCTTCCCTTAGTTCGTTAGCAGCGAAACTTTCCAATAAAATGGTTAAGTACCATCTTATAATTTACTACAAACAGCTACTCACTATTCAAAACAATAACATTATACAGTATGAGAACGTGAAAACATTAGTCAGCATTATGTCTTAATTATCCAAATGTGTATTGAAACTTATGTCCACTACTGTACATTGTCTACCAGTTGTGCAGAATAGATACAATAACTGTTACTTAATTCATTGTAGGTTACTATAGTATAATTACTCTTTTAATAAGTACATTAATCCTACCAGCTCTGTTACTTCAGGGACCCTGGGATCTAGTCAGAATTCGGAGGTAAATGAGTCCTTCAAATATTGTCACGAAACACCACCTACAGTACAGTATATGGAAGAAGCGTGTTTCGTGGACTGGTCAGGAGGAATCAAAAGCCTGCAATTCCCATATACGATCACAGGGTCCTTATCCAGGTTCTAATATTGCTCCAGTTACTACTTTTCATTGTAGTTGAGGGTGATCAATGTATCTCATCTCAAAAATGACTTTCATGTCTCCAATTGGAAACTCAGCCTGACGGAGTGATGTTACATGGTTTATGCAGCTCTGCCAAGACTAGTGCAACCCAATTATCTTTCCACTATTCACTGTCTGATGTTGGTTTCTTCAGTACTTACTGTAGTAGCATTCTACCTAGATAGTACACACACACACGCACACACACACACACACACACACACATATATATATAAAAGGAGTAGTTAGAGGGGAGGGCTTGAGAGAAGTACTGTACTGTACTTCAAGCTTCGGTGTGTCTTATATAGTGTGTTACTGAGTCTATTAATATAGCTCACCTCCTTGACCAGAGAGTTACAGTGCCTGTAGTCCTTATACTCCCTTAACGTTGTAAGTAAAGTACCGTTACTGACATGAAGTATGACTGTATAACTTGCAGTTTGATCAGCATGGGATTGTGTAAGATTGTGTGCAGTATTCTGATAATTGTTGTTGTTACTGTTGTGCCTTTAGTGAGACATAGTATTCCACAGGACTGACCCAGTGTAAATACAGTAGTTCAAGTCAGTACAAAGTTTTCCTAAGACCTTTATTTTACCAAAGAAGCGGTATACTGAAAAAAAAAGTATCGGGAGAGACTATACGTTGTTGGCAGTTCTTCATAGAGTATTGCGACAATGTCTGATGTGAGAAAAATGCTCAGAGGAAAGTGTGATAAATTATAACGATATCGGTGAGAAGAAAAGAAAGAAAGAAAGAAAGGGAAAATGGATGTTAGCATGTCTAGTTAGAGAGGACCAGTCACGTGTTGTAGTCTGTAGTATAGGACTAAATGAATGAAGAAACCATGCATGTAGCAATGATGGCAAATTAAGGCACCCTGTGATTTAGTCGGAAAATTGGAGGTAAATGAGTCCTTCAAATATTGCCACGAAACATCACCTATATGGAAGGAGCTTGCTTCATGGTATAGTGAGGAGGAATCAGAAGTCTCCAATTCTCAAACACGATCACAGGGTCCTCAAGGGGAAAATCTCATTTTGATAAGTTAGAGTGCTACTGATTCCCCCAAACTATACCACGAAACAAAGCCGCCATTAGTGCCATTGAGGGCGTCTGTTTTCTGGTATAGTTTGGAGGAGTCAATAGCCTTCCAATTCCCAACAAGAGCATTTCCCATTAAGTAGGGTCAAAATTCCGAACTTTAATTATTTGTATTGAGGCAGAACTGATGATGTGAGTAATGGAGTTGGATTATAGATAGTATAGGTGTTGAGTGAAATACAAAGGAGAAATTAAGATGATGGTGATAACAATAGCCTACATAAAGAATAAAACAAACAAACGAATTAACGAGCATTGGCAAGTTGGTTGGAGAGACCATTAAGGACCCTGTGATCGTGTATGATAAGTGGAGACTTCTGATTCCTCCAGACTATACCACGAAACAAGCTCCTTTCATATAGGTGGTGTTTCGTGGCAATATTTGAAGGACTTATTTACCTTCAATTTTCTAACTACATTACAGGGTGCCTTAATAAAGTGCCATACCGTCCCATGTACTGTACGCCTATACAATCGCTGACGAAAATTTTCATCCACATTGAGGTGAGTTATGTAAATGTTTGACAGCTTCCCTCTGTTCGTTAGCTGAAAAACATTCCAATAAGTAGGTTAAGCAGCATCTTCTAATTTACAACAATCAGCTACTCACTATACAAGACAATTATAACGTACAGTCACTCATAAAAGTTCGTGGGGGTCCATGTACACTCGCGGTCAGAAGTTGTGTCTCGATCCCCTGGAACCATCGAACTCATCTGGTTGCGATTCATAATGTCAGGGAAGCAGGACACAACTTCTGACCGCGACTGTACGTGTATATTTGCCATGCACACACGAACCCCCGCGAACTTTTACATACAGTGACGACCAATAAGATATCCAGGTTGGCTTGGAATATAATTATAGCCTGAGGGAGTATTAAACGATCTTCAACATATATAAGACAGGATAGGCGTTGTTATTGGTTCACTGGTTTGTTAGATGATTCCAACAGCATCTGGATACTTCATTATTATGGCTCCTGACTGTATAGGCGACGTCATATGACAACGTCAAAACATTAGTCAGAAATATATTTGTTTGGGTTATTCATATATGAAATGAAACTTATGTCCACCCCTGTAATGACAGCCTATAGAAAACCTTCGAAGATAAAACAAATGAATATAGACGACAATAAACGTATGATAACATTCCGGTACATTGTAAAGTAACCCCTGATGGATATTATTACTTGGTACACCTTTATGTTCATAGTTTCTGAGTTTGTATAGGCCTACTCCTCGGGCGTGAGATTTCATATTATATAAACTGGGTGTACACTCGCAGTCAGAAGTCGTGTTCCGATCCACTGATAAGATGAATCGCAACCAGGAGAGGTTCGAAGGTTCGAACAACGGTACGTTGTGAGGAGGGAGGTGCAAGATGCACCGTAGTACCAACCAATGTCCCTTATAAAGAATGTCAGTCCACTTTGATCTCATGCTCCGTCCATGAGCCGTGACGTCAGTGTTTGGTAGGACAGAGATGTCCGACACAGGTCACTGCTGGGTCAGTTGTCTCCTGAACTCTGCAACTGTCACTTAGAAGAGCTCCGTCCAGTGTCCACACTCCACACCCTTATAGGCAGGTCTTTACTCCACACCCTTATAGGCCGGTCTTTACTCGTAAATCAAAGTTGCCCATGTATTCTGTCTATGGATATTAATTGGCATAATAATGCCTGTTGGTTGCGCAGTCCAAGGGTGCAGATCTGTACATGTGAAAGGCGGTAAATTACATTTCTTTTCTTTTCCTAAAGAAGAAACTCAGAGATCTAAGTGGATTAAGCTCTGCAAACAAACAAGAGCCTTTAGGTATAATAACGGCAGAATATGCAGCCTCCACTTTGCACCTGAGGTTTATGAACGTAACCTTAAGTACGAGCTACTGGAAGTGGAACTGCCGTGTGCCCAGATCAGATTCAAGAGTGATGCAATACCAACACTGCATTTACCAACATCACAAGGTGAGTGTGAAATTTATATAATTTTATAACCTTTCCAACACACACACAATAAATGGTATTGTACCTTTCAATAGTGTTCAATATTGCATGCCATTTTGCAAAATTATTGTAACATTTGAAACATTTGAAACATTTTATCATCCCTAATAGACAATACAGGAAACATGTATGTACAGCTCCGGACAGATCAATGGTCCACACCCCATCCATCAGCGACTTGGTTTGGGCTTTGTCGGATCTGGTAACAGTTGCAGGTGGAGGGAGGGGGGATGTTAGTGGGAGAGGAGGAGAGAAATGTGGGCGGAGCTATATAGGAGGGTAACGAATGATCAGGTAGAGAGACGTGTGTCAGGAGGAATGAATGAAGCTTACACTGTGAACGGTATCGAATCACCAATAATATAAAGCATGGTTCTTTAAACTTTTTCAGTCGTGACCCAGTTTTTACTATGACATCATTCTCGCGACCCATACAGAAAGATCTTTTACAAATGATCAGAATTATCAACCTAAGAAAATACAAGGCCAGAAACTGAAACGTAATATTTATGATTAAAAGGAATTCTAACCAGAATTATAAACACTGCCTCACCTACCCCTCCCTCTCTCTCTCTCATTCTCTCTCAAGAAGGCTAATATTTGTGCAATGATTTTGTTTTATTGATGATTAAATATATGAATATTCGATTATAAAAATATGTTAGGTGGATTCATGTATGAACTTCATATTTATTTTATTGTCACGAACATTATTATTCTATTTTATTCATGTATTTATTTTTATGAGCCTGCGACCTAGTTTGGAGGAATTCGGGACCCGTAATTTGAAGAACCCGGGTTTAAAGAAGTGCATACTGCATTAACGTAGGTGGATATAGAAGAAGAAATGTGATGATTTGAGGCGAGGGTGAAGGGGGAAGAGGGTAAGAAAAATGAAGGTGATTAGTTGAAAAGTAATAACAAACAAATATAATTAGAATATATGTTACATTATATCCTTTAAATAAAGGCACTGTCTTTTGTTCACCATCGTAGTGGGATAGACTACTGAATATATATTATCCTTTGGATATTAGACAGGTATCCCTGTATTCCTTTTATCCCTCGTGATTACCCCGTAGGGGAGTATTGCCTGTAATGATGTGGGCAATACTTTAAGGGTTTTGGCGCCCCTTCGGCCCCAGCCACTAGCTTACATTTCTTCAACTGTCCCTCCTTTCTTCCTATTTCCTTCTTGCTTGCTGTCACACCTCTCTATCACCTTTTCCTGGTGCTAAATGACCTCGCTGTTGCGTCACCTAATATCAATCAAATCCCTCGTGCTTGTAGTCCACCCTATTTATCACCTTCTCCCAAGCCCAGCTGTTTTGTTTTCTTTTTCGGCAGAAGACGGTTTAATTTTCTAACTTTTTTAATAATCATATTTGTCAACAAATTCATTAAGCTATTTACCAGGATTTTTTCTTCTAAATATGCATTTCCTTAAAAATAATCGATGTTAAACTTAAATAGGCGCCGCTATATGGCGTTTTCAATAAACTTGGTCTAATTTTATGCATAGGCTATATATATTACAGTATCTCTCAAGTAACTGGCAACCTTACACATCCTCCCTACTGTCTAATCCCTCTCTCGCTTGCCCTTCCCTCCTTTCTTACCGTTTATCTTTTCTTTCTCATATTTTTAACCTTCTCATTCGTTCTTTAAAAGTTTTAATGACATAGGCCTTTCTCCCTTATCACTAATAGTCCAATTATATGATTCGAAAGACTACGGCTGAGATTATGTTGTAGATCGCATTTTGGTTCTCAATATGTAGAGGTTGATTGATTGATTGATATTAGGCTCCGCAACAGCGAGGTCATATAGCGCCAGAAAACGGTGATAGAGAGGCAAGACAGCAAGAAGGAAGGAAATAAAAAGAAAAGAGTGGTAGTTGAAAAACTAAAAGCTAGTGGCTGGGGCCGAAGGGGGGAATACAGGGATAGCTGTCTAATATCCAAAGGATAATATATATTCAGTAGTCTATCCCACTACGATGGTGAACAAGACAGTGCCTTTATTTAAAGGATATAATGTAACAGATATTCTAATTATATTTGTTTGTTATTACTTTTCAACTAATCACCTTCATTTGTCTTACCCTCTTCCCCCTCACCCTCGCCTCAAATCATCACATTTCTTCTCCTATATCCACCTACGTTAATGCAGTATGCACTTCTTTAAACCCGGGTTCTTCAAATTACGGGTCCCGAATTCCTCCAAACTGCGTCGCAGGCTCACAAAAATAAATACATGAATAAAATAGAATAATAATGTTCGTGACAATAAAATAAATATGAAGTTCATACATGAATCCACCTAACATATTTTTATAATCGAATATTCATATATCTAATTATCAATAAAACAAAATCATTGCACAAATATTAGCCTTCTTGAAAGAGAATGAGAGAGAGAGAGGGAGGGGTAGGTGAGGCAGTGTTTATAATTCTGGTTAGAATTCCTTTTAATCATAAATATTACGTTTCAGTTTCTGGCCTTGTATTTTCTTAGGTTGATAATTCTGATCATTTGTAAAAGATCTTTCTGTATGGGTCGCGAGAATGATGTCATAGTAAAAACTGGGTCACGACTGAAAAAGTTTAAAGAACCATGCTTTATACTATTGGTGATTCGATACCGTTCACAGTGTATGCTTCATTCATTCCTCCTGACACACGTCTCTCTACCTGATCATTCGTTACCCTCCTATATAGCTCCGCCCACATTTCTCTCCTCCTCTCCCACTAACATCCCCCCTCCCTCCACCTGCAACTGTTACCAGATACGACGATGCCCAAACCAAGTCGCTGATGGATGGGGTGTGGACCATTGATCTGTCCGGAGCTGTACACTCTCCCAAAAAAGTATCAGCATTGCTGGCTAGATCCTGCTGAGAAAAGATCGAAGCTACATGTATGACTGTACTGTGGGGTTGGTATTCCTGCTGGCAATGAGTTGACTCATTTCTGTACTAACGTGAAATCCTCTAGCATACATAATTCATGCATTAGGCAAGTCGTGGAGTAAGAGTTGTGACTTCATTTTTACAGATATACGTTATGTGATTTTAATGATTGATGGTTTTAGGGGAGGGGGAATTTACTGAATTATTGAATATAATGAGAATGATAACCCAGAGAATAAAGTTACCAAATCGGATTTTAAACTAAAAGGAATCTTTGAGTAGATTCGCTGTAACTGTAGTATTTTGTCTTAAATATAATACAGTTATAGCATAGGGTAGGATTAAGTAGGCTTATGCTTTTTCTTCTCATACTTCTAAATAAGGTTTTGTAAAGTAACACAAACAGACATTGCCCTCTCCAGAAAGTGACGTGTATAAACAAACATGTGAAGCAACCAACACCTCAAAGCTTCACTCGATAATTTCGGGGCCTCAGTCTCAGGCCACGACTGATGGCCTCCTGTCCCGAGGTAGAGGTATATAAAAAAAGTAAAAATAAAATAAAATAAATAAAAAGAAAGATAACGTTATATACCATTCGGCAACTACGGTGTGGATTAGCTGGGTTTTCAGCATTAGAAAGTGGCAAATGTTACGATAATATTTTAAATTTCTCTAATAGGTAAAGAAATGCGAATATGTTCGATTTGCATCCACTATAATTTCTCTGACTCATGAAGCAATACGAATATGCATAATTGGCAACTGATCGGCAGGAATACCACTATCTATAAGGTTTCAAAGCAATGTACCATAATGCTACGTTTGTTGTCGTTTTCGTTCATTCGGTAAAATGCCGATACTTTTTTGGGAGAGTGTACAGTAAATATGAAGTGCAGGGAGCCCATTTAAAGCTTGAAGCTTTTTGGGCAGTACTGAAAACTTAGGTGCAGGACTTAATTTATGGTGTTAAAAGGAAAATACACATATATATATATGACAATAATAATAATAATAATAATAATAATAGTAACAATAATAATAATTAACATTGTGGTAATTATAAAATAATAGTGGTGTAAATAATAATTGAAGTGATAACATTAATACAATAATATTAGTATATAATTTTAATTGATTAATAATAATAATAATAATGATTAACATTGTGATAATTATAAAATAGTAGTATTGCAAATAATGATAAGTTACAATATTAATACAATAATATTAGTACAAGATAATTATTGATTCAACTGGGGAGACACTATTACAGCAGATACATGGACATAGATTAATAATTCAGAAGAATATGTTTTTTTAAATGTTTTTTAAAGGAGTATATTGAGATTAGATATTATTAGGAATAGAATTCCAGGTTTTAGGTCCTGAATAAGAAAGGGAGTGTTGATAAAGTGTTAAATTGTGGTCCCTGGCTGTGCGCGTCAGGTGAGAGGTCGTGAGGGGCGCGTGACGTCACGGATCGGGAATGTGATCCATTTCCGGTCAACCGCGGTTAGACCTCGTCTTCTTTTGATCATGACCCGCCCGAGCTAGGTCAAGGGAATACTAGGTCTGATCAGGCGCAGCTTACCTGAGCTTATGCGTGACGTCAGAGAGAGAGAGAAAGAGAAAATGGGTATGGTAGACTATTTTAAGGGACCCATATTAATTATGCTCTCCATATTTTTATTGTTATTGTTTTACTGCACAGTTCCCATTGACTCAACACTGTATACTTTATATGCCCTCCTTTTAATGCAGCACCTTTACTGCGATCCAAATATAAAGCTATTAGATTTGTATTTTTCTATCTTTTTATAAGTGCATCATTTATTTTATAAAACAAAAATTAAATTATGTAGGTTATTAATGTCGACCCCTTTTCAAATTTAACACATTTATTGATTTCCATTTTGTTTATATTAAACTACTTTAATGTAGTACAATATTTATTTTAACACATTGTAATGTTTTATTTCTTTTATTTCGCCATTATCAGCAAAACTATCAGTGTTATGTGTGATTATCATCATCATTTATCACTAGCACAGAACACTATCATTACCATCAGTATTATGATTTCTGATATTACTAATATTGTTTGCAAGCTATTTACATATAATTATTTGAAATTTTCAGCAGGCAATGTACAGTATGTTGCTAGGGAAACTTTTCATATGAGGGCAGGAAATTAAGAATCGTACTTTTATTTTACTAGTTTATTTATCTTGTTTTTTATTTTCTTTGAACAATATGTCATATCTCTATTTAAAATTCTTAACCTAAAAAATACTCTACACTTAACAAACAACTGTACAACTTCATATGGACAATTAACATACTTAGTCATTTCATTTGATAACTTTTTCATTGAGTGTTTTTCTGCTTTAAAAGTATTCCGTCCACGGTAACACACAAATAATTTCTTCATTAAATTTAAATCATGCATAAAGTTAGCTGTAGGTACAATAAGGCTGTGACCATTCCGACAAATTGTTCCTATCCAGGTTTTATCTCCTTTTTCCACATGTGTGCCTAGATTAAACTGAGGAAACTTGCTAGCAATGTATCCCCAACATATATCAGTCCTTCTGATTCCATAGACTCTTCTAGGGTTCTTTCTGGCAGACTCCACATACTTGATTCAACATCATCAAAATTAGTTGCAACACACGCATCTATTGTGTTTTCAATATCCAAAGAGGAGAACAACATGGCAAACATCATTAACTCAGATTGGAGGGTTTCTTCTGCAGTGTTACTTGAAGCTTGATATAAACTATTCTCAGAAGATGCCTGTGTAAGAGATGTCTCGTAGCTTTCTCTTTGTATATTACTATTGTTTCCTACCAAACCACAATCTTTACCCAGAAGATATGATCTAATTCTATATTTTACTTGGATTGTAGATGGATGTTGGTAGCAAGCTCCCATTTGTCTGATACAACCAAAGAAATGTTCTTGATTCAGTGTATTTGTAAGAATGTAGGTGACATTATACTTTTCATTCAAAAACTTGTACAACCCAAGCAAAGACTGTGATGACACAAGGAGTCCTTTTTGGAAAGGATAAAGGCTTGATTTCCTACCAACTCTTATTGTTGCTGCAATGTTAAGCATTTCATTAACTACATTTCCTTGTTTCTGCAAGTGAATGCCATATGCACATCTTAAGGCTTTGGTATTAGTAGGTGTTCTTGAGTTGAACACATCAAACCAAGAATCAACTAATAATACAAACTTACTTGTATCATCCCAGTCTTTACTCTCAAGTAAACCTTGTTCCCCGAAATACTTAATTGATTTTCCTGTTGTTTCAGACATAAGCTGAGCAGCAAGTCTAACATTCATCCTTCTTGTACATACCTTCAACATCAACATGTTTTCGAGACAAGCGATAAGTTGTCTTGCAGTCATGAACACTCCTCATAATAAGTTCCCTAACACTGCCACTAGTTATATTTATATAATCACTGTTTACTGAAAACCCATAGTCTAAAAAGTTTAAGTAGGTGTGGGGCATCGGCAAATACATAGACATTTCTGTCAGAAGTAGCTGGATTAATGAAATAAGACTTGTTAATATTAACATCAAGAGAGTTCCATAATCTTACATTAGTAGGACACAGATCATTAACCATTCCAACTACCAGAAATCCAACTGCCTCTAACTGTACAATAATTTGGAATAAAATATCCTTAGTCATATCTGTGTTAAAATTGTAGAAGACAAGTTGTTGTCATGATGTTGTCAATCCTCTGATCATCGCACACTGTACTTTTTTCTTATGGGCATAAATAGTGTCAGTGGATTTGTCATATGACCATTCTTGTGCAACACTTGTTTCATCAAATGACAAACATAGACGCTAAAATTCTGACATAGTGCTAGCTTTTTGTTTGAGAAAAACAATGACTGAAGACAAAATTCCTGGTTCCACATTTATGTTGGATAACCAATGTGAATACATAACAGCCAATATATAGGATTTACTTATCCCGGTTTTATTTGAGGTAATAATTAAAGGGGCCAGATGATGGATAGTTCATGGTGCCTACGCTTGGATTATCTAAAATTCTCAATTCTTATATAATTGTTCCTCAAGTGTCAGCGAAGTCAGAAAGGTAGAGGTTGTTGCTCGCAAATGTCAGAGTGCTGAGTTTTACCCCGGCGCAAGGAAAAGGGCTCTCCTACTTAATATGTCAATATTATCAGAACATCCATACACTAGCCACAGGTGCATCTTAATAGTTAATCAAAACCTGATTTATCGAGCATTACAATGTAATATTCCGCACTATGATATATAGCAAATTAATACATCAGGAATCATTTGGTGCCTATTGTTGCATCCACATAAAAACAAAATTGTTCACATACAGATTATTTCATTGTCATTCGTTTCACTCAGCATACAAGCCTGCCAACCATCATTACCTTCTCTCTCACTAGTGAGTGTTTCAGATGTGTGTCTCGGACCGAAGTTTGTGGTTCACGCCTGGGAGAGGGAGTGTTGACAACACTGCAGTGGCCCTCGCGGCAGTGGAGCCGGCTGTACATTAAAGAAAAAAAAAAAATCTACATAATGACCCTTACAACCAATAAAACAAGAAGAGGTTGGTGCAATATTACCCTAGGCTGCATGCATTAACTTATAATTACAATTGGGACAAAGTATGGGGTTACATTTGGTACCAGTAGGCTGGTAGGTCTGTTAACTCACCTGGTTGGTTACCCCACAGCATCATCAGTCTTAAGGCAAGGACAATTATATAGGATAACATACTTTGGTATAAAAGTAACAAAACAAGTATATAACTGTGCTCTTATGATAACTAGACTTACTTTCTTCGAATCCATTCCCAGGCTCGTTTCAGACATGGAGAAGTGGGTGTTGTATTGTTTCTCCACTTCCTCTCATGCTTTCTTCCTCTGAAGAATAGCAGGTATTTATTGAAAGAATTACAGTTTTGTAGCAGTGTTGCCAGATCCGGCTGGGTCCCAGTGTTTTGCCCCAGTCATTACCTGTACTTTATCACGGTTATTTCCCGGTAGTTTGCCCAGATTAGGTCCCGGTAGTTTGCCCAGGTTAGGTCCCGGTAGTCTGCTCTGGTCTAGGTAAGGTCAGACTAATTTCAAAATGCCCCATTTAAATATGCCCTATCTTGGAAATGGGGCATTTTCGGAGGAAATGCCATAGAAGAAAATAGTCTTAGAATGGTCTAAAAAAGTGGGTAATGAAGGTAGAAAAACCGTACGCAATAATGGTAATTCTTTCAATATTTACCGAATAGCATTATATTCTCCTTTCTTTGAATTTAGGCTACTATAGGATGCTGCTTAATCAGGGTCGCTAGGAACAACTTCTGCTTGAAGTTCAGTGGTGCACCTGTGGTCGCCATGCTGGTTTGTTTATGACTTTACGTTTGGCCTGCATTACCAACCACGGCAGGCTCGCCCGAGCAATGTTGCTAACCCTCACCAGGCCACTCGCGCGCTGAGATACGAGACTCGGAGGGCTCCTGGACTTACTGAGACGTGGCCAAGGAATGGCCATGGACTGAGAAATCGAATACCCACTCTCTGGTTCTGGCGTCCGAGGCCCGGGCTCGGTTGTCCGAGTCTGCAGTCCGAGCGACTGAGAAAACGGCTGTTTGTTATCATTCCTTTCAAGCTATACTCACCCAAGAATCACGCCATGATACATAATTATCATCATGCACATTTTCAATTCAATAGAAAATATACCTTCATACAAGCGTGCTTGTGAGGGATCATGTGTGATGCTTAAAATATTACTGGAAAGGACACAGAACATAGAGGAGGCCACTCCTTAATTAATGAAGGGAAAAGACCCCTGGTGCCAGAATTTCTGTTGCTCAGTCAATGGATCGTGACCTGGTTAGATTAGTGATTGGTGCAGGTTGTGGGTTATGAGGTTGAATGCTGGCAAGACTAGGGCAATGGACGTCTCTAGGTCACACACGGTGTATCCTTTATCGCCACCCTTGATTCTTGATGGGACTGTATTGGAGGGGTCTGAGAATTTGGTTATTCTGGGAGTTACATTTGATGCCAAGCTGACTTTTGAGAAGCATGTGCGGTTGTACCAGTCCTCTAAGGCTTTAACTCGTTCAGGATCTGATACAGTACCTTGTAGTAGTTGTTGCTGTTGTTCTTGTATTAGGTAGCGAACTCGGCGTTGTGGTGTTCTTAGGTAATTGACTTCACAAGTTTCTTAAGGCTTAATTTATTAATATATACTTATATATATATACAGGGAATGATAATGATGTGCCTTGTCTTATTTGTATGGTCTCTCTTTGTGGAGACAAGTGTATAGCCCAGGGAGTCAGTGTTAAGTATCCTACCTATTAGTTATACTTCACTGCTTATATACATTCTCTTCTGGAGTTGACAGCTGTGTCTGGATACAATATTACCAACTTGATGGTTATGATTTACTGTGGGTTACCTGTGGTCATGTGGTAGGATGAATCACGTGGAACTATGGTCATGAGGTCTGAGTCATGCCTCGGGTAGCTGAAAGGACCCTTGCTTCTATCTCAAGGTTTCCTATACTGATAAATAGTTTATGATACCTGGTTAACTTACTGCCTATCTCTTGGTTATTTGTTTTATGCCGGCTCTGGGCAGGTAGTCTGTTTATACCTGACCCTAGCTAATCTTATCTTTTACCTGTCTTGCCTCTTGGAGCTGTACACGGTCAATCTCGAAGTCTGTCTCCCCAAAGTTGGGTATAATGCAAAGAGCTTGGCTTGTGTTCGGAGATCACTCATTGTTACTGCGGTGTTACAACTCCTTTGTGTTGCCTCTGTTGTAATACTGTTCTCCAGTATGGTGTTCAGCAGCCGACTGCCATCTCAAGTTGCTGGATAGGATTGTTTCTTATGCTAATTTTCTTGCCGGCAGTTCACTTGATTGTAATCTGAGTCACCGTCGTTCTGTTGCATCATTGTGCATGCTCTTCAAGATCAGAAGTAATGTGCTGCATCCTCTTCACTCGTCTCTGCCACCTCTGTATGTTCCACCTCGTGTCACTCGTGGTGCATTGGACTCCCATAGGTTTACTTACATATTGCCGCGCTGTAGAACCTGTCAGTACAGTCGATCGTTTGTTACTTGGTCTTGTCTTGGTGAATCTGTCCTTGATGGTGTAGGACTGGCTGGCTTCAACAGCAGGGCTAATATGTTTTTATTAAGCCAACTGCTCATCTTTCTTTCTCGAAGCTGTCTTCTTATCCTCAGGTTGGATTCATGGGGCTGGGGTCCCAGCAAATATTTCCGTGGTGCCCCTGTTAATCTTCGGAGATCAATTTTTACACAACGCACAAAGCTGTTCTTATACCAGAGTCATAAAAAGGATGCAAATGACACTGCCCTAAAGTGGATACAGTTATGGCGCGACAACATATGATGATGATGATTATAATAACTACAATAACAAAGAAGAACTAAACTATTTTTAAGTTTGTCAAAATAATAAAGCACATATTTAAGCTGACAGGATGTGGAGATAGAGAACTATACCTTCCACTTATCCCCCTTTCCGACTCTCCCTCCCACCAGTGAATGCTTCAAATGGAGCTCACAACTCATGGTTCGGGAATACTATCTTGGCTAGAGTTGACAACACCGTTTACCTACTCTCTCTCTCTGACCCTGACTTCCAATGAGGGGGTACAGAAACTTTGGTGCGTGGCTGTACATGTACCCAACAGAACCACCCACGACCTCTCACACCCAACCAAAACCACCCACGACCTCTCACACTCAACCAAAACCACCCACGACCTCTCACACCCAACCAAAACCACCCACGACCTCTCACACCCAACCAAAACCACCCACGACCTCTCACACCCAACCAAAACCACCCACGACCTCTCACACCCAACCAAAACCACCCACGACCTCTCACACCCAACCAAAACCACCCACGACCTCTCACACCCAACCAAAACCACCCACGACCTCTCACACCCAACCAAAACCACCCACGACCTCTCACACCCAACCAAAACCACCCACGACCTCTCACACCCAACCAAAACCACCCACGACCTCTCACACCCAACCAAAACCACCCACGACCACTCACACCCAACCAAAACCACCCACGACCTCTCACACCCAACCAAAACCACCCACGACCTCTCACTCCTTACCAAAACCACCCACGACCTCTCACACCCAACCAAAACCACCCACGACCTCTCACTCCTTACCAAAACCACCCACGACCTCTCACACCCAACCAAAACACCTCTCACACCCAACCAAAACCACCCATATTCAGCAGATCAGCACCCTTTAATGCTCCACGCTTACGCATAAAGGCACCAGTCAAGTACTTGCAACTATCACCCACCACCAGCACCCATGACCACTCACCCACCACCAGCACCTATAACTTCAGCACCTATGACCACTCACCCACCACCACTCACCCATGACCACTTACCCACCACCAGCACCCATGACATAAACTATTCCACCAAGCAACAAAACAAACACCATTATTTTTGTTCATCTGGTCCTGTTTCCTGACATACTTTGGAGGAATCAAGGCACTCCAATGTAACAAAAGTGAATTACCCCCTTAATACCCAACAATTATTTTTGTTACATTGGAGTGCCTTGATTCCTCCAAAGTATGCCATGAAAAAGGACTCCATGAACAAAATTAATGGTGTTCTGTTGCTTGGAATAGTTTGCAGGTTTCAGATGCTCCAGATTTACCAACACAAAATTTTCCCCGTATTAATTTCACTATCAATAGGTGACAAAAAAATTATTTCTATTTATAATGGGACAAATTCTTTTTACTCATGTAATTAGAGGTTAATAATTAAATATTGGTGTTTTTCCTCACATACAAATTCTAATGAAATACTAATGAAGGATATTTTGGCACGAACGAAATACTAATGAATAATATTTTGGCACGAAGGATAGGTAAATTACTGAAGGATTTTTGGCATGAAGGATATATTTTGGCATGAAAGATATATTTTTTTGAGCACGAATGAAGTACTATTGAAGGAAATTTTGGCACGAATAAAATACTATTGAAAGATATTTTGGCACGAATGAAATACTAATCAAGGATATTTTGGCACGAAGGATATATTTTGGAGTCATCAGTGAACTCCATCATTTAAAAAAAAAAAAAAAAAAAAAAAAATCTTAAATGGGTATAAGTATATTTTTTTATGGTACATTGGAGTACCAAAGTATGCCAGGAAACAGAACCCATGAATAATTATAATGGTATCCTGTTGCTTGGAATAATATGGAGGAATCGTTTTGTCCATATTGACCACCACCAACAATAATACTTTACTATTATTATTATTATTATTATTATTTTTATCATTATTTAGGCTTGGATATAATTATTCAGACTATTTAATAAATTCTCTTAATAAGGCATTGATACTATCAAAGATTTTATTTTTATTACACACACACACACACACACACACACACAAATATTTTAAAAAACACACATACACACACACACACATAAAAAAAACAAAAAAAAAACAGAAAGATAAATAAACACACACACACACAATAAAAAAAAAAAACACATACAAACAAATAAATAAATAAACACACACAAATAAATCAACACACAAAAAAAAAAAAAAAAAAAATACACACACACGCAAAACACAAACAAATAAAAACACACACATTAATTAATTCACATAGTAACTGAAAAAAAAAACTATTAATTTATTCACTGCACTGAATCACTGCCATCTGGCGGAAGTGCTCAGGGACAGGGTCAGAGGGTTGGAGCTAACATATTTTGATATATTTTCCTCCAAATACAGTAAGAGCTGAATGCTGTCATGTTTATCATAGGTTTACACTAACAAAGCTAAGAGTTCTACAATATGCATCAACTAAAATTATGGTGGGAAAGTGAAAAAACAAGATCAATATTGTCCGTACTAATTTTCTTGATCAGGCCTCTCCTAGGGAAAAAAATAGAAGGACTGATGTGGAAATTATCTCTTCTTACGCTTATAAATTGGTAATAGATTCCTAAAAGTGTATTAAAATTTTTCATGTTTTCAAAAGAACTATGAAAGATACGGATAATTTCTCCAATTAACATTTTCCTTGGATGTGCAGCACTGCCAGACGTATGCTGCTCCTGGGCTACAGCCAGACTAAAGTTTGGCTTAAGTTTGGGACATGAAATAACACAAATGGACGTCTGCTTCGAGTCTGGGACATTTAAAAACGCCCCTCAATATATATCCCATGATGTAGTTGGGCCACAAGATTTTGTAGCCACTTCATGGTGAGCAGCCAGCATGAGTCGCGGCAGATGTCCAAAAGTAGCCCACTCGCGGTCAGTTGGCGAAGAGATAACAGTCACCTGTTATCATTCACAAAACATGTAAAACTTACAAAGCAATATCGTATTCTGTGGAAATTTACACTCTGCGACTAAGATCATTTCAAATTAGCCCAATTTAAAGCAAATCACAGTAGGAAATATTTGTCCCCTGCAGCTTCAAAATAGCCCAATGGCCGCCAAAATCACGGATGAGGCAACACTGCACATGCTCACACGTGTGTTTGTTTACATTTCAGGGAAACATGTCGTACGATGCCAAGGCAGTGAGTGGTAAAATTATAAAATTTTTGCAAGAAAGCAGGTCCACCCAACATTTTTCATGCAATAAACTTACATCAATCATAAGGTATCTCTGTTGAATAGTATATTGTCGGTAGAAGTTAAATACGTGGAGAAAATGGTTGCTGTTTTACGTTTTTACAACGGGCAAATATACTTATTTGAAAAAGTACACAAGATTGGAAAAAAAAAATATCCACAAAACCCGCTTTTTAGTATCAAACAGTAGTTCAACAGCTGCCACCAGGGGGCAAAACAGCTCAGTGCACTGGCCCAATGCAAAAGAAGATTGAACAACTATTTCCAACAACATTCGTGCTTCAATCACCAACAATGATGACAAGAATATGTTTGGATTATTTCCAAGATTAATTAAGGACCCTGTGATCGTGTATGAGACCTGGAGGCTTCTGATTCTTCCTGATTATGCCACGAAACAGATCCCCTTTTGAAGTACTATGGTGCACAAAAGTCGTGTCCATTACCCAGCCACAATGAGAATTCAAGTAAACTGAGTTTGAAGTTTCGGAACAGCTGAGGAAATGCTATGATCAGCTAACAGATGTCGCCTTTTGATGTGTTGGGAGGGTGGAGGGGGAGAATTAGAGGAGGGGGTGGGGAACTGGAGGAGGTGGGGGCTGGATGAGACAGGAGCATTACCACGTTTCTGATAATGTTAGAGATGGTTAATTTAACTGATAAGAGATAAGTTGATATGGAGTGATACCAAAAGATAAAACGAGATAAAATCTGAATAACTAAAATCCTATAGAACAAATATTACTGCACATAGCTGTATCAGCTCATGCTGATACATAAGACTGAGTCAGAGTCTCACCCCAACCTTCCTGGAGTGAAGACGTGTTCCTGGCGGTCTGCCTGTGTTGTTGTTTGTGTTGTTGTTTGTCTTGTTTCATCGTTCTTGTTTGTGTGTTGTTGTGTCTGTGGTGTTATAGGGGTTGTTTATATTTTCTATCTCGTTTTTTTTGTGGTTTTGCTGTTTGTGGTATTGTTGTTTGTGGTTTATTTGTTTTATTGTGGTTCTGTGTGTGTATGTTCTTGTGTTCGTGTGTGTTCAGTTGTTCGCTTTCCATCTAGGCCTTGCCTGGCCTGATGGAGAGCGCGGATTCGGATGTGGCTTCCTGCCTGGAGGCCGACTTGGCCATGTCGGAGGAGGATGAGTCTCCTATCGAGGATCACTGGCCTGAGCTGCCTTCTCACAACCCTCCCCCCCTCTCCTCGGTCACTCCGCAGCTCAGGTTGCAGCCTTCCACCTCCTCAACCTCTACCAAGCGACCCGTTGATGCCTCGTCCGACTCCTTGCAGGATTCCGATGGTGTGGACTGTTTGCCTCCGGCTGCCAAGACTGCCAAGGGTGCTTCAGCTGTGCATGACGTACCTTCTCTGCCTCAACGTGGTGTTTCTTCCTTGTATACCAACTCCTTGCCCTCGTCCAACCTTCCTGCTTTTGCCCCAAGAAATGCCTATGTCAAGCTCTCCTTCTCTGGGAACCCTTCTACGGACACAAAGTTGCGTTGGTTGTCTGATGTCAACAGGGCCTTCCAGCTGCAGCGTGAACTGGCTGAAGTGAAGATGGCTGCTGTCACCTCCTGGTTTGTCTACATCTCTAGGAAGCGTCAGGATATCATTGATAGAGTGAAGGCTGGTGAATTTTTGTCTCTGCCTCTCATTCTTGAAGACTCACCCGAGAGGCCTCGTAAGTTCCCCAGCTACATCCTTACCCGTTTTCCTATTGATGTTGACCCGAAACTTGCTAAGGGATACCCTGGTGTGTACTTTGCCCGTCGTTTTTTCCAAGATGGTTCCCCCATTAGCCGTATTGTTGTTGTCTGGAGTCAACCCGATCCACCTCCAAATGAGATTTCCTTTGATTTCCTCCCCTGTCTTCCACCGTGTGAGGTGAGGAAACTTCATAATGACCAGCCTTGGTGCTACAGGTGCTGGGGAGTTGGGCATATCTCCCGGTACTGTTCTGCCAGGCCGAAGTGTGCTTGGTGTGCCGCCGACCATGATTCCAAGACGTGTCCTGTCAGGGGCGAACCATCACGTCCTGCTGCCTCCACCTCTAAGCCTTCACCTCCTGAGGATACGTCTCGATGGAAGTGTCCACGATGCCTTCAGCCAGGGGTTAACGTGTGGCATGGATGTACTCGACGTCAGGTCCAGGCTCGTATCACTACTATTGCTCCGCCTCCACCACCGCCACCACCACCACCTCCCCCTCCCCAGTCTGCTCCTCCTACCACCCCTGCCTCACCTCCAGACCTGGCCCTCCGCAAGTCTGTTGCTACCCTCATGGCACGATGTACGGCTCTCGAGAACCGCTTTTCTGCCCTTGAAGCCAGGATTGATGGGCTAGTTGCCGCGCAGGCTGCCAATGACTCCAAATTCTCCACCTTGGTCGAGGCTCAGCAGGCCTTCATCTCAACTGTCACTACCCTTACCGAAAAGATGGATACTGTTGCATCTCGCCTTGAAAAGCTTTTCGAGTCAGTCCCTTCTCCTGGTCCATCTTCTCCAGGTTGCTCATCTGCCCCCACTCACCGGACTTCTACCTCCAAATACAGAGTTCGCTAGTGATTGCCGGCTGGATGTCATCTCCTGGAATGTATGTGGTATCACCAGTTATGCTAAGCTCACTCAACTCAAGGCCTATGTTTTTCGTCATCATCCCAGTGTTATTTTTCTCCTGGAAGCATTTCCAGGACGGCCGCTCGCTGCTGGGCAAGCTCCTCCTCTCTCAGGTTATGTGCCATATGTTCATCTGGTAAGGAATGGTCTCCTGACTTACATACATAGCTCCTTGCCACATCGCCTTCTCCGTACCTCCACTGATCCTGACATAACCTTTCAGCTATTTGAGGTTCTACCTGGGAATGGAGTACTACAACTATGTAATGTCTATTCTGCCCCAGCTAGACTTACTCTTGAGGCTCTTCCTTCTCCAACAGTGCATGGTATGGTTTATATGGGAGATTTTAATGCTCGGCATTCTGATTTGGGTGATGGTTCTGGCTCTATTAATCGTAATGGTGTTCGTCTCCTTTCATACATCCGCAAGCATCATCTGACACGCTGGGACACTGGCGGTGCCACTCATTGCCAGGGAGGTACTCTGGATTACATCCTCTCGTCTGGCCTGATAGCATCTCAGGTCCTGTGCTCCTCCGTGCCAGACTTAGTCTCTGATCACATCGCTCTTCGGTTTCATTATTCTCTAACTGCTGGGTCAAGTGCTTCAGCCACTCGTTTGCGTATTGTTGTCCCCCCTAAATATTGCCCGACTTACATCTTATTCATGGCCCATGTATTCCCTACATTTGACATATCATCAGCTGAACAGTTGTACTCTGATCTTGTATCTGCTACTCATGACTTTTATAGGCTATACATCTCCCGGCCACACCTCCAGCATCGCCATACTGCCCACTCCTGGACGCTGGATGCACGTATACAGGAGGCAAAGGAGGAGGCTGAACGTGATGGCCTATTGTTTCAAGCCAACCCAACCCCTGACCTGCTCCATCGTTACCAGATGTCTAGGGATGCTTTAGTTGCCATGCCCAACAACTTGTCGATGCCTGGTCAGAACAATCTACCTCAGCCAGTCTACCCATCCACATACAAGATGCATTCACTTCCCGTGCTGCTGTCCATTGGCTACGTCTAATGTCTGCTCTGTTGCAAGATGATGACGATGATGCAGAGGAGATAACTGAGGAGGAGTTGCGACGTGCTCTCTCTCGGGGTAGAGCTTCTTCCCCTGGTGATGATGGTATTACTTATGCTGTGCTGTGCCTACTTCAACAAGTTCCTGGGAACCCTCTACTTCTACTGTACAATTTTTGTCTTCGTGATGGTTGTGTACCACGAGCCTGGACCAGCAGCACAATAATACCCATCCCTAAGCCCGGCACTGCGAAGTTTAGGCCTATTTCCCTGACTTCCTGTTGTTGTAAAGTTATGGAGAGAATCTTACTCAATCGTCTCATGTACAGACTGCAAGATCGCCTTTCTCCATGGCTGTTTGGTTTCCTTCCCCAGCGGAGCACACACCACTGCCTAGTCGACCTGTACACTCGCCTTAACAGGGACAGTGTGGTGGCCTTCATTGACCTTCGAAGTGCCTTCGATGTTGCTAATAGAGATGTCATTTTGGATCAACTGGTTGACTTTGGGATAAAGGGTAATCTGTTACGGTGGATTCGGGGCTACCTGAGTAACAGGACCTCCCGTGTGTTTTTCAGTGGTGCGCTCAGTCCTTTGCGCAGTTTTCATCTTGGTATGCCTCAAGGTGGTGTTCTCAGCCCATTGTTATTTAATATTCTGATGCATCGGCTGCTCACTTCTCTCCCTGATATACCTGGAACTACAATTACGTGCTATGCTGATGATATCTGTGTTCATTCTACCTCACCAAGGTATCTCCAGCGGTTTCTTGACTCCTTCTCTGTGTCCTCCTCTCACTGTGGCATTATTGTCTCCCCAGATAAGAGCAGAATATTCACCTGCCGCCTTCCTCAAGCTCGGCCAGTGTTCACCATTGGAGGGACTGTCATTCCCATGTGTTCCCAGTATCGCTACCTGGGCGCACCAGTCAATATTTGGCCAATTGTCCCTGCCAGACCTCAAGACCATCCCATTGTCCAGGACTTATTGGGTCGTCTCCAGCGCCGACTTACGCCACTTCAATGGCTCACTAACAACTCCTCTGGCATCTCCATCCCAGTAGCCAGGACTATCTATATTGCTTTTATCCGTTCCGTTGTTGATTACCTCTCTCCTGCTCTGATTCAACTTCCCAGGGCTACTCTTGATACTTTAGAAAAATTTCAGAATAGAGCAATGAGAATAATTCTCAGTTGTCCAATGTCGACCAGGATAGTGAACATGCAGCGTGAGTTGCGTCTTCCTCCGTTAGTGGAGAGAATTTATTGTAATGTTACTTGTTTCACTGTCAAGTGCCTCCATTTCCCACATCTTTCACCCCATTACTCTAGGTTAGTCAGGACTTCTCTTAGACCAAACTACCCGGTCCCTCCCATACTGCCTGCTGGACGTACTCTTATAAGGTCTGTTTCCTCTATGTCTTAATATAGATATAATGGTGGCCGACGTCCCCCCAGGACCCCCTCCGTGGATGCTACCAACACCTGATGTGAGCTTCACACCTACTTCCAAGTCGGAACTGCCTTCTCTACAGCGGCAGTTGGCTCTGGTACACATAGAAACAGTGACGTCCTCCATCACAGATCCATACTGCCTCTACACTGATGGCTCATTGCAAGTGGATGGTGCAGCAGGTTGTGCCGTTTTCTCACCTGACATGGAGTCACCTCCAGGGGGCTGGGTTGGCCGTCGTCTCTGTAACCATTCTAGCTCAACATTGTGTGAACTGTATGCCATTCTGGATGCTGTTAGTCTTGTTTGTCAACGTGGAGTGAATGCTGCCATTTTTTGTGACTCCAGACCTGCCCTTCATTCCCTCTCTAGTGTTCAGCCCACACACTCTACTGTTGTTCTGCAGATTTTATCGTTTTTGGCCTTATTGCGTCATCGTAACTTGACTGTCAAATTTTTATGGGTGCCATCCCATGTAGGTTTACGTCACAATGGTACAGTTGACAGACTCGCAAAGGAAGCCTGCCATCTGCCTCCTCGTGGTGTTGGACATCCTCTCTCCCTGACATGTTACCTCTCTAGAGTCCGCTCCGCCGCTCTCCTCCCTGTACGGCGACGCAGGGATGCAGAGAGGCCCTTCAGCATCTCCATCACACATTATGAGTCTGTCTGCCATCACAAATATTCCTACCGTCGTCGAGGCCTCATGGTTCGGAGGCACAATGTAGTCTCTGCTCGTTTGAGGCTTGGCTACCGTCCACCGTGGCAGGTTGCTGGGATGCAGGGTGAGCCTCCCTTCACTGAGTGTCGCTTGTGTCGAGCGCCTCGTGCTAACACTGTAGAGCACTATTGCCTGGCCTGCCCCACTGTCCGACACTTGCTGCTCCGGGGCCTGCCATTTGATGTGGTTTGTCGACACCTGCTGAACCACCAGGTTCTGGAGGAACTTCTGGTACGCCACACTCGTTTTGGTGGATTTAAGTAGGTCATAATGTAAATATTTGTCTGTATGCTTGTGCTCCATTCTGTTATGTTTTCGTGATGTGTGTGTGTGGTGTGTGAGTGTGTGTGCGTGTGTATGTGTGGTTGTAGTCATTGTATTCTCATGGGTCCCGCCTACCAGTATGTATTGTTGCCTGCCTGTTGATTGACGCTACGGCGCAATTAATTAATTAAAAAAAAAAAAAAAAAAAAAAAAAAAATGACTGAGTCAGGCTTTGGTCTACAACTCACGCAAGGGAACGTGAGGTGGCCGTAGCAGCATCATTAATGGTCTTACATTGGCTTCCCCTCAATCTAAAGCTGGAAGAGCCACAGTAAAGTGGAGACCAAGGAGTTACACAACTCATTAGGTCTGCAATGTTTAAACATCCCACTACAATACTCACACTTTGTATATTTGGAAGTGTGTTAAATAACTGTAAATGTTATGTGCTGAACATCATAAAAATTACACTGATGGTAGAAACTATAATTATATAAATACTACGTAAAAAGAAAAAAAAAAAATCCACAACGGGGCATAGAGATTATTGTATACCACACAATTCAATGCATTATATTTTTTGCTTAATTCACTTGTTGATGTCCACGCAGGATAGGCGACATCTGTTGCCAGACTAGAGCATTTTCCCAAGTGTTTCGAAATATTAGAATCTGGCTATTCGAAATCTTACTGTGGCTGGGCAATGGACACGACTTTTGTGCACCATAGTACCATTGAGGGCGTCTGTTTTCTGCTATATTGAGGAGGAATCAGTAGTGTTCCAATTATTATATATATATATATATATATATATATATATATATATATATATATATATATATATATATATATATATATATATATATATATATATATATATATAATATTTGACATTTTAACGTAATTTTTACGTTAAGTTACGTCATGTTTCGTCATAAAAACCTTTGCCGGTGGTTCTGATTCAGAATATATAGTTTTGGGAATGAAGCCGGGTTTTTTAGCGGATTTATAGTAAATGACGTAATTTTTACGTCGAGTTACGTCATGTTACGTCAAACCAAAACCTTCGCCTGGTGATGGTGATTCAGAATATATATGGGTTTTGGATGTAGGTGTAACCGTTTTCGAGTTATAAGCAGACAAACAGAGACGGTTTGCCATTTATAGTATACTAGCGGAGGTACCCGGCGTTGCCCGGGAAAGATGTACTCTATGGAGTTTAGAAAGTGTCAATATTAACTTTATAATATGTGAAAGCATTTCAGTCTTGTTGAGTTAGTTAAAAATATTCGGCGATCTCATGCCACTTGCCAGTTGCCATACATACAGTACGTACAGTTGGACACATGAATGGGTGGTACAGCCCAGGTGAAAGATACTTAGTCCCATTTGAGTAACCATTGTCTGTTATCAGGTACCGTACTTGCTTTTTATTACCATCCTAAATACTGACTTCTGCCCCTGATGTCTCCTATTTGGCACTAAGGAACTTGATATTGGGAGAAATTGGCCATCTTTTACTTGGGCTGTACCACCCATTCATGTGTCCAGCTGTACATTAAGACATACGTCTTTTCAGCTTGAAGGCCCGAGACTGACTGAATTTCCAAATAGCTTTTTGCTTCCAACGGAAAATTTCCGTTCGAGCTGTACAGCCATGGCTGATAGTGCTGGACCAGGGTCCAAGGAGTGTTGGAGAGCAACTGAACAGAGTTCGAAAAAGTGAGTCTTCTAAACCTCTGTTAATGTTGAGGATGGTTTGGAAAAATAACTTGTTCGAACTCTGTTTAGTTGCTCTCCAACACTCCTTAGACCCTGGTCCAGCACTATCAGCCATGGATGTACATTTGGCGCACGATTTTAGCAGCACGAACGGAAATTTTCCGCCCGAGCTCTTCTTTATGGTTTTAACCGATAAATAAAATATTTGACATTTTAACGTAATTTTTACGTCAACTTACGTCATGTTACGTCATAAAAACCTTTGCCGGTGGTGCTGATTCAGAATATATAGTTTTGACAGTAAAACCGTTTTTTTTTAGCGAATTTAAAGTAGATGACGTAATTTTTACGTCGAGTTACGTCATGTTACGTCATACCAAAACCTGCGCCTGGTGATAATGATTCAGAGAATATATGGGTTTTGGATGTAGGTGTAACCGTTTTCGAGTTATAAGAGGACAAACAGAGACGGTTTGCCATTTATAGTATAGATAGCTGTACCCGGCCCGCTACGCTGGTCCAACCAAACTTGAAGTGATTATTTGGTACAGTGCCAGAAGGCGGAGTACCAACGATCAATTTTCAACTCTTTTTGTATTTTAGCATGGTTTACATACATGGATTTTTATTCAATCCTTTACCCGCCGCATTTCCTTTCTTTTTTTAAGTTTTGTTTTTGTAAGCCGATGTCGTAGCATGGCGGGTAAAGGATGTACTGAAACAAAACTGTATAAAACATAAACAGCATAAACTTTTCTGTGTTATGGTCAAACTTTCATTGCAAAACTTCAGTGTACACAACATTTGTTGTCTCCTGGTTTGGAGTCAATATATAGATGTTCTCTGTATTTCCAAGTGCAACATAGAGCTGCCCATGTGTGAAAGCTGGATTTTCAGAGAGATTTAGCCCTATAGATGTCATGGTTTGACCTTGGCTCTTATTAATAGTCATTCCAAATGACAGCTTCAGAGGGTATTGTAATCTTCGAAATGTGAAGTTTTTATGTACTATTTGCTGACAAAAGTTTCTTTCTACTCCGTGTGATAAGTTCACACGACTGCTGGCCCATTTCTGGCCGGCAGGTTGCTGCTTGCTCGAGAACTACACCACCGCGTAAACCAGCAACCGAACAGTTGACTGTCTCGGATTCGGATAGGAAATGTATAGCATATAAATAGATGCATTAGTTGATAGGTAATATCAGGTGCAAAGCAAGTAATAACTAAACAAGAAGAAAATGCCAGTACTAGTATTTAACACCTTGAACGCTGACTGTATCATTAATATACCATTTTCCTTTTACACGTAGCCAGGGCCTGTATTCACTAGGCATATCAGAGTTTTCACTTACTCGTATGCTTGCATTACTGATCTCCCATAGTGTTTCAGGCTTATTTCGAAACAGTGAATGGTGTTGCTATTCTATTAGTATGAGTTTATATTTTGATTTCGGAGCATGAATGAACGCTTAAGAAGAAAATAAATAATTATTATCTTAAGAAAGAATGAACTTTGCTTTTGTGAATAAGATGTCCTATGGACTGTCAGGGACACAAAAATAATTTACTTTCTTTTAACTAGTGGAAACATGGCTGACTTAAAAAGTAAATATAAAAACATATATAAATAGATATATTACATATAGGTGCTGCAAATATAGAACTACAGGTTATATGGAGTAAATCTAAGTGCATGAATCGAACAGTGGTCCGGTCATGAGACAGCCGTATACTACAGACCGAGTCCTTGAAAAGATACCATAATAGTGAACACAGCCAACATTACTTTCAAAAGGTCATTGCTCCCATTGCATTTTAAATGAGGTATATCATTCTTCATTTTACTACATGCTTCTGTGGGCTTAAAATCATACTAGTAAGAACTATGATTCAGTTTATTCTAGTAATATTTCAGCTTTTGTGTGATTTCTGACAAATAGTAGTACTGGGTTATCTTCTTGTGCAATAGTCATTATTTTATTTTGCACCAGATATTACCTATCATCTAATGCATTTATTTACTGTATATGTTGTACACAAGAGAGAGAGAGAGAGGGGGGGGGGGTAAAATACTTCCTATCCGAATCCTAGTCAGTCAACTGATCGGTTACTGGATTACGTGGTGTAGTTCTCGAGCCAACAGCAACCTGCCGGCCAGAAAAGGGGCAGCAGTCGTGAGGACTTATCACCCTGAGTAGAAAGAAACTTTTGTCCGCAATAGTACAGTCGCGAGCTGATGGGATGGAGACACGAGCTCACTCATCATGGGGTCATTTCTACCTGACGAGTTATGGAGGGAGGGGGGAAGGGAGAGAAAGAGAGGAACAGATGGGGGGAGGTTATGGAGGGGCTGGTGGAGTGTTGCCACTTCTGACTGATATAGAACTATCGCACCATCCACTGAAAGTTTCATTCGAAGCATTCACTGGTGAGAGGGAGAAACGAGAAGGAGGAATGAAGGTGGTTGGGGATGAATATATGAGCGACGTGAGTGAAGATATTGCAGGATGAATTGAATTAGTTGTGTATACGAATTAGACGGACATAGGGATATGTAATAACTGATTAATGTTTTCGAGTTGGATATATAACTGATATTATTTCGCCACACTAAACTGATCACCATTGTGAACTGTGTGAGTGTTAGCTTAAAAGTTTAAAGTAATAAAAACATTGTTATCCATCGTAACATAACATTCATCAATAATTACATAACCAAATAATTAAGTTAAAGTTTACCGCAAATCCACTGTTTCTATTAAACCTGGACGAATCAAAGGTGACAAACATATATTCTCTTTGTCGGGAGAATAATATGTTACAGTTCTGCCCCTCAAAATGCACTGGTTTGCTAGATTGCCAACATTAATAATTAAGTCGTGTGGGTGAAAGCTAGACATATATATAGGCCGCATATAAATTCACAATTATAAACCCTAAGAATAATGGAAGACAGATATGTAATGTTTGATAGAAATGGAACTGAAATTTGTATTTCTGTATATTGTCTTTTACTTTAATGTTGTCACAATTAAGAGTTTTATAATATAAATATTGTGGCTTACAAGGTGCAGTAATATTATCATAAAGTAAGTATTAAAAGTAGTAGTAAGATGGTAGTCCTCTATTGAATTAATCCTTTGTATTATTGTTTGCACTTAAATACTCGTTATTATAAATTTGTAGGGCTCGCTTCAACAGCAAAAAAAAAAAAAAAAAAAAAAAAAAAACACACACACACAGCAGTGACCAACACTCTGTAATCAACAACAATATAATAATTTAATGTTATCACTGTAGTTACTTGACGGTAGCCACTATTTTCAAGGATAAATACACACAGTATCTAGAACATTTTATTAGACGCATAATAAGTTTTTGAGTCTCAATAACTTTGCCATGAAGGCTGACACCTCAAAGGTTGTCAGCACTGATTATCATATGCTTCACAAACAGTAACTACCCAGCAAACATGGTCATGTCAGCCCAGCATCATGCCAATGCCGGCAAGTTGACAATTACTCTGTCGGCCTTATATCGGCAGTCCATAAGCAGTGAATCGGTTTGATGTAGGGCCAATAACTTGCCGATGACCGTTTGCACCCCGGGCCTGAATCGGTGCCATTGTGGCCCAGAACCAGATATACATCGGCAATCCTTAACCACATTCATAGCCAGAATTGGGTGTGATAACGTATCTGAACCGTTCCAGTACTGGTCCGCTTTAGAACCAATACATTACCAGTACTGGGCCGACACAGTTTGTGCATTGGACCATCTACTGTTACTACTGTAGGGCCGTTTTAGAACCGATATATTACCAATACTGGGCCGACATAGTTTGTGCATTGGACCATCTACTGTTACTATCGTAGGGGTGGAGGTGGGGGGGGGGGCTCTCTTGCAGTCCATTCGGCTTTTGCATCTATGGTGGACATATACATATCCACTACTCTAGGACACATGAACACTATATCATCCAGGCTACCAGTTTACCTAATCCAGGTTTCCCCAAGTACCAGTATAAGCTGTGGACAAATTAAGATTCTGGAACAGAAAAAAAAAATATTAATTGCTTCTTTTGATTCACTGTCGGCAATCAGTGCCTTAATTTGTGGTGGAGGTGCTGACAATTAATCAAACACAGCTATTAGCTTTTTTTTCTGTTCCAGAATCTTAATTTGTCTGCAACTTATACTGGTACTTGGGGAAACCTGGATTAGGTAAACTGGTAACCCGGATGACATAGTAGGACTATTCATGTGTCCTGGGGTAGTGGTTAAAGTATATGTCCATCACAGATACAGTAGTAACAGTAGGTGGTCCAATGCAAAAAATGTGCAAGGAGACAGGCCCAAGTTAAATGTTTATATGTTCAGCAGGGTGCTCAAGAAAAAAATAAGTACTGTACCTGCTGTTAAAGAAGTCAATGTTCAATCTTATTAATATGTATGGAAATAAAAATTACATTCTTAAATGAAAATATCACATATTATTCAGGGAGAAAATTTGGTATACAGCTTATGTTGGTGTAAACACATAGAAAAAAAATGCATTAAGGCCACTTGGCTAGATTCACAATGTTTATGTAGCTAAGCTACATTTAAAAAAATATATATACAGTATGTATGTATCTTTTGGTCTGGTATATCACAGACAGGAAATTAAATACCTATATCACAAGAAAAATAAGTTACAAATCAAATAAAATCATACCCATATAGCCAAAGTATCTAAACATTTCCATGGCTTGCTATTTATTAAGGCTCGTCCACACGACCGAACAGTGGTCGGCGGGACCTGCGGTACAATCAGTGTTTGGTGATTTTGCTCAGCAAGAGGCATGGGCACTCCCCCAAGCTTGCCAGCTAATTTTCCTTGACAAAAGGTTTGCAGGGGGTCCCATCTTTTACTGATACTGCTCGATTGTGTGGATGGGGCTTAAGTTTTATACTAGTACTGTACTGTACTTAATAATCACGACACTTAAAAGCCAAAGAATCATGTGAAATTAAACACCTAAACAATAAAACAGTAGACCTGTACAATCCTGTAATATTCTAAATGCAATACTGCAATACTTTAATAATTCAACTCAACATTTCTTTTACATGTGGCAGCATCTAAGATTGCAGAAAATAAATTTATTCCCATAGAAATACAAAATTAAATCCTTAATATAGAAGAACCTAAAGCTAGACTACTGCTCCCTCTTGCCATTGAGAGGGAGATAAAATGACATTTGTAGTTGAAATATTCCCAGCCTTACACACTCGGGATATGGTAACATTCATAATATCCATATCTCAGGGATACTGAAAAAAATATAAGTTGGCAAACAACTGCCATGAGGACAAAAGTTAAATGAAGTGTTCTTTGGAAGAGGTAAATACTGTACCAAAAACTGAAGATATCTTCTGCATTAAAGTAAATGTGTTTGTTTTCATAGATTTTCCAAGGAAATCATATATGTGGAATGAATAATAAAATCACCCTGATTCTGCGGACGTTACTGAGTGTGATGAGTCATCTGCCTGCTTTCGGCTTCTGCGTGCTCTGCCACCACAACGATCAGACGAGGAACGCAAATATTTCATGATCGATGCACCAATTACGTTTTCATCAGTAGAAAACTGCGGCTTCCTTAACAGTGCACCTGAGAAAAAATTATAGGTATGAATATCTTCATTGTTGATCAAAATTTCCTAAGGCTAAAAGACATCCTAAAATACTGCTAAGTTACAAGTGTAAATATTTTTTACAAAATTCCTTTCATTTTAGAATTTGACAAAACCAAAAATGACTGTCAAACACCAGTCATAGTTCATAAAAAAGATAGATACACTAGTTGCATACTCACTGAAGACCAGTTGGCAGACTTTTGTTGATTTAAATCCTTTCTTTGTAAAGTTTTCCTTGGTTCTCCAACAAGTCTTCCCTTCCCAGTTGAACTTTTGTTGAAGACTATTTGTTAAGATGGTATCCATGACTGACTTCACTGCTATTTTCAATGAAGATCCACCTAAAACCTCCAGTCTCCGTACCTACAATATACAGTATACGGAAATCAAAATTATTAATAAAATTATATGGATTACAGTAAATCATTACACATAGGTATCTAATGAACCATGGAATGATGTATACAATTAAGCTAGCAAACCCTGTAAGTAAGGAAACTACTGAGTTGGCATTCCCTGTGCATTAATGGTAGACTGTATGTACAGTATGTATCATGTGAGAAGAGGAATGCTATGTAGTGAAACCTAACCTGTTAAAGATTATATCTGGAGGCTGTAGCATACTGATGTGAATATACAATGCCACTGTAGAAGAAAGCTAAAATCTCATTCACAGATATTAACAGAAAATAGACAAAAATTATTATAATTTACCAAAAGCTCCTTGAAATCTTTGTCTGACGTTATTTTCTCTTCAAGAGCAGCAAATGCAACAAGTGTATCGACTGGAAGTAGGGCATCAACTGGTGCAAAGTTGTACTCATGATCATGTGTTGATGATACTGGTCGGGTATGCTGGAGCTGATGCAGAATATCTTTTTGCAAGGTCATCACTTGCTCAAGAAGCCTGCTCTGGTCCTCAACACGTGTTTCACATTTTGCTACAGCAAGTAGGATAGCATCAGTTTCTGAAATTATACAAATAAAATTCCCACAATAATAATAATAATAATACAGGAGAAAACTGACTATATGTGAACAGGAGTAAAATGATGAAGTGTACAAGGGGGCAGCAGGAAGAAACATGAACATACAGTAATGCTAAATGGTGATATGTTGGATTATCATAAGTGAAGGTACACTGTATAGAGACAAAACTGCAGTCCAAAGTCAGTGCAGGAGGAATTTAGGGAAGATGAAAGAATGTTAAGATGGAATTTGTATGAAGAGATAGCAGTGCCAACTGCACTATACAGAGTTGATACATGTAGATGGGAGCTAAGAAAGAAAGTAAAAAAATAAAAAAATGAAATAATCTTTTATGGAGATGAGGTCTCTGAGGAATGTATAGAGTGATACTATTACAGGTACCGTAGCTTGATGAATGTTACTTACGATCAGAACTGTTGAGCTTTTCATTTGGAGACCTGCAGAATGCATTGCTTCTCTGAAGAGCAGGGAAACCACGTACAGTAGGAGGCTTTGGCACTTGGCTTGTGCTTGGAATCACCAAAGTGTCTGCAGAACCGTCAGTGTGCGCACTGTCGTCCTCATCTTCAAACCTTTTCTTTTTCACTCTGAAATAATCAAAATCTTATCTGTAGGTAATCTTTCATTTAATTTCTTTTTTTCTTGTGATCTGGGCTTGCCCTTATTATCTGGTCCAAATCATATATTCATAAACTCTTTCTATCACTCATTCCATCTAACTACGTATTCATATTTCTATAAACCGGTATATTATACTGTATTATACAGACCCCAATACAACATTTGCTGGCCTCATTTTGTTTCAGTAGTGAAAATTCATACCTTCTGTGACCTCGTCCAAGTTCTGCATCAGTCTGTAGATCAGAGGTTTCCTCTGCCCTTCTCACTCGGCTATTTGCATCAGAATACATTTTTGGGAAAAGGAGGTAATATACCATGGGTGTTACGGTGATGTGAGAATGATAGATAATGTATTTTATAATATGACAATTACAACTTACCTTGCCCTGTTAATTTATGATCTCGTTGGTTGGCTGCAGCGAAGAACAAAAAGTCGGGGATTAATTCCCCGTTTTTAGGCCTCAAGCACCACGCACATAATAATAATTTATGTTAAGGGGTTCTTCCCGATATATATGTATTTATATAGATAACAAATCTACTGGTGCATTTAAACAACCAATTGCAAATTTCTATATTTATTCAACTCCAGTATGCCAACATGAATAATTAAATTTCACACACACACACACACAACTCACGCTCACGCAACGCTAACTAGCTACTCGCTCTCGTTACCTCTCGCTCTCGCTCGCGTGACGATAGTCTAGCTTACGTTAACACTGTAGTAATTCTATCAATTGTTACGCGAGTTGGAATATTTTCTAATGTCGCACACTTTAGAGTCTCACAACACACTCGTAATTTTTCTTCAAAGCTCCAGCTTCCCCCTCACCTAATTTAGTTACTGAACCAGCGTCAATGCAACTAGTCAGTATACAACTGTAAAGCCTTGTGAATCGCGTAATTATACAACGAATTCGGCGTTTACGTTGATCACTCCCCACTGCACACGTGGAGGATTGATCTAGGTAAGGGAAGCTGACGATACGAGTGTGTTCCTTCCTTCAGTGTGTCCTGTTCCAACTGACCCCAATTCTTCCTCTTGACTGGAAGCTGAAATTTCAAAATTTCTACTGACTCCTCCTCCTATCTGTGTTCGTTTTTCCTAACTGGCTACGATTTACATTGTACCCACTTATACTTGAGTTATACATGCAATTTCAATTTACCTATGGCGTGCTAATAATTCCCGATAATTCCCCTCCACTTCACGATCATTTGCAATACCATAGTTACCCTGGTAGCATAATTATTAATACAATTTGTAATTAATGTACGAACACCTATATGACTGAATGTGGCAAATTCAGTTGAACCATGACCCTTTTTCCCTTTTTCTACCTGGTCTATTTTTGATACTACCTGCGGATTAACTAGCTGCACCCCCAACTTAACCCACTCCTGTCTCCTTTGTCTCATGAATGGAATATTCCAGAACCTTCTCTAGAACATTCTATATTGACACCAGTATTGGAATTTTCCAACTCTCTGTAATTCAAATTACGTCACGAGTATTACGTCTGACTCGTGACAATGGGCATTGTGCAAAATTAATATTTATGATAATTTTAGTGCATAGACATCATTGAAGTAATTTTATCATACAGGCATCTGATAAGAAAACAAATTTCATTACATGAAAAATAAATAAATAAAATATGCTCACCATAATGACCAAGTACTCGAACTGAATATGTCGCCCAACCGTCCGCTGGTCTTACTTGCTCCTGTATGGCTTTTCTAATTTTCTTTGGGTTTTTATGTATAGGCCATCTACATTCAGTTTCATCTCTTGTGAGCCATATGCATGGAACAGCTTCCACCTCTTGTGTATCACCAAATACCACAACACTAAAGTTTTGGGAGGCCATTATATTGTCTCTGGTTGGTAATCACTGAGGATGAAGGCTGTGAAGAAGTGGATAAGCAACTGTTGAGTTTTTTGATAATGGTATTAATACATACTTTGATTGAATGGTCCGATAGGATGATGTTTTCAGTGTTTTTTGTAATGACCTAACTATGTAGATACCCAAATTTCCAGATGGTAAGGGATAATCATAAAAATTCTCCATGACTTGATATGTTTGGTATATTACAGTTATCTGACTGCTGTCATGTTCAGGTGAAATTATATTTTTTATGCATCCAATCTCATTGTTAACAAGAACTCTATGATCACCACTATTGACCTTGAAGCAGTACTTTTCTAGGTATAACTCCTTATAGTGATGGCATACCATTTCATCTATTAAAGGACCTTCTGAATGTTTTTTTTTCAGAATAGGATAGACATGTTCCTCATAAACATTGAGACAGTTTCTTTCTGAAATCCTATTGATAACTTGGCTTAGGGGAAAGTTGGGTTTCCTCAAAAGATTTTTCACAACACCTAAAAAAATTTCAAATTGGAATGCTGAAAAATGATCAAGAGTTCCATGCTTTACTACATCATCAGGAAGATGGCACAAGCTGTGAATATTATAAACAGCATTTTTTCTTCCATATATTTCAATAAAATGTTCTATGAATCTGTGTATATAATCTCTAGCATACTCAACAGAGTCTTCAACATCTGTTCTGGACAAGAGATTGACTGCACTAGACAGCAACAAGAAATTATAATACACATTGATGTCAATAATTTTTCTTAAAACCACAGGACCTGGATACAGAAGAAAACTTTTAAACTCTGTTGCTTTAAATCTGTCAAGATCATCCAGGGATCTAGGTTTCCGATTAAATTCTGATGGCATAAACTTTGCTATGCTAACAAGACTTGCAGATACACAGTTTTTCTTATGAGAACCAATCCTTACATTTAAGGGTCCTTTAAGCCATAAATTCAAAAGCTTTCTCATAACACCTAAATACACTAAATGCATAGGATCTAATACAAATTGACTGACTAAACCAATTGAAATTGCAGCCTTTGTTAAAGGAGAAATACCTTTGTGATGACCACTGTCACTTTGCAAAAGAAAATTTTGATCTGATCTTGAAACACAATTTAATTCAGGAAATATCAAAGTTCCAGATTCATAGTCACCAACCTGTTGACACCTCTCACATCCTGAATAACCATTATGAGAAGTAATTTTTTTCAAAAACTGTCTTGCAGGTGCATCACAAACAAAACAAGATACCTTAAGGGGAATGAGATGGTTACCAAAGCTACATCCACCTGATAAGCTTCCCAGTTCATCAATAAATTCTTTTAGGTACTCATCAATATTATTTGGTTTTGAAAATCCGTAGAAAATTCCAACAATTACAGGAGAATGCTTTGCTTTCAGGCCTTCACATGAAAAACTAACTAAAATTGGCCAAAACTGTGCTTTAGAGCTTCGATGTAACGGTATGCCATCACAGTTAACTTTCATAGACAGCCCAAAATTTTCAAGAATGTGTAGAGATGTGTCATCACCATTCCTGGATAAAAAATCACTTACAGCCTTGTACAAACCAAAATGATAATACTGGCCTCCACATATATTTTTTATGAGTGACGACTGATTTGCAGGGGTTTTCAATAATGTCCGTGCATCCATGGGAAGAGATGTATCATAATTTTGTCTGAGGATTACTAAAAGAGAATTGAGAGCAGTGTGAGAAATTTGGTTTTCCACAGCCCACTGCCGCAACTGCTGGACTCTTGCCCCATCACCATGACTAACGTTACCTGAAGGCTTTTCTGTTTTACACCTCACTCCACCAGCAGTACCCTCCACTTCATTACTTGAAATGACTTCCTCGTTATTTTCTAATTCTGTACTATTACTACTATGAATGGATGACTCTCCACTTAAAATTTGGGTGTCTAACATTTTATGAACTTGTCTAACTGAAACATCATTTACATCACTACTAGAGCTTATTTCTCCACCATCAACAGCCTCTTCTCCATCACTTGACCACATCATCTCTTTATCTTCCATAATAGCAGCTGCCACAACACTCTGACTTGAAGACGGTGGGATTTTTTCTGGTGTGTCAGTCTCCAGTCTTTTTTTGACATAATATGGGTAGTTATAACACTTTTTCTTTGTTTTCCTGGCTAGCGTCCACTTTGAAGACTTCATGGCTAATAATAAATAATACTCAACAGTTACAATTGGGAGAAACGAACCTCGTATGAAACATTAATGCTGTGATACTGTAGTTGGGGCCTTGTGTGTCTTTTGTAAGTAACGGTTATGCCTACACTTGCTCTTGCTGTTACAGGTACCCCGGGTGTTTATTCCAGGGTTGGCCTTTGTATCGGCAGCTCCTGTAAATAGAAATCGGGAAAAAAAAACAATACCACGCATATCTATTCACTTTCTACATCTTGCATACCACATTTTCTCCAAGAATTCTTTCACAGCACCAATCATTTCATCTGTGGTCTGCTCACACAGACCTAACAGTAATATCATCCATTCGCTCCCTGTTAGTTCCATTCCATCATATTCCATTTCAGTCAGGATGATCTGCATCATCTCTGTTCTGTCTCTCTCATACTTCTCACATCCCAGCATCACATGTTCTACCGTTTCATCCTCTCCTGTGTCACACATCTGGCATACCTTGCTTCGGAATTCAGACCATCTATAACTTCTTGCATTCACCTTCATACATTGTGCTCTGGCTCGAAAGAGTAGATCACCACCCAGACTTCCCTCGTACCACTTCACATACTCTGGGCATTCTTTCTCCTTATACCATACAAGAGTTTCCTTTTGTTCCATATCATTTTTCCACTTTCTTAACCCCAGGCATTTCACTTCTTTGTCAATCTCACTTTTCCACTTTCTTGCATCCCAGTCTAGCCCCTCTCTATTCCTGCTCATTATTTTCCACTCATGCATAATTCCTCTAACTACCATACCATTCATATATACCATTCTCTCACACTTCTTTCCCCATTTGCCGTTTCTAATGTTCCACATATAAACCTTTCTTGCCAGTCTTGTATCCTCCATTCGTTCCAGTCTTACTTTGTATCTAAGGGTTGCTTTCACCAGTCTTTCTCTGAATGTACTCCATTCCATATCACCTCTCAAAGCTGCTATCGCTGCATACCTTGGTGCATTCAGTGCCATTCTCGCTACTCGGTTCTGTCCCACCTCTAACTTGTCTATCTCACTCTCCTTCCATGCAATAACTTCCTTGCCATACATAATGCTCGGGACAGCCACACTCTTCCATACTTCTCTCACCACATCATACTTGCTTGCTCTCAGCCTCGCTGCACTTGCCAGTCGTCCAACCCATTGGTTCGTCATTCTAATCTTTTCATTCTTGGTCTTTTCACTTCCACTTGGACTCAGCCATACCCCTAAGTACTTATATTCATCAGTCTGTTTCAGAACATTCTCTCCCACTCTCCATGTGTGTTCTCTCTCATCATCTGTTCTATTCACAATCATTACTTGGCTTTTCTCATTACTAAATTTCACACCAAAATCTCTCCCATACCCACCTACAACATCCAAAATCCTTTGAAGTACCTCTGCTGTTTCACTCATAACTATCACATCATCTGCATACAGTAACATACATATCTTGTCATCTCCAACCCTTACTCCTGCATTCATTCCTCTTGTTCTCATGGCTAGTTCTTCTGTGTATAAGCTAAATGGGGTTGGAGAAAGTATACATCCTTGCCTAACTCCTCTCTCACTTCTTACCCATTCTGTTTCTAGATCTCCCAGCCTGTACATTGCTCTTGTGTTCTCATACATACTTCTCACAATATTTACTAATTTATCACTCACACCTATCTTTTCTAAGACTCTACATAGCATCTTCCTATCAACCCTGTCATAAGCTTTTTCTATATCTAAGAAACATAGGTATAGCTTACATCCATCCTTTTTCTTTCTTTCAATCAGTTCATTCACCACAAACATATTATCTTCTGCTCTCCTATCTTTACGGAAACCATTTTGCTCTTCACCCAGCACACTGAATCTCTCAATCCATCTGCACAATCTTTCATTCAACACTGCACTGAAAATCTTTCCCAGTGTGTTCAGTAGGGCTATTGGCCTGTAGTTTCTAAGCTCATTCTTACTCTTACAGCCTCCCTTATGCAGCAGCGTTACTCTACATTCATTCCATCTCTTGGGTACTCTCTCTTCTTCCCACACTTTGTTAAACAACTCAGTCATCTTTTCAACCATAACCTCACCTCCATTCTTGTACATTTCATACGGAATATCATCTGGTCCTGCGGCCTTACAATTTTTCTGCCTTTTCACACATCTTTCTACTTCTTCTCTGCTAATTCTTACATTCAGTTCCTCTGCATCCTTCCATTCCAGTGTTACATTCTCTCCTCTGACATCAGTCACCTCACCTACACCTCCAATATTCTCCCAGAACTCTTTTATGGCCTTCCTCATTTCTTCTTTGTCATTTATACATACACCATTTACCTTGAGACTGTCTACACTTTCAGTACTAGACATTCCCTCCCCTCTCATAAATCTGTACCATTCACGCCCACCTTCCAACCCCTTTTCTTTTAGGTTCTGAATCACTCTCCTTTCACATTTTACCTTTTCATCTCTAATCTTGCGCTTAGCAACTCTCTGCTGCTTAACATATGCTGTCCATGCATTCAGGTACTCATTCTCAGCTTCGTCACTTTCATGCCTTTTCTTTCTCAGCTGCCTACATGTTCTATTTAGTCTTTTTCGTTCTTTCCTTGCATTCTTAATCTCTTCATTCCACCATGGCTTACGTTCTCTCTTTCTTCCATTTACTTTTACAAAACCTATCTGGCTAACTGCTGCATTTTTCACATTTTCTACAAATTTTTCATTCACCTCGTTCACATCATGTAGACTTCCATTGCTCCAACTTCTTTCACTCAGGTCAACCTGGAAATCTTCCCAATTTACATCCCTCAACTTCCATTTTCTTTTTCTCTCCTTCACTCTTTTTTCCTTTCTCCCCTGCAACATACATTCTACCACCAGCATATTATGATCAGACACAACATCTATCATCCTGTCTTCATCTATCCACATGCGAGTTACAATTTCTCTCATTCTACCATTTGCTAACATATAGTCAATTGCAGATTCTTGGTTCCTTGCACTCCACGTCACACGTCCCTCTGATAGGGTTTCATTCAGGTTCTCCATATCCATGTCATTTACAAACTCAACAAGCATTTCACCATTCCTGTTCATTTGTTCTCCTAATAAACCAATATGTCCATTCATGTCTCCCATAACAATCACTCTTTCATTTGCATACTCTCTTACAATCTTCTTCAATATACTGTACTTTTCACCATTCTCTCTCCTTGCTCTCTCACCTTCCACAGTCATGTATACTACTACCATTATAACTCTTTCAGGCCTTCGCTGATTATTCATGCATTCAACTCTTACAGCTAACACGTCCTCACTACTTCCACTGCTTCCAACTTCTAGTTCTTCAACTTTCAGATTCCTTTCTTTCCTGTGGAGCAAGGCTACGCCTCCTCCTAGTTTTTCTTGCTTTTTCCGTCCTTTTCCAATCATCACATACTCATTTCCCTCCATTCGTACCTCATCTCTCAAGTGTGTCTCAGTCAGGCCCACAACATCAAAATTCCACTTATTCAGTTCTTTGCATATATCCTCATATTTTCCAATTCCCCATCCTCTAACATTCATACATCCAATTTTCATGCATTTACTCGCCTGGTTGGTGTCTACTCCTCTCCTTTCCACATCTATGCATCTAGGTCGTCAAGCATTCGTGATCGGGGACAGCGACCTCGCCCTCACCCACTCACACAGCCGTCGTCCCATCCTTTCACTTCCTGCCTCGTTCAGGTGTACTCCATCCGTCGCAAACAGTCTGTCCTCTCGTAATACTCCATCCATGTCAATGAAGCTGACGTTACCATTCTTCTCCTGCCTCCAGGTGATCTTCAGCTTCATCAGTTCATCATGTATCTTCTTATTTATTCTCTTTCTCACACGTTCATACTGTGGACCTTCCCGTGGTCTCCTCATCACTCCCACTACCCCAACACTCATATTCTTTCCTTCCACTGCCTTCACTGCTTCTACCACCTCCTTCACAGTCTCTTCTTCTCCAACTTCTTCCAGATCATTTCCCCCACCTTGCACAATCAGCATGCCATCTTTCATTAGTCTAGCTTCCTCCTTCACTCTCTTGCTCACCTGATGCACTCTTGCTCCACTCATACAAATCCGTCCGCTTCCTTCTGCATTCATCTTCACATGTAACCCTATATTCCTCACCATACTGTCTCCGATTATTCTAATAGGGGCCTTCCTCATCATTTTCTGTCTGAGTACAGGTGGTCTTGGCCTGGGCTGGTTCACCTGTACGGTCCTCTCTTCTACAATTTCCACTTCATATACCCTTTTATCTTCTGTATTCTCCTCCGTCTGTACCCTCTGTTCTTCTATACCTTCCTTCACTGTCTGCACACTCTGGTCCTCTGTGTCTTCCTTCACTGTCTGTACACTCTGGTCCTCTGTGTCTTCCTTCACTGTCTGTATATTCTGGTCCTTTGTATCTTCCTTCACTGTCTGTACATTCTTCTCCTTTCGTTCTTCAGTCTCACTCTTCCATTCATTCTTCGTTCGCTCTAGGCACGGATCACACAGATATACCACATTCTTCAGAGATAGCAGTCTTGTTTTTGTGCTGACCCCCACACAAGACATGTGGAACCATCTCTCACACCTCTCACACGCCAAACCACCACTTCTATTCGTCACCCCAACCTCACACACACCACAATTACTCACAGCAGACGCCATCGATAATATATATACAATACTTGCAATAAAAACACACAGAAAAGGGAAGGAATGGATACACACGTTGTCTTCACGCTGCTGCTGTTGTTGCTCAGTCGACACACTACATTGGCGGCTGTGTGTAAGTACTGGCGGCTGTTTGGCGGCTGTGTGTAAGTACTGGCGGCTGTTTTGCGGCTGTGTGTAGATGAATCAAGCCGCCACTTACATACATTCTCTGAATCTCTATAGTAAATACACGAAACAACAAAACGACCACTATCACCAGAGACCACCCCACCTTCCTAACGGCTCCCAAACAATAATGTTTTGAGCATTCTTTTACTATGAATTTATGCAATAATGTACTTATACATTTACAGTATAGCTTATAAATATTCCATACTTATTACGTATAAAATGGACAATAGATCGATGTAAACATTCCATTTTTGCACATATGCTGCAGTACAGTAACGAAATTCATGATGTCTTGGGAAGACAATCTAGTTCAACAGTGCATATGCTGAGTAAAATGGGAATACCCTCAAAATATGCTAAACTAGAACAATACTGAGAGACCGATTCCGTCGATCAGAGGGGTACGTGTCGGGTCTGTTAACTCCTACCAATAACTGGTCTGATATCCGTTAACTGATATAAGCCCGACTCTGGCTTCTTCCGGTATACCAACATCCGTCATTTGCGTGTCGGGCCGATTTAGTTTTACCACTAATTGGCCCGATATAAATTAACTGATACTGGGCTAACTCTGGCTTCATCTGGCAAGCCGACATCCGTCACCATGCCACCCGTGCCGACACCCACCCGTCGCTAGCCTACACCGGCCCGTAATGGCTCTGTTTGCTGGGTAGCTTTATTCTACTATGCCTACGTGTTGATTATTTCCTTATTATGGGCAGAAATTTACTTGTAATCCAATAATACACTATATGTAACGTAGAACAAGTTATTTTATTCCCGTGTGTTAAGTTGGTAAGCCTGCGAAGGCTACAAGGTGTGGGCAGGGCTTCCATTCTAGGGTAAAATACCCTAAACTAGGGTAATTGGACCCTTCCTAGGGTAGTGTTTAGGGTAATGCATAAACTAGGGTAATTCTAGGGTAATCTGCCGTCAGGCTGGTTTTTATTTAATAGTGTCCGATTAATGTACTGTACATATTATCATCCCCGTGATTTGTATGAGCATACCCGGGCGCCAGGGATAGGGAGGTAGGGAGGTGGGTACCAACCTACTGGAACTCATGTCACTTTGATCCTTACATAAATAGTTCGTAAGGATGAATATTGCTTATAATCATGAGGATTTTTCCACCTTTTCTTTTCCTTCTGAACTGTTCCCGTTCGATATTGTGTGGGTGCAACCAAGAGTCATCCATAAGTAAATATGTCGTACGTACGAATATTCTAAGCATAACCATGAGTGCTTTTACGGCTTTTATATTATCCTACTTCGTCCCGTACGCGTTCGCTTCTGAAATCTGGAGCGTGAAGCTGTTCTCTTGATCTCTTCACAAGTTCACACACACACAGTCAGACACTTGCGAGGACGAGTCCACATAATACAGCAGCAGTAATAGTGTTCCTACCAGCTATATTCTACTTGAAGGTGGCCTCCTCCCATATAAACAGTTAACTTCATATCCATTCTATAAGGTAATTTATTATTGTATATATGCATATTTTGCTTGAACTAAGTTATGTTAACTGCGAATAAGTGAAAGAAAATGAAAATGCTATTAAGGTATATTTAGCCGAAAATAGCCTATGCTATTTAACCCTTACACTGCCGCCGACAGCATATGCTGATCGCTACAGAGCACTCCCCAGTGCCACCGACAGCATATGCTGTTTTCACTTGTAATAATTGTTTAAAAGTGGGAATGGTAGGTTTAGGTACTTGGTGGTTACTGACAACTCACCATGGTTTGGCACCAAACACAAAACTCAGCCAGGACAGTTGTTGGAGTATAATATGAGACATTAGGTGGTAAACTTATGTTCTTTGGAGCCTACTAGCCAGTATTCTGGGAGCTCGTTTTGGTTTATAACCGACCGGCGGCCGTGGTTTTTGTTATTTCGTCGTAATGCGTCAATAAATTATATGATTGGAACTTTTTATATTAGTATTTACCATTTATTATTTATATGGTGTAGAGTAGGCTATATTTATATGTTTGAAAAATTTGTGTTATTGAAGACAAATTTTCTAGACCTTACTTAGAATTCCTAGACTACAACTTGGTTAAGTTTAATAGTTACAACACACTTTTCCAGTCTGAGGCTCCAAATTTCTTCACATTAAAAACTGAAACATGTAAACTCATTAGAAGTTTATGTTCAGACTTCATGGATGTAAGTTTTGTTAAGAAAGCAGACATTTCTCTCCTTACTCCTGCTCATCCCATGTTTTCTAGTACTTTCGTCCCAACTGAGAATATTTATCTAGGAGTGAGTGCATCAACATCAGTAAATAATATGAAAATAGCAGGAGCAGCTACTAAAGAAGAACTTTCTCAGTTTCAAAAGTCATGTCAGTCTTTCCTGATAGAAGCTGTACTCCAAATCCAAAAAAGATATTCCTTGAATGACAAAATTCATGACATAGTAGCCTGCATCAACCCACACTCTGCTTCTACCCTTAACCCTCCCTCCCTAGCATTTTTATTTGATGAACTGCCCCAGTTACAAAAATTTGCTGACAAAAAGCTTGTGGATGAAGAGTGGAGACTACACTACTTGGATGAGGAACTATCTAAACAACTAAATTTCATGCAGTACTGGAAGATAGTGTTAAATAGGAAAAATGATGCAGGCCTACAATGTTACCCTAATTTATCAGATGTTATTTCCACTCTCCTTTCACTACCTTTTTCAAATGCTGCTGTGGAACGTTTTTTCAGTTAATTAAACATAACAAAAACCTCATTAAGATGCTCTCAAAAATTAAACAATATGTGGTCTCATGCATGGAATTTATTACATGAAACGCCTTAATGTTTCCTCTTACAACCTTGGTTTTGATGACAATATGCTAAAAGCAATGAATAATGTTTAATAAGAGTGATGCTACATGTTCTGAGGCTGCAAATATGTAAGTCTCCTGGAGGTGTTACAGTGTTAGCAGATAGGGTATACAACTGCATATTTCTAAATGAAATACCCTTTAATTTACGCGGCATTTGTTTTTTTCCTGTGTGTGTGGGGGGAATGTTTGGGGGGGGGGGCAATATATAAACTTATGTATGATAGTGCATGAATCAACAATTTATGGACAATTCGACAATCTAGGGTAAAACACTCGAATCTAGGATAATATCGACAAAAATCTAGGGTAGGATTTCATCAACTCATGGAAGTCCTGGGTGTGGGATCAAGCTCCTTTAGCACAGTCTCACCCCAACCTTCCTGGAGTGAAGACGTGTTCCTGGCGCTCTGCCTGTGTTGTTGTTTGTATTGTTGTTTGTCTTGTTTCTACGTTCTTGTTTGTGTGTTGTTGTGTCTGTGGTGTTATAGGGGTTGTTTATATTTTCTATCTCGTTTTTTTTGTGGTTTTGCTGTTTGTGGTATTGTTGTTTGTGGTTTATTTGTTTTATTGTGGTTCTGTGTGTGGATGTTCGTGTGTGTTCAGTTGTTCGCTTCCCATCTATGGAGAGCGCGGATTCGGATGTGGCTTCCTGCCTGGAGGCCGACTTGGCCATGTCGGAGGAGGATGAGTCTCCTATCGAGGATCACTGGCCTGAGCTGCCTTCTCGCAGTAAAAGAAGGCTCTGGGTCTCTACATGTAAGAAAGAAGTTTAACAATATTGAGGCAAACATTTGGCTTGCTGCTGCAACATTTTTAGACCCAGGTTAAAAAAAGTGCCATATTCTAACAAAACAATGGCTGATCAAGAACAAAAGAGAATAGAAGCTGAGATGTATTCAGTCTCAGTAGGAACTCATGCACAGTCTGAGGAGCCTGACGATACAGCAAGCATACAGGTACCATCACGGAATGAGGAACCTACCGAAGAGGTTGGCCTCTGGAGTAACTCGTGTCAGTTAATAGGAGCAGGTTGAAAGCCAAAAACATAAACATGTTCCTGTTCCTCAATGAAAATGCATAAAAAGAGCTGAGCAACATTTCTTTCTCTTTCATTCTTTTATAATTGAAGTGTTTGTACTAATTGATGTTAACAATACAATTCTACAAGTTGGTAAAGGATTGATGAAGGAACTGAATTTCTGTGGGCAACTATACCTTTTGTTACCAACAGAGATGTTTGACTTATTTTTATAAACACATAAATTCAGTATTTGTGTTCTATTACTCAATACAAAGTAACTTGGATTTTTTTTATACCTTAACTTTTGGACTGTAGGGTGTCAGTAGCCTGTGACTCTTACAAAGCCCCGAGATTATTTAGTGTCACACTAGACGAGACAGTGGAGCTGCGTGGTGGTGTTGGTACATTAGCTTCTCTTCTGCCCCACTAGGTGACACCTTATTTATACATTTCCCATAACATGTAGGCATATCGGTATATGGAAGCTTTTGAGGGACTTTGAAAAACAAAATCATCTTGGAATCCAGTAAACATAAAGGTATTCGATTATTTTCGTTAAAGTAATCAGTACTCCTTAACCGTGGGTGACGACATAAATTGACACCACCAACAAGTGTGGAGGACCGTGGGTGACGACATAATTCGACAGCGCAGATTTTAAATTTGTTCGTCCCATAACATGCTAGTTTAAGGCTGGCAACACTGCGTGTGAGAGCCAAGGGACTCTCCAGAGTCTAGCCAGCCACTACCAATCAGTGTGACAAGAACAGTGAAGGTGGGAGGACATACTTTCATCACTCTGCTTTTCATGTAATTACCATATACACACGACTCTTCATTTCCTGGACCCCCTTATGCCGGATTTTGGATTTGCCTTCTTTTCATGTAATTACCATATACACACGACTCTTCATTTCCTGGACCCCCGTATGCCGGATTTTGGATTTGCCCGGCCAATGTCTGGTTGTCCAACAATATGTATGATTACTGAACATATGCTCGGACCGTCTGGGAAAAGTTTAAAAAATCTGTACAGCAATTTCAAACTTCCCGGTACCCTGCCTGTGATGGAAACATAAATTATAAACACATTGCCTGCCTTGTGTTGTTGTCTCCTCACGTAGACAGAGCATCGCTGTTGTGATAATATTTAGCCTTTTCAAGGACCAAGATGGCTCCACCAATGATAAAAGCAAGAATCTAGTGCATTTGTCCGCTGTATAAGTCATCCTTCCACCAACTCTCAAGTATCACACACGCACAGCTACCGCCAACAGTGTTGCCAGGGCTGCTTGACGAAATTTTCCCAACTTGAACATGAGAATTTCCCTTTTTCCCTTAATAATTCCCTGTTTACTCTTGAACAATCTTTATATATTTTCCCTGCGTGGACTTCAAAATTCAATAAAACAAAGAAATTTCCATGCACCTGGCAACACTGACCGCCAACTCTTCATCTCGTAAGGTAATTGCAGTAGCCTAATTTTCAGACCTTTTCCTTGACAGATGGTGAAGACCTCGACTGTGTTGGTGACACTTCCTATCTACCCCTTCAACGTCCCTCTTCTTCCTTCTACAGCGACTCTGGCACCGGTTCCTACTATGGGGTAGGGGGTGATGGTGGTGGGGGTGGGGTAGCCAGGCCTCACACCTAGCATCACCCTTGTTGTCTCCACTCTCACCTCACACGTTCACAGCCTCATCTGCCTCCACCCTCCACCTCAACTCGCAATATATTATCCACAGGTAAACTTAGGCGTTATTATAATAATAATAATATTATTAATAATAATAGTAATAAAGTAAGTGGTTACCGAAGCATGTATTTTTTTTTCTTGTGTTTCAGGTAATGGTGTGTGTTTTGAGGAGTAACTCATGGGGAGCTCTTCGTCCACCTCGACCACCACTACACCACCAACTTCTTCTGTTAATACCACCCACATCCTCCTCCTCTCCTTGTCACTCACGCAGTACACAAACCCTACCCACCTGCCCTTCCACGCCCCCACCATCCCCACAACAACCCCAACCTCACACTTCTACGACCACATGCCCAACACCCACCCACAGTCCTTCTACAACCACACCCACTACCCACTCTTCTACGACGACCACATCCCCACACCACATTCCTTCCACGACCATACCCCCACCCTACACTCCTACTACGACCACACCCCACACTCTTACTCCTACTACGACCACAATCCCTCACGACACTCCCCACAAACACAGTAATCAGACTCCCCTCCCCTCCCCCTACCCTTCCACTCCCCCATCACCCCCACGACACACCCCACAATCACAGTAACCAGACTCTCCCCCCCCTACCCTTCCACTCCCCCCTACCCTTCCACTCCCCCATCACCCCCACTACCCCACCTCCACAATCCTCCTACGACCACATGCTCTCCCCACACCACACCTACACACCCCGCATCGAAGCTCAAAAAAAAAAAAAAAAAAACACACACACACACACAAACCCCACAGCCACCCCACACAATGATGACACCCCCTCAACATATATGCCATAATCACCCCACTCACCCCCCTCCCTACACACACACTCCACCCACCATTTCCCACACAACACCCACGCTCACCATCTGAACCATAATTTCCCCCATCATCACCATTCCCCATCACCATTTCACCACCCCCACCACCATAACCCATACCCCACCACTATACCCCATTCCCCCACACCTTCATCAACATACCCCATTTCCCACCCCACCCCCAAGCTGAACACTACAGAATAGCTGCCAAAAACAAAAACAGCACAAAAACACACACAGTATCCCTCCAATATTCCACCCAGAAAACAGCTTCTCCCCACCCTCTAAAAATACATGAGGAAGTAACATTTAAAAATCTACATTTTTGATTCCTCCTAACCACCCTATAGGTGGTGTTCCGTGTTAATATTGAAGGACTCTCTAACCTCCATTTTTCTGACTATATAATAATCACAGGGTCCCTTAATTATCTTCGACCATAACATCTAAGGCTATAACAAGGATATTACAAGGCTTCAGCTCCGTCCAACGTGAATTGTGAGAACGAAGCAAGTCTGACCTGAGGACGGACGAACGAATGACAGACGGACGAACGATTGATATTAATTAAGAGGAGATTCTTTTGTAGGTAAATTGGAAGGCTAGTGAATCCTCCTAACTATACTAGAAAACAGACGCCCTCAGTGGTACTAACAGGGGGTCTATTGTTTCGTGGCATAATTTGGAGGAATCACAGACCTTTCAATTTACCAACAAAATAAATCTTTCCTTGATAGATGTGTTTTATTGACAGTGTATATAATAATAGTTTTTTGAGGGACTCTGTGATCGTGTATAAGGCTTCTGATTGCTTTCAACCATGCCACGAAACCGCGAAACAAGCTCCTTCCATATAGGTGTGTGTGTTTCGTGGCAATATTTGAAGGACTACTTTATCTCCAGATTTCTGACGACATAACATGGAGGGTCCCTTAAGACGAAACCAACCATCCATCCATCCAGCCATCCATTACATCTATAGTACATCCATCCATCCATCCATCATTTCATCCATCTATCTAGTCCTGTACTCTTAATTGTATACATAATTATATAGACATAAGCTAAGTGTTGGGTTTACAATTATAATATATTGATAGTATACACAGTGTATCACAAATTGTATATTGATAAGTATATGGTGATAATAATTATATACTTTGGGTACACTCGAATACCATATATAGGCTCGAGCCCACCTGAGTCGAATCCTGAGATCTGAAGCCTCCATTGGTTCGAGATGTGTGTAGCCTCGTGATGGTTTGGGTGGGTTGTCATCCAGAAGCTGCCTGCTTCAGATCTTGGGCTTCGATTCAGCTTGGCCAAAGACTATGGTATCCGAGTGTACATACTTGGTGTGTGCCTTGATTCCTCCGAGCCATTTCAGGTAACAACATGCCACCAGTATTTTTGTTCATCTGGTCCTGTTTCCTGGCATGCTTTGGAGTAATCAAGGCACTCAAATGTACACCCGAGCTCGTAAATTCGCGATCCACTTACTTAGATATTTATGCCATTTGAGCTGGTAAACTTTATTTTGGGAGGAATCAGAATAGGTTGAACATAGTAGAGGGACATGATACAATCTTTCACCTACAATGACACCTTCCCCCCACAGCGTTACCAGCTCAGATGACGTAAAATTTGCTCTCTAATATTTTCACATTTTCATATGTTATTGTTTTGAGTAGTATGTATCTGCTTGTAATAGATTAAAGGATGGTACTTAACCTATTTACGGGAAAGTTTATCAGCTAAGGAACAAAGTTGTCAAATTCTTACGTGAGTTACCCCTATAAGGATGATTGTTATTGACTACGACTGTATGTACCAGAATTGTATCACCCACTCAATCCAAAAACTGAAAAAATACTATGCATTATAACGTAATAATATCAACTGATGTTCTTATATTCTGTACAATATCGTAACTGTAGTGTATGTATGTACGAGTGTGTGTCCATAATGCTGTATGTGAATGCTCTTGTGTGTGTGTGTGTAATGCTGTATGTGAATGCTCTTGTGTGTGTGTGTGTGTGTGTGTGTGTAATGCTGTATGTGAATGCTCTTGTGTGTGTGAGGGGAAATGCTCTCGTGTGTGTGTGTGTGTGTAGTTATGACGGCCATACAATATATGTTTCAACTTTTATCTTTTATCAATGTATGTTCAAACTATCAGGCATAAAAATGGTCTAGATTCCAATATTGTCTAGATAAATAAAATGCAATGTGACGAACTATACACATTTCCCTCCCCTTCCCCTCGAACTACAGTATACACATTTCCCTCCCCTTCCCCTCGAACTATTCACATTTCCCTCCCCTTCCCCTCGAACTATTCACATTTCCCTGTCCCTCCTTAGTATATTTTATTTTTATTTTATATATCTATATTTTTCATTTATGTTCTCCACAGGCTAAGGGAACGAACTTTTGTGCTCATTTAGTAAAAGAGAATGGATTGAATTATAAGAGAAAACAGACATGTGGAACTTGATGGAGCGTGACAAAACCAGAGTGTAACAAAACAAAGTTAGTACATGTTATTATTTACTGCTCACATTACAACATACACACAGGACAAAAATTGGGTCCACAAATATTTAACTGATGTAGGACCTGTATGATTGAAAGTGTACATTAATAATAATAATAATAATAATAATAATAATAATAATAATAATAATAATAATAGCAGTGCTAAGAATTATTCTTTATTCTCTGTGAATACTAGCCATCCCCCACAGGGCTAGAATAAAAATTGTTGTAGGATCTGGTCACTTTCTAGTGGATTTGACGAGATCTGCCAACATAGATACGTGAGGTGTACTGCAACCATGAGGCTCTCAATTATTTTTTACTACTGTGTGGACTGCCAGCACACGGGGATGCATTATCCCTTTGCATGCAGCAGGTGCGGCCCCACTTGTAGCTCTTGTGGCAACGTGGACTTGGGCCCACAGCACTGGCTTTGGGATCAAAGACCTTCCCCCCAATCTCCCTGGTGGTCGAAGGCCCCCAGACTCCCTGGTCCAGTAAGCTCTGGTTCTATCCACAGTGTGTGTGTGTGTGTGTGTGTGTGTGTGTGTAAGAGAGGGTCAATGAGTTTATGTGTGTGTGTGTGTGTGTGTGTGTGAGTGCAAGAGAGGTCAATGTGTGTGTGTGTGTGTGTGTAAAAGAGAGGCAATTTGTGTGATCAGCTGTACATCCTAGTTTTTATTGTGTTGTTATTTTGTTTACAGATTCTCCAGAAGATGGTGCTCGGGATTTGAGGGGTTTGAAACGGGGTAAGAAAAGACTGGTAGGTGATATGCTGGAGCAGTACCTCCAGGAACATATGGAGCCACCTGCTAGCAACGAAGACTTGCAACTGCAGCTGGAAATTCTGAAGAAGGAAGTAGTGGATCTATAGAGGGAAAGAGATGCTCTGCTACTTGATGAGTCTGAATGAAAGAAAGAAAAAGAATTCCTTCTTGAGCAGATCAAGTTCACTACTGATAAGGTCACTGAGCAGTTAAGGAAATAATTAACTTCGTATTTTTCGCCTTCTCAGATAAATGTTTTTCTAAGTGTAAAACTTGTATCACACTGGGTTGAGGATGACATTAGAAGAGCCTTAACATTGCGCAGTTTGAGCCAAAAGGTGTATAATTTTTTGCGTGATGTTTGGAAGTTTCCTTTGCCATCTAACTCTACTTTATATCGTTGGGTGAGTAAGTTTGATTGTGAACCAGGAGTGTTGCACTCTGTCATTAGTCTGATGCGGCTAAAAGGAGAGTCCATGGATGCCCGTGATCGTGTCTGTGTCTTATCTTTTGATGAATGCAGCATTGCGCAGGAGTGGACTTATGACAAGGGAAAAGACATTCTTTACAAACCAAAATCAAAAGTTCAGTGTGCCATGATTAGGGGATTGGTCGGTTCTTGGAAGCAACTAATATTTTGTGATTTTGATTGTAACATGACAAAGGATATTCTTTTCAATGTCATCAAAGAAGTTGAAGCAGCTGGATTTCCTGTGATAGCTGCAGTCAGTGATCTTGGGCCCACAAATAGAAAATTATGGAAATCACTTGGTATCTGTATAGGCAAAGATTTCAATCCCAGCCAACCCAAAATATCCTTCACAAATCCATGTGATTCGGAACGCGATTTTTTTTTTTTTTTTTTTTTTTTTTGCTGATGTTCGACATCTAATCAAGTTGATCAGGAACAATTTTCTTGATTGTGATTTTAGGATGCCAGGAAATATAAGCATTACTGGTGAATGTGTTCTTAAACTTAAATAAAAAAGCGTGAGTGACTTGAAAACAACACATCGTCTGTCGGATAAACACATCACTTCCAAGAGTGTGCAACGAATGAAGGTAAAGTTAACTACTCAGCTACTGTCAGAAACAACTGCAAAATATGTAGCTTATTTTGGCTTAAAAGTAAGGATTGGGATGCTACCAGCAAATTCATCTCCTTATGTGACTCATGGTTTGATGTTAATAATTCTAGAGTGCCATATGATTATAAAAAATCCAGGAATGCGTATGGATTAAGTTTGCAGTGTCAAGATCAAATAGTAAATGACATGAGGCAAACCATGGAAACAATGAGAGTTGGCTCATATAATCACATGTATTTGTTTCAGAAAGGATTACTTTTATCTTCCCATTCCTTGCAAAAACTCTATGAAATGGTAACAAAATCCTTTGACATAACATTCATACTAACCTACAGGCTAAACCAGGATGTGGTGGAACATTTCTTGGCTTCTGTTAGGCAAATGGGGTCAACTTATGATCATCCATCCACTATGTCAGTGAAAAGACGTATAAGACGTTATTTGCTTGGAAGAAATACTGCTTTGGTTAGTGAAAACTATAACTGTGAGCAAGAGTGTCAAGACAAGAGCCTTTCTGAAGGTTCATTTAGCATAGATGAAGGTCACTCAGTGGAAACTAATAAGGAAACTGATAGTTCACTGGAGCATGAATTATGCTTATCAGCTATGGTCTTTTTAGCCTTTAATGATGACGTTTTGCCAGAAAACGAAAACTTGGAAAATGAGGACCCATATGACATTGATGATAAACTAAACTTAGAACAACCTACAGAAAATGAAGTTCTCCAGTATTTTGGTGGTTTTATTGCTCACAAATTTCCTTAATATCAGTCCCTAGGAGCAAAGGTGGAAAGGGATGATAGTTCATGGATTGGATCAGTTGACAGAGGTGGAGCTTTAATGAAGCCTTGTTCTGAATTCCTAGAAAAATAATCTGTAATTGAAAAATTATTTAAATGTTACAATGGGGAATCAAAACTTAAACCAGGTAAAGGATCCATTAAACTCTTGACTTGATACATATCAGAAGTAATACAACTCCCCACTGATGTTATAGCTTACTTTGTCAGATGCCGTATGTTCAAGAAAATGTTAAAGGTAGTCAAATGAATCAATGATGAAATGTTACAACAGTGGAAAATATTACTCCCATTTATTTGCTTATTGTTAATTTTAATATGCAGTGTTATACTCAAAGGTGATTTTAGTTTGGTCGTATATTATTATCCACAGACCACATAGCCTATTTGTGATTATTACCTTTGTTTAGCCATAATGTACATTCAGATTTTATTTGCTTATTATTGGTATTTTCAATAAATAGTGTTACTATCAAAGGTGGTTTCAATCTGGTCTTATATTATTACCCACAGAACAGATATCTGTGATGATACCCATATTTAGTCATAATATACATTCTGACTTATTTGCTTATTGTTATATTTAACATTTAGTATTATATTCATAGGTGAATCCCATTTGGTCCTTCATTATATATCAGTGATTATATATCAGTGATTATTTTCCTCAGTTACTAAAAAAATTGATTAGTTTCTCTGTCCTTAATATATACACGCATATATACACGCATTCTTATTTGATTTTGGTTAATCTTGTATTGTTCGGTTTGAAATAAAAAAAACCCACACAGTTTATGACAACTGTACTGTACAATATATGTCGTTTAATTACCACGTATGGTGGCGGAGAGATATGGGGAGGTGGGCGGAGTCAACTGTCAACGTAGAGAGAGCGAGCGAGAGCAAAGGGGGCCATAGTGACGTCACGGCGGCTGCGCGTGAATGGACTTGGTATATGTGGTCTGTGGTTCTATCTTGGAGTATCTTCCTGGGATGTGCTTCGGTAGTCAGGGGTCTGTCGGGCAGGAGGCTATTCTGCCCCTGGAGAACATCATCATCAACAACAACAATCTCTCTCTCTCTCTCTCTCTCTCTCTCTCTCTCTCTCTCTCTCTCTCTCTCAGCATGCATCAAGCAACACCTTCCCTACTTGTGTCTGAGTATTTTCTTCCTCTCCATGTCTATTTTATTCTGCTTGAGGTACTGATCCACATCCACCTGGCTTTGCACCAACAGTTCCCTGAGACCAAACCAAGCATCAATCACCTTCACACCCAGGAACGTATATCCCTTCGACTCGAGAAAACGCAGGATGCCCTTCGTTCCCCCTGCCACGTGGTTCACTTCGATGGTGATGAGTCGAAATTTTACCTTGTCCCAGGGAATGGTTTGAAGCACCTGAAGAGAAGGAAAGAAAAGAGGAAAGGATGGTTAGATTAGATGAGTCGATGGAGAGAAGGAGGAGAAAGATGGTTAGCTTAGATGAGAGGGTGGAGAGTGCTAGGAATGAATGTTGGAGGATGAATGGAAGGAAGGATGATTAGATTAAACGAGAGGATGGAGGGAAGGATTGTTCGTTTGATATTAGATGCCACAACAGCGAGGTCATATAGCGCCAGAAAAAGGTGATAGAGAGACGAGACAGCAAGCAAGAAGGTGGAGAGAAGGAAGGAGTGAGAAAGGGAGGGGAGGTTATATTAATAAGATTATGGAAGATGGATGTGAAAGTGCATCAATGTACAGTCAGGAAAAATAAAATGACTGCATGTGCTATAAGTCAGAAAGTGGGTACACACACACAGACACACACAAATATAAAAGCACACACACACACACAGAGAAAAATATAAAAGCACACACACACACACGAAAAAAAAAAAAGTTAACACACACATACACACCTTCATCTCGTCCCCCTCAATGTCCAGTGAGAAGAAATCCACTGTGGTGTAGTTTAGTGCCCGTAACAGCGAGTACAGAGGGAACACATTCACTTCAATGGTTCCCTTATCTGACGCCATTCTACCCAAATATCCATCTTGTCTGTATTGGAGAGAGAGAGAGAGAGAGAGAGAGAGAGAGAGAGAGAGAGAGATGCATTATAAGCAGCATATTATTAGTTAGTTAAAACAGGCAACACAATATACACTCTTGCCAAAAGTTATGAATATGTATCTAAATATATTATTGTCATACGTGGCATGATATAAAGTATTAAATAAATATATCCTGGTGGTTAAAAGCTCATATAATTATACTATAGTGAGGTTTGTAGATTATTATACATGGAGTTGTTATTAAGGGATCGAGGGGCTTTTGTTGGTGAAAATTAATGATGGAAGGCTACTGATTATTCCAAACTGCTCCCAGGAAACATAATTATCACCTCCATGCTATAGAGTAATAATGGTGGTTCTGTTTCCTGTCACAGCTTGGAGGAATCAGTAGTAGTCCTCCATTTGACCATCGAGAGAGTAGTATTCCTTTAAGAAACCCCGTGATGTAGCCTAGTTGATAATTTGGAGGTTAGCGAGTCCTTCAAATATTGTCACGAAACTCCACCTATATGGAAGGAGCTTGTTTCGTGACATAGTCAGGAGTAATCAGAAGCCTCCAATTCTCATACACAATCACAGGGTCCTTAACAAAGTTATGTAATAGTAGTAGTCACGAACAATAATAAGTTTTCAGCAGGTGTTGTTGTTGTTGTTGTTTCGAATCATCTGATAAACCAGTGAACCAAATACTTTAAGGATTCACTGGCCTTCCAATTTCCCAACTAGAGAATCTTCCCTTACGGACCCTGTGATCGTGTATGAAAAGTAGAGGCTTGATTCCCCCTGACCATGCCACGAAATAAGCTCCTTCCTTATAAGTGGTGTTTCGTGGCAATATTTGAAGGACTAATTTATCTCCAATTTTCTGACTACATCACAGGGTCCCATCAGGCTATTCAAAACACACTTGGATTTATTATGGCTCGTGACTGTACAGTCTCCTCCACTGCCGCTTTCATCACTACAGTGTTGTCAATGTGTGTAACCCACAAGGTGTGAACCTCCAGTGTCAACAACTCTAGTATCTGAAACACACACCACTATGAGTAAGTGGGAGGTTGTTTGAGGGATGATGGGGGCTAGGTTGTGGTGTGGTGTTCTATGGAGGCAGGGTAGGGCTGGCACTGTAAGCAGTAATGCAGTCGTCTCGGTCAGGTGCTATGTTTATGAATGTTCTATATAGGTCAAGGAAAATCTATTTCGTGTTCTACATCATAACGTTAATGATAGTTACTGCAAGTAAGAATAATATATCGAGTGTGGAATTTGAGCAAGTCACAGTGTTGCTATAACATTCCACACCACCATTATTCCTCACAAATAAAGATAGGCTCGTCCCTTCAAGTTAGTCACTGCAATATGATAATTATTTTGTGACGTTGACACAGGTTTGTTCATAACAACAATGTCCAACATTGATTATCCTTGTGGACAGTGGTAATGGCGTACTGACAGTAGTTATTATAAGTTGTTTCTTGACACTTCCAACCAATGATAATTCACTATATATATTTCATTACATAGTGAACCTTTCACAGCTTTTATTGTTCACATTACTCTGTGATCATAGAGGGATTGGATGAGGATGGAAACATAAATCATATCATATTAAGGTGTCGGATGCTTCATATGAATACAGTTGATGAATACAGTTGAGCTTCAAGGTGTTGATTGATTCATGGTATACATAAATTAATATTCTGATATTTCACGTTGATACAGATTACCTTGCACATTATTATGTGATTTACAATACCTCATTTACACAAGACGACTTATTTAATTAATTAGATCAATCGAGTTTATGCCATGACACTATGATGCTAGTAAACACCTAAATCCGTAAGTAAACCTGGCTTAGCGAGTGTCACAATAGTGTAGGCCATTTAATGTGTGCAGAGAGAGAGAGAGAGTTGACCTCCAAAACATTCGCGAATTTAACTTTGAATGTGTTAATTTTGTTGGTATTCTCGCTCGCTCCGTCTATAACCGCTTAGTAATGTCAATACTGAAGTTCAATATGTAATGAAAAAATATTACCAAGGTCGAAGCTTTCAAAATTCGATGTAAATATCAACAGTCATGACACAACTACCAATGTTCACAATGCTCGTAAAATGATGCAATTTGTTATAATTGACAGAAAATACAGCCATCGTCACAATGACTAACTGGGAGGAACCAACCTTTGGAAATTTATGAGGCCTGATTTTGATGAGTTATGTTCTAGGATCATGGTGACATTCTCAAACTCAACATTTAATATAATTTACATTTATGCAGTAACTATTATTTAAGTTATGATGCAGAATATGAAATACTTATTAGAGCCACGATGCGCTGCTGATGGCTGGCATATACTATACATTCATAGAGACATCTGGCTGAGACTAGCTACTGCCTTACCAACCCAGAATTTATTTTACTGATAATAAACAATAACAAAGGACTTTCCTAACTACCATAATGTTGTTGTCTACCAATGTCATGTTTGTTATGTAACAGATTTATATAGTTGACATATAGTTTAGTACAGCATTACTGCTAATTACAGTCCTCATGTTAACTTGTATCCGTACAACACCACGCCACTCTCATGCCTACACCCCTCCATTACCCTCCCCCCATTAGCACTGGCATGGGTTTCAGCTATACGATTCGAAACTATCGGTTCACACCTTGTGGGGTACAAACATTGACAAGGCAGTGGAGGAGACTGTACATAGACCACCACGATGATTATTATTATTATTATTATTATTATTTACTTGAACCGTAAGACGTCTGCCCTTGTCGTGAGTGAGAGTCCAGAGTTAATAGAGTAAGCCTTGCGGTGATGTGAGATGAGTTGGGAATACAGCTCCGGATCAGGTTCAACAAGCAGACCATTCCATCCCAAGTACTTCTCAAAATAGAGTGTGTTGCTGAGGTCCTCTCCTGTGAATGCCCCAGCCTCCAAGAACACTCCGCCCCTCTGATGGTGGTGGTGTGTTGGGGGGGGGGGGGGAAGAGAATACATCATTTAAAGATAGAATTAAAAATAGTGGTGGTGTTGGTGTTGGGGGGGGGGGGAAGAAATTTCGTCATTAAAAGTTTCATATGGTGGTATTAGGGGGAAAGAAAGTATGTCATGAAATTAAATTCTATAGGGTGGTGGGAAGAAAGCCATTAAGTTAAACATTTGGTGGTACTGGTGATGGTGGTGGAAGGAAAGTCGAGTACAGTCTGCGTCAACAGTCTTGTCGCCACATCTGCCAAGTCATGAAATACTACAGTATGGAAATATAAGCTTCACAGGGTCGTAAACTGAAGAACCAGAGAGATTTACTCATTTGTCCCATGGATATTGTAATTTTGAAAGGTGAATACGTTTGTTTGATGATTATATACGCACTATGGTATCCTTTAAGATGAAAACAAAAAAATAACGGACACACATTTCAACCCTGGTCCCTTATCAAGCATAGAATAGGACACGTCGCCTCTAAATAAAACAAAAACCTCTTCTCATCCTATACCCTATATATTATTATGATACCTATTAGAGGGCCTCCCGTTTCAGGCGTATCTGTTTCATAATTATTACACGTGTTTGTTACCACCTCACCATTCCCTTCAAGAACGTGTTGTCGGCGAAAGTACTCTGATTAAACTGGGAGAAGTCGACCCTATTGGGCTCCTTGAGGACGTAAGGGAGGGGTGACGGAGGTACTAGGTGTGTGTGTCGTATAAAGTTAGCCAGTCCTGTTTCCTCCTGATCCACACCCACGAAGTTGTCCTTGGTGACTATCATGACCTTCTTGTCCTTCTCTTCCATGGGTAGAGTAGTCGCTGATGGAAATCATGTTTATTAGAGTCATTCACAGAGTAAGTTAAGGGACCCTGTGATATAGTCAGAAAATTGGAGGTTAATGAGTCCCTTAAATATTGCCACGAAACACCACCTATATGGAAGGAGCTTGTTTCATGGCATGGTCGAGAGGAATCAGAAGCCTCCAATTCTTATACAGGACCACAGGACCCTTAATATTTTGATACAGTATAATATATCTGTGTGTATGTTTTTGTTTTGTTTTTTCTTTTACACTGCGTAAACATGAATAAGTAGGAACACAGAGGAATAGATACAGTAACCCATTACAATTATTCTCTTGGCGTCTATACGAGCCTAAAATTTACTATAGTTTTATACAGATTCAGGGTAGACATGAATGAATAGCAACACAAAGAAATACATTACATATTCCTTTTCTATTACCATGTATTTACTTTTCATTTATTTTACGTTTTGACTTTTAGCAGCTACGAGCCTAATAACTAAAACTTACCGAGGTTGTAAACAGAAGCAGGGTAGACATGATTGAGTAGGAAGACAGAAGACAGTGCCATCACCGCCACCACTCCTAGTCTCTGCCACCAACGCCAAGATACAGGATGTGACATTATCTTTCTCTTACCTCCTCCTTGCCAGGTCACAGGTCACTGCATGGGGTTAGGATGGAAGAGAAGGTCAGTCATACCGTAAATGTATCAAGTCGAAAATTAATTAAGAGATTTTTCACCAAGCGTTCTCATGCATGTGTTTGGAAAGGACCAAGAAAATAGTAGTATTAGTATGTCACTACTGAATCTGATCAAATCGTAATATTTCACGTCCATGATGACCGAGCTCAAACCACTGCATTATTGTACTAAGTCATTCTTAAATAGGGCTGGATACGAAACTTTTCTCTGGCTATCTTTCTATTTATTGGGTTAACACTTATGTATGTACAGTCACGAGCACTAATATGTATTCAGGTGTGCTTCAAATACCTAGAGACAGTAAATAAATGTACAGTTGGCTCCACTTCCGCGTTTACCACTTAGCGTTGCCAATGTTGAGCCATCCAGAAATTTGAATCCCGAGCCAAGTGTGATCATGATGCGAACCAATCACTACCGAGTGAGGTGGAAAGACGAGTTGGAATAGGGAGAGTAACTCTGATACATTGTGGGTGCAGGTCTGACTTGGACATTGATCACGGATGATTTTATCAGAGTAATAAGTAGTCCTGCCATATTACATGAATTTAAAATGTGCACAAAATATCACACCATATCTTTTCACGTCTTGCATTTATAATATTTGATTGATCATGATGAAGGTGGTGAGAAGAGTGAGGAGGGAAAGTGGAGTAGATTGAATTTGAATGAGTGCTGTGAGGGAGGAGTTATCATTGGGTAGTTAAGATTCTCCACTATAATGACTGATGATGAGTATCAAAATTAGCTTTACTTTGTAATATCTTACAATACTAAGCAGGTGGTGGAAGGTTAGATTTTTTAATATAGTAATATTTTCATTAGTTTAAGATACATTAAAAGGTTTGGTATCCCTGTGGACTCAAGCCAGTCTCCTTAAACTCTTCAATTGTCCTTTCTTTCCATTTATATCCTCCATGTTTGTCCTCTGCATCTCTTACCTTCTCTTATTATATCTTCCATGACCAGTGTGGTCTTCTTTCTTCCTCTTCATTTACTTCAAGATGTTTAAACTCATCCATTACCTTGATCACATGCATATTATACTTAGAAGTGACATTCATTCCTTTATCATCCCTAATTAGGAGACTCCTAATACCTACCTCACTATACGAGGAAAGGAAGCCGGATGAATGTATTCACTTGGTATAGTCGTGTGTGAATGTTCACGCTGCAATATTGACTATATTAAAACCCATGTAATTTCAATACAGAAGCTATTAAAGGAACGTTTATCGTCTTGAGATTACTCTCACTTGCAATAATACAATTATATGTATACCACAACAAATCAAAGTGATGATAAAAATATAATCATAGCGACAACAGAATTCTAATAATGAAAGGTAATGAATGTTATTGTAATGATTATTCCTCTTTTCTTTCCTAGTAAGAATTACTACATGACTCACTAATATAGCAATAATTATATCATTAGTAATTACTGATGTGTGAATTGTATTGCTACATAAAGTTTGTATATCAATTTACCATATTAAAGCAAATCCTTTGGAATGTAACATTACACTTGGATTTCGATACCAGAAGATTACTAAAGGTGACAGTCGGCTTTGTTGCTTTATAACCTCAAGTGCTTACTGTAATAATTCTCACCCTCTCCAATAATACACTACTCGAACATTGTTGAAGAATTTCCTCTTCAACCCATGCAACCCCATTTTCCATCTCACTCGGTGCAACCCCACTTTCCATCTCACTCGGTGCAACCCCACTTTCCATCTCACTCGGTAGTGATTGGTTCGCATCAGGATCACACGTGGTTCGGGACTCAAATTTATGTCTGTGTGGCTCAACATTGGCAAACGCTAAGTGGTAAATGCGGAAGTGGAGCCAACTGTACAATAAGATATCCATTGGAATTAGTTCGTTGGTAAATTGAACTGCTCAAAGTTTCAACCAAAGCTGTATACTTATTAGTGCTCGTGACTGTACTTACATACACATATACACGAGAATCACTGGTAAACACTAATAGTTATGGCAGGTGTATGAAGGGTGAGCGAGTGTGGAGAGTTGTGTGGTTACCGTGTGCATGAATACAGGAGAACAGCTGCAGGAGGACGCAACACACGGCCAGATGTAGTGGACAGTCACAATCAAATAACCACCGATACTTTCCTTCCATCGTAGTAAATATCTTGGTAATAAAGAACAACACGTGTATGATTTTGCAGCACCTCATAATATTTATAATAATTGAGGGGGTTGAGTTGACGTAAGGTGTTGTATGATTATATTTTGATGTGATACTGAATTATTTGCACGATGGAAGAAAAGTGTTAATGGTTATTTGATTGTGGCTGTACAAGAGGATGTGAACCGAGGGGTGGACTGTATGTTAATGACCAGGGCAGTTTGTTTGTTATTTGAGCTTAATGCCTATCGATTTCGTAATGGTCATTAATGTGATATAATTATAGAGTGATAGAGTGTGTGTATGTGGAGAAGTGTTGTACGTGTGTGTTGTGTGGCCCTCTGTGTGTGTTGTGTGGCCCTCGTATGTGTGGCCAGATACACACGGCCACTTTTATGGTGGCCGGGGGGGGGGGGGAAGGTATTAATGGATTATTCACCAAGTGTTCTCATGCATGTGTTCCGAAAAGGAATATGAAAATAGTAGTACTAGTATATCACTACTGAATCTGCTCATTTCGTGAATTTTCTCGTTGATGATGACTGATATCAAAGCACCTAAAGTAGCTGTATTATTTTATCACACGTCTGTCGAAGAAAATATATATTCCGACCGTTGTTACAAAATAAAGCAACGTTTTTATACCTCATGCAATGAAATCCCGGGGAAGACTGAGGAGAAGTGAGTCCAGCCAGCCTTATTTATGTACACTCGATCAAAAAAGTATCGCGCATTTCCCTCGTGAAACATTCTGACACTTAAGACGATGGCTACTGAAAACGAGCTTGTTTATCATGAGCTATAGCGATCATTTACAGAACCATCGGACCCCACTTGCGCGATACTTTTTTGACCCAGTGTACAGTCTGTTACAGTTCCGACTGGGCCACCCAGTATCGAGAGATCGTAGATGTGGCAGCAGTGTGTGTGTGTGCTCGAAAATTATACGGATCGTCAACACTCTCCCTCTGTAGTGAACATGACCCTGTCTCAAAGTTCATTCCATAGATGGCGCTGTGTAGTTGTGGAAGGAATGTGGACTGCAGGGTTGAAGTTTCGGGAAACATCTATGCTCGTGCCAATGAGTCATGAGCTCTCAGGCAGAGTGGTTGAGGAATGCTATTATGGAAATTTAACAACTATATTACACAATGATCAGGTGAAGCTAAGGTAAAGTTGTTCGTAGCCTGAACAGTGAATATTTCTTCTTAATGGTTATCATGTTTGGCATGCAACATTGCTCAGCCGTTCTGACAGAGCTCACGTCTCGTTGCCACGATTGTTATCTTGTTTTTCTACCAACTAGGATCGGGCAGATAGGTTGTTTTCTTTGGCCATCATATTTTGGTAAGCATAATTTGAGATCACCTTTGATTTCGTATTTTATTTGTAAGTCAGGTATTACATGCATAGTAAAATTCCTTCATTGCTAAATACTTTTTCTCTCTCGTAATAAAAATGTTAAAGTCAACTGTAACTCTCTCTCTCTCTCTCTCTGAAATAAACACCATCTTATCTTATCCTATCTCTATACTAATGAAATCGAACAGAGAGTGAGGACCAATTCCACAGTTGTTCGTTGTGATTTGTTAGCACCCAAACGAAAGAAACTAAACTGTGTAAATGACTTGTGTCTGATTTATTGGAAGCATCTGATGAGTAAAGTATGCAGCTATTGTAATAATACAAATGCTCAATTAATAGTTTTGGTGAATAGGAATAATCAGCTTTTGAGAAATAACGAAGCCTTACAAGTGTGTTTCGGGAGGACTCTTGACAAAATGACTGTGGAATCAGTCCTGGCTCCCTGACATTCTACGTTAATAAACAAATTAGTAGTGTCGAAATAAGCGATCGTTTTGCCAGTGATAATCAACTCGCATTGATTGTTAACTGGGTTATGTTTGTTTTGAACCCACAGGTGAACGGGGAAGAGGCATTACTCCTAACGACCAAACGTGTGTTTAACCTACTAATAGATTACCCCAAGTTTTGCTAATAGATACATTAATGTGTGCATAGTAGTAGGTGATCTACCAAATTTGCACACCGTTCACATAATGATGGATTTGTGGAGAAGAGAAGGGCGAAGTCTCAGAAAGTAGCCTAGGTGGGCAAGGTGAACTTCGTTGGAACCCCATAGAGAACATGTGGGCTAATATGGTCAACTGCTGGGAGCCAGAGATGGTGGAGCGGAGACCGGAGGCACTAATGGCTCATACCCAGGCTCAGTGGGAGATGTTCCGCAACAAACCTAACAAATTCGACGCATTGTGGCCTCTGTGCCCGATAGACTGCGTGCCGTCATAGAGAAGGAAGGTGGCTGGACTGGATATTAATTGTCAATGTAAATAAAAAATTATTTTGTTTAAATAAATGTTGTTGGGTTGTCAAGGATTGTATAACTCCTACTTTGGCTATTTACATTTATAGAGTGTTCCTGTCTATTGAAATTATGAACCTGTAAAGATGACGAAAGTAGAGAATAACCAGAGTTTTATCTTTCCCCCGGCCAACGAGGGTTCAACCGCCGATTTTACAGCTGGTTAGCATATTTCTCGAATTTGGCTGGAGAGCAAGAAGTGCTGGGACAAAATTAAGGAAAATTGCTCCTAACATATAGGAATAAAAGTAACCATAGGAAATTTTTTAAATAGTCTCATTGTCTTTCCCAGCTCATTTTACCTACTTGACTGCATTTCAACCCAACCATACTTAATCTAACCTAACTGAACGGATTGCATTGACCAGGTCAGAATTGAAAAATATGCCTCCGAATAGGGGACCCTCTGAGTGTGGAGCGTGTTTTAAGATGTGATCTCGGGCACGGACGCGAATATTTTATATTTATTTATAATGCAAGTAAATCTTGGTTTAATCACGTGTTCTGTCTGACTTTTACTAGGAGCTAATTTTCTTTAGGATTATTACACATACAGCATGATATCGGTAATGTCAATTTAGACACATTCTTCTTTAATTTGTGTAGCTAACGTTATCCATTCATTACTTGATGATTCGAGAGAAAGATACACAGAATATGAGAGAGGGATAGTTTCGGAGTAATTTCATAATTCGTAGGATTTATGGTAACGGGTGATACAATAAACAAAGTAATAAAAATCTTTAGGATTTTATCATTATAAGGAGTCGTTACTCTGAAACGCTCATCAAATACTGACTGGCAAACTACATTCCTAGCTAAAGTAATGACCCTACGTATCCGTCTGCTCAACCGGTGCCTTCCAGTGAACTTCACCTTGCCCACCTACTTTCCGAAACTTCGCCCTTCTCTTCCCCACAGCCACACACCGTTATCTCTGGAATAAATCAATCATTATGTGAACAATGTGCAAATTTAGTAAAACACCTACTGTTATGCACACACTATTTTTCACTACAAAAGGTTAATTAGCAAAAATCTGGGTAATCTATTAGGAGGTTAAACACACGTTTGGTCGCTAGGAGTGATCCCTCTTCCCCATTCAGGTGTGGCTTCTAAACAAACATAACCCAGTTAATATAACAATCAATGCCAGTTGATTATCATTGGCAAATTGATTGATTGATTGATTGATTTTTGGCGCTGCAACATCGAGATCATATAGCGCCAGAAGAAGGTGATAGAAGAGGTGGGACAGCAAGCAGAAAGGAAATAGAAAGAAAGGAGACAGTTGAATAACTGAAAGAGATTGGCTGGGGCCGAAGGGGCGCCAAAACCCTTAAAGTATTGCCCTCTATCACTACCGGCAATACCCCCCTACGGGGTCTAAAGGAGAAAGGGAGAAGAGGTGGAGATGAGGGAAAGGTGAAGAAAGAACAGGATAAGAAAAGTGAAAAAGTTAGAAGGAGGTGAAGAAGAATCTATCATTGGCAAAAGATCACATATTTCGACACTTATGTGTTTAACGTGGAATGTCAAGGAGTCAGGGCCGGTCCCGCATAGTCATTTTGTTTGTCAGATTCCTCCCCAAACACACTCGTAAGCCTTCGTTATTTCCCAAAAGCTGAGTATACCTATTCACCAAAACTATCAAGCACTAGTATTATTACAATATCTGTAAACTTTACTCATCAGGTTAATCCAATAAATCAGTCAAAAGTCATTTACACAGTTTAGGTTCTTTCGTTTGGGCGCTAACAAACTACAACGAACAACTGTGGAATTGGTCCTAAATCTCCATACGATTTCATATCTAAATAGACTGGATAAGATAAGATAGTGTTCATTTGAGAGAGAGAGAGAGAGAGAGAGAGAGAGAGAGAGAGAGAGATTACGGTACACTTTAACGTGAAAGAGAGAGAGAGAGAGAGAGAGAGGGAGAGGGAGAGGGAGAGAGTGAGAAGGAGTATTTAGTAATGAAGAAATTTTACTATGCATGTAATACACTGTAACGTGACTTACAAATATAATACAAAATCAGAGGTGAACATCAAATAATGCCTACCAAAATATGATGGCCAAAGCAAACAACCTATCTGCTCGATCTGCTCGAGTTGGTAGAAAAACAAGAAAACAATGCAATGTTGCATGCTAAACATGAAATCCATTAAGAAGAAATATTCACTGTTCAGGCTACGAACAACTTTACCTTAGCTTCACCTGATCATTGTGTAATATAGTTGTTAAATTTCCATAATAGCATTCCTCAACCACTCTGCCTGAGAGCTCATGACTCATTGGCACGAGCATAGATGTTTCCCGAAACTTCAACCCTGCAGTCCACATTCCTTCCACAACTACACAGCGCCATCTATGGAATGAACTTTGAGACAGGGTCATGTTCACTACAGAGGGAGAGTGTTGACGATCCGTATAATTTTCGAGCACACACACACACTGCTGCCACATCTACGATCTCTCGATACTGGGTGGCCCAGTCGGAACTGTAACAGACTGTACATACACAGATTACACACCAAGCCAGACACGGCCACCTGTATGCATGGAGCTGCTGAATCCATGTATGTGTAATATATCGCTTGCTTACACCTCCTGAACACATTGCCTAGCCTTTGACTAAACCAACCACGCATACTTGATCAATACTAGACTGACCGTCGCTAACAACACAAGCTACGGACACAGTTCACAGATGCTATATATTATTATTTGACGGTATTGTATATTTCACTGCTGCTGCCTCATTGTTTGTATAATTGTTGCTTCATGCCATGTTCTTGGATAATTATTACTGTATGGTGACGGCTGTACATAATGAAACAAACCCATCACTACACACTCTCACATTAACTAACTCAAATATCATACAAACAGGCAACATTAGTTTTTCCCCCTTAGATCCTTGCACGTCACTTGCATCATTTCTCTCTAGGTTTGCAATGCTTAACAAATGGAAATGAAATAACTAGAAGGGGTCGCTTGTGTGTTGTGTTGTGGACGAGGTGGATCGAGTTAACATAATACAACAAAATAGATCCTTTTCTTGTATAATTATATACTGAGGTATGTGTACGTTAGTTTGTTGTTATCTAGCATTGACTGCATTCATTGTCAGTATCTAACTTTACTGTATGACGTCATTGTGCAGAAAGAGATGAATGCTACCGTTTCCAGGCTTAAAAATTACCACCATCACCACTACTACTACTACTATTACTACTACAACAACAACTACTACTACTATTACTACCACTACTATAACAACTACTACGACTACTACTACTATACTACTACCACTACTACTACTACCATACTACTACTACAACTACTACTACTACTACTACTACTACTACTACCCGTATTGTAAAGTAAATGTGTAGTCACTTTATATTAAACTGTAGGGATAAAAGAGTACGTACTGTACAATGGAAATCACTTATCCCCTGTCTCACCTTCTCTCTATGTGTAGTTTCGTGGTTTGTCTGAGGTGTACAGAATATTCTTATCATTACCTTATCTCAATGTCGATAAGCCATGGGTGTGTGTGTGTGTGTGTGTGTTAGATAAAGGAAGCACACAAGACACACGTCTTATCAGTTACACACACATACACACACAGGGCTCAGTATTGGCACCAATAATGTTCTTAATTATAGAAGTGATATAGAAGTACATGTTACAGATGGCACTTATATGAATATGTTTGCTGATGATGCAAAGGTACAGTACAAAGAATAATTAAAAATGAAGACTGCTGTAAAAAGTTACAAGAAGGCTTGGAAAAATGGTAAACTGGAGTAATAAATGGCAGATGGAGTTTAATGCAGATAGGTGTCATGTTATTAATTAAGTTTGGAAGAAGTGAGAGAAAACTAAATTGACAGTACAAGCTTGGAATCAAAATATTAAATGAAGCAGAGAAAAAAAGAGGTTTAGTGGTAATGATAAACAAGAAATTGACACCAGATGATCATATAAATTAAAAGGTGAGAAACATATATACATTGTTAGCAAAATTGAGGGCGGCCTTCACTTATATAATGTAGAAAAAATGTCTTTCCTCTTCCTCAGTGCTTTCACTGTTCTTCTTTTTGCTTTTTCCACTTTTTTTCTGAGTGTTTCTCTATCTTTCTTGGTTAGGCATCTGACCATTTGTATATTGTTCCATGCTTCAGAGTCTTTTAATTTCCCGGCATTTCTCAATATAGTTTCTATCATGTTACGATTTTGTAAAATTATCTTTAGTGGTCTCATTTCATCTTTTTCATATTTCCCCATTCTGTGGAATTCTTCTATCTTTATTTCTTATTCCTCTTCTTCTATTATGGTTTGCATTATGCCTGTGATTTTGTTAATTTCTTCTTTATCTCTAGCTCTTTTATTTCTTATTTCATCTTCTTTTACTCCATATATTATAATTGATTTATTCATGTCAATTGTCTCTCTGACAAACTTTACATTTTTTCTTATTACTTCTTTCTTTATATTCATTATCCCTTTATCTTGCTTCATGTTTGTTTTATCTCTTCATTTTCCTTTAGAATCTGTGCATATGTTTTAACCACTTCTTTGCATGCATTTACTACTTCATTTGCCTGTTCCATTTTCTCTTCATTTTTCTCTAATATGTTACTGGCCTTTACCAAAACATCTCCTTTTTGTTTATATCTTTCTCCTGCTCTACTAAATTTCCTCCTATTTCATTAGTTTTGGATTTTACTGTTTTTAGTTCAGTTGACATTTCTTCCAATGCTATATCTTTCCTATTCATTTCCTTTACTCATCCCTCATTTCTCTTTTTAGCTTCTATTAATGCTTCTTTTCTTTCCATTACTTCATCCTCCATTTTTTTAGCTCTTCATATTACCTTGTTTAAATCAACAAACTCTACTAAATCACAGTAATCATCGTCCTGTTTCTTTTTTTTTCCATCTCTTCTTGACATGTCGAACAAACTCATGTTTGGTTTTTTACTTACAGTTCAGAGTTGACATCATTACTGCTTGCCTCACCCTAGTGGAATTTGCTGTATCAGCTGTTATGTCTGAGATCTGAACCTGGCAGTACAGTTGCCAGATTCACTCTTTTCTTCTCTTAGTATTTACACTTTTTGTTACTTTATAATCACTGCACTTTTTCACTCATTATCTTCATTTACTTTTATGTGACCAATTAAACACAAGCTTGACTCAAATCCATAATTATACAAATAGATAGTGATGACTTCTGCTGGAGGCGTGGGGCAGACGTCTTCCAATCCTAGCACAAATCTCAGTAGTATCCACAATAATTCTTTTGCCTAAAATAATAATGGAGTATTTCAAACCTTTGCAAACACTCTTAACAGAATGATCGCATTATTGCATGAAAATATTTGTCTAACATATAGCTGCACAGGTATTACTGTTCACATTTTAGACATTGGTATTAAAATGGTAAGGAAGCACTTACGTTTCTACCCGGGTGAACAGACTCCAGAATACACAGTACAGGTTATTGGTAATGCAAGGGGAAGCAGTACATGTAAGTATACGGGACGCCAGCCTGTCGTGTAGCGTCGTGGAGAGTCCGTAGTTGCAGGGGAGCGTCTGTAGTTGCTGAGACGAGTGGTGAAGGCCAGGGCTTCCATGAGTTGATGAAATCTTACCCTAGAATGTTGTCGATTTTACCCTAGATTCGAGTGTTTTACCCTAGATTGTCGAAGTTGAGTCGGAGTTGACCATTAATTGTTGATTAATGTACTATCATACATAAGTTTATATATTGCCCCCCCCCCCCAACACACAGGAAAAAAACAAATGCATCGTAGATTAATGGGTATATTATTTAGAAATATGCAGTTGTAGCAACATACTCTAAAAAATTATACTTCCTATGCTTTTCTATTTCATATACCTACTGTAATATGAAATGAAATCCTTTAAACAAGAAAAGTAAAATGTAAAAACAATTACCTTGCATGAACTAAAGAATAAAGGGTTGTTTTTCTTATAAAAAACACGAAATATAATGTAGATATAGACAGCTAGCAAAAATTTATACCCAATACAGTTTTACATTTACATTCACATAGCACTTGTTTGAAAGATGCAATAGGCTTAATATAAAAGGCATAAAAGCACTCATGGTTATGCTTAGAATATTCGTACGTACGACATATTTACTTATGGATGACTCTTGGTTGCACCCACACAATACCGAATGGGGACAGTTCACAAGGAGAAGAAAAGGCGGAAAAATCCTCTTGATTATACGCAATATTCATCCTTACGAACTATTTACGTAAGGATCAAAGCCACATGAGTTCCAGTAGGTTGGTACCCACCTACCTATGGCGCCCGGGTCTGCTCATACAAGTCACGGGGATGATATGTACAGTATCTTAATCGGACACGGTTGAATGAGAACCAGCCTGCCACCAGATTGGCACCATCCCTGGCACACCTATCCATAGGACGGCAGATTACCCTAGAATTACCCTAGTTTATGCATTACCCTAAACACTACCCTAGGAAGGTTCCAATTACCCTAGTTTAGGGTATTTTACCCTAAATTGGAAGCATTGGTGAAGGCTTGAACAACACGTGTGATCGGTGTGAGAACACGTGTGTTGCAGGTGGACAGCGAGACAGGGCAGGAACCACTTGGTACTGGAACTAGTGGTATAGTCTGCCTCCCAGTGGCTGGCAGCCCCTTTTATCTCATCGGCCGCACTGTCTAGGATGTAGCATCACTCACGTGACTTCCCACCTCGTGCGGCTTGGTGAATCACTGAGCGGGAAGGAGTAGGGTCAGGCTAGGAGGAAGGATTAACCTGTCTGGCCAAGGGATTAATGTACTCGCCGTGTCTGAGGGCTGTCTGGTGGTAGAGGTGCGGTCCCAGACAAAGGGATGGAGTGGCGTGCATGGCGACACTACAGTACCCCCCCTCCCCCCCATGGCATGAATTTTATTAAGGGGGAGGGTAGGGTGTACAATGCATTCACACAAAATAGACATAGAAAAAATATATATATAACCATATACAATAAGTCATAGAGCAAACAAATATAGATATAACCGCTCAAATAATAACTGAATATTATACAGAAATGTACGGGTAAGTGTGGAGGGTAGGAGTGGGAACCAAGGTCAGTGTGTGTCAATTAGTAGTAGGGAGAGTGTGTGTCAAGAGGTGTGTGGAGTGCGTGAGTTTCTGGGTTGTGTACCATTGGTACGTATTTTGCCGGGTGTCTTACAACACACCCTGAACGAGAGGTGAATCCATCAGGGACCATCACAGGTTCGTCATCCCGCCGCTCCTGTTGTGGGGGTAGAGGTGTAGCCGGGCGAGGTGAGGGCGTGCGCTGGCGAGGAGGGCTGGCAGGACGAGGAGGCGTGGCTGGTATGATGTGGATGATGGGTGGCCGTTCCTGAGGGAGACTAGAAACACATAATTCAATGGAGGCAGGTGTGGGTTGGGCTTGTGGAGGATGGGGTAAAGGTAGGGTGGTTTCAGGTATAGGGGAGGTAACGGGATGGGGAGGGGGGAGCGTGGGAGTGACCGTAGGGGTAAAGGGTTCAGGTAGGTCAGGATCAGGTGTGGTGACGTTAGGAGGGGAGGCAGGATTGGCACTAAGGGAGGAGATAGGTTCCTGGGGGTAAGGTGTGTCAGGGAGGAGGGAAGGTGGTGAAATGATGGGTACAGGGATGGAGTCGGTGATAGGCGTGGATGGGGGAGGGGGTGAAGGTAGTAGGGAGAGAGGAGTTGATGTAACTGGTGGAGGAAGGGTAGTAATGGTAGGGTGAATGATTTGAGGTGTGGGAGGCACCTGCAGCACATGAGAGTGTGGGGTGTCAGTAGTGGAAGCGTGAGTAGGTAGGGTCGAATGTGGGTGAGGAATGGGGTATGTCGTAGAGGTTGCAGGTTGGTGTGTAGGTCTGTATGGTGTGGCGTATGGTGTAGGCAAAAGCGGTGGCCGGTGTGATAAGGGAAGTATATGGGGCACGTATGAGGCGTGGCGAATGGGAGGTGTGGTATGAGTATGCGTGGGTGTGGTTGGATGCGCGTGGGCTGTAGCAAGAGGCGCGGTGTGGGCAGGTTTTACCCGCTCCAAGGACATGACGTAAGGCTTACCGCGTATCTGTAGCATAACCATTGCTTCCACTCTAGAGAGTACGGGATGTGGGCCACTGTACACCTGCTGGAGTGGAGCGAGGTGGGAGTCCATGCGTAGAAGTAATGAAGGAGCGGTGTTGAGGTCAGGTGGTAAGTACTTGTGCCTAGTTTGTCGGCGCATAGGTGTAGGTGCGGCATTAGCGACAGTGCATTTGAGGGCGGAAAGGAAGCTGAGGCTGGAGGTGTCTGTCTCGGGCAACACGAGCTGGCCAGGGAGACCTCCTTCAGCGTAGTACGGATGGTCAGGAGGATGAGAGGAAGTGTGTCAGTCCATTGATCCGGCTGGAGTGCTCGGAACACATCCTCCAAGCGACGATGAAATCTTTCGACCATCCCGTTGCTCACAGGGTGGTAGGCAGTGGTCCGTTGTCGGCGCGTCCCCAATAATGTGAGCATGTCCTGCCAAGCCTTGGATTCAAACTGTGTGCCTTGGTCAGTGACGATTACTGATGGGGGACCAAAGTTAGACACCCAGTTGCATCCTCGGGATGAGGGGGGAGGGCCAACGATGTCGACATGCACCGTGTGAAATCTGCTAGAAGGAACGGTGAACTTGTGTAACTAAGCGCGCTGACAGGGAAGGCAAGCTGACATCCAATCCTTGACCTGCTTTCTCATTCCTGGCCATACTCCATGCCGACTAATAAGGCGAAGTGTACCTGCAATCCCCGGGTGGTTGATGGAGTGATAATGGTTGAATACAGTTTCTCTGAACTGCTTAGGAATATAGGGGCATAGCATGCTGCAGGATGTGTCACACCAGACTTGCGTTGTAATATCAGGTGCCGTTATGCGTTCCAGGCGCAGGCCAGTGTCGCCCACCAGGAGCTCCTGGAGATGAGTGTCTGTTTGTTGGGTGTGAGTGAGTGCAGTGTAGTCCAGAGGAGGAATGCATTGTATCGTCGCGATGAGTGGTTGTGACGGCGGTGCCCTCGAGAGTGCGTCAGCCATAGCATTGTCTTTTCCCCGCACGTGCCGGATATCAGTGCTAAATTCTGAAATGAAAGCGATGTGGCGAGAGACATGTGGTGACCAGCTAGCACCCAGTTGGTTCACTGCTGTCGTCAAAGGTTTGTGGTCCATACGTATGTGGAAAGCCCTACCTTCCAAGAAGTGTCGGAAGTTTTTCACGGCGTCAAGCATGGCCACCAGCTCCCTGTCAAAGGCGCTATATTTCCTCTGGTGGCTCGAGGCCCTTACTGAAGAACGCGATGGATTTCAGCACGCCCTCTACTTCCTGCTGTAGCACTGCTCCTATGGCGTCATTGGACGTGTCAGGAGGTCATGGAGTGGGGCGAGTGTTGATGTGGTGTGGGAGATAACGTGGTGGTAGTAATTAATCACCCCTAAGAACTCCCTAAGTTTCCTGGCCGTGGTAGAGAGAGGGAACTCACGAACGGCCTCCACCTTCTGTGGGAGAGGAGTCATTCCCTTCGGGGTGACGCGGTGGCCAAGAAAATCTATGTGATCTACCCTGATCATGCATTTTGATGGGTGTATCTTGTTTTCTTGATATCCTCCTCTGCCAGAGGGATTTGGTGGAAAGCCCTGCCGAGGTCAATCTTAGAAAATGCTGCACATCCTTGGAGCTTCGAGTGAAAGTCAAGGACGTGCGGAATGGGGTACCTGTCTGGGATTGTAGCTGCATTGAGGACCATGTAATTCCCTCAAGCCCTCCATTCTCCTTCCTGCTGTTTGGATACCATGTGGAGGGGTAACACCTTTGCGCTGTCAGATGGCCTGTCTACCCCTTGTTTGATCATCACATGGAACTCACGTTTGGCAGCCTCGAGTCATTCTGGGGGCTTACGTCGTGGCTTGGCAAAGACAGGGTGGCCCGTCGTAATGGTGTGGCGAATACCTGAGTCATAGATTTGTGGAGAAGTATCAGAAGAGCGTAGGAGAGGAAAATCATGTAAAATGTTCTTGTAAGTGTTCAATTGTGTAATGTGTGTAATGGTAGGTGTTATGCGGCGGCAGTGTTTGGTGGGGATAGTAGCTCCAGAATGTTGGTGTATGAGTCTGTTATGTTTGGCGTCGATTAGCAAGTCATGTGCCGTGAGGAAATCCAGACCCAGTATCGGTGCTTGAATGTCCGCCACAACGAAGGGCCAGACCACGTACTCATCCTTCAATAGGGCGACGCCCCTACTCCTGGTTCCATAGGTGGCGATAGGAGATTGATTTGCTGCGAGGAGATCATAAGCGGTAGAAGCCTGTCTCTTGCGATCCTTTTCCATGGGAGGTACTATGCTCACTTCTGAGCCCGAGTCAATTAGGGAGGTGTCTCCAGACTCGAGGTCCTCCACCCATAGGAGGGTACGAGTGGTACTGTGCGGGGGGGGGGGGGAAGGTACCAGTAGGAGGAAGTTCAGGAGGCGTGAGGGGGGCCATACGTGCGTGAACGTGGGAAGACAAACGTCGTGTAGGGTCCAGCGTGTCGTAACGTGGAGTGTCTGGAACATGCAGCAGAGACATATGAGTGGCATTGTGGCGCGGTTACAGGTGCCAGTTCTTGTGTAGCATCACTAGAGGCATATGGGAGGCGTAGCGAGGCTAGTAGAGGGGCGGCCTGGCGGTTAGGGAGGCGATGTGTTGACTCGAGGGTAGGGTAGTCGTCGTTACTGGTGCGTTGAGGCGAGGGTACGCCTGTTGAGGGCCCAGGGTGCTGGGTAGAATATGGGGCGGTGACTTGTTGGGCATGTTCTTGCCACTGCCTCACTCGTTTCCCTGGTTGGTGCGGGGCGTCTGGCAGGTGTCAGGAGATGCCCATTGGCATGGTGGGTGGCAATTATGGGCGAAGGTGCCGAAACGTTGGTGGTAGTGGCAAAGTTGCATGTGTGGTGTGTTATTATTGTCATGATGGGATGAAGTTAATGACTGGGATGGTGGTTTGTAATGTTGCGGTTGTGTTGTGTTGTGTGATGTAGGGTAATGTGGTAAAGGTGGGAGAATTCGTGGGGTTGGGGTGAAGTGTTGATGGTAATATCGGTGGTTGTGATGGGGATGAGTACTGACGAAGGGAAGACCTGAGTGGGGGTAACTGTCCGGGTGTTGCTGTTGTGTCATAGGTTGGTGAGAATGAGTGGAGGCATGTGTATGAAGTTGATGATGTGGGTAGGCGGAAACGTGTTGTGAAGTAGGCATATGTTGCTGGGGAAGTGTAGAACTGGAGTGGTATTGTTGAGTCGAGGGTTGAAGGGTCGTAGAAGGCGTAGCGGTGTGTGTGTGTGTCATAGCGGCGGGTGTGTATAACTGTTGGTGAGGGTGTGAGAGGTGTTGGTAGTGAGGTGAGGAAGGTGGTAAGTGTTGTGTAGCGGATGCTGTGGATGCGGGCGTAGTGATGGTGGTGTTGACGTGGTGGTGCTGCTGTCTGCGTAGACATAATGGCATCGGCATGTTTGACGTATTGATGTATTGGTAGATTTAAGTGGGCTTGTAGGTGAAGTTGAACAGTCACAGGGAAAAGCTTGGAATGCCGAATCTTGAGTATAGCATCTGAGAAGTGGTTGCCCGCCTTCTCATTTAGCTGCTGCATGTGACGTAAAACCGCAGACGGGCAGCGGCCATCCAGTTGGACATCCTCGAGGGCCCTCAGGTATTCATGCTCTGACATACCATGCGATGAGACAATAGCCTCCTTCAGTGCTTCGTACGATGGGTGTTGAGTGAGTGCAGTAGGGATAGCGTCGAACACGTCCTCCGGGAGTACTCGGAGGACGGCCTGGAATTTTTGCTCACTCGTGAAGTTCGAAGAGCACCAGAGGGTTACCATATGGCGAAACCACGAGTGTACATTGAGTGAGAATATTCCTACCGTCGTCGAGGCCTCATGGTTCGGAGGCACAATGTAGTCTCTGCTCGTTTGAGGCTTGGCTACCGGCCACCGTGGCAGGTTGCTGGGATGCAGGGTGATCCTCCCTTCACTGAGTGTCGCTTGTGTTGAGCACCTCATGCTAACACTATAGAACACTATTGCCTGGCCTGCCCCACTGTCCGACACTTGCTGCCCCGGGGCCTGCCACTTGATGTGGTTTGTCAATACCTGCTGAACCATCAGGTTCTGGAGGAACTTCTGGTACGCCACCCTCGTTTTGGTGGATTTAAGTAGGTCATAATGTAGATGTTTGTCTGTATGCTTGTGCTTCATTCTGTTATATGTGTGTGTGTGTGTGTGTGTGTGTGTGGTTGTAGTCATTGGATTCTCATGAGTCCCGCCTACCCTTATGTATTGTTGTCTGCCTGTTGAATGAAGCTACGGCGCCATGAATTAAAAAAAAAACCCACTTCCTATAATAATAATAATAATAATAATAAGTGATGATTCAGTAGTTTGGTTCCTGGAGTCTGGGAAGGTATTCAGTAAAACATCTCAGAGTTTACACAGGTTCGTATGTTTGCAATACTGTCATCGTCATCAAAGTGCTTCGAGATCATTTCAAAGCAGTGGGCCATTTTCCTCCTCTTAAAGTTCGAGTCTTTATTGTGATGTCGAGGCAGTGTTGAGGTCTAGACCTTGACAGGAATGAACGAATACGAACACAATGTTAACTGAACTCTCCTTCCTTCTCTCCTCCCCCCGCTTCCCTCTTCCATTACCTCCTCCCTCCCTTCCTTTCCTCCCTCCCCCCATTATGTCCCTCCTTCCCTTCCTGGCTCCCTCCTTCAACGAGGCTAATTTCACGCATGCGCATTTAGTCATGCTGAGTCCGTGGCAGTGTGTGTGTGGGAAATGGTGGGAACCGAGGTGATGAGTGAGGTCCGGTCTGGTGGATGGCTCAGTTCATCATCAACAGTAACAGTGACAGGACGTGCTAACAACTTGTTTCCATCAGTGATAGAGATTCATTTATATCACAGGTTTATTATTTCGTGTTGACTTGCTGGTGTATTAATCTATCTGGCAATTTAGTTTTTTTTCTTACAGTTTTCTTTACTATTCTTTTAATTATTCGTGTTTCCTTCTGTCATGTTATTATATATGTTGGCTTGCTGGTGTAATAATGTATACGGGATTAATTGTTTAAATCCGGGCTCGTTAACAGTGTTGACTCGTTCTTGTATTAATTTTAGTCATTATTAAGTGGTGGCTCGCCGATTTGTTAACTTGTTACCAGAGTTATTTATACACATATAAAGTAGTTATTAATATATAGTGCTGACTTGCCCGTGTATTCTTTTGTCTGTGGCTTTTATATTTTATTTATTTTTTAATGTGGTGTTTCGCCGGTTGATTAGAAAATTTCCTGGGTTGTGTTGGCTTGGTGACTTATTAATTGGTTTACCGGTTCATTGATGGTGTTGTCTTGCTGCATTATAATTCATTTGTGGGGTTTATTAATTTATTTGCTGGTTTGTTAATTCTTGTAAAGTTTAGATTTGTTTAGCTTTTTTATTTATAATGTTGATTCGTGTTTTTTTTTTTTTTTTTTTTTGAGGGGTTTAAAGTGTTTCACAGTTTTATTAATTTCCTAGCGTTTATTACTGTTTTTAAATGTACGGTCAAAGCAGTTAAGACCTTAATTTCATTCTTGAATTCAATTTTCACAAACGAAGTTATTCTGTACCTCGTCATTTTGTGTACAAAGGAGTTATAATGGTAACCTTTCAATTTCTGTTCAAAGTGCATTAATAATTTAGAGTTTTGTGATTAATAATTAAAATGGATACGTCCTGAAGTTACTTAAAATGTCTGTTACGTAAACCTGAAGTAAAATGCATTGCCTCTGATTTAATTGGATTGTTGAATTAGCGCGAATGCATTAAGAGTTAATGTAAATATTGTGTCGTTGTCACATTTACTTGAGAAAGATGGATGATGACAGGGGACAACAGAACTCCCTAAAGGTCCATAAGTATGAAACTCAAGGTCGCTCCCCCGGCGGTATTATGACCTTAGCTGTTGCGTCGCCGATAAAAAAAAGTTTCAATAAAGGTTACTTCCAAGCTAAAATTTTGTTCGCTTTCCATGACCGTAACAGACTTGATAGCATATTTACGTTCTGTATTGGAGTAAGTCTTTATGGGAGTAACCCATTGTAGGATATCGAAAGGCTACTGATTCCTCCATACTATGCCAGGAAACAGAACCACTCCATATGGAATTATACAGGGAGTGCGTTTTATAGAGGAGTGTGGAGGGCAACACCAACTTCAAAATTACCATAAGGCTACTACTTCCTTTACTACAACTACTGGCTACCCACTCGGCTCAGTGAGGGTTCCTGGAGTCGCTGCTTAAGGACCCTGTGATCTTGTATGAGCCTCGGTGACTTCTGATTAACTCGCGATTATGGCACGAAACAAGACTCCTTCAATATAGGTGGAGTTTCGTGACAAAGTTTGAAGGACCCGCTAACCTCAAATTTTCTTACCAAATCACTGGGTCGTAAATAGTAAAATGAGCTGGGAAAAGTAATGAGACCAGGTTAAGGAATATCCTGTGGACTTTTATCGCTAAAACTCGAGCGTCATTCTTCAATTTTTTTTTTTTCACTTTCATTTTACATATGTTGAGGAGCTCGTATACAGATGGGAAATGGGCAACCCGGAACTGCTTCGATATTTTTTAGAATAATTGGCGAATTACTTAGATAGGAAAATATTCTAGTGTTTCGTAATGAACGTGAAACACTTTACCAAGCTAACCTTCTGTTCGTTACCGTATTTCATGATAGTAAGGAAGACTTGGAACTCCTTCGATAATGTTATAATTATTGGCCCTTAACTTTAATAAGATAGTAAGACTAACACTGCTTCTAGATGAACGTGAAACACTACATGTAGGTAAGTGATATAAACATACTGTAGGAACTAGTGTGAACTCTTGAGTTTTTATGAATACCGACCTATAAAATATCAAGGAGGCAAGTACAGTGTTGATTAACTACTGGAGCAACTCTGACATCAAACCAAACCCTTAATGTGAATATATTACGAAAATTGAAGAAAAGTACTAATAGTGAAGTGATGTAGTGTCAATAAGTGTAAATATCAAATGAGGTAAAATAATGCCTTTAAGTGAAATAAATACGCGGTTAATGAATGAATACTATTAGGTTTGTCAGCAATGAGATAAATGTAAATATCAGCAATTGTAAGATTATTAATATTACTAGGTTCGTTTAGTACTGTCCTGTGATGGTGTAAATAATGAGATACAATAACTTCTGGGTTCATAGCAGAGCATCTAAATGAAAAAATATAAAGGTGGTTAATGAGTGAAAAGATAATACGTTTGTTGGCAAAGAGATAAACTCAAACGATATTGTATCGGTAAAAATGTTATACAGGTGTGATGGTGTACAGTAGGCGGCAAAAGTCGTGTCACTACATCTGGCAAGTCATGAAGTACACTCTCAATCGAAAATTTGTATCCAGGTCTTGTTGAAATTTCGAAACATTTGACATACTAGTGAACCAATTACAACGCTTATCCTGTTTCATATTTGCTTGAGCTCGTTTAATACTCGATCAGGGTATTCGAAGCAAGCCCGGATACATATTTTGGATCGCGAGTGTACAGTATGGAAATATAAGCTTCACAGGCTCGTAAAATGAAAACCCAGAATAGTTTACTAATTTACTTCCCCTGGATATTGTAATTCTGTGTTGGTGAATATGTTGGTTCAAAGATTATCCTTTATCTTTCAAGAAAGTGAGGAGACACTACTTTTGTCACCGACTGTACAATCCTGTTAATTATTATAATTGTTGAAAATGGTGTTGCTTTAATGTTTACAAGAACTTTGGTGAGTGTAAATATTGTTGAATGATTGAGAATACCACTACGTTTTATCAGCAACGAGATGAATGTTAATATCAGTGAATCATTGAGAATGGTGCTGCCTCTACACTTACAATAAGAGCTGTGTTAATAAAGTGTAAATACTGGTGGTGGAATGAAAATATTTACTTGCTGAAATTCGCGTGTGAGTGTAATGATAAAACTTGTAGTAGAGAACCATCAACTCCATAACACCGCTGAGCACCACACCAAGCCCACCTTACCTTACCTTACCAGTCAGTCAGTCAGTCACGTCAACAGAACATGAAGGGTGAGTGTTATATTTGTTTTTGTGCTCAGGTAAATATTTAAGAGGGTTAGTAATTATACTTTTGGTTTATTTAGAGACACATTTTTCCTCCATAGCATGCCGGGAAACGGGTCAAGGTTAACAAAATTCATGGTGGCCTATTCCTTGGAAAAGTCAGTTGATCTAGATTCACCAACTTGGCAACTTCAGACCGTAATAATACTAAGGGGACAGTAAACTTTTGATACATTAGAACACCTTGAATCCTTCATAAGTATGTCTGAAACTGGTTCAGATTAAACAAAATAAATGGTAGGCTGTTGGTTGGAATAGTTTGCAAGAATCGGTTGTTGGAGCGCTCCAGCTGTACCAACACTGTAAGAGTTCGGGACTAATAATTATGGAGTAATACTTTTGGGAGGTGATCTAGTAAGACAGTTTATGGACTTTTAGGTTGTTTGAAACTAAGGCTTTACAAAGTTTAGACCGGAAGACTTTTAGTGCCGATTCCACAGTCGTTCGTAAGCACGTAAACGAAAGAATCTTAGCCGTGGCTGAATTATTTAATGAATTTGGTGAGTAAACTATGCAATGATCATCATTATTTAACTGCTGGATAGATTTTGTGAATGTGGATGATCGGCTTTTGAAAAATAATGAAGCCTTACAAGTGTGGTTGGGGAGGATCATAACAAACCAAAGCCACTGTGGACTCGGCCTTTAGTCTGTGGGATGTAGGGTCGTGTGTTGTTTAGGTCGAGGGAAAATATAAAACTGTATAATATTGTCTCTGTCACAGGAACGTAAAGAAAATTATAAAATGAATTGTTAAAAAAATTAAAACAAACTATAATTTTTTTTATTTATTCATAAACGGTAACATGTATACGATCGGGGTTAGTGTTAATGGAGTATATATATTATATGAAATGTAGAAGGGCAAAAAAGGGAGTGCTTGGAGGTCAGAAGTGAAAGATGCAGTAGGGTAGAAAAGGAAGGCATATAGGAGAACGTTACAGAGGAAGTGAAAGGGAGATGGAAGAGAGAGTATAATGTATGTAAGAGACAAATTAAGAGGATGGTGAGTGAGAGTAAAAGGAGAGTGGATGAGGAGTTTGGTATGAAACTGAGTGAGAAGTTTAAAAAAAACAAGAAATTATTCTGGAAGGAGGTGAAAAGAGAAAGATAAGGAAAGTCTGGTAGCGTGAGAATGAAAAGAGAGGATGGAGTTACTGTGAGTGGAAGTGAGGAAGTGAAAGAAGTGTGGAAGAGGCATTTTGATCGTTTGATGAATGAGGGGACGGGAAGGGAGGCGGTGGTGACATTTTTTTTTTTTTTTTTTAATTGCGCCGTAGCGTCAATCAACAGGCAGGCAACAATACATACTGGTAGGCGGGATCCATGTTAATACAATGACTACAACCACACATACACACGCACACACACCTCCACTGATCCTGACATGACCTTTCAGCTATTTGAGGTTCTACCTGGGAATGGAGTACTCCAACTATGTAATGTCTATTCCGCCCCAGCTAGACTCACTCTTGAGGCTCTTCCTTCTCCAACAGTGCGTGGTATGGTTTATATGGGAGATTTTAATGCTCGGCATTCTGATTTGGGTGATGGTTCTGGCTCTATTAATCGTAATGGTGTTCGTCTCCTTTCATACATCCGCAAGCATCATCTGACACGCTGGGACACTGGTGGTGCCACTCATTGCCGGGGAGGTACTCTGGATTACATTCTCTCGTCTGGCCTGATAACATCTCAGGTCCAGTGCTTCTCCGTGCCAGACTTATTCTCTGATCACATTGCTCTTCGGTTTCATTATTCTCTAACGGCAGGGTCAAGTGCTTCAGCCACTCGTTTGCGTATTGCTGTGCCCCCTAAATATTGCCCGACTTTCATCTTATTCATGGCCCATGTATTCCCTACATATGACATATCATCAGCTGAACAGTTGTACTCTGATCTTGTATCTGCTACTCATGACTTTTATAGGCTATACGTCTCACGGCCACACCTCCAGCATCGCCATACTGCCCACTCCTGGATGCTGGATGCACGTATACAGGAGGCAAATGAGGAGGCTGAACGTGATGGCCTATTGTTTCAAGCCAACCCAACCCCTGACCTGCTCCATCGTTACCAGATGTCTAGGGACGCTTTAGTTGCCCTGCAGGAGTGTGCTCACATTGAGTCTTGGCAGCGGTTCATGGATAGCATCAACCAGCAAACAAGTGTGGCTTCTATGTGGCACCTCATCCGTCGGGTTGTTAAAAAGACACCGGCCACTGCTCGTCATCACACTCCAGCCGACTATGCCCAACAACTTGTCGATGCCTGGTCAGAACAATCTACCTCAGCCAGTCTACCCATCCACATACAAGAAGCACTCACTTCCCGTGCTGCTGTCCATCGGCTACGTCTAATGTCTGCTCTGTTGCAAGATGATGACGATGATGCAGAGGAGATAACTGAGGAGGAGTTGCGACGTGCTCTCTCTCGGGGTAGAGCTTCTTCCCCTGGTGATGATGGCATTACTTATGCTGTGCTGCGCCTACTTTAACAAGTTCCTGGGAACCCTCTACTTCTACTGTACAATCTTTGTCTTCGTGATGGTTGTGTACCACGAGCCTAGACCAGCAGCACAATAATACCCATCCCTAAGCCCGGCACTGCGAAGTTCAGGTCTATTTCCCCGACTTACTGTTTTTGTAAAGTTATGGAGAGAATCTTACTCAATCGTCTCGTGTACAGACTGCAAGACCGCCTTTCTCCATGGCTGTTTGGTTTCCTTCCTCACCGGAGCACACACCACTGCCTAGTCGACCTGTACACTCGCCTTAACAGGGACAGTGTGGTGGCCTTCATTGACCTTCGAAGTGCGTATACAGGATGTTGCTAATAGAGACGTCATTTTGGATCAACTGGTTGACTTTGGGATAAAGGGTATTCTATTACGGTGAATTCGGGGCTACCTGAGTAACAGAACCTCCCGTGTGTTTTTCAGTGGTGCGCTCAGTCCTTTGCGCAGTTTTCATCTTGGTACGCCTCAAGGGGGTGTTCTCAGCCCATTGTTATTTAATATTCTGATGCATCGGCTGCTCACTTCTCTCCCTGATATTCCTGGAACTACAATTATGTGCTATGCTGATGATATCTGTGTTCATTCTACCTCACCAAGGGATCTCCAGCGGTTTATTGACTCCTTCTCTGTGTCCTCTCACTGTGGCATTATTGTCTCCCCAGATAAGAGCAGAATATTCACCTGCCGCCTTCCTCAAGCTCGGCCAGTGTTCACCATTGGAGGGACTGTCATTCCCATGTGTTCCCAGTATCGCTATCTGGGCGTGCCAGTCAATATTTGGCCAATTGTCCCTGCCAGACCTCAAAACCATCCCATTGTCCAGGACTTGTTGGGTCGTCTCCAGCGCCGACTTACGCCACTTCAATGGCTCGCTAACAACTCCTCGGGCATCTCCATCCCAGTAGCCAGGATTATCTATATTGCTTTTATCCGTTCAGTTGTTGATTACCTCTCCCCTGCTCTGATTCAACTTCCCAGGGCTACTCTTGAAACTTTAGAAAAATTTCAGAATAGAGCAATGAGAATAATTCTCAGTTGTCCAATGTCGACCAGGATAGTGAACATGTAGCGTGAGTTGCATCTTCCCCCATTAGTGGAGAGAATTTATTCTAATGTTACTGGCTTCACTGTCAAGTGCCTCCATTTCCCACATCTTTCACCCCATTACTCTCAGTTAGTCAGGACTTCTCTTAGACCAAACTACCCGGTCCCTCCCATACTGCCCGCTGGACGTACTCTTATAAGGTCTGTTTCCTCTATGCTCCGTAGTCTTAATATAGATATAAGGGTGGCCGACGTCCCCCCAGGACCCCCTCCGTGGATGCTACCAACACCTGATGTGAGCTTCACACCTACTTCCAAGTCGGAACTGCCTTCTCTACAGCGGCAGTTGGCTCTGGAACACATAGAAACAGTGACTTCCTCCATCACAGATCCATACTGCCTCTACACTGATGGCTCATTGCAAGTGGATGGTGCAGCAGGTTGTGCCATTTTCTCACCTGACATGGAGTCACCTCCAGGGGGCTGGGTTGGCTGTCGTCTCTGTAACCACTCTAGCTCAACATTGTGTGAACTGTATGCCATTCTGGATGCTGTTAGTGTTGTTTGTCAACGTGGAGTGAATGCTGCCATTTTTTGTGACTCCAGACCTGCCCTTCATTCCCTCTCTAGTGTTCAGCCCACACACTCTACTGTTGTTCAGCAGATTTTATCGTTTTTGTCCTTATTGCGTCATCGTAACTTGAATGTCAAATTTTACGTCACAATGGTACAGTTGACAGACTCGCAAAGAAAGCCTGCCATCTGCCTCCTCGTGGTGTTGGACGTCCTCTCTCCCTGACATGTTACCTCTCTAAAGTCCGCTCCGCCGCTCTCCTCCCTGTACGGCGACGCAGGGATGCAGAGAGGCCCTTCAGCATCTCCATCACACATTATGAGTCTGTCTGCCTTCACAAATATTCCTACCGTCATCGAGGCCTCATGGTTCGAAGGCACAATGTAGTCTCTGCTCGTTTGAGGCTTGGCTACCGTCCACCGTGGCAGGTTGCTAGAATGCAGGGTGAGCCTCCCTTCACTGAGTGTCGCTTGTGTCGAGCGCCTCGTGCTAACACTATAGAGCACTATTGCCTGGCCTGCCCCACTTGATGTGGTTTGTCGACACCTGCTGAACCATCAGGTTCTGGAGGAACTTCTGGTACGCCACCCTCGTTTTGGTGGATTTAAATAGGTCATAATGTAAATATGTCTCTGTATATATGCTTGTGCTCCATTCTGTTATGCTTTCGTGATGTGTGTGTGCGTGTGTATGTGTGGTTGTAGTCATTGAATTCTCAAGGGTCCCGCCTACCCGTATGTATTGTTGCCTGCCTGTTGATTGACGCTACGGCGCAATTAAAAAAAAAAAAAAAAACTTCTCCCCCTCTCCCCCCCCCCCCTCTCTCTCTCTCTCTCTCACTCTCTCTCAAGAAGGCTAATATTTGTGCAATGATTTTGTTTTATTGATAATATAATTAAATATATGAATATTAGATTGTAAAAATATGTTAGGTTGATTCATGTATGAACTTCATATTTATTTTATTGTCACGAACATTATTATTCTATTTTATTCATGTATTTATTTTTGTGAGCCTGCGACGCAGTTTGGAGGAATTCGGGACCGTAATTTGAAGAACCCGGGTTTAAAGAAGTGCATACTGCATTAACGTAGGTGGATTTAGAAAAGAAAGGTGATGATTTGAGGCGAGGGTGAGGGGGAAGAGGGTAAGAAAAATGAAGGTGTTTAGTTGAAAAATAATAACAAACAAATATAATTAGAATATCTGTTACATTATATCCTTTAAATAAAGGCACTGTCTTTTGTTAACCATCGTAGTGGGATAGACTACTGAATATATATTATCCTTTGGATATTAGACAGCTATCCCTGTATTCCTTTTATCCCTCGTGCTTGCCCCGTATTGTCTGTAAAGATGTGGGCAATATTTTAAGGGTTTTGGCGCCCCTTCGGCCCCAGCCACTAGCTTACATTTCTTCAACTGTCCCTCCTTTCTTAATTCCTATTTCCTTCTTGCTTGCTGTCACATCTCTCTATCACCTTTTCCTGGTGGTATATGACCTCGCATGGTGTTGGAATGTTTGCACTCTGACCTTGCCAAAGTGTTTCAGGCTCATTTCTAAACATTGGACAAATTTCCTCCTCTTGAAGTACGAGTCTATATTACGATTTCAAAGCAGTGCAGTCACTGCAGTGTTCTACACTTTGCCATGAAGGAACGCTTATGAATAAAATTTTAACTTGGTAATGAACTCTACTTTGATAAATATGAGCCCTGGGCCGTATACAGAAAGCATCTTAGAGTTTGGAGTTGTTGGTATGTTTGCATTTCTGACCTCACCATAGTGTTTCAGGCTCATTTCGAAGCAGTGAATGGTTTTGTTATAAGCTGTTATTATGATTTTGAAGCAGTGTCGGGTCCTATAGGTCCTTGCTATGAATGAACGCTTACCAACAAAATTTTAACTTCAGAGTGAGCTTTGCTTTTGAGAAATTGAGAATACTGCCCCTGAGGCTTTGCACTTGGAATGTTTGTATTACTGACCTCACCACCAATGTGTTTCAGGTTCATTTCGAAGCAGTGGACGATATTTCCTTCTCATAAAGTACTGTACGAGTCTGTATCATCATTTCAAAGCAGTGCCTGGCGGGTTCTAGTTTTTGCCATCAATGAATGCTTACCAACAACATTTTAACTTAGGAATGAACTTTACTTTTATTAATAAAACCGCGCATGCGTGAAATCTGCCTCGTCGAAAGAGGGAGGGAGCCCGGAGGTAATGGGGGAGGGAGGGAGCCTGGAAGGGGGAGAAAGAGGAGGTAATGGGGAATTTCTGGAACTAATCCGCTAGATGTCACTGCTGTGCAGTCAGTTCATGAGACATGAGCTAAAATATTGTTTTTTAAAATCCCATCAGCATACAAATGCATAGAACCTTGATCATTATGATACTTTCGAAATCCTGCATCGACTTTTTAATACCCTGTATGGATAATTTTGAGATAAGTTGGTTAAATTAGATATATTTGTTTCGTGATTATCGACCTTCTGCTGTCGATATTTAAAGTAAGGCATATGCCAAGGCTAAAATCTATTTATTTGGACAATACAAATAAATATGATTAAGATTGTACTACATATTATGACGTAACATACCCAGTAACATGGTAATATATAGATATAGTTATTTTTGTGGAGATATTAGCATCTCCTTCACCAAGTGAGCGACAAGGCAAAAGTAGCCGAGCGAGACTCGTTTCCTCAGCTCCTCCTTCAGCTGTTGCAACGTCCAGCTACCGTAGTCCATTGTTCTTATAAAAGAACCAAACCAAACACGTAACAATAACCAAAGCGTGCGCCAGTCGGACAAACACGTTTATTTTTTTTTAATTCCTTCCACGATTCGACTACTTCGCCAGCACATTCGAGTTGCCTATTCTCAATTGAAATATGTATTTCAATAAACCAGGAAGTTGATCTATGTAATTCGGAGTGTTAACTATCACCTGCATGTTCTTTTCATGTTTATTGTATTTTCATTTACTTTGTTTCCAATCAATGGTGTACCTGTTTGGTAATCCCGAGATGGCCAAATAATCTGAATGCCAATTTCACCAGAAAATCAACTTAACTCCTTTTGATCACGAATAGTACTATTTTACCTGTGTTTTACTACTTAGAAAGAATTGTGTAGAAATATGTATCATTTAAGCTCGATGCATTTTTTTTGTGTATAGAATGACTCTGAAGGAATATTTTATTTTGCTTGTGTGCGCGATGAACCGCCGATTGTGATGCCACCTGGTGGCAACCACGAGTTTAGAAAATTCCCCATTGGAGGAGGGAGGAGGGTCGGGAGGAAGAGAAGGAAGGAGAGCTCGGTTAACATTGTGCTCATATCACAATATAGACTCGGGGGCGGATGCACGAAAGACCTTAGCGGAGTGACCGTTAAGGTAACCTTAGGCAGTTTCACTAAGGGGATGGTAAGGTTGCTGCTATGGTTGTATGCTCTATTGACCTTAACATCAACCTTAGTGTTCCCTTAGGTGATCTTAGCAGTCGGCCATGTTTGTTTCGTTCCATTCCCTTCCGACTATGGACCACCAGCTGACATTCTCTGGGCCAATGAGAGGGCAGCTTCATAGACACGTTAGGCAACATAAGCCAATCAGAAGTCAGTTGGGATGACAGCTTATCACAGAAAACAAACAAATGACTCATTTTCATTGCGTGAAGTGGAATGTGAACATTGTGTGAGATTTCTTGAGCATAGAATTTATTTTGGCATTTAATTACTTGATATGGCAGAAGAGCCTCCTACTAAGCTTGCAAGATTGCAAATTATACTGCAGCTGATGAAGAACTCATGATTATGATAACTGAATGGAAAAAAAGAGAACACATTTTCTGGTGGCTACCATTCGTCCACATCACACCAGAATACACGTTGATTTAGTATGTAGGCTGTAGGGTCATTTGTTTCCTAGCATAGTTTGGAGGATTAAGAAACTTTGAATTTGCCGACTTCATAACAGGGAGGCCTAGCTATTACAACCAGAATATGCCGAGATTTTTGACCACCTTACTTCCTCTCTTACTGTCTACTTTTCTTCTCTATTTATGTGAAGGTTGTAGTTGTGGTAGTAGTGAATGTGGTGGTGATGATTCCCGTTTAGATGATTTTCCAAACTTACCATTCCCTGTGTAATGTTTGTTGTTGTGGTAGGACAATGGTGGTAGTTGTAGTAGACCAATACAATGTCGGAACATACAAAATAAATAATTATGGTAAGAAAAGAGCATCTATTCAAGGATATAATTTAAAAATAATAACAAATAAACGCATTTTTAACCTATGTGATTTTCCTCTTTTATAGTAGGCCTATAATATAACTTGGTTATTAAAAATTTGCTTATTAATAAAGATTAGCACAGTACAATAATAATACCATAATTGATGTGGACAGCCTACCATAATTTTGAGGAAAGTACCATAATTTCGGTATTACTGTACGATAATTTGGGCAGGTCGGCAGCACAACGCTCCACTACTCAACCCTATGGTCGTCTAAAGGGTGCTCTCGACCACCCTTAGCCGTAAGGTTAAAGATGGCCGCCACAATTGCCGCTAAGGTGTTTCGTGCATACCACCATAGTGAGTTAAGGGCAAAAATGGCGGCTAAGGTAACTTAACGGCCGCTAAGGTCTTTCGTGCATCCGGCCCTCGAACTTGAAGAGGAAAATGGTCCACTGCTTCGAAATTATCCCGAAGCACATTGTCGAGGTTATTCATATATACATACGAATAAGTGCTAACCTAACCTAACGTAATACAAACCTAACCTAACGTAATACAAACCTAACCTAACATAACTTAATTAACCAAACCAACCCTAATCTAACCTAGCCTAATCTAACTTAACTCTAAAATGTTTTATAAATACCTTCCTGGACTCCATGAACCAATTAAACTACTGAACCATCACTTAGAATGATTACACTATTATTATTAAGGTGATAAATATTATCTTGACGATAAATTGAAGGAATAGATCTCTCGCTCTGTATGGTAATGAATAACAAAAACCTGGGAAAACATTTGGTGGTCTTCATTGAGGGACTGAGTGTAAAATGAAGTAAGTGTTAGATACAAGTATTTAAATATTCATTGCATATCCAGGGTTTACGAATAGCTTATAACTGTAGCCTACTTATATTTATTTTCTATTATCAAAGGAACGGCAAGAGCAACAATACCCACTCATCATGGTCATATCTGAAGAAAAAAAAAAAAAAAAAAAAAAAAAAATATATATATATATATATATATATATATATATATATAAAGATTAATAAACTATGGTGTGTGTTTTGTTCTTACCCTGTCAAAATATGTGTGTGTGTTATGATCACGTGCGTTCTGTACAGTACACACAACAAAAAAACTATGGTTACACCTTCTGCGCGATACAAAATGACACCACGATTGAAGGTTTTTGTTAACAGATGCGGCCGCAACATACATACGCAGGGATACCATTGTGAGAAGGCTGTTATCAAAAACCTTCATTCGTGGTGTCATTTTGTATCGCGCAGAAGGTGTAACCATAGTTTTTTTGTTATGTGTACATACATACAATTCAGTGATATATAAGTTACATCGATACGATGTGTAATATATTCAAAGATTAACTCCTGTCAATCGAAAAGAAACATGTAGGCTACCGAGAATAAAGAAACGAACTAACAACCGCAAATCAATTTGGATGACGAATGAATTTCAGTAAATCATTTATAACAAGAGAAAGACATATAAATTATAAAAACGTACCAATTCACACAAACATTATAACAAATATGTAGATGCAAAACGCATGAGTGAAAAACAAATCAGACTTGCCAAGCATAACAATGAGAAAAGTATTGCTCTCGAGTCAAAGACATATCCAAAGAAATATTATCATTACATTAGAAATAATAAAAACGTGTAAGCCAGCATAGGACCAGTATTAAACAAAAACAATGTCCTAGTAGATGGAAATAAAGACATTGCAACCGTACTAAATGAACATTTTAACTCAGTTTTCAAAAAGGAAAGTGAAATTATATTGCTAGAACCTCCGAACTTTTCACAAGTAGCAGACGGTAACAAACTAGATATTAACGAATTTACAGATGAAGAACTCTTAAAGTATCTAAAAACAAAAGATCCTTTTAAAACTGTATGATGTGACGAGGTGTCCTCTACGTTCATGAATGTCATAGAGAAGTTTTACAACCTTTAAAAATAATATTTAATTAAAATAAGTCACTAAGCAAATGTAAAGTGCCAGCCCTTTGGAAGAAAACCAGTGTACTGTAACTCCAATATTTAAGAAAGGTAATAAAAGTCATGGTGGAAAATACCGCACAATAAATAAAACATCTGTTATAATAAAAATATTCGAAAACAAAAATTGAGATAAAATGGTATCGCATCTTGATGAGCAAAACTTAATTCTGGACTCTCAACATGGTTCCGTAACAACAGATCTTGTCTAACAAATTTACACGAGCTGTAATGCAGACGAAAAAATGCCAACTTATATTATATATTTAGACTTCCAGAAAGCATTTGACACAGTACCACATAAGAGTCTACTACTGGAGATAAAAGCACATTGCTTGGGGGAACAGTTGTGCACATGGATTAATGGGGAAGCATCAGACTGGCTGCATGTTGTAATTGGGGTGCCACAGGGATCAGTGTTAATACCAACACTATTTTTTGATATATATAGACGACTTAGAATGCACTTACCTCGAAAATATCCAAATTTGCAGATGATACAAAAATTGGCGGTAGGCTACTACAGAAGCGACGAAGACTGTGAAGCCATTCAGCACGACCTAAACACACTGTCAGAATGGAGCGAAAAATGGTTGTTGAAGTTTAATGCATGTAGGTAATAATAACCTGAGACACAATTATATAGATAACATGGTAGAAATCTGGCAAAATAAAAAAAGAAAAGGACTTGGGTGTCATAATTAGTGTGCAGTGTTTGGCAGCAAGTAAGAAAGCAAATGTAGTTTTAGGCTTCATTGCTCAGACTGATAAAACTCATCCATATCTTCATCTTTATAGATTTAATTCACTTTGTCTTCGAATTCTTGACTTTGTAGGTAAGATTTGATGTGTTGCAATGCCTTCTTGCACTGCTTAGTCTGAGAGGAACACGAGAAACGTTCTTCGATTGGGCTTGTAGATCCTCTGACGTGTATGCAGACAATAAGACACTTTAGTTTATGGTTCATGAAGAGTTTGGGGTTCTTAGACATATACGCCTTGATGTTATCAGGGATAAATTCCAAGATATTGTAGGTGTTGTTGTTGCCAGCTACTGTTATTAATACACTTTTCGTGGCTACTTTCTTCATAAGCTGAGTATTATTAGTATTAAGGACGAAGGTCCGCTTAAAATAGGTAAAAAAAAAAAATTTGTTGTTGCTAACTTTGCTAAAATCTAGCTAGTACTGTCCTCAACACCCTATCATAGTTTGCGTATCATTTGACAACTTTTACTATGGTATATTTGGCTATAAATCAAGGTTTCTGGAGCGATGAGCGATCATTTACGTCGCAATGGGAGCTACTATGTGCGACATAACATGGTAATATTTTCATTCTTGTGCAATGTTTCTTGTTATGGCTATTTCATGAACAAATGGCACCTGCACTGTCGAACGTGGCAACTTTGTGTGTGTGAGGCAATGTAGCCACAGTCAGCAGAGGCAAAGACAGTCAGACACGCACAGCTGACCTGTATACAAGTGGACTGGCCCACCCCGCTCCGCAGTGAAGCTCGTGGCGGCCATCTTGAAGTGCCCTCTGGGAGCTGCTGTACTGTATACTCGCTAATCTCTCTCTCTCTCTTTCTCTCGTAAAAAAAAAAAAAGGAAAGTATTAAGTAGGCCGGGTAGAGACTGACTGCATTGACATTAAAATGCTTTATTCTGCACCCACACAGTGGATGTGGGCAATGAAATGCAAGGTCAATACAAATACAATGGAATGAAATACAAAGTCGGTACAAATACAATAGTCAAATGGTTTCGTGTGGAACATAGGAACAGCAATAGCCTATAAGTTAGTGATTACCAAATCAATATAATCACATCTTTTTCATTAATATAGACATAATTGACATACAAATATACACATGTATCACATTTGTAGGCTATATTACTGATGTTTGAAGACAACTAATCTTGACAGCTGCTTCCTGATTCTATCACCTGTCGCTTCCTCATTTACTGATTTACTATTGTGATGCATCCTAATAGCATAATAACATTGTGCAATTAATTTAATCAGTTTATAAACATGGTTGTCCTCAACATCTGTCTCAAACATGTGGGCTTCCAAGCTGCTAAATATCCTATTTGTTGCAAGACTACGTGAAATATTGTGAAGTACTGCCGTGGATATTATGTGTGGCATTGGTTGATGTTTATAGAATAAAGTCTTTGTCTTCTGTAATTGTTGGAAGCATTTTTTAGTTTCATAACAAATATGTAATAACACTTTTACTGGCATGGATGAGCCCTCCTCTGTTTTTCTTTAGCAGAAATGAATTCGTATCTATGTTTCTGTCATCATTTTCTGTTAATGCCTCTTGACAAGATGCACAATGTGTCTTCTTCCTGGCCATTTTTACAACGTATCCAGCGATGTAACCAAGTGTAGCTTCCTTATATTCTGACAGAGGTAAAATATTGGGCACATCTACATAATCATGATCGTCTTGTGATGGACCATTATCTAGGAGACTGAACTTTTCTGCATCTTTGATGTACAATGTATCAGCAGATTCTCCTTCACTTGCTCCACCATCATAGATATTTAGTATACGAGTATTGTCTATTGGGGCGCAGTTTCCAGTACACTGGATGTAGTGTCTCATTAACAGTCGCTTGTATGCAGATTTAAACTGCAGGACTGTTGGATTGTTATTAAAGCCACCCTTTGACCGAACAGCAGAGAAGAACAGCTCTAAATGATCCTGGCTTAACTTATACGTCAGAAGATACTTCAAAGGGGCTTTCTCGCTGGCTACGTACTGTTCAAAGATTTCTTTCACTGAATTAATGTTTATCAAAAAGCCAAGGAATCCTGTTTTCTTCCTAGCATGTCGGTACATCAGCTCATCATTATCATTTTTCAGTTCAAGGATGTATCTTTCAGCTTCACCTAGTACTGACATCCACGTTTCTAAATTCGTAAATCTCATGGGTGCTTTAGAGCCTTTTCCTAGAGGGTTTCTTGAATTCAGCACATCAAATAAATTATCAAAAACTCTCAAAAATTTTACAGTGCCCTCACTACCTTTAAACTGAGGCAGGTGAAGTTCTTCATTGCAGAATTCAATAGCGTCTGCCACACTTGAGCTCATCACTTGGGCAGCTAAGTTCACTTTCATTTTCTGTTTCTGCCATTGGATGTGCGAATTTCTTATTTTGTTTGCTAAGTGTAGGCCTTCCGATTTCTGAATGTGGTGAAGGTGTTCAATATAATGCCATGAAATCATATTTCCTTCACTGTCTCTGAATTTTACAGTTGCAAAATTATTTCTAACAAGCTTTAGCATATGGCACACAACTTCGTTGGGGAATCTGAAATATTAAGATATATATGTTAGGAGGACCATATGTTCGTTTACCTCACAACGTGTAATTTGCAGTGAGTTATCAGTCATGCATAATCTTGTTCTGGCATTTAAATACCTCCAGTAATGCACCTACTCAGCATAAAAGAAATATATCAGGAAAACATGAAAAAACTCATAATTTATAATTTTATTTATGCATATTGTATATACTTGACAGTGTTAAAGATGATCAACATTACATACTTATGAAATGATATCCCATTTTCTCGTGAGATGGAGGTCCTCCTATTCTTACATCCATATGCTACACAATATACCATGCTGTAGTTCACTCAGCTGATAATTATGTCCCGCTTGTAACAAACATGACCCACGTCACGACTAACATAAGCCAGTTAACAGGTCAGTGACCGCGAATCGCACTGCCGCGAGCAGAACACTACCGCGAACACCCTGTGACTAGGGCACTTGAAGATGGCCGCCACAGCCATCAGCGCCGCCAGTGGCGAGCTTCAGGAACTAACGAGACTGGCAAGGGGGTGGGCCAGTCCACTTGTATACAGGTCAGTGAGCTATACACATAGAGCGCGCACCACCCCCCCCCCCCCCCCGGCGTGTCACCACCGGAAGTGGATTGGCGGCCATGATAAGTTGCCCTTCCCCTCAACCCGCCAGCCCTGGTAGCTTATGCCAGGGTAAGATATTATTTCATTTATTCGGTCTTTCATTGATGATATGGTATATTAACTACATTATAGTGACTCACAATATATGAATAAGTATTTCTTTAACCGATATATCAGTGAATGGCTGATTAAATATAAATACATTTCGGTTAATAGGTGAAATGAGTTAGATAAACAAAACTATCGTTGGCTCTCATCCACAGTCACCTTCTTATAATATATATACAACGTACTTAATCTCTATTATGATAAGTATTTTATGTTCACATTGTTCAGTATGAATGTATGTATGTCACACTAGAATAATATGTATGTATGTATATATGTCACACTAGAATAATATGTATGTATGTATATATGTCACACTAGAATAATATGTATGTATGTATATATGTCACTAGAATAATATGTATGTATGTATATATGTCACACTAGAATAATATGTATGTATGTAACACACACTAGAGTAATATGTATGTATGTATGTCACACTAGAGTAATATGTATGTATGTATGTACAGCCGTGGTCAAAAATAATCATCCATATAGGAGTAACTCACGTAAGATTTTGACAGCTTCCCTCTGTTCCTTAGCTGATAAACATTCCAATAAATAGGTATAGTGCCATCGTTTAATTTAATACAAACAGCTACACACTGCTTAAAACAATTAGATAATATGTGAACATGAAAACATTACACAGTAAATTGTTAAAGTTACCCATATGTGGATGATGATTATTGACCACGACTGTATGTATGTATGTATGTCACACTAGAATAATATGTATGTATGTCACACTAGAATAATATGTATGTATGTCACACTAGAATAATATGTATGTATGTCACACTAGAATAATATGTATGTATGTCACACTAGAATAATATGTATGTATGTCACACTATAGTAATATATATGTATGTATGTCACACTATAGTAATATATATGTATGTATGTCACACTATAGTAATATATATGTATGTATGTCACACTAGAGTAGTATGTATGTATGTATGTATGTCACACTAGAGTAATATGTATGTATGTCACACTAGAGTAATATGTATGTCACACTAGAATAATATGTATGTATGTCACACTAGAATAATATGTATGTATGTCACACTAGAATAATATGTATGTATGTCACACTAGAATAATATGTATGTATGTCACACTATAGTAATATATATGTATGTATGTCACACTAGAGTAGTATGTATGTATGTATGTATGTCACACTAGAGTAATATGTATGTATGTCACACTAGAGTAATATGTATGTATGTATGTAAGGTAAGTGGAGGGAGAGGGAGACAGATTACAGTTATATATAATTGTCTTGTTTAACCCCTCCGGGCCGGGCCAAGAATGAAATTACGTGCTGTGTGTACGGGGCCAATACTTAATTTAATCCTGCCTGTCCGGGTATTTCCCGGAAAATCACTCTACTTCTCTTACTCCCTACGTCTAAACTACAATACTGAACAACTTAAATTTGATTGTGTACTCACCATCAACTCCTCCTCTTTCCATTAAAACCAACCCTAGCTCTCTAGGACACTCCATTACCGAGAAATCAAGTGAGGAATGGAGGTCACTTTTCCCGTGAGAGCGAGGCTGCGTTCGCTTTGTGAGCGTGGCTCTGACAAGGACTGGCGTGGGTGGAGAAAAGATGGCCGCCGGCAGAATGACGCAACACTTGCCTCCCCCAGGCGACACGTCGTACGGTTCGTGTGCATCCTACCATTACAGCCCCTGTATTATTTGTGTGGTTAGCTGACCATTCCAGAGTGGTTTTATGCCCTGGAGAGAAGCGTGGGAGTTATGTACAGTATTTACGCGAAACATTTTCAGTGTCATTCGCACCATTTGTTCATGTTCAACGTAAATATAAATGTGTCACTATCACTGTTATCCTTATTTTCTATATATTTTTGTATTTTGTTGTTTTAAATTTTTTATTATAATTTTTTCTATGCGTAAATGTGTCACTATCACTTTTCTTATAGCCTAATATGTACAAATGTGTCACTATCACGTCACTACAGCCTAAAATATATGTACAAATGTGTCACTATCACGTCACTACAGCCTAAAATATATGTACAAATGTGTCACTCTCACTTTTCTTATAGCCTAATAAGTACAAATGTGTCACTATCACGTCACTACAGCCTAAAATATATGTACAAATGTGTCACTCTCACTTTTCTTATAGCCTAAATAGTGTCACTGTCACCAAGTGTCACTGTCACTTTATTCGCATACTCCCATCACTTCCTGCTTCTATATATATTCCAATATATGGTAGTCTGAGAAGCAGTTTCCAGGGCATAACGGCACACAACATTCCTTGCACCAGAAGCGAGTTTCCTTGGACTTCTGGGGGTGACGTGTTGTGTGCCTGCAAACATAGCAGCGACGAGAGCCTGGACGTCCTGACGGCAACGGTGGCAGATTAGTGAGGTAGTGGCGAGCCATATAGCCACTCTGCTGCAACCTGTCAGGCCGTTGTGCCGCTGCCTGTCTGCCTTGCTGTGGTTGCACAGTGCTGAACCTCTCCAGGAGCTGAGATATCAACTCTAGCTCGAATTCCCGGAGTGCCAACTTGGAGTCAGGGTGATGCTGGAGGTAGAGTATATAACAGTTCAGCACTGTGACATCAAGAAGGTGGAAGAAAGCCTTCTTGTACCACTTACAAGTTTTTCTCAGACAATCGATGGAACTCACCATCATGTCTGACTTATCAACGAGTCTCATATTGATGTTATAATCGAGCACAGCATCAGGCTTGTAGATGGTATCACCTGTGCCGCGCTCAGTCTTCCCAGAATCCTGCATCACGCCCCTGTTCACGGTGGTGAGCATATTGACGGGGCGTTTATCGTGCCATTTGATGGCCAGCATGTTCCCACATTTCTTTTTGATGCAGTCGCCCCTCCGGGTGAGAGGGAATGCTGGCCACCCCTTCCTGTTGACACGAATAGTTCCGCAGGATCCTGTTTGGTGCTGCAGGAGAAACTGGCTAAGTGCTGGAGAGGTGTAATAGTTATCAGTGTACAGGATGTGGTTGTTGTCAAGGTAATCCCCCATGAGTGCCTTGACAACACTCCCGCTGAAGCCAAGAGGGTCGTCGGCCGGGACATCCACATCCGTACCTGAATAGAGTATAAAATCCAACACATAGCCAGTCTTACAGTCGCAGATGACATAGAATTTGATGCCAAATCTATGCCTCTTTGACGGGATGTACTGGATGAAGGACAGTCTTCCCCTGAACAGCACCAGAGACTCGTCGATAACCACTTTCTGGAATGGTCGAAAAAATGCTCGTATTTTCTCCTGGAGGATAGACATTACTGGCCTAATTTTCCACAGCCTGTCGTTCGGGTGTGGACCCATGTTGGGGGCGAAGTGCAAGTAGGACAAAATGTCCCTATACCTGTCCCAGGACATGTATTTCCCGAACGCAGGTGTGGATATCAGGGCGTGTGTGCTCCAGAAGTCCTTGAGGCGATGTTTCTTGACATGAGGCATCATCATGGTCAAAGCTAACCACACATACAACTCAGCAATATCGACGTCAGCCCATTGCAACATCTTACTATGTTCCCTGCCTGGTCTATTGCTGAGTTGCACAGAGAGTTGTTTGAAGGTGTTTATCTCCTGCATCATGTAAGTCATCAATATTATATCAAAAAAGGCAGTGAAATAATCTAATATTGATGACCTCTGACGACAGGGAAATGCGGCCTGTATACCTGAATGACTGTCGTCAAAGATAGGTATATCAGGCGCAAATTCATCGCAATCCGTCCACACATAGGGATCAGCGGGTCTATGACGAGGTGCGCCGCGTTGCTGTCGTTGTTGTTGTGGTGGTGGTGGTGCAGCGGTACCAGGGGCAGGCGAGAGTGAGTCGTCAGGCACGAGAGGAGAGGGAGAGTGTGGTGGTGGGGGAGGTGGCGTCAGGTCACGGGGGGGCGGGCTATCAGGGTCAACTGTAGGGGAGAGATAAGCTGCCTTTGTCCTCTTCCCCCTTCCTTTACCCTTCCCTCTTACTCCTACTCTCCTCCCTCTTACCACCACTTTTTGCGACGCATCCTCGTCCGACGAGGAAGAGGAAGACGAAAAATCTAACCTCCTCCTCGGCCTCTTGCCCATGGGAGTGGAGACGTAGCGAGGTTTGGAGGTTGAAGCAGGAGTAGACCTCTTCCTGCCTCCCACGCCAGATGTTGTAGGAATGGGAGACAAGAGAGTGTCTCCCAAACTACCTCCCACCCCACTGGTGGACGGAATTGCAACAGGGGCTGTAACCTCTGACACATCATGCAAGGCTGAAGTTGAGGGAAGAGCTGTGATGGAAGTCACCGCTACACAGACATCTTCCTCAGTTGATTCGTCAGCTTGCCATTCAGTATCAGAGTAGCTGTCCAGGTCGTCACTCCCATATGAAAGGTCTGCCAGATTCTCCAATTCCCGCCCTATTGCAGAATCTGACAACCTTGCAGGTGCATGACGCAATCTAGCTGGTTGCACCCGCGGAGTGGAGGTTACAGGAGCGGGTGCGCCTGGCAGCGCGGTAGGATGCACCGAATCGAACGAGCCCGTATTTTCTTCACTACGACCAGCCATTGTCACGGTCAAGCACACACTGATTGAATGTGGGGATGAAAAGGTCTGGTGGTGAAGTATAGCCAGATCAAAAAAAATCCCGACAAATTTGGCGTTTTTCCCCATAAATTACCAAAAGCGGGATTTCCCGCTGCCCGGACTCTGTCGACAGAGCGGGATTTCCCGCTGCCCGGCCTCTGTCGACCGAGCGGGAAATCCCGCTGCCCGGACTCTGGGGGTTAATAAACCAGTTTAGGTTTAATTTCTTTGCATAATTTTCCGTATGGACATTATCTTAACCATGTTAATTGATTTAACAAAACCTGCATAATTAGATAACAAGATACAATGCTTTACAAATCAGGGAAATGTCAATAACTGTGGATAGAAACATACTATACAAGTACGTACGGGAGTTCAAAGCACGCGCCAAAGGGCATTTCAAAATGGCCGCCGAGCAGGCTGGCTGGCGACGCTCCTTCCCTATCTAATAACACAGGGTCGATCGCATTCTTAGTGGGCTTCTTTGGGCCCCCCTGGTCCCATCCCATGCAAGGGATTCCCTATACGTTCGGTATTCATGTTGGACTCGATACATGGGATGGGAGCATGGAGGTATAATATAGAGGAGGCGGCATGAGCCGCTCGTCCTGTACACCCAAAGTGAAGCCAGGGGCGGAGCCTATTACCCTACCCCCCCATTGACTCAAAACATTGCCCCGGCCGCTATAAACCCACTATAATTATGCTCTTATTTTCTCATATTAATTATAATTAGAGCCTGAAAGAGACTTGAATTTGTTCCATATATGATAACTGCATAAAATTATCCAAGTCTGTATATTATCAAAAGTACTTAAACCCATTAAATACCGCTGTTTCCTAGAGCATTACCTCTTCTCGCAAACTTTTCCTAGGAGTATGAATGAAAGAATGAATGAATGAAAGAATGAATAGTTTATTTTATGCAAAAAATATAGTAAAAGAGAAGGTCATAGCTTACACACCAACCCACAGACAGTATTATAAGGGTACAGAGAAATAAGAACAAGTACAGTTGCCCACACATGAATCTGGTACGCCTCGCTACTTGCGAGATACCTACAACGTGAAAGAATGTGAGCAAAAGTTATAGTTTGTTGACAAACAGATAGTAATAATATTTTACTGTCTGCCTGTCAACAAACTACATCTTTTTTCACTTAATTTCCTTTCGTTGTAGCCACCTCACAAGTAGGCTATACGAGCCATACCAGCTTCATGTGTGGGCAACTGTACAAATGCAAATAAAATTAATTATATAAAGAGTTCTAGTATGAGACTCTGGAAGGCCTTATGTCACTCTTTAAGTACAGTATATAAATATGATTATATACAGTAAGATGTGTATAGTGAAGTGAAGATGTGTATAGTGTAGTGAAGATGTGTGGTGTGCTGTGAAATGTGATGTGCAGTGAAAATGTAGCCTACATAATGTAGTGAAGATGTGTATTATGTAGTGAAGATATGTATAGGGTAGTGAAGATTTACATAGTGAAGTGAAGATGTGTGTTGTGTATAGTGTAGTGAAGATGTGTGATGTGTAGTGAAAGTGTGGTGTGTTATGGAGATGTGTGTGTAGTGAAGATGTGTATAGTGTACTGAAGATGTGTATAGGGTAGTGAAGATGTGTATATGTTACTGCAGATATGTGATGCGTAGTGAAGATGTGTATATTATGGTGAAGAGATGTGTAGTGTAACACCCAGAACTGTCATGTAATAGAGTTCACACTCAGGTGTAGTGTCTTGTATCAAACACATTTTACCACTTATAAGCCACATGAAATCTTACCATGATGGCTGGATGTTACTGCATAAAGTTTGTCATCACTTACTCAGTTTCAGTTCACTCTGATTCACACAAAAACATTATTTTTATCATCAGACCCAGGCCGTATTTTTTGCAATTATAAAAACTCTTTTGGCACATTGGCTTAACTTAGACTACGGTACTATAACTTAGACCTAAATTCTCAACAACCAAATAGTCTACGTAGTAAACACAATTATAAATTCAATATCTTTAAAACGTTATGAAATATGCTAAAACATTCATAATACAATCTCTCAACATTCGAGTTATCCTACAGGCCAACCCTAAGTTGGGCACAAGTAGGTCACCCCATGGAGCCAGTTTATCTTTTATAACCCAGTCAATGCCATATATACGTGAGGTTATACATTAACAGTTAATATCACAACACTATAATAGCCTTGGCTTTGCAGTTTTTGTGTGTACAGTATAAATATTCTACAGGACATGGGTACGTGTCACGGTGTGCGAGGCAGGTGATGAATTTCACTTCGTTGATTTATCCATTTCTGTCGTATATTTTTCTGTATGACTTTCTTAACATACCTATGAAATGTAGTAGAAAGACTCCTGTCTCTCTGGGTACACCCATATGCTGAACACGCCGGCATTATTAAAAAAATGGCAAAGAATGTTGGTGAAGTTGATGGTCCGACATGATCAGCTGAGGTTTGTTTTGAGTCAATGAGGAGTAGGGAGGACAGCCGACCAATAGCGAGTTGGCTTCACCTTTGTGACGTCATGCCGCCTCCTTTATATTATACCTCCATGGATGGGAGCAGGTGACGGTTGGTAGCCCTGATTCTTTGAGGCGCTGGTGTTGGTACGCCGGAATAGGCGGAGCTTACACTTGGTAAACAAACCCACGCCGATATTCCACGTTTTCTACGGATCACGCATCTTATTTATACAGTCATGTATTATTATTTATATTAATATATTATAATTTATGTATGTATCATTACTAATATTAACATATTATTTATATAGTATTTTTTATATTCTACGATTTCATGTCTCTTGCTTGATTTTTAAAACTTTTAATATATAATGATTTATATTATTTATTTTATTATATTATAATTTATGTACGTATTATTATTCATATATGTAGTACTTTTTAAAGTCCGTGATTTCATGTCCCTTGCTCGTTATGAAAGCGTTTATTCTATATTAATACTTATATATGTATGGTATTATTATTATGAAATATTGATGTGTTATTGTTTATTGTAACATGTTTATAGTATTGTTTTACTGTCTGTGATTTCCTTTCTCACGATATATTTGTCTTTCTTGAAGTGGAATGCAACTTTTCTTTACCTGTCTACAATCAGCAGACATTTATGATTGGCCACAGGTTTCATTTACACACTACTTGCTAAGAGTGGTAATTGTTCTTTAAGTACTGTAGTTAACGGTCTACCATTACCTACCATGATCATATAATGAAGTGAATATACACTACTTACTTTTGCCATACATACAGTAGTATAAGCTATGGTATTATTATAAGGTACAGTATTATTATAAGCTACGGTATTGTGTAACCTGCCAGACATAATTCAATAGTAGTTGGTGTGAGGTTAATAAGAATAATCATATGCTATATAAAAATACTATATATTTGGATAAATTTACTGTACATAGAAAAATAACACAATATTATTTCTATCTTAAATATAATTGTCCTACCATCAGGCCCTGTGGGGTCTTATGGTGTTGAAGAAAAAGGCATTGAATGGAGTGCATTATTCGAAAGCATCTAAAAAATAAGTACGAATAATATGATCACGTTTAGTATGGCCAATGATATTCCTTCTTGGATTTTCAGGAGCATATTTTGTGATAATTTCTTTTAAATTTATGACCTTGTTTTTAGCTTTTGACAATGCCGACGGCCAGTGTCCCTCCGGGAATGAGCACTGCATTGGCCTTGCCAGCCATCAGTGGCCCCCCAATGGGGGAGTGGACAGATATGGCTACTGGCGGGGGAGGGTCTCCGGGTTGCCCTGTAGAGGGAGTAGGGAAGAGGGATTGTATGAGAGTGGTAGCTGTGAATGTGAATGGAATGACGGATGGGACCAAGAGGCGAGAGATTGTAGAATGTTTTAAGAAAGGAAGAGTGGATGTGATGGGAGTGACGGAGACACACGTGAAAGGATGTGGAGTGGTTGAGTGTCAGGAAGGAAGGGAGAGTGGACTGTGGGAGGGAATGGAGGGAGGAGTAGTATGGACGGGCATGAATGAAAAGAGTAAAAGGAAGAGGGAAGGAAGGGTGTGCGCTGTTGGTGTCTCCGTGGGTGTGGAAGGGAGTGGATGGACATGGGTGGAATGGATCAAGAATAGTATGGATGACTGGAAAGATTGGCTTGGTGAAGTATGCTTGGGTGTGTGCTTATGCACCAGTGAATGAAAAGAGTAAGACAGGGAGAGAGAAGATGAGAGTGTTTTGGGAAGAGCTGAATGCATGTCTGAGAGGAATTGATAATGGAAGGAGAATAGTGATGATGGGAGACATGAATGGAAAGGTGGGAGGTGAGGAAGTGGGGAATATTGTGGGTAAATGGGGTGTAGAAGGAACAAATGAGAACGGTGAATATCTGGTGGATGTCTGTGCTGAGAGGGGGTTGTTCTTGGCGAACACCTTCTTTCAGCACAAGATGATCCACAGGTATACATGGAAGAGAAGGGATGAGAGAGGAGAGCAGAAGAGTTTGATTGATTATGTGGCAGTGGATGAAAGGTTGAGGAAGGATGTGTATGACGCAAAAGTAGTGAGAGGAATGGTCCATTGCTCCGACCATTTTGCGGTGTTGGTGAGGATGAAGGTTAGGGTTAAGTGGGAGTATAGTAGGAGGGATGAAGGGGTGAGGAATAAGAGGGTGGTGGCTAGTGGGAAATTAGATGTAGAAGAGTATAGGGAGGAATATAAGAGGAGGGTGGGTGAGGTGCTGGGGGATGTAAGGATGGGGATAGGGGAGGGAGTGGGAGTGAATGCGGTGTATGAAATGTTTAAGATGAGAGTATTAAGGACAGCAGCAGAGGTAGTAGGATATAAGTCACAGAAGAGGGGCAAGAAAGGGAGTGCTTGGTGGACAGAAGAAGTGAAAGATGCTGTAGAGGATAAGAGGAAGGCATATCGGAGAACACTACAGAGGAATGTGCCGGAAGAAGTGAGAGAGAGATGGAAAAGAGAATATAATGTGTGTAAGAGACAAGTGAAAATGATGGTGAGTGAGAGTAAAAGGAGAGTGGATGAGGAGTTTGGTATGAAGCTGAGTGAAAAGTTTAAAGAGAACAAGAAATTATTCTGGAAGGAGGTTAAAAGAGAAAGAGGAGAAGGAAAGTCTGGTAGTGTGAGAATGAAGAGAGAGGATGGAGTTACTGTGAGTAGAAGTGAGGAAGTGAAAGAAGTGTGGAAGAGGCATTTTGATCGGTTGATGAGTGGGGGGACGGGAGGGGAGGCGGTGGTGACATGCATGGGGATGGAGGCAGGCGGTAGACGACAGGATGTACAGGGAGAATTAGGAAGGGAAGAGGTTAGGAAAGCAATAGGAAAGTTGAAGATGGGAAAGGCACTAGGGGTGGATGGGATAACTGCTGAAATGTTAAAGTGTGGGGGGGAGGTAGTGGTGGAGTGGATGTTGCTTATATGTACATTGGCCTGGAGGCAGGGAGAGGTGCCAGAGGATTGGAGGAGAGCCATAATTGTACCTTTGTATAAGGGGAAGGGAAGTAAGGATGAGTGTGGTAGCTATAGGGGAATAAGCCTTCTTAGTGTACCGGGGAAGGTTTACGGGAAGGTTCTGACTGAAAGACTGATGGAAGTAACAGGGAATAAAGTTAGTGAGGAGCAGGGAGGATTCAGAAAGGGTAGAGGATGTGTGGACCAAATATTTGCTTTAAAATCAATAGTGGAGAAGTATATTGGGAAGGGTAAGAAGTTGTATGCTGCCTTCATGGACTTGGAGAAGGCATATGATAGAGTTGATAGGAAAGCTATGACAGAGGTGTTGAGAATTTATGGAGTTGGGGGGCCTTTGCTGAAAGGCATTGAGGCTTTTTATGCAGATGCAAAAGCATGTGTACGGGTAGAGGGTGATCTAAGTGAGAGTTTTAATATTAGTGTAGGGCTGAGACAGGGGTGTGTTATGTCACCATGGCTGTTCAATATATATATGGATGGTTGTATGAGAGAGGTGAAAGCCAAAGTGAATGGTCTGGGGGTGAAGTTGAGGCTGAATGAAGCAAATTGGTCCCTGGTGGCAAGTTTGTTTGCGGATGACACTGTGCTGATGGCTGAGAATGAAAGGAATTTACAGAGAGTGGTGGACGAATTTCAGTCTGTGTGTAAACGAAGGAAACTGAAGGTGAATGTGGGTAAAAGTAAAGTGATGGTATTTGAAAGAGCAGAAACTGAAGTGATTGACTTTGCTACACCTTACAGAGTGGCTGTACCAACTGGGACGAAGTGTGAGATAACTCTGAGGGGTGAGAGGATGGAGGAAGTGAAGGAGTTTAAGTACCTGGGTACAGTTATGTGTAAACATGGAAGTATGGAAGGAGAAATTAGGGAGAGAGCAGTGAAGGGTAGACAGGTCATAGGATCACTGGGGAGGATTATGAAGGGTAGAAGTGTGAGTATGGAAGTGAAAAGGGGACTACGAAATAGTATAATCCTGCCAACACTGACATATGCGTCGGAGACATGGACATGGAATAGGGCGCATCAGTCTAGAATAGGTGCTGTGGAAATGAGTTACTTGAGAGGAGCATGTGGACTTACTAGATGGGATGGAGAAAGTAATGAGAGATGTGGTATGAGTGAGAAGGCAATTGGTATTGAGTGTGGAGTGGTTGAGAGAGTGAAACGTAATACATTGAGATGGTATGGACATGTGGAGAGAATGCAAGGCGAGGAATTTGTAAAGAAGGTGTATGGAAGTGAAGTTGTAGGACCTGGTGTGAGAGGCAGACCACCGGTTAGATGGCAGAACAGAGTGGAAGAGTATGTAAAGGAGAGAAACATGAGGGGCAGAGGAGGGCTTGAACAAGTAAGGAGGGAGTGTTGGAACAGGGAGAACTGGAGACACTTCTGCCGTGGCCACCCCCTTGAGGGGAGTTCCCGGAGGGAACGAGGCGTCGGAGCTATAGATAGATAGATAGATATTCTTGTTCCCCATTTGCCTGCTCATCACCCAGATAAACATCTTCCTCTAAAATTCTGGTATTCACAGCCAAGTTGTGTAATACTATTGCTGCAACAATTATCGCTTTTGTAGTACTCAATTTTGTCCTCATTATTTTTCCCAAAGCAGTAAATCTACGTTTAAGAACTCCAAAAGCCCTCTCAACTGTGTTGCGTGTTTTGACATGACTCCTGTTGTATGCTTCTACATGTTGTCCTTAAACTATTTGGTAGCTCCCATTTCCCATACTAGCTACAGCAATGAGCACCTCTGGAGGTGAGGGGGGATAGGAACGCCTGCAAAACCAGAAATATACATTAATTTTATTACCATATATAATAAGAAAATAATATTATTAGCCTTTATTACAAACATCAAATTCATAGTCAACAAAAATTAAGGCAGCATACAATACAATTTTTTAAAGGAAAGAAATATGAGAAGTATAATTGTCAAAAAAAAAAAAAAAAAAAAAAAAAAAACATGCTTCAGTATTGACACTCGCAGCAGCCAGAACTAACCTTTTCTATCTTGTGTCACCAAAAGTTCATCCTGTATTTCTTGGATGAGATCATGCATGGTATCTTTACGAAGGCGAAATCTTGCTATAAATTCCTGATCTTCCATGGCAACAAATGGATTCATACGATCACTGACTACCCTACGAATACGCCGTCTCCTCTGATGCTCCTCCAAGATACCTGGAATGAGGAAAAAAGAACGATGTAAAAGAGATTGAGGCAGCTGAACTTGCCATCACTTGCATATAGAAGATCATATGGGGACTTAATTAAAGAACATAAAATCCTACGTGGACATTATGACTCAGACTGCAGTGAAAGAAATCTCCAAGGAATTAATGAATACACTCTATGAGGAAACTTAATGAAGCTATTCAACATTGGGGTGAGATTGAACATATGTAAGGGCTTGCTGGACAGTGTCCAGATTTAATTAATGAGCTAATAAAGTCTGACCCGCACACCTGCCAACAAAATGAGACAAGAAAGAGACAGGCTCAGTAATGGGCTTTTTCCACTACGGTACACTAACTGTAAGAAACTGAAAGATAGCATAATCTCTTTCCTTATCATTTGCATTTTGTATGTTCTGGTAAAACAACCATCGGTCTTGGGGAAAGTCAAAGTCCATGTAGAAGTCCATAATGCGAATCTGAAATTTAAAAAAGACTGAATAATATATATCCTCCTCCCTATATTATACTATACAATACTGCAGCAATCTTCCAGACCTAACCAAGTGACTGCATAAGTGACGATCTCATTAATTGCCAAATTCCCCCCCCCCCCCAAATATAAATAATTATTTAACAATAAACTTGAAAACATCATGATTACCAAACACTCCTATTGCAAACTAAACATAGTAAACCTACCCTGCCCAACCATCTAGACTCTCTAGAGCATCATATTCTACCTGATACATGACCATACCCTAACCTACCAAATTTTTTGGGTAAGCATAATCGGCTTATATTAATCACATTTTACAGATTTTATGTACACTTTACATCTGCCTTTCCCAGTTGTGCTATGCACAATGATAGGCAAAGATATATATGAGACAGTAGCACCGAGGCAGTTGAATATTTGTCGTATAATAAAAGATAATTTCTTTATATTGTTTTCATTATTTTTGCCTATCATTGTGATGCTGAGAACATTATTCTGAAGTTGAGCATAAAACACTGTGTTCAGTAACCTATAGAGAGATACATGAGCATCACGTTGATCACCATTACTGTCCTTGTGGTTCTTATTGTGTCATATGGTGTTCTGCGCAGTAATGCTGGAACTAAATAAAAGTAAGGTAATGTATATCGAAACAGATTTTAATAAAAAATACTTATAAGTAACTTAAAAAGAAAGATATAATATATTTCTCTTTCCTACAAACGAGTTTAACAAGTTGACATTCTGACTAGCAACAGACTGGCAAATGGCAATGCATGAAACCTAGTCCTTCAGTTTTATGAAGGCGAAATGCTGTGGCTGGGATAATAATGCGTATCTGCCAACACTTTCATTCTAAATAATTCATATATCTTTCCCCATAAATCTCTAGTTGTTTTCTAAATTCTCTACATATTGACCCTGTTGGGGGGTATGGCCTGCATTAGTGATGTGGGCAATACTTTAAGGGTTTTGGCGCCCCTTCGGCCCCAGCCACTAGCTTTTAGTTCTTCAACTACCACTCTTTTCTTTCTATTTCCTTCCTGCTTGCTGTCTCGCCTCTCTATCACTGTTTTCTGGCGCTATATGACCTCGCTGTTGCGGCGCCTAATATCAATCAATCAATCAACCTCTACATATTGAGAACCAAAATACGATCAACAACATAATCTCAGCCGCAGTTTTTCGAATCATATAATTGGACTATAAGTGATAAGGAAGAAAGGCCTATGTCATTAAAACTTTTTAAGAACGAATGAAAAGGTTAAAAATATGAGAAAGAAAAGATAAATGGTAAGAAAGGAGGGAAGGTCAAGCGAGAGAGGGATAAGACAGTAGGGAGGATGTGTAAGGTTGCCAGTTACTTGAGAGATACTGTAATATATATAGCCTATGCATAAAATTAGACCAAGTTTATTGAAAACGCCATATAGCGGCGCCTATTTAAGTTTAACATCGATTATTTTTAAGGAAATGTATATTTAGAAGAAAAAATCCTGGTAAATGACTTCATAAATTTGTTGACAAATATGATTATTAAAAAAGTTAGAACATTAAACCGTCTTCTGTCGAAAAAAAAATAAAAAAAATAGCTGGGCTTGGGAGAAGGTGATAAATAGGGTGGACTACAAGCACCAGGGATTTGATTGATATTAGGTGGCGCAACAGCGAGGTCAAATAGCACCAGGAAAAGGTGATAGAGAGATGTGACAGCAAGCAAGAAGGAAATAGTAAGAAAGGAGGGACAGTTGAAGAAATGTAAGCTAGTGGCTGGGGCCGAAGGGACGCCAAAACCCTTAAAATATTGCCCACATCATTACAGACAATACCCCCCCTCCGGGGCAAGCACGAGGGATAAAAGGAATACAGGGATAGCTGTCTAATATCCAAAGGATAATATATATTCAGTAGTCTGTCCCACTACGATGGTGAACAAAAGACAGTGCCTTTATTTAAAGGATATAATGTAAGATATTCTAATTATATTTGTTTGTTATTACTTTTCAACTAATCACCTTCATTTTTCTTACCCTCTTCCCCCTCACCCTCGCCTCAAATCATCACATTTCTTCTCTCCTATATCCACCTACGTTAATGCAGTATGCACTTCTTTAAACCCGGGTTCTTCAAACTACGGGTCCCGAATTCCTACAAACTGGGTCGCAGGCTCACAAAAATAAATACATGAATAAAATAGAATAATAATGTTCGTGACAATAAAATAAATATGAAGTTCATACATGAATCCACCTAACATATTTTTACAATCGAATATTCATATATTTAATTATCAATAAAACAAAATCATTGCACAAATATTAGCCTTCTTGAGAGAATGAGAGAGAGAGAGGGGTGGGGTAGGTGAGGCAGTGTTTATAATTCTGTTATTAATTCTGGTTAGAATGCCTTTTAATCATAATTATTACGTTTCAGTTTCTGGCCTTGTATTTTCTTAGGTTGATAATTCTGGTCATTTGTAAAAGATCTTTCTGTATGGGTCGTGAGAATGATGTCATAGTAAAAACTGGGTCACGACTGAAAAAGTTTGAAGAACCCTGCTTTAAACTATTGGTGATTAGATACCGTTCACAGTGTATGCTTCATTCATTCCTCCTGACACACATCTTCTCTACCTGATCATTCGTTACCCTCCCACATTACCTCCTATATAGCCCCGCCCACATTTCTCTCCTCCTCTCCCACTAACATCCCCCCTCCCTCCACCTGCAACTGTTGCCAGATCCGACGAGGCCCAAACCAAGTCTCTGATGGATGGGGTGTGTACCCTTGATCTGTCCGGAGCTGTACACCACTACATACTCAAGTTAGCGTAGTACCTTATCCATAAACCTCTGAGGTGTCTGTGCCGCGTTACGTAAGCCGAAGTTCATTACAGAGAATTCGTATAGACCAAAGGGCATGGTTATGGCAGTTTTCTTGATATCCTCCTCTGCCACGGGGACTTGGTGGAAAGCCCTGACGAGGTCAATCTTCGAGAACACTGTACATCCTTGGAGCTTCGAGTGAAAGTAAAGGACATGCAGGATGGGATACCTGTCGGGGATGGTGACTGCATTAACCCTTAAAGGCATACGTTATTGGACACACCTAGAATAGCATATGTTGAGTGTGACAGACTCCTATTAAGAAAAATCACAACACAAAGTTGTAATCAATTTTAATTGCTTTTCAGACCATGAAAAGAAAGATTAACTCCTCTACTTTAGTATCAATCACTTACTTAAATAATTATGCAAAAATATATATTCTTAATGGGAGACTAAAGAAAGTACAAAAAGAAAGAAAGAAAAAAAAATGCAATTTCGTGACAAAAAATCATAACTAGGCCACTAATAAGAATTAAGCTCTGAAATTTCGTATGGCGCTTCTCAGGTGCCATAGCTGTGTATTGCATGTGTTAGCCTAATATACCCATTTAAAAATAATGGAAATAATTAGTTATACCTTTACAGCATATGTGAGTCTGATGGACTCCTTACGCAATTTATCTCCCACCATGGGAGAGCGAGCTGGCGCACACACCCTTCCATAGCCAGGCCTAGCCAAAGACTGCACATAGCTGGGGTGCCTGGGTGGCATCTTCAAAAGTAGTCAAGCCACAACATGTTGAGCCACTAACATATCCTGACAGGGGGTGCGAATGCCTTTGAGGGTTAAGGGCCTTGTAATCCCCGCATGCTCTTCATTCTCCTTCCTGCTGTTTAGGTACCATGTGCAGGGGTGACGCCCACACCCTGTCAGATGGCCTGGCTATCCCTTGTTTGATCATCACAATGAATTCTCGCTGTGCAGCTCCGAGTCGTTCTGGGGGCATTCGTCGAGGTTTGGCAAAAACTGGGGACCTGTCATTGTGATTGTGTGGCGGATACCTGCGTCCTTGATTCTCAGAGAAGTCTCTGAAGAGCGTAGAAGTGGGAAATCTTGAAGAAGGTTATCGTAAGTGTTGGAATGTGTGATGGTAGGCGTGGCTCATCGACAGTTTCTGGTAGGAATATTAGCTCCCGAAGGTTGATGTATGAGTCTGTTATGTTTGGCGTCAATTAGCAAGTCGTATGTCGTCAGGAAGTCCAGACCCAGTATTGGTGCTTGGACATCCACCACGACGAAGGGCCAGACCATGTATTCATCCTTCAATAGTGTGACGCCCCTATTCCTGGTTCTGTAGGTGGCGATAGGAGATTGGTTTGCTGCAAGGAGATCATAAGCAGGAGAAGCCTGTCTCTTGCGGTCCTTCTCCATGGGGGGTACTATGTTCACTTCAGAGTCCAAGTCAATAAGGAATGTGTCTCCAGACTCGAGGTCTTCTACCCATTGAAGGGTGTGGGCGTTATTGTGCGGGGGTAACCATGTACCCGCAGGGAGAAGTTCAGGAGGCTTGAGGGTGGTCACACGTGCTTGGACATGGGAAGACGTACGCTGCGAAGGGTCCGTGCATGGTTGACGGTGTGGCATTGTAGTGGAGGTGGCTTGGGCGTGGTAATCAACCTGTCGTAGCGTGGAGTGTGTGGAGCGTACGGCAGAGGCATAGGAGTGGTGTAGCGGTGCGGGCAGAGAGGCGTCTTAATGGTTAGTGGGGTTGTGCGTTGCCTCGAGGTTCGTGCTAACCATAATCCAGTGGAACTGTCAAAGTCTTGGAGCTAGATTAAATAAACTCAAAACTTTTGGCATCTTCTTATGCTGCTGATATTATCGCCCTTCAGGAAGGTCATCTGAACAACCAAGTTGAAAATGAGATTGTTCAGCTTCGGAACTACAGCTTGATCAAGAGAGACCTTGGGGGTTGGGGTGGAGGTGGGATGGATGTCTACATCTACTATAACCTCCCTTTTATTGATGTGCCCTGAAATTTCCTTTGGAAAGTGTCGCTTGCAGAGTAAAATTCGGTGGCACCTACCTGACTATCTGTTCTGTCTACTGTCCTCCTGAAACAGCAACTTATGATGATGTTTTTGATCTACAGGATAGTCTGCCTTGTAGAAAATTAATTCTAGGAGATTTTAATGTTCATCATACGTTATGGGGTTCCCTGCAGATTGATAGAAAGGGGGAACAGATGGCTAGGCTAATCAGTGATTCCAATTTGGTACTTCTGAACGATGATAGTCCGACGAGAGTTGACGATAATACTGGTAATTTTAGCGTCCTTGACCTATCTCTGGTCTCCCCATCAACTGCAGCCTTGTGTCAGTGGCTACCCATTGATGACTCATTGGGAAGCGACCATTTTCCTATTTTGATTAAATTTAAAAGCGACACTATTAAAGAGCCTTCAGCACCTAAATTTAACGTAAAAAAGGCAGACTGGGTATCCTAAGACTTCGATAGATAGCGCAAAGCATAGAGTTCCATGGTGGACGCCAGATTGCCGCAGAGTACTGTGTGAGAGGAATAGAGCCTAAAGGCTTTTTAAATATCACATTAGTGATGAGAACTTTCACAATTATAAACTTGAAAGAGCATGGGCTCGTAGAACCATCAGACAAGCCAAGCGAGACTCCTGGTGATGCTTTGTCTCTAGTATAAATAATGAAACACCAATTTCCAAAGTCTGGTCCACTGTAAGAAAATTAAATAAGAAGAAAACATCCCATAGAATAACCAACAACTCTTTCAATAACATCAACTATGACGAACCTAGAGACATTGCTAACGCTCTTACCAGGCAGTGCTCTTTTGCTAGCAGCTCTGAAAATTACTATCCAGCTTTTCTGCCCATCAAGGAAGCATCAGAGCTGCAGCATATTGACTTTGCCACAGGAGATGAATTAGATTACAACAGTGATCTAACAATGCAAGAGCTTGTCCAAGCCCTAGGAGCCTGTAGTGGGACATCCCCAGGACCCGATGAGATTCGGTATGAGATGATAAAGCTCTTGATCATGATTCCATGATCAAGATGTTGCAAGTATATAACGGCATTTGGAAGGGCCAGACCTTTCAAACTCTTGGCACTTTGCACATGTCATTCCCATACAGATAGGAGGGGGGGACCCCAGATTGATTACGTCGTATCGCCCTAATGCGCTCACAAGTTGCTTATGCAAGGTCATGGAACGAATTGTTAATAGTAGGCTATTGCATTTTTTTGAATTCCTGGCACTTGCTAGTTGACGAGCAGTGAGGCTTCAGCAAAGGTCGTCAGTCACTCAATCAGTAACTAAACCTGGAAACTCAAATTCAAGAATCATTTGCCAAAAAATATCTTTTGATTGCAGTATTTTTAGATATTGAAAAACCCTACGACATGACGTGGCGACATGGCCTCCTCAGGAAACTATATACGATGGGATTACGCGGTAACCTGCCCATTTTTGTAAAAATATTCATCTCTGACAGAACTTTCTCTGTCAAGCATTTTTCGGAAACAGTCACTTTCTCAGACATATTTGTCTAGGCTAACGGGATCCCACAGGGGAGTGTCCTGTCTCCGACCTTATTTTTATGTATCGTCAATGACATTTTACCAGCTCCTCCTCGAAATTTTAAATACTCACTGTACGCCGATGACTGTGCAATATGGCACTCCAGCTGTAGTGCGGACTTCTCGGCAACCTGGATTCAATTGGCCTTCATCTCTACGCATGAGGTAACACAGAAGACCATATTCCAAGTTGCTGTGAATGATGGTATAGCTGCACTCTCCAGATATTGACATGTATAAATAAGGTGTGTTCATGATGTCATCTTGTGGGACAAAAGAGAAGCTACCAACACTATGAAGCTCAACAGTTTCCATCTTGTGCGACACTCGTGATGCACACAACCAACAACTCAATTGAAGCTTCTCTCAATAATCTCGGGGGGCCTATCAAGAGTTATTGTTGTTGTTGATGTTCTCCCGGGGCAGAATGGCCTCCTGCCCCACAGACCCCTGGTACGCTCTGGTAGCAGTGTAAAAACAAATTAAAATAAAGGAGGGGCTGGCCCTATATGCCTGGGCTACCGAAGCTTATCCCAGGGAAATGGGACCAGAGCTTACTGGATCAGGGAGTCTGAGGGCCTCCAACCGCCAGGGAGATTGGGGGGAAGGTCATTGATCCCACAGCCAGTGCTGTGGGCCCAAGTCCACGTTACCACACCTTCCATGAGACCAGAGCTGAAGGGACCATAAGTGGGAGGGAGTTGTTGTTGTTGTTGTTGTTTTAGTTCCCCAGACTGTCTGGCCGAGCACTCCAGAGTCTGGTTGACCAAAGCCGCGCAGATGCTCGGACCCCCAAATGGGAGTCAGGGTGATAGTGAGATCTGTTTCTTCGAAGGCAACAGACAAGGGGACTGCTGGTGTTCACGGGCATATACCCCTGGGCCAACATTCCCACCGTCTGTAGTCTTCCTTGTTGTGCCACCCAATTGGGCGATCTCGTCGGCTACCCAGAAGGAATGAGAAATAGTAAGAGAGACAGATGGAACAGGCCAGGGTGAGGTAGAGGATGCCAAATCAGGGGGATGGAGTTTAGACTGCTGCATGCAAAGGGATAATGCACCCCGTGTGCTGGCGGTCCACACAGCAGTGAGAAACCAAAAAAGAGCCTCTGGTTGCAGTACACTTCACGTGGATTTTTAATCCTTGTGGGGAGATCTCGTTAAATCCACTGGAAAGTGACCAGATCCTACAACAATCTTTATTCTAGCCCTGTGGGGGATGGCTAATATTCACAGAGAATAAAATCAGCTCCCCTGGGCAGCCAATCAAGAGTCGCAAACTACTAGCAGCCTAACAGTCCCGAGATTGAGGCATAAAAAATATAAATAATAGTGAATATAAATCTAAAGCCCCGGCAGGCTGGGAGTGTGGGAACTTTGGGTTATGTGTGAACCTTAATATTATTATTATCTAGGACATACTGTAAGTTAAGTTATGTCCTCTACCACCACCACCACTAGAGGTCGGTGTAATAATTTTAACCTATGGTGCAGTGTGTGTACTTTTGGTACAATTGGCAACACTTCCGCCCGAGTCATCCAGTAAAGATATCTCATATATGTGGTAAAAGTGTGTGTGTCATCTTGCCAACACTATAATATTCATTGATTAAACACAGCTTATCAAACATACTAATAAACAAATTATACTAATATATAATTACATTATATGTTAACGTCGGTGAATATTCATACATTCATATTTAGAAATATTAATGGTAATCTGAAACCCGGACAGAAACAATGCATTCACTGTCTCATTTAATGGTTAGTGAAACACCACAACTCTCACACCTTCCCACCAGCAGGGCCTGTATCACAAAATGCTAAGTTCACTCTTAAGCTAAAATTTTCTTGGTAAGCTTTCATTCATGGCAAGGAGTAGGACCAGGCACTACTTCAAAATCATGATATAATTATGCTCATACTATTAGAACAGTAAAACCATTCAGTACTTTGAAATGATCCTGAAACACTATGGTGAGGTGAGTAATGCATACAAAACCAACAAGTGCAAACTCTGATATGTTTTGTGAATACTGGGCCAGAAAGGCACATGTTTACCTCTGTAGCCAGGGTGTGGTGGTAGAATTAATCATGGCTGTATGTGCTTCCCCCTTAAGTGTTAATAATATTCGTTTTCCAAGGGAATAACTTACCTACATAATAATTCTGAGAGAAATGTATATTGTCATGGTAGGTGTTGAGATGGTAATAATTCTGTGGCCTGTCTCAACCCTCACTTGGATTAGTTCTAATTTCTCCTTAGAAATATAATCTTTTAAACTTGGTGAATAAATTTGTACAGTACACATCCATATACAGTAGTGTCTTGTTTTCCACTGGTGTTATGTGTGTTTATTATAGTTTGTGATGAATGTGTGTACAGTAAACTTTCTTTGAACAGTCGTTGTCAATAATGATTATCCACACATGGGTATCTCAAACAATTTACTGTCTAATGTTTTCAAGTTCACATAATATGATGTTATTGTTTTAAGTAGTGTGGAGCTGTTTGTAGTAAATTAACAGATTGTACCTAACCAATTTATTGCAAAGTTTATCAGCTAAGGAACAGAGGGAAGCTGTCAAACTCTTACCTGAGTTAACCTTACAAGGACGATTTTTTATTTTTGACCACGACTCTACATTACACACCCATAAACCCATTAGATAATGAGGGTTTACTATTCACGGACTCATAGATAATGGTATAACACACACCCATAACAACAGTGGATAATGAGGCTTTACTGTTGTTGCTTGGACTAGTTTGGTGGGATTTTTATTTCTGAATTTGCCATCCCTGTATTACTCCCTTTAATTAACAATGTTGATGAAAGAAAGGACAAAATAATGAAAATATTATATAGTACAATAAAATTATATTATAAGAATACAGTAATATATTCCACTTGTTAAGACACAATGTTTACAATACTTTATTACATATTGCCAGATAACAAATGAACATGATGATTATTATCCTTGCTGTATAACACAACACTAACACTTTATTAACTGATTTACTCATCCACCAGCATTGTTGTGTTGTTGTCGTCTTCGTCCTCACCCCGACACTTGGAGTTCATCAGTTCTCGTCGCACCTGTGCAAGTATTTAACAGATCATTGTTATTAGCTCACTATAGGTTACAATTTAAAGGGACCGATTACACTGTGGTTTGTACACTGTAGACTGTGGATAAACAAGAAATAAAAACTTGTATCCAACACTTACTTCATTTTACACTCAGTCCCTCATTGAAGACCAACAAATGTTTTCCCAGGCTTCTATCATTCATTACCACACATAAAAAATAAGGGATTTACTGAGCCTGTGTTAAAAGGGTAGTGATAAATTTATTCATTTTTATATCAAGGGCCTACTTCTCTATGTACCAATTTACCCAACCACTGAGAGGTAAATGCGAGTAGAAAGCATCAATGAACAGACAGACAGACATTACTTCACACTTCAACAACAGCTGGCAACTTGCACTTTCTCTGAATACAAGAAAATAATTTTTCTTTTAAATGACATGCACCTTTGATGAACCAAAGATGAAACTATTTCCATTACCTGAATACATCATCATCAATAATTACCCATTTCAATTTTTTCAAGTACAGGTATAGAGTAATACTTTGTTTTGCACTGTTGTTATGAATCTGTGTAGAGTATAGTAAACCCTCCTTATCCACCACTGGGTTTATGGGTGTGTAGTGTACAAAGAGGGTTTACTGTACACACCTTCCTTCATTACAAACAGTACATTACACACACATAACACCACTGTAAAACAAGGCATTACTGTACTTCAACAAGCAGGTGATTCAATATAACATATACAAATTCAGGCAAGTCAAGAATGAAGAACCAAGTTAAAAGATATATATATATATATAAAAGAGAAAATACATAAACTAAAAGATATATATATACAAGTGACTCAATGTACAAACCTCTGATGTAATGGCATAGTGAGTATGGAAGCGGACTACATCAAGTAGTGACTGTTTCTGGTCTGGACTGAGATCTTCTTTATAACGCTGTACAAACGAAAGCAGCGACTGATGCCACAATACAGGAAGCTCACGTTTATCATGTTCAAATCTGAGAACAGATAGAGTATAGGTCATTGGTTTTATCCATAGAGACACAGACACACACACACACATACTTTGCCCTCGATATTGCATCACAAAACAACAAAGAAAATCTTTCTTTAAAAGTTTAAATTAGAATGATTAGTTTTGGTGTGCAAAATATCCAGACATGGGGTAATAGTAATAGACTATTACAAGGTTTTCTAAGTAATAGTATTAGTAACAGATAAAATAATCATAGCTGTAATAGAAGGGAAAGTAACAGTTAATAGTATATTACTTTCCTATTACAGAATCAGACATTTATTTTAATAACGTTTTCAGTTTAGTTATCTACAGACTGCTCTCCATGATGCAGGTACATCATAGTACACTGGGCAGGAGGCCATTCTGCCCCGGGAGAACAACAACAACACCGTGTAGAATGGTGAGTGGTCTACCAAACATCAAATTATTTACACATACTTGTACATACACTGGAGAGTCTCACAACAACAATGAAAATTATTATCATGTTTAATAACTATTGTTATTGCAAATAAATTATAATAATAGTAATAGATAACCAAGTAATTGTAATATGAAAAATGACCACAAAAATAATAATAATAGTAATATAATAGAGAAATATTCAGAGTAATAGTAAGCCTGTAATACATGCCATGTCTGAAAATATCTCAAACTAATTATCAATTAATATTGATATTTTCTAGTGATTTGTGTGTAAATGAATATTCTGTCCTATAAATTCTCACTTTATACAATTTTGTATTTATTTTTAATTATAGTGGTCTTTGCATATATATGGTTTAACATATCACTGGGTTAACCTTTGGATATCCATGGTTCTGTTTATCCAGGGGTTATCCTGTGTTGTACTGTATTTATCAAAGTAAAGTTCACTCCTAAGTTAATATTATATTCATAGGTGTTTATTCTGGCAAGGACTAGAACTCAGCACTGCTTTGAAATCATAATGTAGACTCATACTTCAAGAAGAGGAAAGTCTACCACTGCTTTGAAATGAGCCTCAAACATTTTGGTGAGGTCAGTAAAGCAAACCTACAAACAAGTGTGAATCCTAAGAGGTTTGATAATTAAGGTTCTGGTTTATACTGACTGGCCAAACACACTGCCATCCCACCTGTTTACCCAGGGCTCCTCACTATAATCTTCAGCCTTACAGTAACCATGAGAGTGTACTTTCCTATTGTGTCTTTAGTGTCAGTACAAGATTTACCTTCACCATGACATCACAAGAGAACATCAAAGTCACCTACTCTCTCTCTCTCTCTGGTGGTGATGGTAATTTACACATAGTGGAGTAAAGACAGATCAATTGAATATATTATTGTTCAATTTAAAAACTAAATTAAATAATCAAACCACTATTAAAGCCAAGTCTGGCTGTGATGTGATGGAGTGATGAGGTCTGATAGAGCTACATGTGTGGGCACCTGCTGCCAGCCAATTTTGTCATTTTATTCTATCATATTATAAATTGAGACATGTAGTAAATACATTTATAAAATATTATAAATGTTGTATCTCAACTGAAATCTGGACTGTACATATATTTTGTGTGCTTGTACAGTCAGCAAAAAAATGTATTTGAACTCCCCTATGGACAATAATAGTTAATTTCAATGTAAGGGTGGTTCCAATACTCATTTTGCTGACTGTACATTCTCTTTAAAATACCCTTACCGGTGCCAACCAGTAATAAATATAATAAGAGAAATTAGACTTAAAAACACCAACTTATGCAAAACCTTCGGAAACCAATTATTTTCCAAATTTGGGGAGTGCCTGTATAAAATGTAGCCTAGGTGTTTCAAAAATAGTCTTATACACCAACATATACATTATAGTGTATGTATGTATGGCTCAATGAAATAGTAATCACACGCATCCACGACCCTATATATGTATGTATGTATACAGTATTATGTATGTACAGTATGTATACAGTATTATGCATGTTTATGTATGTACAGTATGTATACAGTATTATGTATGTTTATGTATTAAAGCCAGAAATTATACTCACTTCATAAAATGGTATACACAGGCATCAACCACCCTGTATGGCAGAGCATACTTCTTATCAAAGAATATACGTAGGAATATAGAGTTAGCACCGGTGTAGTCCATCTCAGCCAACTTGAGTATAGTGGCTGCTGAGTGTAGGATGGGGATGTGACTCTTGGCTAATACTGAACCCACTATGATGGCCTCACGCAGGGTACAGCTACCAGACTGACAATGTAAACAATAACATCAGTGTATAGGGATTAATAATATGTATTCTCTTGGTACAGTATAGCTTACAGACTGACAATGTAAACAATAACATCAGTATACAGTAGGTATTTATTAAGGGGATATGTACAGTCAGTGGCAAAAGTCCTGTCGCCTTACTTGCTTCACCGAGGCACGCGATGTTCATAGACTCAAGATTATTAGGTGTAGAAAACGGTGCGTATTTCTCGAGTCCGTGAACAAAGCGTGTCTCGGTGAAGTAGATGAAGCGACAGGACTTCTGCCGCTGTCTGTACAGTGGTGGACAAGAATAATCATCCAAATTTGCCTCACACAGGGTACAGTTCCCAGATTGACAATGTAAGTGTAGGTTGAGGTTAAGCACAACATAAGAAAAATGCATTTACAGGGGAAAAACTTGTCTTAAACTGACTGGGTTACTTTCCTTCATTAACAAGAGTTACTTTAGGACCCTATGATCGTGTTTGAAAATTGGAGGCTTCTGATTCCACCTGACCATGCCACAAAACAAGCTCCTTCCATATACATGTAGGTGGTGTTTCATGGCAATATTTAAAGGACTCATTTACCTCCAATTTTCTGACTAGAACACAGGGTCCCTTAAAGGTTCCTAACTCAAATACTGTAAGATATCAGGACTGCATAGATTCTAACAATAATCACTGATAAGAACAGCAACTCTGACAGGGATGAAAGAAGGTGAAATAACCATGCCTAGGAAAGAGGAAAGTATAAATTAAAAAGTGTATTACAGTATATAGTATTTTATGTAATGTCTGCAACAAGTCTATATTGAGTCGGTGAAATTGATTGAAGTACAGTATGTCAAAAAGATAATGGGTGGTATTATTAAACTACTTTTTGGTATATAAAGACTCTCTGTTACTCTAGTCTCATTACTATACAGCATTTTGTAATATGAACCGAGAGACAAAAACCCTTTTCCTTGATTAACAAGTTTAATGACACAACCCTTAATGAAGACAATGGTGATGTAAGCCACAATATATAACCCTTCCATCTGGGTGGTGGTACAAGTATAATCACCAGTCATAATAACTATCCAGGGTTTGCTATGAAGAGCACAATGGTGTATTGGTATATCATTAAGGGTGTTTGTTTTCTGGTATAGTTAGGAGGAAGCAGTAGCCTTCCAATTTACCAACAAAAAAATCTCCCCTTAAATACATGACCAATACTAGATGTTGCAACCAATATTGGTGACTGAGTATCACTAAGACATTACATAAACTTTATAATGGCTAAATTTGAGAATATATTGTACCTAACTTATTACCTAACCAGAGTACATTTTTGTTTTGTCAATTTATTGAATACTCAATGCAGAAAGCAGGACATCTTACAGTATTGGAAAGGTGCATAAATTCATACCAGAGTTTAAACACTGAATTTTCAGGAGTAGATGTAATATACTTTTGGTACATTGGAGTGCCTTGATTCTTCCTAAGTATGCCGGGAAACAGGATCAGATGAACAAATTAATGATGTCCTGTTGTGTGAAATTGTTTGAAGGAATCACTTCCTCCAGATTATACCAACATTACTGTACAGTCTAATACTTCCTTGAAAAGACAACAGGAAGAAATACAACACTAATATAATACAAAACATGTGCAAGACACTGGAAAATTTGATTGTGTACAGAAAATGTAAGTTTATGCCTTTCTGAACAAAAAATAAAGTATGTATGTCAATCTGTGTGAGAAATAAAGTAAGTATGTCAATCTTGGTAAGAAATAAAGATGAAATTGAGGATAAGGGAAATACCTACTCAATGTTAACTGTCAGAATTTTGTCCTGGAATATCTTTTGTTTTTCATAATAACAAGATAATTATATTTTAGTGTTCTTCTAAGCTTCTATAACTGCAATATCTTTATGGTCTAATATCATCATGCATAGAGAGTGATAAGTGCACAATAATGCTTTGTTTTGTACTGCTGGTGTTATGGGTGTGTATTATACTGTTTGAAATGAATCTGTGTACAGTAGGCTAATCCCTCTTTGTACATTACACAACCATAACAACAGAGAATAATGAGGGTTTACTGTACTGTATACACTTAAGGACCCTGTGATCGTGTATGAAAATTGGAGGCTTTTGTTTCCTCTTGACAAAACAAGCTGCTCCCATATAGGTGGTGTTTTGTGGCAATATTTGAAGGACTCGTATATTTCCAATTTTCATGCTACATCACATGGTCGCTTGACGACAACATCACACTCACCATACATAGCGGCAGGAGAACTCCCTTGAAGAATGCAGCTGGTTTGAAGAGTGCCTTACACATGGCCTGATAGAGATGGTAATTAAGGCGCTTGTAGAAGGAGATGTCGTCCCTGATGCGAGGTAGAAGCACCAAGTTAAAGAAGCGTTGAGCCATCGGTACTTTGAGGTTACTAACAAAGATCCTCACTGCCTGGTACATCGCTGCAGCTGACCACTTGTCTGGGTCTGTTGGGGAGATATATATATGTACAGTTGCTATTCATAAATTCTTGAACCGTACCAGTTACGAGTGCTGCTAATTGTACATCGCTATAGATGACCACTTATCTGGGTCTGTTGAGGAGAAATACAAGTATAGTTGTGCTCATACATTATAGTTCACTAAAGCACCCTGTGATGTAGTCAGAATATTGGAGGTAAATTAGTCCTTCAAATATTGCCACGAAACACCACCTATATGGAAGGAGTTTGTTTCATGGCATAGTGAGGAGGAATCAGAAGCCTCCAATTTTCATACACGATCACAGGGTCCTTAAGGGGGTAGCATTGTGTTAAGCCCCTTCCACCCAAGGCAAAAAGACAGCAGGCACAGGCAACTGAGTGGAATTTTCTTGCTTTTTACCAGTGTTACCAGATCAAACAGTCCCCGGCAGCCATTGACCACTCGTCCCTGCCACCCACCCACACAATTGGTAACAGTGTCTATTTACCGTCATTTGCCTCTCCTGTGGAAGGGGCTATACTGTACTGTACAGGACTTAATAAAAGTCAAAAGTAGATCCTACACCAAAGGAGTAAATTAATACATGCATGAAGTAACACAACTCCTCAACTGATACAAGCACAACACCCAATATGTGTGTCCAGTTCTACTGTATATATATTTACTGTACAGTAAAACCCTGGGAATTAAGTCTGTAAAGGTTTAGTTCTCATTACGGGTAAGTCACAATGGCTAGTAAATAAATTACATAATTTTTTTTTTCAAATTATGGATTAATAACAAAGGAAATAAGTTGTAAAATGTTGGTCAAGAAATTTTTAATCACACTGGCAAATTGTTCTGATGTAAATAAAGAATCAGTCACGCATGTCTTGTCTTAATACATACATCCTCATCTTGCTTGCTCCCTTCTTTGTAATTTTACTTATTCTCAGTCAGTGGTTTAACAAGGGTTTGTGTGTGATTTGATATCAAGGTTCACTATGTCTTCTACAATACCCAAGTCTTTCAATAGCAGGATGGGCACCAAACTCAAGACTCTGAGTGATAGTGAATCAGAGTAGTTATGGAACCCAACTAGCCTAAACCCAAAACCTGCAGCCTCTACAAACCCATACCATCCACTACACTACATTGCAAAATACCCACACATGCCAAGGAACATCAAAACAACACCCAGTACACGATACCATACACAAATACTATCATCTTTTACACCCTGCCCACCCCAAACCAGTCTCCATAAACATATCCATACTCAAATCACTCATCAGTCCATCCATACACTCAAAAACAACACACAGCTGCATGTACGACCTCCTGACATCCACCCATCCGAATCCTCCCTTCCCCGTGAGGACAGAGTCCACCTGGCCAGGCTGCGATGTGGCCACCACCCGGCCCTTCTGACATATCAGAAGAAGCTGGATGAAGCCATAGTAGATGCCTGTCTGGGATGCAACACAGCACCCCATTCTATTAAACACATTATGGAAGACTGCAAAGCACACAACCACACTCGCCAACAACACAACATACACTCTCTGAAAGCATTGTGGGAAAGCCCGGTTCAAGCCATGGCCTTCGTCAGGAGCTCGGGGCTGCTCGGCCAAACACCTTAAAGAAACTTCAACAACAACAACAACAACTGGCCTAAACTCATCTGCTGCATTGGAAATTGCAAATGTTATTTTTTTTATGTATATTTTTTGCATTCACTGGATTGTATTGTGTAAATGATTCAGAACACTGTATGTTTGGGTTTGAACAATAGTTCATGGTCCTGCAATGTGTACGTACATAGACTCATCTCCAATGAAACAAACAAACGTTCAATTATTTTGTGTGATTTTTTGCATTTACTGATTGCTTTTCCAAGTACTATACAGTAGTGGTTAAAAGAAAACTTTATAGTTCTGTAGTGTAAATACAAAGCCTCAGTCTCCTGCGAACACTCAACTGTTATAAGAATTTGAGGATCATATCTTTTCTTTTATTATTATTATTATTTTCTTTTGCTTGCATTGTACGGTGGTAGGGAGTGAATACGGACGAGACGTGATTTTGATTAACCAATAATGGCTGAAGCTGCTATTGTTATGACTTAAAGAGGTTTTACTGATTGTGACAATTTACTAATGGGGTAGACCAAAGGAGTAAATGGTTAGGACATGAACAAGCACAACAAAACTCCTGAATTGATGTAAACACAAAACCCTCAATGTGTGTCCAGCTTTACATAGTGAAGTGTAGGCTATACCAGGGTCCAGAGAATACAGGGTCGGCTCAGGACCTGACTAAAATTTGTCATTTCCGCGCATGACGTAGGTGGATGTGAGAGCGGTGGGTTCATCCCAGATATGTCCATCAGTCCACTACTGACAGCCAAGCTATTCATAGCTCCAGAGTCTCCCGTTTTCTGTTGTCCTGGTGCCCATTTTGGTGCAGAGAAAATTGATTTCTATAATGCCTTCGCATTGTGCAGTGCATGGGTGTAGAACCAACAGATATAAAGGAAGTGACATTAATCATCACAAATTTCCCAGAGATGAGAAACAAAAAAGAGAGTGGATCAGATTTTGCAGAGAAACAGACTATTTTAACCCATTAATTAAATTCTTTCATATGCAGTCATCACTTTTAAGCATCTGCATATGAAAGGAACCTTAAATATGAGTTGCTTGAATTACTAAGGAGAAATAATTAAATTAGTAAAGCCACCATATTATGTAGTAAAATATTTTGATAAATGCAGAGTGTTTAAAATTTTAGACTAAGAATTTTAAATAGAGCCAATACAAACAACTCCATTAAATTTTAAAACAAAATGAAACAAAACTTGTTACTTAGAAGCACAAGGATGTTGATGTAAATGTTAAAGTAATGTTATCATAAACTAATAAAAGTAAATAGTTTGTGTTTATAAAAAATTATTGAACTTTCAAAGACAGATCAATAATATATATTATTAGGAGATAGAAAGTCTTAGTGTAACCACACCTTACAGCTGTCTTAATTAACTACCAGCAACTACTACTACCACTACCACTACTATTATAGTTACACTAATAACATTAATAGTATTATACTGCTATTGTAGTTATAATAATAATAATAATAATAATAATAATATAATAATAATAATAACAACATAATAATAATAATATAATAATAATATAATAATAATAATAATATAATAATAATAAGAATATTATTATTATCATTATCATCATTAAAAGAATAGGAGGATGAAATTTTTTTTTTTTTTAATCGAGTAGGCTACTCACTACAACGTCTTGCTACTCAGTAAAACACTATTAAATATATTACAACTTGAAACTTTATACTTTCTTTTTCCTGTTAATAGTATGTATAGTTTACCATGTAGTGTTCGTTTCCCATTTCTCTCGTTTTCTTTTTCACACACACACACAAACACACACACATCAGTGACGTTGGTAGGAGTAGTGGGGGCTTAGACTAATCTGTGTGTGAGCTGACCCTGTATTCTCTGGACCCTGGGCTATACAGTAATGTCTGTTTATCACTGGTGTTATGTGTGTATTGTATTGTTTGTAAGGAATCTGTGGACAGTCAACCCTCTTTGTACACACCCATAAATCCAGTGCATAATGAAAACTACTGTACACAGATTCATTACAAACAATAATATACACCCATAACAACAGTCCATAATGAGGGTTTATAGTAAATAAAGTGTGGGACAGAAGAGATGCAACCAACACCATGAAGCTCCACCACTGTCTCCATCCAGTGCAACACACACACAACACCTCCTACATACACTCAGTAATAAGACGGCAAGATGAGGCTTTGAAAAGTCACAGGATACTGGAGGAAAAAAAAAAATATATATATATATATATATTGTACAACTTACTAGTGAGATAGACAAGTTCTTCCCAGCTGCGCATCTTTGGTATAACCTTGAACATCTTTGGAAGTGGACCGCTGCGATACTTCTCCAACACCTTACCCACCTGATGACACATGTCCTGTACCTCTGGGCTCAGGTCCATGGTATGTACACCTGTACAACACAATACACACACATGTACAAAACTATTATTTATACATATACCAGTACAGTACAATACTGAATATGGTGATGGTCTAGCCTATACTTGTATTGTACAACAATGAGGATGAAGTCCATAAAACTATACATATCTTATACACACATTACACAAATCACTAGAGTAGCCTATATTTATAAATTCCTATATTTCACATCAACACAGTCCAGTCGTTAATACATCTGATTAAAGTATTGGAGTGAAACCTGGTCAGCCAAAGTGCAGGATGTAAACATACATACATATACTGGTATTCATACACTCTAAAGGCAAATTAGTAAATTATGTTACCATAGATAACTGTATAGGCCTACCTGGATTTGACACAGGCAAGGGAAACCTCCTGGCAGCTATACCTTTTCACACTCATTCACACTTACACAAACACACACATGCCTGCAAGACCTGTTATGCATTCACACTTCCCATGCACACACACACACACTTTTCACACACGTGCATACACACACTATTGGCACGAATAATGTTCTCAATTTATATAAATGATATAGAAGTAAATGTTACAGAAGGCATTTATATGAATATGTTTGCTGATGATGCAAAGGTACAAAGAACAATTAATAATGAAGACTGCTGTGAAAAGTTACAAGAAGATTTGGACAAAATGGTTGACTGGAGTAATAAATGGCAATTGGAGTTTAATGCAGATAAATGTCATGATATTAAGTTTGGAAGAAGTGAGAGAAGACCAAATTGGCAATACAGGCTTGGAAATAAAATATTAAATGAAGCAGAGCAAGAAAGAGGTTTAGGGGTAATGATAAACAAGAAATTGACACCAGATGATAATATAAATGAAAAAGTGAGAAACATGTATACATTGTTAGCAAATATGAGAGTGGTCTTCACTTATATAGACGAAGAAATGGTCAAGAAAATAATCACATCCTTTATAAGGCCTACCTTGGAATATGCTGCAGTAGTATGGAACCCACATTTGAACAAACATATCACCAAATTAGAAAAAGTACAAACAGCAGCAACAAGATGAGTACCAAGTCTAAGAAAACTAAGTTATGAAGACTAGAGAAACTAAAGTTACCTAAACTGGAAGAAAGAGGAAAGAGAGGAGATAGGATTACGGTTTACAAATGTGTCACAGAAAAAGAAAAGATAAAGATATTGAAAACTTGTGTCGACAAGGAATACCTACAATGAGAGGTCACAGTAAGAAATTAACTAAAAGAAAAGGAGACAAAGATGTACAGAAATATAATTTTCCAAATAGAGTAATAGATCAATGGAACTAGTTACCAGAAGAAGTGGTGTGTGCCAAAAATATACATAAATTTAAAGAAAAATTTGATAATTGGGTTTTAAAAAATGGGACATTTCTAGCTTGACTCAGTCCTGTAAAGATACAAACAGGTAAGTAAAAACAATGAATGTGAATGTGCATGTCAGTTGATGTACATCTCAATGTACACAACAAAAAAACCATCGTTACACTTTCTGCGCAATACAAAATAACACCAAGAATGAAGGTTTTTGATAACAGCCTTCTCACATTGGCATCCCTGCGTATGTTTGTTGTGGTTGCATCTGCTCGAATCAAGTGATCTGCACTCTCAAATGAAGCAGTAAAGTTGAACTGCTCACAATAACGCTCTGTCGGACAGTGAAAAAATGAGAACATCACGCCAGGTGTTCTGTCCATTTCAACTCCTATTGAATCATGAAACACTCTAAGGCTCAGAAATGGTCAGTCACTCACGATTCGGACATCTGAGCGAATTCCACAGACTGATACGCCTCATATGCCTCCACCGAGCCTAGGTTACGTTAAACATAGATAAACTTGGTAAAAGATCATGTCAAACTATCAGCCTAATGGTAAGGCAACGTAGGGCTTGGTTCCATTTTATTAGCTATATCAATTGTTTTTCCCATACATGAGTCACTTCCTACCACTCGATGGAAAGACACACTCTCTCCCTCTAAGTTTCTCCTTTCCTTCTGTTTCCTTAGTGCTTGTTGTCCCACCTCTCTCTATTACATTCGCCACACCTGAAGAGTCTTATAGACCTTGGGCGCTTTTCCTTTAATTCTCTTCAATCAATCAATTATCCCATGTATATTTCTATACCCCTTCCTATTTAGCAACTCGCTCACAGCCACACTTACCAACCCTACCGAGACAGCCAGATTGTTCAGTATGAAACCCGTCGAACTCCTCTGTAACGATATATTTTTTGTTGTGCATACTTCTCTCAATGACCCCTACATTCACCGCCAACTGCCTTCACAATCAGACCACACCACTCATATACATTCTCATTACTTTCTCCATCCCATCTTGTCAGGACACATGTCCCTCTCAGGTAACTCATCTCCACTACACCTAATTTTATGCTGCTGTGTTGTGTTCCATGTCTATGTCTCTGATGCATATGTCAGTGTTGATAGGATTATATCATTTCTCAATTCCCTTTTCACCTTCATGCTCATTACTCATGTTTCTACCTTTCATTATTTTCCCTAGAGAGCTGATGACCTGCCTACCCCTCACTGTATCTCTTTAATTTCTCCTTCCATGCTTCCATATTTATATAACACTATTCCTAAATATTTAAACTCCTTTACTTCCTACGTCCTCTCACCTTCCAAGGTTATCTTACACTTAGTACCAGTAGGCACCATCATTCTATATGGTGTTGCAAACTCAGTCACTTTAACCTTTTCCCTCTCAAAAACTATCGCCTTACTATTACCAATATTTTCCTTTAGTTTCTTACACTTGAATACACCCTGAAACTCATCCTCCACCCTCTGTAACTCCCTCTCACTCTGTGCCAGTAACTCAGTATCATTTACAACCATACTTGTCACCAGGGATCATTTTACTCCTTTCAGCATCAGCCTCACACCCAGACCATCCACCTTTATAAATATCTAAATGAATTTTTCTTTCTGTAATTCGTGTTGCTTCTGCCTCGCAACACAGTCTGTTTATGTACTACAACAATACTACCAATAAACAGGTTTGGGAAAGGTTGACACTTACTGGTGGCATCCACTTGTGACTTGATTTCAGTTTGTTTCTCTGTAATCTTGTCTCTGAACAGATCTGCCAGCTTCCTCTGTGGTGCTCCCTCCTTCATGAACTGGTCCAGAATCTTCTTGTCATCCTCAGCCAACCTCTGTAATAGTACAATAACATAATAATATAATATACAGGTAATATAATAACATACAGTATACAGTACAGTACTATAACATATAACATAAAAACCTACAATAATAGTCACTGAAAGTATAGCTTGTGCTAAAGGGGGTAGTATAATAGTGTTGGTGGTAAATCTGGAGCGATTAATTCTTCCAAACTATGCCACCAAACTGATTCCCTATTAGTACCACTGAGAACGTCTGTGTTTGTATGAGGGCAATGGTCGTCTCTAGGTCTTACACGGTGTACCCTTTATCGCCACCCTTGATTCTTGATGGGACTGTGTTGGAGGGGTCTGAGAATTTGGTTATTCTGGGAGTTACAGTTAATGCCAAGCTGACTTTGTTTTCCAAATGTTGGGTATAATGCATAGAGCTTGGAGTGTGTTGGGAGATCACTCATTGTTACTGCGGTGTTTTAACTCCTTTGTGTTGCCTCTGTTGGAATACTGTTCTCCAGTGTGGTGTTCAGCAGCTGACTGCCATCTCAAGTTGCTGGATAGGATTGTTTCCAATGCTAATTTTCTTGCCGGCGGTTCACTTGATTGTAATCTGAGTCACCGTCGTTCTGTTGCATCATTGTGCATGCTGTTCAAGATCAGAAGTAATGTGTTGCATCCTCTTCACTCCTCTCTGCCACCTCTGTATGTTCCAGCTCGTGTCACTCGTGGTGTGTTGGACTCCCATAGGTTTGCTTACGTATTGCCGCGCTGTAGAACTTGTCAGCACAGTCGATCGTTTGTTCCTAGGTCTGTGTCATTGTGGAATGGCCTTGGTGAATCTGTCTTTGATGGTGTAGGACTGGCTGGCTTCAAGAGTAGAGCTAATATGTTTTTATTAAGCTAACTACTCATCTTTCTTTCTCTAAGCTGTCTTCTTTTCTTTAGGTTGGATTCATAGGGCTGGGGTCCTCGGATTGATAGAATGCCTGCATTCTCTCCCAGCTTTGTGTCTCTGGCTATTTTAATAATAATAATAAATATAGTTAGGAGGACTCAGTAGCCTTCCATTTTACCAACAAGAGATTATCTCAAGACTTATGATAATTTAATTATGAAAAATTTAATATTTTAAGCATCAATTTTGAGTTGTTTTGGTTATGAATGTACCCCTGGTACACTCTGGTTGCAGTGAAAAAACAAATTAAAATAAAGGAGGGGCTGGCCCTATGTGCCTGGGCTACAGAAGCACATCCCAGGGAAATGGGACCAGAGCTTACTGGACCAGGGAGTCTGGGGGCCTCCGACCACCAGGGAGATTAGGGAGAAGGTCTTTGATCCCACAGTCAGTGCTGTGGGCCCAAGTCCACGTTACCACAAGAGCTACAAGTGGAGCTGCACCTTCCATGAGACCAGCCTTGAAGGGACCATAAGTGGGATGGATTTTTAATCCATGTGGGCAGATCTCGTCAAATCCATTAGAAAGTGACCAGATCCTACAACAATCTTTATTCTAGCCCTGTGGAGGATGACTAATATTCACAGAGAATAAAGTCAGCTCCCCTGGGCTAAGTACCATCTTCTACTTTACTACAGGCAGCTACTCACTTTTCACACACATACAAACACACACAGGAATAAGTACCATCTTCTAATTTACTACAGGCAGCTACTCACTATTCAAAACAATAACATCATATGAGAATATTCGCTACTAAACAACATATATCAGAAGAAGCTGGATGGAGCCATTGTGGATGCCTGTCCGGGATGCAACACAGCACCCCATTCTATTAAACACATTATTGAAGACTGCAACGCACACAACCACACTCACCAACAACACAACATACACTCTCTGAGGGCATTGTGGGAAAGCCTGGTTCAGGCCATGGCCTTCCTCAGGAGCTCGGGGCTGCTCGGCCAGACACTTTGAGGAACTTCAACAACAACAACATACATTCCCTGACTGATCAGTGATAAAGCCCGGTCCAGATCATTACCTTCTTCAGTGCTCACAGCTGCTCATACAGACAGCTTCAACAACAACAATATACAGTATTGTATTTCTAGCAAAAGTATCATGTATGAACTTACCAACTCATCTACAAAATACAGTAATATTATGTACGAATGCATGTTAATCAAATGACCTTCAAAATAATATATATAATGAATGCATGTACTCATCAACTAATCTTCAAAAAAATGTGTGTTGTGCAACGTACTTCTAGCTAATAATGTACGGTATGTATGCAATGTATTTCTTGTAAAAAATATATATAATGTATGTATGTACTGTACTGTACTCACCAATTCGTCTTCAAAATCCTTCACCACCTTATCAACATTCTGTGGTACTGCTGCTTCTCTCTCGTCGACATCTCCAGCTTCATCATCATCGCTGCTCTCCTCATCACTCCCAAGTTTTTGGGCCGGGGTTTGTCTGCTTAAAGATATTTCTGGTGCCCTGGAAAAAGCAAAACAAAACAATACAGATATCTAAACAAGAAGTAAATAATAGAAATATAAAACAGAAAGTAGGGGAATATTTTGGATGTGATGGTACACTCGGATACCATTGTCTCAAGCCCACCCGAGCGAAGCCAGAGATCTGGCGCCTCCATTGGTTCAAGATGTGGGTAGCCTGTCGTCCAGAAACTGCCTGCTTCAAATCTCGGGTTTTGACTCAGGCTAGAAACTATGGTATCTGAGTGCAAAATTCAAATCAATAATGCAAAACTAATACAGTGGAAGTTCTGTCTTTCGGCACCTTCGGGATCAAGTAGGTGCCGAAACATTGAATTTGCCGAGTCATTGGATAATTGCTAGCATGTGATATTTTGTATCTATAAGCAGTGAATAATTAATACAGAGCATATTTTTTTCGTATTTATTTGTGAAATACAAAATCAAGGAGTATTTATGATGTGTAGATGATCTGTGGCTGGGAGCGTTTCTTCATTACAGAAGAAAGATTTCCACTTGTTGAAGCCATTTTTCAATAATAAATGTTTGTAATAATGGAGGTAGGCCAAGACAAAGTTCACCACAAGTTCACCACGCATTTGAAAGTAACGCTCAACTCACAAGGCCTGAATACGGAATAAAGTAGTTGTCTTGTACGCGCTACTCTTACCATCTCACACAAGAGCCCGGGTAGCCAGCCAGTTAGCCTAATGGGAGGAGTTTAGTCCATGACGTCATTACACAAGATGGCCGATGATCATGGCGCCCGTTTCAAAGCTGTCATGTACCGATATCTTTTGGAAAATGTGCCGAAATGTCGAATAATTATCAGAATGGGACTACTGTATTTTATAAAAAGTGCCGTAAAATCGGATATCATATGATATCTATATATGTACGTTAATAATGTTTAATAATAATGTACTGTGCTTGTTGGCAATACAGTACACTACTAAAAAATTGTCATCATCTCAGTTTTGGGCTTAGTGTTATTGTGCTTAGTGTGGTGATTGGTAAAGTGAAACCCATTTATTTAAACACCTTTTTGCCAATCTTGTGATCTCAGTTATGTACAGTTGCCCACACATGAAGCTGATAGCCTTACTACTTGTGAGGTAGCTACAACCGGAAGGAATGTAAGCAAAAGTTATAGTTTATTGACAGCCAGACAGTAATAATATTATTACTGTCTGCCTGTCACCAAACTATGACTTTTGCTCACATTCCTTTCTGTTGTAGCTTCCACACAAGTAGTAAGGTGTACCAGTTTCATGTGTGAGTAACCATAGAGTAGACCCTGGGTATATAATAATTAAATACTTGTATCCACCACTCCATTTTACACTCAGTCCCTCATTAAAGACCACCATATGTCTATTCAGGCTTCTGTTATTCATTAGTCATTATTATACAAACTAAATGATTTACTGAGCCTATGTTAATAGGATATATGTGCTAAATATAATCATCTTATACAGACTAAGTGATATAATGAGTCTGTGTTAGATTATAGTGCTACATTTAATCATCTTATGTCGACGGCCTACTGTACAGACTAAGTGCCAATTCCACATTGGTTTGTAAGCACTATATATAACGAAAGAAACTGAACTGTGTAAATGACTCATAGTCAATTATTGGATGAATTTGATGACTCCACTATCAAACTATGGTAATAATAGAACTATCTGACAGATTTTGTGGATATGGATACTGAGTTTTTTGTTGTATATGATCAAGACTGACAAGTTTGGGGGAGGATCATAACAAACTAAAGCCACAGTGAAATCGACCCTAAGTGATTTACTGGGCCTGTATTATAAAGGATACATATGCTAAACTCATCCATCTTACATCGATGGCCTAATGTACAATAGTTTTGTTGCCGACTGTACCTCTTATTCCTTCTTGGCCGCTGGTATCCTAGTGGGGGAAACTCCTCCTCTTCTTCCTCTTCTGCCTCTTGCTCCATTTTTTCTTCTTCGATCTCCTTCAACTGTGCTAAACTCTGCTTCAATATTGTTCTTCCCAGTTGACCTTCTACATACTGAAAATAATAATGCTTCACTGTATTTACCCAATTTATAATGTTAAATAAAACCAGTACTGTAATGCCTTGTTTTGTACTAGTGTTATGATGGGTGTGTATTGTAATGAATGTGTGTAAAGGTAAACCTCTTTGTACATTACACACCCATATACAATAATGCCATGTTTTACACTGATGATCTATCTATCTATCTATCTATAGCTCTGACGCCTCGTTCCCTCCGGGAACTCCCCCCAAGGGGGTGGCCACGGCAGAAGTGCCTCCAGTTCTCCCTGTCCCAACACTCCCTCCTTACTTGGTCCATCCCTCCTCTGCCCCTCACGTTTCTCTCCTTTACATACTCTTCCACTCTGTTCTGCCATCTAACCGGTGGTCTGCCTCTCACCACAGGTCCCACAACTTCACTTCCATACACCTTCTTTACAAATTTCTCACCTTGCATTCTCTCTACATGTCCAAACCATCTCAATGTATTACACTTCACTCTCTCAACCACTCCACACTCAATACCAATTGCCTTCTCACCTCTCATATACACTCTCATTACTTTCTCCATCCCATCTAGTAAGTCCACATGCTCCTCTCAAGTAACTCATTTCCACTGCACCTATTCTAGACTGATGAGCCCTACTCCATGTCCACGTCTCCGACGCATATGTCAGTGTTGGCAGGATTATACTGTTTCGTAGTCCCATTTTCACTTCCATACTCACACTTCTACACTTCATAATCCTCCCCAGTGATCCTATGACCTGTCTACCCTTCACTGCTCTCTCCCTAATTTCTCCTTCCATACTCCCATGTTTACACAGAACTGTACCCAGGTACTTAAACTCCTTCACTTCCTCCATCCTCTCACCCCTCAGAGTTATCTCACACTTCGTCCCAGTTGGTAGAGCCACTCTGTAAGGTGTAGCAAAGTCAATCACTTCAGTTTCTGCTCTCTCAAATACCATCACTTTACTTTTACCAACATTCACCTTCAGTTTCCTTCGTTTACACACAGACTGAAATTCGTCCACCACTCTCTGTAACTCCCTTTCACTCTCAGCCATCAACACAGTGTCATCCGCAAATAAACTTACCGCCAAGGACCAATTTGCTTCATTCAGCCTCAACTTCACCCCCAGACCATTCACTTTGGCTTTCATCTCTCTCATACAACCATCCATATATATATTGAACAACCATGGTGACATAACACATCCCTGTCTCAGCCCTACACCAATATTAAAACTCTCACTTAGATCACCCTCTACCCGTACACATGCTTTTGCACCTGCATAGAAGGCCTCAACGCCCTTCAGCAAAGACCCCCCAACACCATAAATTCTCAACACCTCTGACATAGCTTTCCTATCAACCCTATCATATGCCTTCTCCAAGTCCATGAAGGCAGCATACAACTTCCTATCCTTCCCAATATATTTCTCCACTATTGATTTTAATGCAAATATCTGGTCCACACATCCTCTACCCTTACTGAACCCTCCCTGCTCCTCACTAACTTTATTCCCAGTTACCTCAACCAGTCTCTCTGTAAGAACCTTCCCATACACCTTCCCCGGTACACTAAGAAGGTTTATTCCCCTATAGCTACCACACTCCTCCTTACTCCCCTTCCCCTTATACAAAGGTACAATTATGGCTCTCCTCCAATCCACTGGCACCTCTCCCTGCCTCCAAGCCAATGTGCATATAAGCAACATCCACTCCACCACTACCTCCCCCCCACACTTTAACATTTCATGATGATATGGGTGTGTATTGTACTGTTTGTAATAAATGTGTGTACTGTACAGGAAACCCTCTTTGTACTATTACTATTTGCCACCTTCTTGCTAACCCTATGATATGGCAGCGTTGCATTCATGGATATATGAGTCACCTAGTAGGTCATTACCTTAATTGATAATACTCCAAAATCGCTAATATCATATTAGCGATCCTAATGAAGGTTATATCCGAGCTGAAGGCTTGTCTGATATATCAGAGGATATAAAAATTATGCAGTTAATAACTTTGCTTTGTATTACATGCCATTTAAACATGCAACATATCATAGGGGACCTGCAGACTGCTTCATTTCCTCCCTTTTTCCGAAGGAACCAAGGAGCAGGATGGATTACCTTGACTCAACCCCGTAAGGGAAGTATTGCCTGCGGTGACGTGGGCAGTATTTTAAGGGTTTTGGCGTCCCTTCGGCCCCAGCCAATCCTTTTCAGTTCTTCAACTATCCCTCCGTTACATCTCTTTCCTTTGTACTTGCTGTCCCACCTTTCTATCACCCCTTCCCACAGGTGAGGGCTGGTTCTATCCAGAAATGAGGAATTTGGCATCCTCTACCTCGCCCTGGCCTGTTCCATCTGTCTCTCTTACTATTTCTCATTCCTTCTGGGTAGCTGACGAGATCGCCCGATTGGGTGGCACAACAAGGAAGACTACAGACGGTGGGAATGTTGGCCCAGGGGTATATGCCCGTGAACCAGCAGTCCCCTTGTCTGTTGCCTTCAAAGAAACATATCTCACTATCACCCTGACTCCCATTTGGGGGTCCGAGCATCTGCGCGGCTTCTGTCAACCAGACTCGGGACTGCTCGGCCAGACAGTCTGGGGAACTACAACAACAACAACCTTAACTCAAAGCATCCGCATTGTAGCACATGCAAAACGAATAATCTTCTTTAATCTAATGGTTATTCGTATTAATGTGAAGATTTATTTGCTAGATAAAATAGACGTGTGAATAATTTCATCCATATCAGATAGTAGTCGTCGACCCAAAAACTTTAAAGAAATGAAGTAACGTTACATCTGGTCTATAAACATTATACAGTAGCTTCAACAAAAATCTACAATGAAGCAAACCAATATATGTAAAGAATACCAGATCTTCTTGAGCACAGCGTTGGTCAAACTGAAGCCCAGTGTCATTATGACTCTCCTCTAATTTTCTTTCACAACAGGAGTTCTGTGATCTGGTTACTTTCATATTGCTTTACAATGGTACTATATGGTACTATAGTTGACTATATGGTACAGCTGGCTCCACTGCAGTGTTGTCAGCTCTCCCTCTCCCAGGCGTGAACCACAAACTTGGGTCTGAGACACACATCTGAAGCTCTCACTAGTGAGAAAGATGGTAATGGGGGTTGGCAGGCTTGTATGCTGAGCCAAACGAATGACAATGAAATAATAATCTGTGTGAGCAATTCTGTTTTTATGTGGATGCAACAATAGACACCAAATGTTTCCTGATGTATTAATTTGCTATATTTCATGGTGCAAAATATTACATTGTTGTTGTTGAAGTTCCTCGAGCTGTCTGGCCGAGCAGCCCCGAGCTCCTAAGGAAGGCCATGGCCTGAACCAGGCTTTCCCACAATGCCCTCACTATGTAATGCTCGATAAATCTTGTTTTGATTAACTATTAAGATGATAAATGGAGGAGACCATATATTATGGGAACATATTCCATGCATCTGTGACCAGTTTATGGATGTTCTGATAATATTGACATATTAGGTAGGAGAGCCCTTTTCCTTGTGCCGAGGTCAAACTCAGCACTCTGATATTTGCAAGCAACAACCTCTACCTTACTGCCTTCACTCACACTTGAGGAACAATTACATAAGAACTGAGGACATTAGATAATCCAAGCATCGGCACCATGAAGTATCCATCATCTGGCCCATTTAAGGTGGTAATTCTTTTTTGGTACATTGGAGTGCCTTGATTCCTCCAAAGTATGCTAGGAAACAGGACCAGAAGAGCAAAAATAATAGTGTTCTGTTGCTTGGAATAGTTTGGAGGATTCAGTTGCTCCAGATTTACCAACACAAACTTCCCCCTTAATGATTACGTCAAATAAAACCGGGTGTGTATTGTAGGTGTGTATAGAGAGTTCTCATGTGACGCCACAGTGCGCCCGGCAGCCATGTTGGTAGTATACCTCTATGTATACAAGCAGAGGGTAGTGGTTATGTCTAGCATGTTTCATTGATTTGGACGAGTGTTAGACCTCCTTTAAGGGGATATTTAAGAATGTCACGGTTTTGCTGCATGATGAGATGTTCTAACACAGACAAACTTCCTGATTTGTCCTTCTTTCGGATCCAAAAGGTAATAAGAAACCAAGGAGAAGCACACCAGAAACTGCTGATCAAGAGAAGGAATTTATGTTTCTCCCGAATATCCAGGGAGCCAACATCAAACCCCTCTCCTCCCCCTACAATCTTGGGGAAGAGCCGGGGAAATTGGGGGTTTTGGGTAGGGGAAAACCCTAATAATTACAGGAAAATAATGATTAGTTTGGAATTAATATTCTCTTCTATAATAACCATATGGGATAATAGTTTAAAGTGTTAGCTCATTCAGTAGCAGATATGAAAATTATGCAGAGAAATAAGGATAAATATATACCGTGCTTCTCACAATAACTGTATGAAGGTCCACATGGTGCCCAAGTTGATGTTGGTCTTGATGTTTGTCATACCATCACTTCTTTAACTCAACCAATGGTAAAAAAGTAGTGTGTCTTTAAACTTTTGTGGCATTTCATGGACTGGAAGTTGTACTCAGGTCTCAGGGTTGTGTGATGATATCAAATAGTCACATAGGCTATGACTGAGTACCATATTCACCATCTGTACAATGGCATTGGCTGCTACTCGCACAACAACTGCACCCTCTTACCATCTTTTAAATCTTATGCAGTTATGCTATTAATATTTGCATTAATCAGATCAATATTTATGAATGCATAGACGAGATTTGATTGGTAGGTTTCAGAACTATGATAGCGCAAATACCGACAACACCCTGTGTTTCTAATAGATAAATGGAGTTATCGTACGTTTAGTGTAATATATAATTATACTGTATGTATATATTTCTTACACTCACAGTTTTATATATATATATATATACCAAGACATTTGATATACTGGTATAGGAGTAATATCTCCACTTGGAAATAGCAGTAGCCTATGTTGTGTAGATGAAGGTTTTGTAATACTGTAAGTTAATCTACAAGACAACAGACAATTCACCTTTCAGATCCAATACCAAATCAAATTATATATTACCAAACAGATTTTTCATTACTAAATTGGGCCTGTTTTGGTAATGAAAAATACCAAATGGCAACCCTGCCAGTCTACCAACATGGCGTATGTTTACACGGTGACGTCACACCAATCAGCTGAGTGAGAACCCACTATTGTAGTGTTTGTCATCAATGTGTGTACAGTAAACCTTCTTTGTACATTACACATCACAGTGGATGATGCTGGTTTACTATACTGTATACAAATTCATACATATTGGTATATCACACACCCATAACAACAATGCTAAACAAGGCATTACTGTATCCAAATTAATTTTGGTGAGAAACCACATTATTATATTAAGGGGGTACGGTAATACACTTTTGGTACACTAATGATACATAATTTCTGACCAGGAGGTCTACCAGCTGAATATTGCATTAAAAAAAAATATTTGTGACGATTTTCATGGTCAAGATTTACGACAAATTATATGCATTTCCAGATATATATACTGTACCTTAAAATATATATTTAAAGTATGGCCTGTGTCTGACCACGACTAAGCCATGACTAGGCCTAATACTCCCTGGTCAGAAATGATGTATCAAGAGTGTACAGTCTCCTCCACTCCTGCTTTCACCAGTTCAACATTGCCAACATATACACCCGGCATCGTGTGAGCTACCAGTTCCGACTCTCACATCCGAAACACCTGCCAGTAAGAGTAAGGGTTGATGGCAGGTGTTTCGGATGCGAGAGTCGGAACTGGTAGTTCACACGATGCCGGGTGTATACGGTGGCAATGCTGAACTGGTGAAAGCGGGAGTGGAGGAAACTGTACATCAATAGGTGTGCCTTGATTCTCCAAAGTATACCAGAAAGCAGCATCAGATTAACAACAATAATAATGGTGGCCTGTTGTTGGTCGCAATACTTTGGAGGAATCTACTGTTCCAGATTTACCACCAACAACCCTGTACTAACCCCTTAACTTATGGTACAGTCACCGCACATCATCCTTCACCACCAAAATGGTTAGCTTAATTTACAGCAAACTTACTTCATAGCAAAATGGTTAACTTATTTCATAACAAAATGGTTAACTTACTTAACAGCAAAATGGTTAACTTATTTCATAGCAAAATGGTTAACTTATTTCATAACAAAATGGTTAACTTACTTTACAGCAAAATGGTTAACTTATTTCATAGCAAAATAGTTAACTTATTTCATAACAAAATGGTTAACTTACTTTACAGCAAAATGGTTAACTTATTTCATAGCAAAATAGTTAACTTATTTCATAACAAAATGGTTAACTTACTTTACAGCAAAATGGTTAACTTATTTCATAACAAAATGGTTAACTTACTTTACAGCAAAATGGTTAACTTACTTTACAGCAAAATGGTTAACTTATTTCATAACAAAATGGTTAACTTACTTTACAGCAAAATGGTTAACTTACTTTACAGCAAAATGGTTAACTTATTTCATAGCAAAATAGGTAATTAACCCTTTCACGCACGAGAAAAATTTCACTTTATTTTCCAGGATGACACGCATTTGGCTTGCTGTGAAGGCCAGATCAAGCGCACTGGAGTGTGGTGAAAAATATTATATTATGTCAATTTCAACGACAAAATTTAATTTTGCTCTGCCTAAATTAAATATCATTGGCGTCGGATGATATTGTTCTACAGCATCCAAGAAAAAAAATCATAGGAATATGCCATAATAGCAACCATTCATCACTTGGAATAAACATAGTATAAAAAATAAATTTTTATACTTTGTGTTCACACTCTCCTAGCTTAAGATTTTCTGATCCGACTTTTTTTGTCTTTCAAATCAATAGAAGCAGAATTTTATGATCTTTCCAACACAGCCATCAGAATTGGTATATCACCAAGCGTTTCCAAGCGAAAAGAGAAAAACTCCGACCTACTCGGTGGTGGTGGTGCTAGAGAGGCACAGTCGGCGGCTACAGTGGTGTGGCTTTACTTAGCGTATCTTGAAGGATATAACATAAGGAATAATCATTGAACCAACACATTCACCATACAGAATTACAATATCCACGGGGAGAAAATAGTTAAATACTTTGGGTTCTCATTTTACGAGCCTGTGAAGCTTATATTTCCATACTGTTCTGCAACATATAAGAAAATAAGGCAATTATATAATATGCAAGAATATTCTGTACTCACATTTATTCATCACATAGGACAACATGACTCACCAGGAATGCCTTTTTCCATCAGGGTAATTGTATCTGGATTATCATCATTATCAAAGAGGATTTTCAAAAAGTCCCTTTCACGCACCGCCATGACCAAGTGACGAACACACAAGCCAAGCAGAAGTACGTTATTACCGGTATATAATCTATATATAGCTCTGCACACTTCTTGGAAAAAAAAAAATAAAAAATAAAGAATTCACAACACTATCACTTTACATTGTGGTCAATATGATATAACTTTTATTAAGCCCTGTACTCCGTGGGTGTGGGTAGCAACATGATTTAATTAAACCACGCGAGACTCACCGCCAACACTGGCTCATGAGAGAACACTTGAGAAATTTTTCATTTTCTTTCAAAATATAATCCCTACAGAGAGTTGCCAATTAGTTTATTTGATAGGACTCGTACAGACCATTGACTCACCCGATTTTGAAGCAGTTATCTGAGAAACTCTATTTTTTGGAGAATTTATAAAGGATTTTGACACGATTCGTGTCAATGGTTGTGTGGCGGACGATTCATTTATGACGCTAATCACGTCACAATGCGTGAGAGGGTTAACTTATTTTATGGCAAAATAATTAACTTACTTACTTCATAGCAAAATAATTAACTTACTTCATAGCAACCTCATTAACTTACTTCAAAGCAAAGTAGATAATTAACTTCAAAGCAAAATTATAACTTACTTCATCATCTCCGTCTTTCCTTTCGTTGCGTATTTTCTTCCTGGTTGAAGGCTGAGCGAGTTCGTCCTCTGTGATCTGTTTGTCTAGGGGGCCAGGTCGAGACACTGACCCTCCCATCCTCTTCATTTTCTTGGATTTGCCCATTTTTGCTGTTTGTGTGTAAAAGTAAAGTACCTGTGAAGAAAAAATATATATAACTGCTAGAAATATGTTTATACAGTATAATGAATAAATACAGTACAGTACAGTACTTGTATCCACCACTTCCTTCCTTTTACACTGCGTCCTTCATTGAAGACCACCAAATGTTTTCCCAGGCTTCTGTTATTCATTACCATACAGGCTAACTAGGCCCTAAGTGATTTATTGAGCCTGTGTAAAAAGGATATATCTGCTAAATGTAATCATCTTATATTGAAGGCCTACTATGTTATACATTCAGGAGTATCTAGTAACATTCTATTTCATACACACATGATCTCACAATACAAAAAAGTTATGGGTAGTATAATTAGTTTTATACTCTTCAACAAAAAGGCATTTCATTGCTATATTCACTTTGCAAAATAAGAGGAAGTGAGAGAAGAGAACTTTTCGTCGAAGAGTAAATTTAATAATACCAGTCTATAATGAGTAATGTCCAAGATTGGTCTAATCATACGGTGTTTCATAAAATAGTCAATATTATAACATGAGTCAAGCCTGAGAAACACTCAATTATGCTCTCAAACAATTATATGTGCTCAGGCAGTTGTGATGTGTTATGTGTAAACTCAAACTGAACAACAGCCCAGACCAGCCAACTTTGTCAATGTGTGTGTCAGATTGTCATCCTTGTATTGTATTGTTGACATTACTGTATTATGCTGTAAATCTACACATAACATAGGTGGAGAGTCTGAGGGTGGTGTTATTAACCCTTTCAGTGCCTGATGACACATATCGCTTCAGCAACTGTTGGTGTGCTGAGTGAGCAGGGACCTCTCATTTCTCCCAATCTGCTCTCCCTCGCTCACCACTGGAAAAACATAGTTGCATTCCACTTACTCTCCCGATCTTATTTATTCATGCATTGGGCTCATTTATTATTTTTTTTTTGTAGAGAAATGTTTGTTCTTTCTGAATATAATAAAAATATGACGTCGCTCAATTTCTATTATTTTGCAATAAAAATTTAACAATGAAGAGCTTTTTTGTTACAGAAGTAATTTAATAATACCACCCTGAGTTGGTACATGGGTAATAATCTGATATTTCCAACAAGGATTTTATATTGTTGGCATTTTACAGCATCCTGAATGGGTCAAGGAAGACATTCTTAACTACAAGTTTGATGAGTTCACTTTTGCTTTTATTTCAACAGATAAAATCAGGGAATATTTTATTATACAGGAAAGAGTGATAATATTGTGATTTCCTTTTCCTTGGCTTATCTTAAATATTACCCAGTGGTAAACTAATTTTGTACGTTTGGTTATTTACACTTCTTAGTATGAAACCTTGTATTCTATGGGCCCTGTTACATACAGTACCTGTACTCTAAATGCATTAATGTCTAAGGTTTAAGGTCTTACTAACCATGACCCTCAAATTTGTTTCATATTTAGAATGACCTATATCAGTGTTAGTTAGTGTGTATGTCGTCACATCTGTTGTATTTCCAAGATATATTTCTGAGTTAGGCTATAGGCTACATGTATGAAATATCTAGCTCTCAGTGTGATATATATTAAAATGTTTAACTTTTCATAGCCTGATTTTGATGTAGGTCTTATCTTGTGCAACTCCTGTAGGCTATACGGGAAAAATATCCCCCCCTCCCAATATTGACGACGCTCGAGTGATTATTTTTTTTTAATCCATCATTCCTTGTTGATGTATGCTGAAATAAAATTGGTACTGTACATTCTAACCATTTTTTATCCCCCTTCCAAGAGATTGAATTAATGGGTATAATGAGTAAATATATTAAATAGTTAATATTTATATGTTATAGAGTTAGCCTGACTATACCTGACCTGACCAAACCTAAACTGTACCAGGGCAGACTACTGTGACCTGACCTGGATAAATATAGGGGTTATAAGACCTGGTGAAAATACACAGACAAACTGAGTAATGACTTTACAAATCAAAAACAACAATCAATGAAAATTTGAAGTAAATATGAAGCATTTTCTGTGGCTCTTCTTAATTATTACAAATGGGGATCTGTTTCATTGGATAGTTTGGAGGAATTAGCAGCGTCTCCAGTTTACCATCAAGGGAATATCGCCTCAACTATCGTGTCTGTTACTCGTGTTTGCTATTTACGAATTTGTAAAGAACACGTCCCTCTGGCTTGTTCAACATGTTAAAAGATATAATCAAGTAATAGATATAAGTTATAATAGATAGAGCTAGAATTCATTTATTTAATTCATAATATTGGGAGGAATTAACCTTGAAACAATCAAAGCTAATCCTGTATGCAAGAACATTCATTGTGCTGACGATGGTGTAGTATTGTTACGATGACTCCATAGAAAAATAATAGCCCCATTGTATCATTATCGGTACCATGCCATCGAATGAACCATAAATGTTCTTGAATATGGCCACATCCCAACAACATTACCTATATAATTTCACTGAAAACTTAAGGATAAATTCCCTTGTTGGTAAATTGGAAGGTCTTACAAGGAGTCATCCTAAACCATCCAACGAGACAGTTCCCCTACTGGTAACATTATGATTGTTCCTGTTTCCTGGCATAGCCTAGTTTGGAGGAATCAGTAGGCACTCTCCAATTTACCAACAAGAAAATTACCCCTTATGGCCTGGGACACACAGACACTTTGTGGTTGCCACACAAAGAGGACACGACTCATCCATGTGTGGCTGATAATGACCATTTGTGGTTACATTGCAGAGTGGCCCGTGTGTCCAGTTGGTGGCAACACACAAACAACAGGCCCAGCGGCGGCATCAAACCCAATAGAGGCGGGAAAATGTGCAGACCACAGAGCCATGTGTCCCGGGCCTAGTACATAGATCCCCACCACACATGGCAGACATCACCATCTCCACACCACAAATGTCAACACACTCTCTCCTATGTTAAGGTTCTCACTACTGCATGTAGTCCTTGCTTGGCGACCACAAAGTTCCCGTGTGTCCCGAGCCTAACTCTTATTTGTGTGCAACTTGCCTGAGCAGCCTGCAACAATTTCACACCTTAGATATCAACACAGAGAATACCACACCTGCTACTGGCTACTTAATTAAACCCTCTTATAATGTCTAACATACACTATGGTACCAGGCTCTGAATAACAATACATTTGTCTTCTTTACTATACTTAGGTCTCGTATCTTTAAACAACTTTGGTATCTATTGAAAGAATTACCATTTTGTAGCAGTGTTGCCAGATCTGGGTAGGTCCCAGTATTTTGCCCCGGTCATTTCCTGTACTTTACCACGGTTACTTCCCGGTAGTTTGTCCAGGTTAGGTCCCGGTAGTCTGATGCGGTCTAGGTTAGGTTAGGTAAGGTCAGGCTAATTTCAAAATGCCCCATTTGAATATGCCCTATCTTGTAAATGGGGCATTTATGGAGGAAATGCCATAGAAGAAAATAGTCTTAGAATGGTCTAAATAAGTGGGTAATGAAAGTAGAAAAAACCGTAAGCAATAACGGTATTTATTTCAATATTTACTATATCAAATCAAGATGGCCGCCAAATATTTACATTCAGGTTCCGTATTTTGCTAAGGTTAGGTCTCGGTAGTTTGTCACGGTCCTGATTAGGTTAGGTCAGGTCAGGTGAAGCCTACCTACCGGTAATTCTATTTAATACGTTGTAGTGTTTTTCAGACGATTTTAGTTCAAATATGGCGAAAATGAGGTGTTTTCAGAGATATAGTTGGGGGGCAGGGGGGGTGATATCTCCCCAAACATTAATTTGCGACGGTTGTGAACAACAAATTCGTTCAAAACTCACTATAAACCGTGGCATTCTGAAAACTTCGAGTCGAAAGCAGATTATGGACAAACACTTGACTATTACCAACGGTAATTCTTTCAATACCGAAAATAGTATTGGAGTAGTCTAAATAAGTGGGTATTGAAGGTAGAAAAACCCCACGCAATAACGGTCATTCTTTCAATATTTACCATTACCCTTTACTTTATTTAACTTACTTTGGTAAATATTGAATGAATTACCGTTATTGCTTACGGTTTTTCTACCTTCATTACCCACTTATCTAGACCATTCTAAGACTATTTTCTTCTATGGCATTTCCTCCATAAATGCCCCATTTACAAGATAGGGCATATTTAAATGGGGCATTTTGAAATTAGCCTGACCTTACCTGACCTAACCTAACCTAGACCGCATCAGACTACCGGGACCTAACCTGGACAGACTATCGGGACCTAACCTGGGCAAACTACCGGGAAATAACCGTGGTAAAGTACAGAAAATGACCGGTGCAAAATACTGGGACCTAGCCGGATCTGGCAACACTGCTACAAAACGGTAATTCTTTCAATAAATACCCTTACTTTTTGTGTGTGTGAGTTACATGAGCAGCTTACAACAATTTACACATTAATACACACAGTACCACACCTGCTACTGGGGCCTTAATTAAACCCTCTTATTACACACCTTATATATTAATACACACCTGTTATTGACTCATTAATTACCATACCATTATATTACACACCTTATATATTAATACTCACCTGTTATTGGCTATTTAATTACACCTTCTGACTATTATTGTGTACACTAGCCAGACTGGTGAGGTGAGTATCAACACAACAACAACATGTGTCCACCACACCACGGTCACCACACAAATAAAACAATGACGATGATGTTCGGTCCGACCGTCGGAGTGTACGCTTTTCCAACGGCTACTCGTCAAGTTATGGGTCCTGCAGAGGGCCGCTCATGGGCAGCATAATATGCGGGGGTTGTGCGGGGGATTTAAGGATCCAGGGGAGGATTAGGAAGGGGTTAGGATAAGGGTGGATTGGGTCAGGGACTGTGGGTTGAGGATTAGTATTGGGGAGGTAATGATTGGTGATCCTATTTCTAAACGTGTCCAGAGTGGGGCTATTAACTACACTTAGATGTTTAACCAAAGGAAAGAAAGATGATCCAATATGTGTTAAGTGTGCTGGTAACCATAATACGAGGGATTGTACGTCTACTGAGAGGAAATGTATAAGCTGTATGAGGTTTAAGAAAACTGATTTTGAGCATATGGCAAATGATGTGAGGTATTGTTCAGGGGGCGGATGCACGAAAGACCTTAGCGGCCGTTAAGCTACCTTAGCCGCCATTTTTGCCCTTAACTCACTAAGGTGGTATGCACGAAACACCTTAGCGGCAATTGTGGCGGCCATCTTTAACCTTACGGCTAATAAGGGTACGTGGTCGAGAGCACCCTTTAGACAACCGTAGGGTTGAGTAGGGGAGCGTTGTGCTGCCGACCTGCCCAAAATTATCGTACAGTAATACCGAAATTATGGTACTTTCCTCAAAATTATGGTACGCTGTGGACATCAATTATGGCATTATTGTACTACTGTGCTAATCTTTACTAATAAGCAAATTTTTAATAACCAAGTTATATTATAGGCCTACTATAAAAGAGGAAAATCACATAGGTTAAAAATGCGTTTATTTGTTATTATTTTTAAATTAACTCCTTGAATAGATGCTCTTTTCTTACCATAATTATTTATTTTGTATGTTCCAACACTGTATTGGTCTACTACAACTACCACCATTGTCCTACCACAACAACAAACATTACACAGGGAATGGTAAGTTTGGAAAATCATCTAAATGGGAGTCATCACCACCACATTCACTACTACCACAACTACAACCTTCACATAAATAGAGAAGAAAAGTAGACAGTAAGAGAGGAAGTAAGGTGGTCAGAAATCTCGTCATACTCTGGTTGTAATAGCTAGGCCTCCCTGTTATGAAGTCGGCAAATTCAAAGTTTCTTAATCCTCCAAACTATGCTAGGAAACAAATGACCCTACAGCCTACATACTAAATCAACGTGTATTCTGGTGTGATGTGGACGAATGGTAGCCACCAGAAAATGTGTTCTCATTTTTTCCATTCAGTTATCATAATCATGAGTTCTTCATCAGCTGCAGTATAATTTGCAATCTTGCAAGCTTAGTAGGAGGCTCTTCTGCCATATCAAGTAATTAAATGCCAAAATAAATACTTCTATGCTCAAGAAATCTCACACAATGTTCACCTCCCACTTCACGCATTGAAAATGAGTCATTTGTTTGTTTTCTGTGATAAGCTGTCATCCCAACTGACTTCTGATTGGCTTATGTTGCCTAACGTGTCTATGAAGCTGCCCTCTCATTGGCCCAGAGAATGTCAGCTGGTGGTCCATAGTCGGAAGGGAATGGAACGAAACAAACATGGCCGACTGCTAAGATCACCTAAGGGAACACTAAGGTTGATGTTAAGAGTGATGCAAGAGGAGCTCCAGAAAATCAAAAGTAGCACAGAAAACGGATACTTAACAGCACAAACTTAAACATTATTAGAGGTTGTTTTTTCAATGCATAATCAGTGGGAACTAAGACAATGGATATTTGCGATCTAATTAACAATGATCATTTTGATATCAATCAAGGCCCTTTAATGGATTGCCATTAAATGTCCGGAGTAGTGAAAATTGCATGATTTTTAAGAAAAGATTGAAAACACATCTGTTCGCTGAGTGTTACGACACGGATGATATGAGTATTACAAGTGATTATAGTGTTTAATAATATTGAGTGAAGCCCTGCGGAGCACCATCTGCTGGTGGAGCGGGGCATATAGAATATCCAACAACAAGTAACAAGTAACAAGTAAGACAGGAGATGATTCCACTCTTCGATGCTGCGGGGAAAAATTGAATGCCTAATATATCAGTGCTTGTCTGGTATGTATTGTATTTTAAGTTGTGGCTGCCTCTAGTGGATCATATACTTGTAGGGTGTAGATATGTGTCTTTGTCTATGTCAACTAACTTGTTTGTGATTTTGTATCATCTGTTGTCTGTGTATATGTCTTCATGTTGCCAATGGGTCTAGTTTTGTGTCTTGTTTAAGCAAAGTGACTGATGTAGTGTGTCTGTAATCACGTCTGGCCCATCTTACAGTTTTGTTTTGTATGGACTCTAATTTATTGATATAAATGTAAGTGTGTGGGTCCCAGACGGTGTCGCAGTACTCTAAGTGTGGCCAAACGAATATATTATAAGCAATAATTTTGATGTCTGTGTTACACCTGCTGAGGTTCCTGCGCAAGAACCCCAGGACCCTACTAGCTTTGGCCCTGATGCTACCTATGTGTGTGTTCCACCTCATGTCCGCTGAGATGTGGACGCCCAAGTATTTGTGGGAAGTGACTGTGTTGAGGTTGGTGTTGTGTAGTTGGTATGTATGTGGAATGGGATTATGGGCTCGAGTAAAACGGATGTGATGGCATTTGTCTGGTCTAAATGTCATCTGCCACTTGGCTTCCCAGTCTTCAAGTGCAGTTAGGTCGTCCTGTAGTTGAAGGCAGTCATTCCTATCTTTAATTGGTCTGTAAACTAAGCTATCTTCTGCAAAGAGTCTAGTGGTAGAGGAAAGTGAGAGTGGGAGGTCATTAATGTATGAAAGGAAGAGAAGGGGACCCAGGACAGTGCCCTGGGGTACCCCAGAGGTCACAGGAACAGGTGGAGACTGACTACCGTCAAGAACTACGCGTTGCTTTCTGGTAGTCAAGAACGTTCTAATCAAGTGAAGAAGTTGTCCCTGTATGCCATAGAATTCTAACTTGTGTAGTAGTATTTGGTGAGGGACTTTATCGAAGGCTTTGGCAAAGTCTAATACTATGGCGTCAACTTGTCTAATTTTTGTGTCATTGAGGGACTGCAAGATGTCATGAATAGTTACCAGTAGCTGCGTCTCACACGAGCGTTTAGGCCGAAAACCGTGTTGATAGTCAGTCAGTATATTTTGCCTATCAAAATGGTCCATTACATGTCTATGAATTATGTGTTCTAAAAATTTGCAGGGGACTGAGGTAAGTGAAATTGGTCTATAATTTATGGGAAGGGTTCTGTCCCCGGATTTAAAAATTGGGGTTACATTTGCCAAAAGCCAGTTTAGAGGGAGTTCACCGGTCTGTAAAGTCTGTGAGAATATAACCAGAAGGATAGGGGCAAGAATGTTAGCGTTAGCTTTCAATATCCTGCAGGGTATATTGTCTGGTCCAGTCGCTTTGTGTATGTCTACCTCAGATAACAGTTTTTCAATTCCTTGGGTGTTTATATGAATGGGAGGGATAGGTGGGTGTGATGGTGTTGGCATGTCTGGTAAGTGTTCATGTTCATGGGTAAAAACGGACTGGAATTGTGTGTTAAGGGCGTTGGCTTTGTCTTATGGGTGTGTAACCAAGGAATTGTTGTGTAGTAATGTTGTAATACTGGTCCAGTCTTGTTTGCGTGCTTTAAAAAGTCGAAGAATTTTTGGTGGGTTTGTGTGTTGTATGCGAGGAAAGTGGATGTGTATTTAGTTTTTGCTTGTTTAGTTTCTTTCTGTAGTGTTTTCTTGAGAAGGTGAGAGGCTGTGGTGAGGGGAATGAGAGGAGGAAGGGAATAGGAGGAGAGAGATTTTTGTATTCTAACCAGTGTTCTGTATCGTTGTATCGTTTGCTCTGTTGTATGCCTTTACCTTGTTTCTGTGTAGTCTTTTTAATTGTCTTTTGTACCATGGTAATGACCGGTTATGTGTGATAGTTTTCGTGGGTATGTGCTTGTCCATTGTGTCACGTATAAAGTCACGAAGTCTGGTCCAGTTTGTTTCCACAGAACTGGCCATTGGGTCTGAGTCAAGGAACGAGTCACGAAATTCAACTAAGTCTTGGGTAATGCCACCCATGTCAGCTCTGTTGTACATGTAAATTGTCCTGGGTAATTGTTTTTGTGTTGTTGGCTTGATGTTTGCGTCAATGAGTACCATCTCATGGTCACTAAGACCAGGTAGTACTCGTGTCCGTGTAATTAAGGATATGTTGTTTGTGAGAAATAAGTGTAATATGTTGGATGTGACCCCTTGTCTTATGTTAGGATTATGTCTGTATACACTGACTTGTGTGCGTGTTGGTTCAAGTACTGTTTGAGTAAGTGAGTGGGTATTAATGATGTCAATAAAATTTTCATGTAAGAGTTTCCTATCAGTCTGCAATAGTTTCAATCTTCAACAATGTTCCACCAATGTTCTCGAGCTCAGTAAAGGACCCTACCCTACGTGATTGCTGTAATGCTGTTTAACTTCTTTGACTACTGTATCACCTTCACACCTATAGAATCTTACAGACATACGTCGATTTTTCTTTCATTTTCTTCATTCAATCTCTCCTTCACTTGTAACTGCAATCTTTAATAAATATATTAGTATGGAACTATTTCGTGTTAAACTAACCTTTATATATGAAACATTCAGTAATGTAATTATATCTAAATTATAATATTACATAGCCTACACATCACAGGACGACGATCGTTTTGTATTAAAATTCTTATCCTTGTTTTGCTTTCCGTCTTAATTAGATATTAATGCAATATGTTGTAGTGGTGGCATACGCACCACTCCGTATTCCTATATATATATTCCATGTGCTGGTACGCCGCTCCCTGTTTGTTTGTGCTCTCACCGTCTCAGACAAGCCACAGTCTGGTTGTTTGATTAATCCCGTCCCCTGGCTCAGCTTAGCATATCCTTGGGAACCCAGCCGCCAGCCTTCCGCTTCCTCCACGTATGAACTAAGGTGGGTGCAGCAGGTCAGGGGATGGCGTGATCACGTGATTGATGCTACATATGGGGACCTAGAGAAAGGATATAAAAGAGCGGAGCGGCACTTATGAGGCAGACTATCCCAGCGAGCTACTAAGGAGTTAAAGGAGGAAGGACCAACCGCACCTGCCGTCGTCACACACCTGAAGTCCACGTGTTCGCACTACTTCCACACCACACGCTGTTCCCCTGACTACACAAGCCACACTGTAACTACCGACTCTCCACGACACAACATCGGCAGACTGGCCTTCCCCCCATACCATATGTACTGCACCTTTGTATGTTACCAAGTAAACTGTACCGTGTATTCTAGAGTCTGTTCACCCGGGTAGATGCATAAGTAGCTTCCTTACTGTCTCAATGTAATATAGTATTCTTCCCCCACCCCACTCGCACCCAGCCTGACCCTTGTAACGTCAGGAGGTCGTTACTACTTAAGGGTGTATAGTAGACTACCAATACTAGGCACGGTTTTATTCAGAGAGTATAACAGGGATCTCTTACCAGGATGAGCTCCTTTTAATGGGCAGCCCCAAACATGCCAACACGCCAACAGTCATGCAAGAGAAAAAGTTCGAGGAATTTTCCTATTTAACTTGACTGTGGAAAGTGTGTTGTCGCACTGCTCAGATTTACACAATTTTACTCTCATACTCATACAAAAAATGAAAATAAAAATAAAATAAAAAATTAATAATCAAAGAGCCTGTCCCCCAAATACAAAGCAAGCTGTCTTTTGAAATCTGTTAAATTTGATGATGATGCAACCTCCTGAGGCAAACCATTCCAGATGTTAATTATTCTAATTGCGAAGGATCTTTTGCGAATCTCTGTTCGTACATGAGGATAAAATATTTTAAACAAGTGTCCACGAGTTCTATCGGATGATCTTAAAGTAAAAATATTAGAGGGCCATATAGAGGGCTGACCATTCAAAATCTTCCATACCTTGATCAAATCAGCCCTGAGCAGTCTACCTCTTACAGAGTACAAATCAAGAGAAACAAGACGAGCGCCATAGTCAAGATTGGTAAGGCCTGAAATTTGTTGTGTCCACCTGCACTGCAGCCACTCCAACAAGCCTAAGTCACCTTGATACCCAGTATGCGTCACAGCTTATGAAAATTCAATTACTGGATGTATATGTGTACAATAAAGTGAGACCATGAAAGAACTGTCACGATTTACTGTGCTCTTCAGCAAGTTAGACGCAATACCACCAGCCTTATTGGTTACCTTTCGGATATGTAAGTGAAACTTCAAAGTTTTGTCGACTAACAGACCCAAGTCAGATGCAGATTCCACAAACTGTATTGGAATGCCATTCAAGTAATAGCTGGAATTTGGTCCCCCATCTGGAGCTGCACCACGACAAAACCTGAGAACACATGTTTTATCCACATTGACCTTGAGACCCCATGATTCAGATCTAATCGCAAACAAGTCAATGTCATTTTGCAACACAGATGTACCAAAAGTATCAGAAGAAAAGGATCTGTCAATACTTAAGTATAATTTAAGATCATCTGCAAATATCTTACACTTACTTCTAAAGCCAGAAATGACGAAATTTATGTAAATAAAAAACAAGGTAGGTCCCAAAACTGAACCCTGAGGAACTCCACTGCTCACCCCGACAGGCACGCTCTCTGAGCCCCCAACCACCACTCTGATCAGTCTACCGCTCAGAAATTCCCGAATCCAATGCAGTATAGACCCGCTAATATCCAGGTGTGAAAGTTTTGCTATCATTATATCATGATTGACCAAGTCAAAAGCCTTTGAATAATCAAACAAGATCATATCCACCATTTGCCCTCTATCCAGCCAATAAGTAATGTCATTATAGGAATGAATGAGTTTATCCTCTACTGAGCGACCAGCTCTAAATCCAAACTGGTCTGTTTACAGTAAATCGTTCTCCTTGAGAAAGGACTGCAGAGAGGCAACCATAATTTTCTCAAGGCATTTGCAGACGACCGAAGTCAGACTGACTGGCCTATAATTATAATTGAGAGGGGAAGATCGCGCTCCCTTCTTAAAAATAGGAACTACTAGTGAGTTTTTCCAAGCTGAAGGGAGTGAGCCCGAATGCAGAGACATCTCAAATAGTTGGGACAAGGGATAGGCCAGGGAATCACTGCAGTGCTTAAGAAGGCACGGGTGAACATTGTCTGGACCCATACTACTATCAGAGTTCAAGTTCGTCAAAACTTTGGCAATTTCACGTGGACCAACTGCCAACTCGCTCAGCCTACCATCAAATTGCTGATGGTTGCAAGGATATTCTGGGTTGTGAGCAGAAAAATACTGTAGAAAAGGCCTCAGCAAAAAGCTGAGCCATCTCACCATTTGAAGAACACACCTCACCAGAATCGTCCTTCAGTGGGCCGATTGAAGGGCGTCCCACTTTTTTGTTCCGTATGTAAGCATGGAATAGTTTAGGATTGTCTTTATAGTTGTTTATAAGGGATACCTCGTATTGCTTCTGAGACTCATGTGAAAAATTCCTAAATTCAAAGTTAGTGTCCAAGAATGTAGATAAAGCTACACTAGCAATAGCAGAATTTCTACCATGTAAATGGCGTGCAGATTTGTACTGCTTCCAAACCTCACACCGTCTAACAACCAGCTCCCTTGGGGGTTTAGTTTTCCAAGGGAGAGCAGGAGAGCAATGAGGCCGAGTAAGTCGGCTCGGTATGTACAATGCAATCAAATGTTGTAAGATCTCAGTAAATGTTTCATAAGCCTCATCCATTGATCTGTCAGAGAATTCATAGTCGAAACCTACCTCACTTAAAGCATGATTTATAGTTCTATAATTCCCTCTGTACCACAAAACATTCAATGAAGGGTTTTAGGCATGAGAAAGCCCATGACAAACATACGAAAATATAACAAGAAAATGGGAAAAGGAGGATCAATCTGGACTGACGTAACTCTATCATGTTCTGAAGTAAAGATCAAATCCAACACATTATCCGAGCGAATATTGGTTGGCTCTACGGCCCACTGGAGCAAGCCCAGAGACATAAAGCAGTCAAGGAAAGCTTTATCATGTGCACTTGTGAAAACTGGTACTTCTCCTTCCCAGATTATATTAGGTAAATTAAAATCTCCCATTAAGATGACTTCCTTACCTGGGACGAAGCTTTCTAAAAATTATATAAGAGCAGCATCGTCCGCCAGTGAGTAGGAAGGGGGACGATGCCCAGCCAAAATATAAACACTTTAATGAGGAAGGTGAACACCTGTCAGATTGTCTACAGAAAAATCCAAAGAGACAGAGACTATACTCTTGTGTATATATACACAAACACCATGCTTAGGCACATTACTCGTTCTGTCCTTTCTAACAATTTTATAATTTGGGATTGTTACATATGAGTCGAGAACAGTTGGGAGAAGCCTATTTCAGCAACAGCAACACTATCAATATGGTTATGTACAAGAAAATGTGACAGTAGCCTACTTTTTACTAAGACTATTTACATTGGTGAGAGCAAGATTTAGAGGCCTAAAGGGGCCCTACCAGCCACAGCTGAAGGATCAGCACTTGGTGGAGCAGCGCCCCCACCCACTGCCACTCCTTGCAGAACCCACAGAACCGCCAAGCTGTGTAGATATGAGTCCAGAACTATCATGACCAGAACCCTGACGTTGTGCGGTATCAACACCATCAGTTAGGTCTGTAGGTAGACTAGGAGCTGATAGTGCAGCAGCAGAGCTCTGTCCCCTTCCTCGTCCAGCCCCAGCCCAAAATGTCCGCCTGCCAGCCTGAGACAAAGAGTGGGCACCGCCTTCACCAGTACCCAATTTGTGTTGCCTGATGAACAATTCTTGCCTTTGAGTAAAAGTAAGATCCATATTGACATAGACACCTTTGTATTCTGGAATATCTTTGAGCGATTTAGCTTTAAAGAGTAAGTTATCCCTCAGTTCTTTGACAGTACATTTAGCTCTGTAGATTCCTTTTTCCTTATTAATGCAAAACACATCATCTAAAAAAAGATCAGACCCCAAGATAGCAGTAGTGACCTGAGAAAGTTGGAATTGGCTTCAGCTACGTTGCTAGCTCTAATACCACGAAAAACCAAGGAGTCTTTTATCATTTTTTCTCTCTTCCATCTCCACAATTTCCTTCCTAATGGCAGTGCTGATATCTGCAGCAGTAGAAGCTTGTTGGCCAAATGATGTAGGAGCATTTCCAGTCTGTTTAGGCGTTACTGTGTCCTTCGGACTCGCGGCCAAGACCGTTACCCGATCAGACAGTACCCTAACTGAAAAACAAAGTGCCGTAATAGTCTCATGCATCTGACCTAGTGCATCGGCATCACTACCACCACTAGATCCACTTGATTGCTCTCTCCTAGTACGGGCTCCCCCCTTAACCCTACAACCTGTGCACACAAACAATAATGCATCACCATCAACTTTAAGAGCCTGAATAGTAGACTCAAGCAAGCCTGTACACAGCACAGAGCCATGAAACCACAAGGGACACCTATCACAACCAATGCAATCATCATCTGTGTCACCACCACACGTTCCACAGAATTTATCAGTGTCATCCTATTTGCTGGTAGATTTATCTAAAAAATTACTAGGTAAATCCTCCATTCCTGAATTGGCATTGGTCTTACTGTTGGCTCCCCTCCTCTTCCTCTTCCTCGTCCGTGAGGTGCCATACTCTCATCACCACCAACACAGACAGTCCTTTACCATCTCAATCCATCGTAATACACAGTGTTTCTTTTTTTTTCTCTATTGCCCTGCTTCTGTTATCACTCACTCTTTTTCTTATGGGTTATTCTTCCTTCCTTTATACACTTCTTTTTTCCTTCATCCTTCTATTCACCGTATTTATCAATTATTTCCTTCTATTTTCTTTCGCCGGGTCCCTCCCATAGGCAGCCATTTTTAACTCATTTCACCACACAAGCGTTTTCATTGAGGATTAATTAATATATGTCTTCTTTGTAACTCCAATGTCACTTAGGGAAGTATGGAGTGGACCCAAGCACAGAGTGTTGGTGACTTCCATAGTCTAGCTCGCCAGAGTTGCCTAAGAGTTACTTGCCGTGTTGCTTGCAGAATGCTAGCGTGTTGCTTGGAGAGTACTAGAGCATTGCTTGAGAAGGCTTGTAGTGTGTGGGTCAGCAGCAGGACGCAGCGAGGCGAGGTGGCTTGGCGGAGCAGAGGGGAGGCAAGTCTGTTTGTTGTGTTAGCCCAAAGGGTAAGTGAGTAGAGCGTCCTGGGAATGGCGTTGGCTGGTCTTGGTTCAAGGCCCAATCGCTAGCCAGGTAAGTGCAGGGATCCGTAGTTGCTCATGGAGGATGGAGACATTGAAAATAGGAAGCCTAGTGCTTGGGTCACTACACCCTATTCCTCTACCTTCCTCCACCCACACCCATCCTGAACCTATCCCTATACCTCCCAATCCTTCACCTGAATCTTCCTCGACAACCCTAAGGCGTCTTTTTGTCGTACAAGCGCAGGATTGGATACGAAGACCGTCTTGGGGACACTTTGTATCGGCAGACAAAGACTGACATAAATACATAATAAGTGTTTTTGTCATCAAGCGTGGGATAGGGAAGCTAAAAGGAAGTGAATACAGTATCTGTGGTACTTGACATGTTAAACACACATGCTTAATAAACTAAATTTGCAATGCAGTACAATAATTACCTCTCCCTATATAAAGGTAGCAAGGTTATTGAATTTATGAAGACAATATACCCTTGACGCCATTCACTATAGTTCTCATCAATTTTGCCTCCTATATGCTTCATAAGTATCACCATGGTGAGTATAAATTTTGATCGGTGAGCATAAGAAAAAGCAGTATAAACCTACAATTCTGATATGCAATAACATCACTTTCGTATGCCTTCAGAAATGAGAGTTTAATGTACTCTAAACTGCAATTAGTTTCATGAAAGCTTATTTTGTGCTGAACTGGCTCTATTTTACAGCTTGTTGCACTTAAAACTCATATATAATATAATACCATTTGCATACCTACCCCATAATATTAAGAAACACACTTGCCTACCCCACACAACCCACACGCTACCCGTACACATATGTACCATATATTTATTTATTTTCATTTTATGTATATCTATTTTTTGTTTTTTGCATTTCCCCATTATGTATTGTCACCCTCCTACATTTTTTTTTATATATATGTATATGTTCTTGTCTATGTCCATACCACCCCTCTTTCCTACTGATTTTTGGGGAGGGGGGGGGGGTACTGTAGTGAACCAAGCACCTTGTGCATCTTACATCTCACTTGTTTGACGTTCACACATCCTCATGTTCCGCCCCTTCCTGCCCAAGATCGCCTCCGGTGTGGGCCAGCATTAGCCACTCTCTCTCACCTGCCGCCACCTCTGCCACACCAAGACACCAGTACACCAAGTGCCGCTCTCTACGCTAGCTTCTACAGCTCCCAACACTACACCACTACGGCAGGTGGGTTTGGTCAACTGCAAGGTGCTTGTCTACTACTTATTACTGTGCAACCCTTTACTGTGTATTCGAGTCTGTTCACCTCCGGTAGTAACACACTCTCATGTGTTTACACTCTATGTACTACACACAAATGGCTACTCCTGTATCGCTAGGTATACCACTCCTAGATCCCTGGTCTATTCTTAGCCAGCCAGGTACAGTCACGAGCATAAGTTTCTTTACCCACCTGGCGAGAGTTAGGTCGAAGTCGTGGTTGGATATGGACTAGACGAACAAAAATGGACCAGTCCATAATGTTCGGATGATGCTTCATGTCACTAGAGGTGTTCACTTGAATACAACAAATTTTAAACCGTCATGAGATACTGACTCCCAGTGTTCGTTTGCCTGGCCCGTCTCCAACCACAACTTCGACCTCATTTCCGCCATGGGTGTAAAGAAACTTATGCTCGTGACTGTACATTAATCCCCGACCCAGACAGACCTAATTAAGCCACCCTTGGGACCACGCCTACCTCCAGCCAAGCCGCCTAAGCCCCCTGGGGACAACTGCTGCTGCTTCCACTCCTGGTTCGGACCAGATATAAGGGCCAGCCCTGCTGGGTCACTCACGGGAGTCTACATCCAGCCATGGCTCAGACAGCACCTACTGCCAACCACACCACTTCCCCTGCCGACCGTCTTGTTGGCAGGGTGAAGTTGTTTAACCATTTGAAGGGCTATGGCTTCATAACCTCTGACAAGCAAGATTACTTCGTCCACAGGAGGGGCATCCTTCTCTCTGCTGCCACCACCTCATCACCATCACTGGGGGACGGAGAGGAGGTGTCCTTCACTGTGGAGGAAGGGAGGAAGGGCGTGGAGGCTACCAACGTAGCGGGACCTGATGGTGGGCAGGTCCTAGGCTCACTCCATGCCCGTGGGAGGAAGACGGCTGACGCCCAACCACCGCAGCGACGGCAGCAGCAGGCAGACCTCGTCACCGTCTGCACCAAAACTGTTGTTGCTTTAGCTGCAGAAGGGCTAGGTCATCTCTCTGACCTCCTCCTGGACATCTTCAGGAGAAATGGCTTACCACCAATAGCCATTTCTCCTGATCTACAACCACCCACCACCACCAAGAAACGAGGCAGCAAGTCCGCACGACGAGGGAGGTGCAGAGAGGAAGCGCCACCTCCACCCCCTCCAGCCCATCCCCGTCGCCGGTTAATGCTGCCTCGCTCACTCAACCGGGCGAATAGTGGGAAGGCACCACCACCAGCACCACTAACACCACCTGAACCTTCCATACAGGACCCCGAGACGGAGGAGGACTCTGACACCAGTTCCTCCTCCAACACCAACAGCAACACCAACGACACCAGTGACAACATCGATCTGGAAGATGGAGGGGAATGGCAGACGGCCGGGAGGAGGAAGATGAAGAGGAGAAGAAGGATGGACAGCCAGTCATCGGATCAACAGCTGCCTAACACCACCAATGGATGACCGCTTCTCCTCGCCTCGACCTTTTCCAACAACACATCTCTCGGCGACGTGACCCCAACATCTTCCAGACCAGAATAGAGTGGATGACTCCTGAAGGACGGCCCTTTAAATATACTGCAATTAAAAATAAATAACTGCCTTAATACCCACCACTATGGGTGATAGGCAAAAAAAAAAAAAAAAAAAAAAAAGGTCACTCACTCACTCAAACTCGAGCACTGGAAAGAGAAAGGTCCTGCCCACCGTCGCCCTGTCTGCCGCCACACCACCTGGCTGCCCCAAGTCTATCCGTGTTCCTGTTTTGATCACACGGTCATCCACCTACCTCCAGCCAACTCTCCTGCAGCAACTACGGCTCCCCTACGGCACGGCACGGCACGCCAGCATACTACTATATTCTGTGTGACCTATATGTACTACCAATAAACTGTATTGTGTATCCTGAGTCTGTTCACCCCAGGTAATGACGCAAGGTCTTCCTTGACGTTTCAAAATTATAAACCTCGAATACACGCCGTCTCATATTGTGCAGTGTTACCAGATTTCCACTTTATACAGGCTATCTCGGATACTCCGCGCACTTATTCGGCAGACTGTACACCGCCATACACACACTCTATATATCACGCTACAATTACATCGCCTTAATCACCATTACGAAGTCGATAAGCGTTAATCTCCAATAAAGATCAACCCCTTCACGCTTTGCAGACTTTCATAAGGTAATTGGAACAGTGTACTGTAGGTTTATTACCCAAAACACACTAACAAGTCAGTGGTTCTAAACTTGGGGGCATCAGAAGCATCCAAAGGGGGCCCGAGCAGGGTTTGGGTAAATAATCTGATGATGCTCCATAATGGGCACAAATTTCCAAATTTTTCGAACCAGAACCCCCCAGCTGATACGCCACCCCACCCATACCATTAGTAATTTTAAAATAATAATATACTGTTTGGTAAACATTTTAAGGGATAGGGTGACGCTGGTCTATATATAATGCAGACGGGGGACGTGGGGCAAAGTAGTTTAAGAACCAATGTACTAAGTGATTCTATTGAGCCTATGTTAAGAAGTTATAAAATGCTAAATTTATTCATCTACATGTAGGTTTATTACCATACAGACTAAGTGATTGTATTGAGAATATGTTAAAAAGATATAATATTCTAAATTTATTCATCTACTATACTTCATTATCATTACACTCATATCTCGATTTAAGGGAAAGCGTACGTAGTGTAGGAGGTAAATGTGAAGTATATGATTCCCCCCATCCAACTATTCAAGGCATCAGGCCACCATTTATATCTGGTTCTGTTCCTTGGCATACATTGGAGGAATCAAGGCGCTCCCAGCAATGTACCAAAAGTATACTACCCCCTTAAAGTTTGTATTTTTGTGTATGGGAAATTTTATTGTTGGTAAATTGGAAGGCTACTGATTTCTCCTAACTATACAAAAAAAAAAAAAAAAAAAAACCTTCAATGCATAGTATACTAATTGTGAATCTGTATTGTGGCATAGTTTGGAGGAATCGGAAACTTTCCAATTCACCAACAATAAAATCTACCATTTATATAAGCGCCTTGAGTCCTCAAAAGTATTCCAGGAAACAGAACCAAGTTAACAAAAATATTTGAGGCTTGTTGCATGGAATAGTTTGGAGAAAAGCTATAGTTTGGAAAGCTATATTTCTGTACATATGTGTCTCCTCCTTTTTATTTATTTTTTTCTGTGACTTCTCATTGTAGGTATTCCTTGTTGATACAAGTTTTCTATATCTCTCTTTCCTTTTTTCTGTGACACATTTGTAAACCATAATCATATCTCCTCTCTTTAGTCTTTCTTCAGTTTAGGTAACTTTAGTTTCTCTAGTCTTTCTTCATAGCTTAGTTTTCTTAGACTTGGTACTCATCTTGTTGCTGCTGTTTGTACTTTTTCTAATTTGGTGGTATGTTTGTTCAAATGTGGGTTCCATACTACTGCAGCATATTCCAAAGTAGGCCTTATAAGGGATGTTATTATTTTCTTGTCCATTTATCGTCTATATAAGCGAAGGCCACTCTCCAATTTCCTAATGGTGTATACATCTGTGTGTGTGTGTGTGTGTGTAAAAGAAAAGTGTGTGTAAAGTGTAGGAGCGTTATCGTATTACAATAATCATTTCCACAAATGTCAACGGAAACTGACGTCATTGTAAGATACTGTAGTCCACTTTTGGTACATTGAAGTGTCTTGATTCCTCCAAAGTATGTCAGTAAATAGAACCCATAACCTCCCTTGTTGTGCCACTCAATAATAACCCCGAGCCAATGAACCCATCAACACTCCATTGGGCGATCTCACCAGTTACCCAGAAGGAATGAGAAATAGTAAGAGAGACAGATAGAACAGGCCAGGGTGGGGTAGAGGATGCCAAATTTCTCATTTCTGGATAGAACCAGCCCTCACCAGGAAGAAAGAATAGGAAGAGGAAGGGAAGCATACGCCAAGCCCCGTATGGAAGGGAAAGGAGAGAGTTGGAGGAAGATCGAGCTTGTGACTATGGCTTCAACTCTAAACCTCCTCTCAGGGATGCCGTTGGTCCACCAAAAAGGTGGACTCATCCGCCTTGGGAACAGCATTTCCTCTGAACCAGGACAACCCAGTGCCTCAAACATTCCCAACTCATATGTCTCACCCAAAATGCAAGAAAGACATTGCACATAGGTGAACCGGTAGTACAGGAATGTCATGATGAGATATACCGCCCACCACAGTGTTATGGTGGCTTGTTGCTTATAATAGTTTGGAAGAATCGTTTACTCCGGATGTACCCACCACTAACACAACCACGTATCCGGTATTGGTTAGTTAGCTCTCTCATTCCAACACAAACACACCCACACAAAGGTAGGTTGGTTGGTAGGCATGTTCATCAAGGAGACTGTCTTGTTGGTAAATTGGAAGCCTATTGATTCCTCCTAACAGTACCAATGGTACTAATAGGAGATCTTTTTCATGGCATAGTTTGAACGAATCAGAGATCTTCCAATTCACCAACCAAAGAATGTCCCCTTAATGCAGTAATGCCTTGTATTGTACTGTTGTTGTTGTTATGGGTGTGTATTGTACTGTTGTTGTTGTTGTTATGTGTGTGTATTGTACTGTTGTTGTTGTTATGTGTGTGTATTGTACTGTTGTTGTTGTTATGGGTGTGTATTGTACTGTTGTTGTTATTGCTATGGGTGTGTATTGTACTGTTGTTGTTGTTGTTATGGGTGTGTATTGTACTGTTGTTGTTGTTGTTATGGGTGTGTATTGTACTGTTGTTGTTGTTGTTATGGGTGTGTATTGTACTGTTGTTGTTGTTGTTATGTGTGTGTATTGTACTGTTGTTGTTGTTATGTGTGTGTATTGTACTGTTGTTGTTGTTGCTATGGGTGTGTATTGTACTGTTGTTGTTATTGCTATGGGTGTGTATTGTACTGTTGTTGTTATTGTTATGGGTGTGTATTACACTGTTTGTAAGCAATGTGTGTACAGTAAACACTTTGTATATTACACAACCATAATATGGATATGTAATGTACAAACTGCAAACTATTATAATGTATATTATTATTAATATATATTATTATAATGTATATTATAGAGTAGTACCTTGTTGTTGTGGGGTGTGTGTTGTACTGTTTGTAATGAATCTGTGTGTACAGTAATGGTTATGTATGTACAAAGAAGGTTTACTGTACACACATTCAATGCACACCCATAACACCAATAGTGTCTAACAAGGCATTATGGTATTATGGGTATGTACCTTAGCATACAAAGATGGTTTACTGTACACACATTCATTACAAGCAGTACAATACACACCCATAACAACAACAACAACAACGAATAACAAGGCATTACTATAAATATAATAGTTGTCGAACTTGTCCAACATTTGTTGATATTCGTGCAGCTAAACCCTTGATAATAACAAAAGAAAATTAATCATTGATGAATGTGAACGAAATTAACTACATTAAATTGAAGGGGGTAATGCACTTTGTGTACATTGGAGTGCCTTAATTCCTCTAAATGTGTGTCAAGAAACAGGACCAAATTAACAAAAATAATTCTTGATTATTATAATAATAATAATAATAATAATAATAATAATAATAATAATAATAATAATAATAATAATAATAATTATTATTATTATTATTATTATTATTATTATTATTATTATTATTATTATTATTATTATTATTATTAAATGAATAGTACAGTCGGCGGCAAAAGTCCTGTCGCCTCATTTGCTTCACAGAGGCACGCGATGTTCATAGACTCGAGATTATTAGGTGTAGAAAACGTGTGTATTTCTCGAGTCCATGAACACTGTGTGTCTCGGTGAAGCAGGTGAGGCGACAGGACTTTTGCCGCCGACTGTACAATGTTGATGGTAAATCTATAGCAACTGATTCCTACAAACTATTATATGCAACAGTCCACCATTATTTATGTTAATCTAGAAGTGTTTCCTGGCATACTTTGGGGGAATGAAGGCACTTTTAATGTACAGTCGGCACAGAAGTCCTGTCGCCTCACCTGCTTCACCGAGGCATGCAGTGTTCATGGACTTGAGAAATACACACGTTTTCTACACCTAATAATCTCGAGTCTATGAACATCGCGTGCCTCGGTGAAGCAAATGAGGCGACAGGACTTTTGCCGCCGACTGTACACTCGCAATCCAAAATAAATATCCAGGCTTGATTCGAAGAGCCTGATCGAGTATAATCTAGCTCAAGCAAGTATAAAACAGGATTAGCGTTGTAATTGGTTCACTAGTATGTCAAATGTTTCGAAACTTCAACAAGGCCTGGATACATATTTTGGATTGCGAGTGTACACCATAAAATGTACAGTACTATCTCCCTTTAGTAGCTATCACACGACCACTTATTCCTGCAACACCAAGGGCCGTATGCAAGAACATTCATGGTGTTGACGATGGTGTGGTACCGGTACGATGGTTCTATAGATAACCTACAGAGCCATCCATCGTAGGCTACCCTGTACTGTACCATGCCATGGATGTTCTTCATTGCATGATATGGTGCCATATTGGACGATATAAGACAGGAAATGAGAGATAACATGTGACCCACATTACAACTTACTAAGAGAGAGAGAGAGAGAGAGAGAGAGGGGTAGGTTCAAGTAAAACTGCATGTGTAAGCTATGTTGAGAGAGAGAGAGAGAGAGAGAAAGAGAGAGAGAGAGAGAGAGATAGAGACGTTCAAGTAACAGCTACCTGTGTAAGTTTCCAAAGTGGTTTCACGGAATTACAAATAAGTAAACTTTATGAGGCTTGGTATATGAAAATGTTTATGAAACTTTTGAGTTTGTTTCTATAGGCATTATATAATAGAGAAATAATATGGAATTTATTCATACTAGATCTAGATCTAGAGAATATATATATATATATATATATATATATATATATATATATATATATATATATATATATATATATATATATATATATATATATATATATATATATATATATATATATATATATATATATATAAATAACAAAGTTCTTGTTCTCCCATATCATGAACATTTTTTTTATTGTTTTCATGTGTTAAAAAAACTTAATGTACAGGTAATGTTTAAATATGGCAATACTGTTCAGAAATAATTAATTAGGAATAGCCCAGAAAGTGACTCAGGAGTAATATATAAAATTCCTTGCCATGATAGTGACCACTTCTATATAGGACAGTCTGGGAAAAATATAAAACTAGAGATTCACAGCATAAATTAGCTTGAAAATAGGTCAGCTGAGAAGCAGATTATTTCAACATAAATCTAATAATAACCATCATATCAATTGGACAGGATATAAGACTTTAGCCAAATCAAAATGATACTATAAAAGATATGTAATTGAGTCTCGTCTAATTTCTGGTACATATGATAAAAATGTAAACATGAGCTATGTACATTTTATGTTAGACAAAGTGTTAACAGATCGAATTGATAATGAGGAAATTTCCACCAGACTAGACGGGTAAGTGAGGTGAGGTAAACTGTTGATTTGATTGGTCTTGGCCACTAACCTTGTGCTGTGTACTCTGTCTTGATAACCTTGTATTCATTCTGTCTGAAGATGTAATACACGCAAGTTCTTACTGTTCCTATTTCCTTTCTCCTGTGGATATTTTGCATATATAAATTTTTTTTTTTCTTTTCTTTTTTGACAGATACAAGAATAAGACTGGTTCAAGTTCCCTACCTTCAACCTACACCCATGACCCTCAGGCTCCTTAGGGGCCTCCTAGGGGCTGCTGTACTCCTCTGGTCATTACCTCCATGTCACTGCTTCAACCTGGAGGCGAGGGAGGCCTTAGTGATACCCTTCCCAGGACAGCAACGGGACAGAAACCCCTATTTTGGACTCGCTCTTGCCCTTCAGAAACAACGTGATGATCCAGGAGCTCGGTTAGTGGGCCATTTCATTGTTGTACAGTCAGCGGGAAAAGTCCTGTCGCCATAATTGCCAAGTCATGAAGTACAGTCACGAGCATAAGTTTCTTTACCCCCATGGCGAGAATGAGGTCGAAGTTGTGGTTGGAGACGGGCCAGGCAAACGAACACTGGGAGTCAGTATCTCATGACGACGTATTGTATTAAAGTGAACACCTCTAGTGACATGAAGCATCATTCGAACATTATGAACTGGTGCATTTTTGTTCGTCTAGTCCATATCCAACCACGACTTCGACCTAACTCTCGCCAGGGGGGTAAAGAAACTTATGCTCGTGACTGTACAGTATGGAAATATATCGCTTAAAAGGCTCGTAAACTGAAAGACCAGAGAAGTTTATTAATTTGTTCCCAGGATACATAACCTATTGTAATTCTGTATGATGAATGTGTTTGTTCGATGGTTACTCTTTATATTATCCTCCAAGAAGTGCTGAGTGAAACGACACGACATTTGCCCCCGACTGTACACTCGCAATCCACAATCCCCAGCCCACCTGAGTCGAAGCCCGAGATCTGAATCAGGCTGTTTCTGGACGACAACCCACCCAAACCATCATGAGGCAACGCACACATATTTCGAAAAAAAAAAAAAAAAAAATGGAGGCTTTGGGTAGGCTGTCGTCTAGAAACCGCCTGTTCCAGATTTCAGTCTTCGACTCAGGTGGGCTGGAGAATGTGGATTGCGAGTGTACCATGTAGTATACAGTTTACCCTTGATATACAATGAGTAATTACTTGTTTCCACCACTTCATTTTTTCTATGGAGCCATCATATGTACACTCGTGATACATAATCCCTGACCAGAGACGAACGGCAGGCACCACACATACCCTGCATTCGAACTCAGCCTCTATAGGTGTACTGGGTGGGGAAATGAGCAATACCAGGCTATTCGAAGCTTTCTGTCCTCACACTCTGGTCAGAAATGATGTATCAACGAATGTTGTTGCATAGCGCCCTGTCCTTCGATCATGTGTTTCACACATTTATAACTAAATTAGAGGGTGAAAACGTACTTGGATATGTAATAGAGTGTAAAAGTTAATTTTGAGTTGATGTCAGTCTGAAATGGCTACCCATCCTACAGATGGAGCTAACTAAAGGTTTGTACTTCTATATCCTGTATCATTTATTTATGTAGCGTGAGTGGTTTACAGGCTATTTGCCGTGAAATATAATTATGGTTTACATAGTGACCGCGAGTGCGGCGAAAGGCCCGGGAGAGAGAGAGAGCTGCCACGATAGATAATGCCCTGGGTCTAGTAGTTAATGACCATTATGTAGTTGCTAGGCGTTAACCCTTTAAGTGCAGACCTTCTTGAGTGTTACCACTCTCACACCTGGGCTTTTTTCCTGCCTCACACTCGCAATGTAAACAACATATTTTATGGACAATAGAGCGTAAACCACTTAGGCTACATGAATAAATGATACATGATATTAAAGATAAGACTTTTAGCTGTCTTTTGATGTACAGCTGGTCACACTCCCGTGAGGCCCACCCGACGTTGTCAACTTTGGCCGAGATATTAACCACAAAACACTAGTAGTGAACTCTGCTCGATCGAACCATTCACTGGTGGGAGGGAGAAGTAAGGAGGGATTTGAAGAGGAAGGGGGGGGGGGTGCCTGTACAAGAAAGGTGAAAAATTATTCTTGGGGAGGTGAGAGATGAGTAGAATCTTTAATAAATGTACGAAAATACACCCAGTTATCAATGATTTATTTACTGACATTCGTGTCAATTATTAATATCATTAAAGGCAAGATTAACTTTTTAATATTATGATGTAACACAAAAACAACCGTGGTAACATTATTGTATACTTTATTTGTATTGTATTCAATGGTTATTATCAAGCACTAAACGTTGTGAAATACTTACACAATAACTGAATAAGAATCATAAACCAGAATGTTCTTTATTTAATGAAGCAAATGTGAATACCTTTATATTACACGTGGCAAGTGTTGATATCACTATCACGCACTTCCATTTCCCCCGTATCTACCTAACAGTTTAGAAACGGAGTGTCAAATATCAATCCTCGCTTTGTCCCTCACGTGCTAGCAGCCTTGTAATATTCTGAATACTGTTTATATAGCCTATTGTACTGAATGATTGGTATTTTATTATGAATCCCTGGGTACGGTATGTCATTTGTCTCTTGGTAGCAATAATTATTATTTGCTCTGCATCTCTCTTCTCTGTATGTATCTCTCTTCTCTTTGTGCATTATACTTATATATATAAGCCAGTATACACACACGTAACATAATAATGTTGGTGACAGAGGTTCTATTGGTTATTAGTTCGAGAGAAGTATGTTAATAATAATTTAAACATTATAATAGTTCCATCAAGTAATACATGGGATGCACAGTTGAGGTTTCATTAGACATGTTAATAAAGAAGCTGGCAACAATTTTCAGCATTTCTTAAAATTAAACTTTATTGAAGGCGAGTTAAGGTCTGAAATCCTGTGTTTCCCATCATACAACACCTTCCCACTACTCACACCATTGAATTTGATGCCGTATTGGTTTTTATGTCTTTTGCTACAAGGTTGAAATTAGTGTGTGACTCTCCGTAAACATCCTGCCTCTTGAACTGACTGACTGCACCACCTTACACATCATCAAGTCATCAGGACTGCCAACATATTTGAGAGGGAATATTTTCACACTCAATCTTCAATACCCTTACCAGTTTAGTGGTTTTCAACCAACTCATAATCCTCTTTGATTATTAAAAAAGAAAAAAAAATGTGAGCTAACGAGACTAAAGTCAACGTCAGTCTCTAAATGACGCGCAAAAAAATAATATTATTACTGTTGACAATCCTGTGGGTGTCAAGCGACACTCCCTGGTCTTTCCTTCAAGTTCAAGTTCAAGTTATGGGTCCCGCAGAGGGCCGCTCATGGGCAGCATAATATGCGGGGGTTGTGCGGGGGATTTAAGGATCCAGGGGAGGATTAGGAAGGGTGTTAGTTTAAGGGTGGGGTGGGTCAGGGACTGCGGGTTGAGGATTAGTATTGGGGAGGTAATGAACGGTGATCCTATTTCTAAACGTGTCAAGAGTGGGGCTATTAACTACATGAGATGTCGATGATTCCACTCTTGGATGCTGCGGGGAAAGAATGAGTGCCTAAATATATCAGTGCTTGTCTGGTATGTATGGTATTTTAAATTGTGGCTGCCTCTAGTGGATCGTATACTTGTAGGGTGTAGATATGTGTCTTTGTCTATGTCAACTAACTTGTTTGTGATTTTGTATATCATCTGTTGTCTGTGTATCTGTCTTCGTGTAACTAATGGGTCTAGTTTTGTGTCTTGTTTAAGCAAAGTGACTGATGTAGTGTGTTTGTAATCACGTCTGGCCCATCTTACAGTTTTGTTTTGTATGGACTCTAATTTATTGATATTATTGTTAGTGTGTGGGTCCCAGACGGTGTCGCAGTACTCTAAGTGTGGCCAAACGAATATATTATAAACAATAATTTTGATGTCTGTGTTACACCTGCTGAGGTTCCTGCGCAAGAACCCCAGGACCCTACTAGTTTTGGCCCTGATGCTACCTATGTGTGTGTTCCACCTCATGTCCGCTGAGATGTGGACGCCCAAGTATTTGTGGGAAGTGACTGTGTTGAGGTTGGTGTTGTGTAGTTGGTATGTATGTGGAATGGGATTATGGGCTCGAGTAAAACGAATGTGATGGCATTTGTCTGGTCTAAATGTCATCTGCCACTTGACTTCCCAGTCTTCAAGTGCAGTTAGGTCGTCCTGTAGATGAAGGCAGTCATTCCTATCTTTAATTGGTCTGTAAACTAAGCTATCGTCTGCAAAGAGTCTAGTGGTAGAGGAAAGTGAGAGTGGGAGGTCATTAATGTATGAAAGGAAGAGAAGGGGACCCAGGACAGTGCCCTGGGGTACCCCAGAGGTCACAGGAACAGGTGGAGACTGACTACCGTCAAGAACTTAGCGTTGCTTTCTGTTAGTCAAGAACGTTCTAATCCAGTGAAGAAGTTGTCCCTGTATGCCATAGAATTCTAACTTGTGTAGTAGTATTTGGCGAGGGACTTTGTCGAAGGCTTTGGCAAAGTCTAATACTATGGCGTCAACTTGTCTAATTTTTGTGTCATTGAGGGACTGCAAGATGTCATGAATAGTTACCAGTAGCTGCGTCTCACACGAGCGTTTAGGCCGAAAACCGTGTTGATAGTCAGTCAGTATATTTTGCCTATCAAAATGGTCCATTACATGTCTATGAATTGTGTGTTCTAAAATTTTGCAGGGGACTGAGGTAAGTGAAATTGGTCTATAATTAATGGGAAGGGTTCTGTCTCCGGATTTAAAAATTGGGGTTACATTTGCCAAAAGCCAGTTTAGAGGGAGTTCACCGGTCTGTAAAGTCTGTGAGAATATAACCAGAAGGATAGGGGCAAGAATGTTAGCGTTAGCTTTCAATATCCTGCAGGGTATATTGTCTGGTCCAGTCGCTTTGTGTATGTCTACCTCAGATAAGAGTTTTTCAATTCCTTGGGTGTTTATATGAATGGGAGGGATAGGTGGGTGTGATGGTGTTGGCATGTCTGGTAAGTGTTCATGTTCATGGGTAAAAACGGACTGGAATTGTGTGTTAAGGGCGTTGGCTTTGTCTTGTGTGTGTGTAACCAAGGAATTGTTGTGTAGTAATGTTGTAATACTGGTCCAGTCTTGTTTGCGTGCTTTAAAAAGTCGAAGAATTTTTGGTGGGTTTGTGTGTTGTCTGCGAGGAAAGTGGATGTGTATTTAGTTTCTGCTTGTTTAGTTTCTTTCTATAGTGTTTTCATTATATTTTTGTATTCTAACCAGTGTTCTGTATCGTTGTATCGTTTTGCTCTGTTGTATGCCTTTACGTTGTTTCTGTGTAGTCTTTTTAATTGTCTTTTGTACCATGGTAATGACCGGTTATGTGTGATAGTTTTCGTGGGTATGTGCTTGTCCATTGTGTCACGTATAAAGTCACGAAGTCTGGTCCAGTTTGTTTCCACAGAACTGGCCATTGGGTCTGAGTCAAGGAACGAGTCACGAAATTCAACTAAGTCTTGGGTAATGCCACCCATGTCAGCTCTGTTGTACATGTAAATTGTCCTGGGTAATTGTTTTTGTGTTGTTGGCTTGATGTTTGCGTCAATGAGTACCATCTCATGGTCACTAAGACCAGGTAGACCTCGTGTCCGTGTAATTAAGGAAATGTTGTTTGTGAGAAATAAGTCTAATATGTTGGATGTGACCCCTTGTCTTATGTTAGGATTATGTCTGTATACACTGACTTGTGTGCGTGTTGGTTCGAGTACTGTTTGAGTAAGTGAGTGGGTGTTAATAATGTCAATGAAATTTTCATGTAAGAGTTTCCTATCAGTCTGTAATAGTAAGTCGCCTTCATGGGTGGAATTGTCCAGTGTCGCCTGTGCTGTCCAGTTTATGTCGGGATGGTTAAAGTCACCAGCCAATCATATATTTTTGGAAGGGGTCAATTTTAGATAAACATTCGTCAAGGGTCTGCAGGTATTCTAAGTTTGAATTTGGGGGACGATAAAATGATCCTATAAAGAGTGTCCTGCAGCCCTGTAACTGTAATTTAGTCCATATGATTTCGGAGTCCACGTTCAGTTCGGTGGCTGGGGTCGCAACTAGTCCTGGCTTTGTCGCAATTAGGGCTCCGCCATGGTTATCGTCTATTCTGTCTTTCCTGTGTAGGGTCATATTATTATAGGGACTATCCGTCGGGAAGATTTCACTGTCCTGGATGTCAGGTGTGAGCCAAGTCTCTGTCCCTATAATAATATCGGGGTTATAGGTCTTTTGTTTATGATGCTGCGGAAATTGATGATTAGGGTACGAAGGGAAGACGGTTTTTTAGAAGTGATGGAGTCGAATGTGGTGTTGGTGGTAGAATGGGGTGTGAGGATGGATGATCTATTGGGGATGGTGATTGGTGTTATGGAGAATGAGTGTGCACTATGGAGAATCTGGTTGGGTGTAGAATGGTTTGGGAGAGGAGGAGTGGATGATGTGGAGTTAGGGGAAGTCATGTCTTGCTGTCGGTTTTGTGTATAGTAGGAACTGTCTCTGTTACGTCTACCTAGACGTCGGGTGATCCTATCTAATGGTGGAGGTGTGTTGTGGGTTGTGGGTGGTGGTGGAGATGAAGTGGTGGTGTCTAATATGCTGAATCTATTGGTGTAGTGTATTGGAGAGTGAAAAAGGGAGAAGGTGAGTGTTCCCTTTCTTCCCCCTTAATGGCCACAACAACGGATAACAATATAAATAGGGAGGAAGACGGAACAAATGTAGGGCCAGACTCTTGTTCGAGACAAAGTGGTAACACAAAATACCAAGATCACATATTTTACATTTAATTCAACACTTGTTATATGAAACAGCAACACGTTACAATACAGTTCATAACCCCTTACACAAGAATAAATAATACAGAATCAAATTATTACTGTCCCTAACACATTAAATCCCTTACACACCATTAACAACAATCACCGGTACCCAAGTACGTTATATGATTCCTAACATTATTTATAACTCTCCTTCCACAACCATAACACACTGATCCTATTTCCATCCACGATTTACAACATAAATACAACCCAACATAGTTACACACAATTATACAGTAAATGAGGTGGCCTGGCACAGTAATAAGGGCTGTGCCACCCTAATAATCACTCAATATTAACATGGCCCCTGATCATCAGATAACACACTACTCACGTAAAATGTCCATAAGGAAGGAGAACACTATCGGCTGCCACCTATACACTGGCCAGCTACTGCTCTACCTTCCTCAATTTAGCTTAGCTTGTTGGATTTATTGGCTATCAACCAGTGGCATATAGCCAAAGGTCATTAAGCCAATGGTTCCATTTTATTATATCAATCTATATAAGGTCATAAAGTTTTGTCTCCCTCAGAAAACTCATTAGTTTGTTTATAATATTCTTGTCATCTGACAGTATATTTTCTATGGTGAAAGCCATATTTTTAATTTGGAAGTATTGTTTAATTTTACGTCTTTGATTTCCATATGCTGTACAAAAGATTATTATATGTGATATAGGCATAATTGAATTGCATGATTGGCAATTAGGGGGAAAAGTTCTATTGATATAGGGTTCTAGGTGGGTGATTCTGGTGGCGTTGACCCGAAGACGAGCCAACACCACCTCGTCCCTACGGCTACGCCATGATGAATTAGCCCAGGGTTCTATTACTTTTTTTACATTGTTTCAGATGTTTAGTCCGGTCCACTGCCTTTGCCACAGGAGATGAATTCGAGACTTAATGAGGGAAACAAAACACCTGAGATCCGTACGGACTATGCTAATGTCCAGATCAACAGTTGACCCAGCTAGTATATCAGCCTGTTCATTGCCATAGATACCATAATGTGAAGGTACCCATATTAGCTTGATTGATTTATTGGCACAAAACAGCTTACTAATGATATTACCCTGTATTTCGTTGTTAGTTGTATTTAAGGATTTAATAGATTTAAGTGAACTTAATGAATCAGTAAAGATAACTATCCTATCGTGGGTCGTCGATAGGGCAAAATCCAAAGCTTTATTAATAGCAAAACGTTCAGCAAGGAAAATCGATGTATGAATCGGCAGTCTGAATCTTAACTGACATTCAGTCGACCATACACCTGCACCCACACATTCATCCGTCTTGTAGCCGTCGGTATACAGATGGAATTATGATAGATGTTTAACAATTATCTCACGAAACCTCTGGTGTACCTCCGCCTCCGACACCCGGGATTTAACCCCTGGCAACCAGGAATCCACAATAGTGAAGGGGGGTGTTACCCAGGGTGCAATGTTTTCTAAAATCAGGGTATCGATTGTTGATAATTCTATACTGACACACTCTACGAGGTCGTGGAGTCTTGCTCTGAGGGACCTCACACTAGTGCCCTCCGCAGCCAAGTGACGCCCAGGCGGATAACTCGGTCCTTCCGGGGGCCTATCTCCATGGCCCCCTGGTTGCAAATGCCCCACCAAGGCATTATCGGGAGGATGACTCGGCTCCCCGGGTACCTGAACTTGGGGCCTGGTTCCCTTTGGCCTCACGCCAGTGCCCCCTGGGGAGCAGTGGTTCCCGGACAGATGACTCGGTCCCTCTGACAGGGGCCTAGCGCCATGGCCCCCCGGGTGCAGTTGCCGTAGCAAGGCATCCCGGGAAGATGACTCGATACCCTGGATTTCTTAGCATAGTGCACTAAAAGTTGTCGATCTCGTCTCAGACGGAGGGGAGGCACTTGTGACTCCACTTCTAGACGCTCCATTCGAGTGCAACGTAGGGCTCCAAGACACACACGCAAACACGCATTCTGTACAACATCCAAACCTTTCAACACAGACTCACATGCCGAACCATACACTATTGACCCATAGTCTACTCTAGATCTAATCAGGGCTTTATAGAGCATTAGCAATGACTTCCTATCTGCTACCCATTGGCTACCAGAAATGCACTTCAGCAAATTAAGTGCTTTTAGACATTTAGTTTTTAACTGACTGACATGGACTCGCCATGTCAGTCGACTGTCAAAATGCAGTCCAAGAAATTTAGTTGAATTTTGAATAGGTAGGGGGTTGTCACCCATAGTCAGCCGAACGTCTGGCTTCTTCCTATGAGTGAAAATCACTCCTACACTCTTTCTTATTGAAAACTTAAAACCCCACTGGAGGCTCCAATTGTGAATCAAATCTAGTGCCAATTAGACCCGAGTTGCCGAAAACTCTGCATTACAGCTAGAGTGCCATATCGCACAGTCATCGGCGTACAGTGAGTATTTAAGATTTCGAGGAGGAGCTGGTAGAATGTCATTGATCATACATAGAAATAAGGTCGGATACAGAACACTCCCCTGGGGGACCCCATTTGCCTGGACAAATATGTCCGAAAAAGTGACTGATTCCGAAAAAAGCTTAACAGAGAAAGTTCTGTCAGAAATAAAATTTTTAACAAACAAGGGCAGGTTACCGCGTAATCCCATCGCATATAGTTTCCTGAGGAGGCCATGTCGCCACGTCGTAGGCTTTTTCAATATCTAAAAAAAATACAGCAATCAAAAAATGCTTTTTGGCAAATGCCTCTTGAATTTGAATTTCCAGGTTTACTAACTGATCGAGCGTCTGGCGACCTTTACGGAAGCCACATTGCTCGTCAACCAGCAAATTCCTGGAATTTAAAAAATGCAATAGCCTACGATTAACAATTCGCTCCATGACCTTGCATAAGCAACTTCTGAGTGCAATATGGCGGTACGACGTAGTCGATCTTGGGTCCCCCCCTCCTTCCGTTATGGGAATGATATGTGCAAAGTGCCACGAGTTTGGATAGGTGTTACCCCTCCAAATCCTGTTAAACACCTGCAACATCTTGATCATGGAACCATGATCAAGAGCTTTATCATCTCATACTGAATCTCATCGGGTCCTGGAGATGTCCTACTACAGGCTCATAGGGCTTGGACAAGCTCTTGCATTGTTAGATCACTGATATAATCTAATTCATCTCCTGTGGCAAAGTCAATATGCTGCAGCTCTGATGCTTACTTGATGGGCAGGAAAGCTGGGGATGGTAATTTTCAGAGCTGCTAGCAAAAGAGAACTGCCTGGCGAGAGTGTTAGCAATGTCTCTAGGTTCATCATAGTTGATGTTATTATATGAGATGTTGGTAATTTTATTGGATATTTTTTTCTTATTAAATTTTTTAACAGTGGATCAGACTTGGGAAATTGGTGTTTCCTTATTTATACTAGAGACAAAGCATCACCAGGGGTCTCGTTTGGCTTGTCTGATGGTTCTATGAGCCCATGCTCTCGCAAGTTTATAATTGCGAAAGTTCTCATCACTAATGTGATATTTAAAAAGCCTGTAGGCTCTATTCCTCTCACCCAGTCCCTGCGGCAATCCTTCGTCCACCATGGAACTCTATGCTTTGCGCTATCTATCGAAGTCCTAGGAATTGTTGCCATTGCAGCTTTGAGGATATTATGTTTAATATTATTTACTTTATCATCAATGGTTTCTCCAATAATTTCAATATTGACACCCTTTGTGAAGGACACCCAGTCTGCCTTTTTTATGTTAAATTTAGGTGCTGAAGGCTCTGTAATAGTATCGCAAGTAAACTTAATCAAAATAGGAAAATGGTCGCTTCCCAATGAGTCATCAATGGGTAGCCACTGACACAAGGCTGCAGTTGATGGGGAGACCAGAGATAGGTCAAGGACGCTAAAATTACCAGTATTATCGTCAACTATCGTCGGACTGCCGTCGTTCAGAAGAACCAAATTAGAATCACTGATTAGTCTAGCCATCTGTTCCCCATTTCTATCATCCTGCAGGGAACCCCATAACGTATGATGAGCATTAAAATCTCCTACAATTAATTTTATACAGGGCAGACTATCCTGTAGATCAAAAACATCATCATAGGTTACTGCGTCAGGAGGACAGTAGACAGAACAGATAGTCAGGTAGGTACCTCCGAATTTCACTCTGCATGCGACACTTTCCAGAGGAAAATTACTGGGCACATCAGTGAAAGGGAGGTTATGGCGGATGTAGATTGTCACTCCACCTCCCCCCCTCCCCCCACGGTCCCTCCTAATTCACCTGTAGTTCCGAAGCTGAACAACTTCGTCTTCGACTTAGTCGCTCAGATGAGTTTCTTGAAGGGCAATAATATTGGCAGCGTAAGAAGAGGCCATAGTTTGAGTTCATTTAATCTAGCTCTAAGACTTCGACAGTTCCATTGGAGTATGGTTAGCACGAAGATTATAGCCATTTAGGGGGTTTTGGGGGGCCTCATACATCTGCCAGAACCTTTTTGTGCTGGGAGGGAATACCCTCTTCCTCCCCTGCACTTCCCGGGGACCTCCCTTGGGATGGTTCGCGGTGGTAGCCTTAATCGCCTGTTCCTCTCCACGAGCTGCAGAGCCAGTCCTCGTACGGCTCGTCTCGCGACGAGCCGGATGACTCCCGGATGCAGGCTTTATGGGAGTCACCTGAGCGAGAACATGAGATATAGAAGTTGATACGGTATCATCAGCCTTGTGGTGCTTCTTTTGCTGGGTTGATGCAACAATTTCATCTAGTTTCTTTGTTAAATTTTCTACTTGAAGCATTAATTTGCTAACTTGATCCTTTAATTCTTTAATCTCTTTATCTTTTGCCTGGATAGTCACGTTAACATCTGTTGCATTAGCTGTGGTGCCAGTCATTGCTGCAGAATAGGAAACTGTGGGAGTCTGGTTAATCCCCTCCACCTTCCTCTTTGCCTCACCATAACTGACATCATGAGCCCTCATGTATGCCATTGCCTCAGCCTCCACTTTAAAGCTCCTGCAGTCACCTGCACTTGCCTGGTGGGGGCCGCCACAATTAGCACACTTGAGAACTGTCTCTGAACACATAGCTGTTTCGTGATTACCTGCACATTTACCACAAGTGAATGAACCTGAATCTTTATCAAAGCACCTCAATGCTGTGTGTCCGAATTTCTGGCAACGGAAACAACGCATAGGTTTCTGAACGTATTGTCTGACATGAACTATTTTGTATCCAATCTTAACCGTGACCGGAATCTAGGCTGAAGCAAATATCATTAAACATAAGCCAAATTTATCTCTCTTGTTCTCTCTCATCCTGGTCATGTTTTGAACATCAGCAACGCCTTGGTCCTTCATTCCTTCCAAAATGTCTGCCTCATTCAGAGCGGCCAAATCCCTATGGAAAATGACGCCCTTACAGGTATTTGGCCCCACTGGAATAGTGGTTTTCACCTTCAGGTCATGAATCTGTGTCAGTTTAAGGAGATCCTTAACCTGGGATGCATTCAGCACTTTCACCAGGAGACTACCATCACACAACTTCTTAACATAATCAAGACTGCCACCCACCTGACCATCAAGGACCTTTTTGATGATAAATGGGCTAACAGCCTTGAGAGACTGACTCACGTTCGCACATCGAACATTAACATAACGAGCATTCTTGGAAGGAATTTCAATATCAGATTGTCGTTGTCTCTCTGCCGTAGGGGTTCCATTATTGTCCGCCATTGTCCTAGTTTGGTCCTTGGTCGTTAACCTCCCTCCTTGAGGAGGAGGGAGGCTAGTTGGGGAAATATCCATCCGGGGCATCGGACTACATCCGACCCCTCTCCTATCACACTAACCGAACTCCCTTAACTATTGTATCATCCCCACAAAATGGACAATAATTTAGGGAATAAAAGTGGCCTTTACTCGCCCCCCCCCACCCTAGTGGTAGCCTGGCGGCGTTCTCCAGTACCAGCTAGGGGATCAGAGTTTGTGCGGAAGGAACTTCCCCACCACCGAACCTGCCTAATGCGAGGGGTGGTGTAGTCAGAACCCACCTCCCAAGTGAATACCGTTGCTCAGCCAAGAGACAACCGTAGGCCCAGGAGGTCACACGGAAAATATGGAAGAAAAAGTAGTTTGAGAAAAAGAGGTGCCCAAATGACGCACCAAACTACTGGGCCTCCCTACCACAGGGTGTCCCCTGAGGTAGCGAGTGCTGCAGGTCTGGTGTGGGGAACAACTAACTACTATCTACCATAAACTACTGGTTGTCCTCCAGCAAAAACCCAAACACTAAAGGTGTACGTACCACAGCAGTGCAGCAAAACGCTGCAAATTTACTTTACTTATTACTTAAACAGAGCACTGCTGGTTAGAGGCCCTGGTATACCAGGGTAGCTCCACGGACAGTACTGGTATCTGTTGTCGCTATTCACAGAGAAGACGAGGTCTGGACGCTGCAAAGTTTGGACGCATTCTGGACACTCTCTGTCCTCGATTTATGCCTCCCCCAGCTTATATACCCTCTGTATCAAACCCAGTTGTTCCTTATTGTTGCGAGGCTTCGAATGTTTCCTGTTTCGAAGTCCATGGTGCGTTACTAAAGGTCACTTGTGTAACAGTGAGATTGGGTTGCCTCACAATCCCAGCAGATCCACGAGAGGCTCCGACCCTCCAATCCGTCGAACGCCGCCGTGAAGCCCCCAACACAGCTGACATGATACCAGCCTGGATGCTGGGAAACCTCACAGCAGTGATCGCACTGGATGGCCCGCTGGCCCCACTTGACCGCCCATTGGCATAGTTGTTGTTATTGTTGTAGTTCCCCAGACTGTCTGGCCGAGCAGTCCCGAGTCTGGTTGACCGAAGACGCGCAGATGCTCGGACCCCCAAATGGGAGTCAGGGTGATAGTGAGATCTAACAGACGAGAGGACTGCTGGTTCACGGGCATGTAGTACCCCTGGGCCAACATTACCACCGTCTGTAGTCTTCCTTGTTGTGCCACCCAATCGGGCGATCTCGTCGGCTACCCAGAAGGAATGAGAGATAGTAAGAGAGACAGACAAAACAGGCCAGGGTGTGGTAGAGGATGCCAGATTCCTCATTTCTGGATAGAACCAGCCCTCATCAGTGTGTTGCTGGGTAATTGAGATGTGTGCTGGGTAGTTTACATCAACACATCCTCCCTCACCAGTGTGTGCTGGGTAGTTGAGAATTGTGCTGGGCAGTTTACATCAACACATCTAACCCCCAGCCTGCAAGGTAGTATGCAATCCTTGCTCTTACAGCCGGGTACCTATATACTGCTAGGTGTACAGGGACATAGGGGGGCTGGGAAAATTGTCCAACAATTCCACTGACCCAGGAATTGAACCCGGGATCTCTCGCGTCTCGGGCGAGTGTGCTAACCGAACGTCTAGCGAACATCTATCGAATGTCACGATGAATGGTGGAAACATGGTGCTGCGATGGAAAACATCGATCGATAACATAGCACGACCTCAGCGACATTGCTCGAATATGCTCACACCCATCGATCGCCTGTAAATCGACTCACACACACACACACACATACACTCACACAAGTTATTCGTCGTTGGTTAGCCCTGATGTGTACAGTAGACGTGAGAGGTAGTAGTGTTGTTGTTGTGTGTGTGGGTGAAGGTGTCATGCATGTGAGACACTCTCCTACACGGCCCTCACACCTTTCCCTCGACCCTTCCTTCTCCCTCTCTCATTAAATTCTCCACCTTCTCACATTCCACCCTCCCTTCTCTTGCACTCTCAATCCACCCTCTTACATGTTTTCCCTTTCCCTCTCACATACACTCTCCACTTTCTCACACACATTCTCCACTTTCTCACACGTCTTTCCATTTTTCACACACTTCCCAAGTCTCTCTCGCACACTTTCTCTATCACACTATCACCATAATACACTCTACTTCTACCCTCTCTCAACACACTCACACCCTCCCTCCACCCTCTCACACTTACCACCCTCTCTCCATGCACTCACACCCTCCCTCCACAAACCTTCCTCGAATCCCATGTAACAGAAGACGAGCAGAAGCTGGCTCACACACACCGTGCTGGGTGACGACGAAGATATTTGTCCTGCGAAAAAGGCGCTCCAAACGTCGCTCTAACGAATTTGGGCGAACGAATGGGAGCACGCCTAAGAGTGACGACACTCTTCAAAAGTCCAACGTCGATCGAAGCGTCCAGTGAATGCTTTGTTTTCAGAGTCATCCCGCGAACATTTAGAGCATTACTAAATGTTCACGGGACCTCTTTTGTCTCGCGACGCCCCATGCCATTTTTGTCCCGCGAAAAGGAGCTCAAACCGTCGCTCTAACGAATTTGGGCAAACGAAAGGGAGCACGCCTTAGAGTGACGTCGCTCTTCAAAAATCCAACGTCGATCAAAGCGTCTAGCGAATGCTTTGTTTTCAGAGTAGTCCCGCGCACATTTAGAACATTCCAAAATGTTCGCTTGACATCGCGCACATGCTGGCGCGTGATGTAGGGAATTAATCGTGAACAAAGCGATCGAATTAGGAGTAACCGTCTTGGTGTATTATTTTTCTGGAAGTATCTGGCAACATTCAGCGTCGCGGGATGGATAATTGCATGTAGGAGTCCAGCCTAACCCTTGAGGGCCCCTAGGGGTGCCCAGGTTCCCAAACAGGTGTTTCTATATGGAGGTGTGGGTGTAGATGTCTGGTGTTAGTGAGTCTGGTGTGTTGGTATGTGTGCAGCCAGTATTTTTATTGTCAGTGTTGTAGAGTATTAAAACTAGTGAACAATATGTGTAGGATATTGTTAGTGTACATGTGTATGTTGTTTTGTGTGGGGTGTGTCTGTACATGTTTATAAAGCACCAATATGAATAGACAATACAACCTTACCCCTGTACCGAGACCGTCTGCTCAGCTGCAGGAAGAAATAAAACGTAAACAAACCCCTAACTTACGTCAGGGGTCAATTATATAAAAAAAAGAGAATTAATAAGACCTATGAATTTTACTTATATGGGTATACAAATTATAAAAAGATGGTAAAAATACACTAAAAAAGAAACTGTATTATTAAAAAACAGTAAAAATTGAGGGGTGGGGGACAGTGTTATCGTGAGGGTCGGTCAGGGAGGGTCTGTGTAAATTTAAAAGACAATAAAAACTGTAATAAAAAGAAGGAAAAGATGACGTAAAATGACAGCCAGAACAAACAATCTCGATACTTATCTTGATGAAATCTGATGATATGAAGGGTTCGTTTGTTTAAAAAAAGAAAGGATAGTTGGAGATGGAAGACGGAGCTCGGGGAGGACACGTCCGGCTTCTAGGATCGCACACACAATTCCTCACAAGTATTATCTGCCAAAATAATTAACTTTGCTACCAAGAGACATATGACATACCGAGGGATTCATAGTAAAATAACAATCATTCAATACTACTGGCTATTATTAAAAACATTCAGAATATTACAAGGCTGCTAGCAAGTGAGGGACAAAGCGAGGATTGATATTTTATTTTGACACTCCGTTTCTAAACGGTTAGGTAGATACAGAGGAAATAGAAGTGTGTGATAGTGATATCAACACTTGCCACGTGTAATATAAAGGTATTCACATTTGCTTCATTAAATAAAGAACATTCTGGTTTATGATTCTTATTCAGTTATTGTGTAAGTATTTCACAACGTTTAGTGCTTGATAATAACCATTGAATACAATACAAATAAAGTATACAATAATGTTACCTCGGTTGTTTTTGTGTTACATCAGAAAATTAAAAAGTTAATCTTGCCTTTAATGATATTAATAATTGACACGAATGTCAGTAAATAAATCATTGATAACTGGGTGTATTTTCGTACATTTATTAAAGATTCTACTCATCTCTCACCTCCCCAAGAATAATTTTTCACCTTTCTTGTACAGGCACCCCCCCCCCCTTCCTCTTCAAATCCCTCCTTACTTCTCCCACCCACCATTGAATGGTTCGAGCGAGCAGAGTTCACTACTAGTGTTTCGATTTTGTGAGGGCCTATGCATATACAAGACAATATTTCGAATCTGGAAAGCTTTATCTTCCGTATTCTCGTCGGAAAACGGGGAAGTGGGGAGGAGGGACAGGCGGCTTGGTGGGTGGAAGGAGGGGTGGTGGTGCAGAGAAGGGGAGTCACATGTGTTTGAAACGACAGGGAAGACCTTGCGTCATTACCCGGAGTGAACAGACTCTAGGATACACGATACAGTTTATTGGTAGTACACAAAGGTCACACAGAATATGGTAGTATGCTGGCGTGCCGTGCAGTGCCGTGCCGTGCAGTAGAGGAGCTGTAGTTGCTGCAGGAGAGTTGACTGGAGGTAGGAGGTTAACTGTGTGATCAGAACGGAAACACAGGCAGACGTAGGGCAGCTAGGTGGTGTGGTTGCAGGCAGGACAACGGTGGGCAGGAATCTTGTTCTTCCGGTGCTCGAACTGGAGTAAGTATCCTAGCAGGGCTGATCCTCCCCTTATATTTGGTCCGAGCCAGGGAGTGGAGAAAACAGCTGCTGTCGCCATGGGGCTTACGGCAGCTTGGCTTGAGGTAGGCGTGGTCCCGGGGGCGGCTTAGGTCTGCATGGGTCGAGGATTAATGTATCTGGCCGGCTAAGAATAGACCAGGGATCTAGGAGTGGTATACCTAGTGATACAGGAGTGGCCATATGTGTGTGGTACATAGAGTGGCCACACATGTGGCCGCTACATGCTAAAGCAACATTATAGCCATTTTGATATATTTATAAACATATCAGTGATGTATTATCTCCCAAGTAATACAAAATATATTTACATTTATTTATTTTCTTGGGCGAAGCGAGTCTTCTATAGTTTCAGACATTTTTCTTGCCCCTGACTTTGGAAAGCTTTTTGGCCTGGTGGTCAACCTCACTACATCAGTTCTAGTGCCCCAGATTTTGGAAAATGTCTGAACCTAACTCCTTCTAGACCATACTAGATATCATATTCAAATTTTCAGGGATGTTTCTTACAGTATTGGGGTAGGTTTTAAACCTATTTTTAACTAGCCTTGTGGTCAAACTCAGTTCCTGTGCCCCAAATCCTGGAAAATGACCGAAACAAACTCCTCTTAGACCATATTAGATATCATCACCAAACTTTCAGGGAAGGTTCTTACAGTTTTGGGTAGTTTTTAGTTGTTTTTGTTTTATTATTGTGCCGTGGCATCAATCTAAAGACAGACAACAAAAAATAATGGTAGGCAGGACTCATGGAAATCCAATGACTACACACACACACACAAACGCATCACAAAAACATAACAGAATGAAACAAGAGAATTCAGACAAATATTTACATTATGACCTACTTAAATCCAAAACGAGGGTGGCGTACCAGAAGTTCCTCTAAAATCTGGTGGTTCAGCAGGTGTCGACAAACCACATCAAGCGGCAGGCCCCGGGGCAGCAAGTGTCGTACAGTGGGGCAGGCCAGGCAATAGTGCGCTATAGTGTTAGCACGAGGTGCTTAACACAAGCGACACTCAGTGAAGGGAGGCTCACCCTGCATCCCAGCAACCTGCCACGGTGGCCGGTAGCCAAGCCTCAAACGAGCAGAGACTACATTGTGCCTCCAAACCATGAGGCCTCGACGACGGTAGGAATATTTGTGACGGCAGACAGACTCATAATGTGTGATGGAGATGCTGAAGGGCCTCTCTGCATCCCTGCATCGCCGTACAGGGAGGAGAGCGGCGGAGCAAACTCTAGAGAGGTAGCATGTCAGGGAGAGAGGACGTCCAACACCACGAGGAGGCAGATTTCAGGCCTCCTTCGCAAGTCTATCAACTGTATCATTGTGATGTAAACCTACATGGGATGGCTCCCATAAAAATTTGACAGTCAAGTTACGATGACGCAATAAGGCCAAAAACGACAAAATCTGCTGAATAACAGTAGAGTGTGTGGGCTGAACAGTGGAGAGGAAATGAAGGGCAGGTTTGGAGTCACAAAAAATGGCAGCATTCACTCCACGTTAACAAACAAGACTAACAGCATCCAGAATGGCATACAGTTCACACAATGTGGAGCTAGAGTGGTTACAGAGACGATGGCCAACCCAGCCCCCTGGAGGTGACTCCATATCAGGTGAGAAAACGACACAACCTGCTGCACCATCCACTTGCAATGAGCCATCAGTGTAGAGGCAGTATGTATCTGTGATGGAGGACGTCACTGTTTCTACGTGTTCCAGAGCCAACTGCCGCAGTAGAGAAGGCAGTTCCAACTTGAAAGTAGGTGTGAAGCTCACATCAGGTGTTGGTAGCATCCACGGAGGGGGCCCTGGGGGGATGTCTGCAACCATTATATCTATATTAAGACTACGGAGCATAGAGGAAACAGACATTATAAGAGTATGTCCAGCAGGCAGTATGGGAGGGACAGGGGAGTTTGGTCTAAGAGAAGTCCTGACTAACTGAGAGTAATGGGGTGAAAGATGTGGGAAATGGAGGCACTTGACAGTGACAGTAACATTAGAATAAGTTCTCTCGACAAGTGGATTAAGAGGAGTGTTTCAGAGAAGCTGATTGTAACATTTAATACTCGTTTGAATGATTGTTCTTTGGCATAATGACCCACTGCGGTGGGCGGTATATCTCATCATGACATTCTTGTGCCACTGGTTCACCTATGTGCATTTTGGGTGAGGTGTATGAGTTGGGAATGTTTGAGGCACTGGGTTGTCCTGGTTCAGAGGAAATGCTGTTCCCAAGGCGGATGAGTCCACCTTTTTGGTGGACCAACGGCATCCCTGAGAGGAGGTTTAGAGTTGAAGCCATAGTCACAAGCTCGATCTTCCTCCAACTCTCTCCTTTCCCTTCCATACGGGGCTTGGCGTATGCTTCCCTTCCTCTTCCTATTCTTTCTTCCTGGTGAGGGCTGGTTCTATCCAGAAATGAGAAATTTGGCATCCTCTACCCCACCCTGGCCTGTTCTATCTGTCTCTCTTACTATTTCTGATTTCTTCTGGGTACCTGGCGAGATTGCCTGATTGGGTGGCACAACAGGGGAAGCAACTGTTGATGGGTTCATTGGCTAGGGGGTATCATTGAGTGGCACAACAAGGGAGGTTATGGGTTCGTTGGCTCGGGGTACATGGCTGTGTCCCCTTTTCTGTTGTTTTCGATGAAACAGATCTCACTATCTCCCTGACTCCCTTTTAGGGGTCCGAGCATATGTGCGGCTTCCGTCAACCAGATTCTGGACTGCTCGGACAGACAGTCTGTTGAACCACAACAACAACAACTTAAATGGACTAAAAATTTTACTGTAATAATTGAACACACAATTATACTTTTGTATATAGGTATGCAGTACACCTCCTTCTTGTGGTCTGCCACTGGCAGACGTAAACCGAAATAATCATGGTGATCATTATATTATCGCCTCCTATAAGGGTAGTTAGGCATCACTATTTGTCTTTTATCGGTAGTAGCAGCAGCATTAGTAAATATTGTAGAAGTAATTATAGTAACAGTAGCTGTAGTAGTAGTTGTAGTAATGATGTTAGTTGGGTAGTGGTGGTTTTATTTCATTGTTGTTGTTGTTGTTGTTGAGACGGCAAATGGCGTCGCTCTTGCTGGTGGATCGAAACGTGTCCATCTTTCCTGGAACTGGAAGGCGTCGGGGTCCCGATGTTTCTAGACGAGTGACTGTCCGTCTTCCTCTTCCTCTTCCTCCTCAGGCGTTGCCCTTAATCCTCCAGTTCCCTCTCACTTCCGGTGGTGGTGAAGGCCCTGTTCCCTCCGTCGTCTTCCCCCTCCTCTTTCTCCATCTCCTGTGGTGGTGACGGTGGTGGTGGCGATGGCGGTGGTGGCGGCGATGGTGATGTTGGTGGCGCCTTCCCGCTGTTTGCCAGGTTGAGTGGGCGAGGCAGCATTAACTAGCGACGAGGGTGGGCCTTAGGCAGGGATAATGGCGCATCTGCTCTGCTCCTCCCTCGTCGTGCCTTCTTGCTACCTTGTTTCTTAGTGGTGCTGGTGGTAGTGGTGGTGGGTGGTTGTAGATCAGGAGAAATGGCGATCGGTCGCAAGCCATTTCTCCTGAAGATGTCTTGGAGGAGGTCGGAAAGACGACCTAGTCCTTCAGCAGCTAGGGCAACAGCAGTCTTCATGCAGACGGTGACGATGTCTGCCTGCTGCTGCCGTCGCTGCCCAGGTGGTTGGACGTCGGCCGTCCTCCTCCCATGGGCGTGGAGTGAGCCCAGGACCTGTCCACCATCAGGTCCGGCTACGTTGGTAGCCTCCACGCCCTTCCTCATTTCTTCCATAGTGAAGGACACCTCCTCTCTGTCCCTCAATGATGGTGGTGAGGTGGTGGCGGCAGAAAGAAGCATGCCCTCCCTGTGGACAAAGTAGTCTTGATTGTTGGCTGTAATGAAGAAATAGCCCCATAGGTGATTAAAACACTTCACGGTCAGCAAGGGAAGTGGTGTTCGTTGGTAGAGATGTTGACTGGGCCATGGCTGTCGAGTGAGTCCCACCTGTAGTCAGGTGTCTACAAAAATAAATAAATGTATATATGTTTGTATTACTTGGGAGATAACACATTACTAATATATTAATCAATATACTAAAATGGCTATAATGTTGTATTAGCACATGTGACATCCATTCTCTGCATCACCACTCCTCCTTCCACCCACCAAGCCTCCTGTCCCTCCTCCCCACGTCCCCGTTCTCCGTCCAGAATATGGAAGATGAAGCTTTCCTGATTCGAAATATTGTCTTGTAATGCACAGGAGCCTACACGGGGGACTCATCGCATACTCATGGACCAGTCAACATCTCAACCAGACAAGACCACTTCCTCTGCCACCTGTCTCACTGGCAGGGTGAAGTGGTTTAGCCATCTTAGGGGCTATGGCTACATTACTGCTGTAACAACAAGGATAGTTGCATTACTATTGGGGTTAACAGACTCGATTATACACGGAAACAATTTATTGGTAAGTACAGGGTTGTGTAGTAGCAAGCAAATTGTAGCTGTAGGATCCCACCTGCCATGGTCGCGTGTTGTGAGAGAGGTAGGTGCTGCAGGAGGTACGTAGAGAGCTTGGTGTAGTCAGGCAGACGGCTGGAGCAAATGCAGGCGGGAGCTCCCGTGTTGCTAGGTGCATAGTGGCAGACAGAGTGGCCGAGTGAAGGCACTCCGGCCTCCTTTAACCCGGCGGGGTTGGCTGCGCGCCGGTTGAAGTAGACAGGTGAGGCGGAAGATGCGTAAGGTGAAGCGGAAAATGTGTAAAGGTGCTTGATGTCACTATAGTACCCCCCTTCCCCCACAATGTTTAGGAGAGAAGGAAGGTACAATATACATATACATAAAAGATAAATATAGGATGTGTTACATAAATGTATGAGTATGGTATGGAGTGTGTAGGGAGGAAGGCAAGTGTGTGGCTTAATAATAGGGGATACATGTGTCTGCAGGCGTGTGGAGTGGGTGTGTGTCTGCATGGTAGAGGTGTGTGAGGTATTTGGTGGGTCTCTTAACCGTTCTGCCCAAACGGGATATGTATCCCTAAGGGACCAGGGCCGGCTCATTATCGTCTAACTGCTCCTGCGGGATGGGTAGGGTGGGCGGGCGTTGCTGCAGTTGACGGTGCTGGTTAGGAGTAATGGTGGCGTGGCCGGCAAATGCTGTGTGTCTAACGTTGGGTCCTGAGTGAGTACTAGAGGGATTACTGGAGTCGGGGGAATATCAGGAGTAGGATCGGGAGGAATAGGCATGGGGTCAGGCGGGGTGTGGGTGGAGGAAGGTGAGCGAGTAGGTGAGGGAGGTTGGGGTTGGATAGGATCGTGTGTGGATTGGGTAGGAGAAGGAGAGCGGGGTAGGGGTGGACGTCTAGGCGAAGGGGTAGGATGCGTTGGGGGTGATGGTGAGATATAGGTGGGAGAAGGTGAGCGTGAAGGTGAGGGAGGTTAGGGTTGAATGAGGTTGGGTAGGGGAAGGTGAGCGAGGCTGGGGTGGCAGGGTAGATGAAGGAGTATGTTGAGGGTGGGATAGCGGTGAGGTAGGTGATTGTGTGTCTTTGAGGGATGAGGTTGATGGTGTGGGTAGGAGAGGCGTAGGGTGTGTGTGTAGGTGTGGCTGGGACGCATGGATAGGACGTGGGTGTTGTAGTGTTGTGGCTAGGAGTGGTGAAAGGTGTGTGTGTGGAAGTGATATGTCAGCGTGGTGTGGTTGTGGCGTGGGTAGGAGTAGTGGGCAGTAATATGATGACGTGGTGGTTGGGTGAAGTAGAGGCGGGATGATGTTGGAGGAAGGCTGCACGGATGCATGTGTTGGTGAGTGTGTGTGGTGGTGTGTGTAGGTTTGGCCCACTCCCAGGACATGACGTATGGTTTACCCTCTACCTGGATGGTACCGTCCTGGAGATAACGGGATGAGGTCCGGTGTAGGGATTCTGTAATGATGTCCAGTATGCATTCGTGCGGAGGAAGACGTTAGGAGCGGAGTGGAGACCAGGGGGTATGTAGGTCAGTTTTGAGGCATTGTGACGCATAGTAAGTGTAGGGCAGGCATTGTTGATGGCCGCCTTCAGCGCTGGGAGGAATGACAGGTTGGAGGTATCGAGGTCCGGTGAAGTCAGTTATCCTGGCAGGTGGAGGTCCTCGCCGAACACTAGCTCCGCTGGGGAATGGTGTAGGTCCTCTTTAACTGTAGCGCAGATGGTGTGGAGGATGAGAGGTAGGGTGTCGGTCCATTGATCCGGCTGCAGCGCCCTGAACGCATCTTTAAGTCTTCTGTGTAACCGTTCTACCATTCCGTTACTGCACGGGTGTTACGCTGTGGTCCTCTGCCGTCGGGTTCCTAGTAGTGTCAGCATATCTTGCCACGCCCTAGACTCGAACTGGGTTCCCTGATCAGTGACGATTACGGCCGGGAGACCAAAGTTGGACACTCAGTTACTGAAGAAGTGGCGGGCAGTAACTTCAGCTGTAATGACGTTCATGGGGGTCGTGGTGCACCGTGTCGTTCTGTCGATGCACATGAGCAGGTAACGTGCACTGCGCAATGGAGGAAGGGTCCCATGATGTCTACATGCATGGTGTGGAACCTGCTGGTAAACACGGAGAACTCGTGAATTGGGGGTCGGATGTGGTGTCCTACCTTAGCTCGCTGGTAAGGTATGCAGGAGGCGACCCACTTCTTCACCTACTTCCTCATACGTGGCCAGACTGCACGGCGGCTGACAAGATGGAGAGTACCTGCGACACCTGGGTGGTTGAGGAAATGATATTGGTTAAACACATGAGACCTGACCTGCGTAGGGATATAGGGGCGTGGCGAGTCGCAAGATGTGTCTCACCACAGCTTGGTAACCACCTCTGGGGCAGTTAAGTACTCTTGGCAGAGTCCTGTGTCGCCTGTGACGATGTCGTGAAGGTGTGTGTCGTTATCTTGGGCTGCAGCGATTGCTGGGAAGTCCAGAAGGGGCATCTGCTGAATCGTGGCGATGTTATGTTGTGATGGGGATGATCTTGACAGCACGTCTGCCACAGCATTTTCCTTGCCCCTGACGTAGCGGATGTCGGTCGTAAACTCTGACACGAATGCCAGGTGGCGTGTCACCCTTGGAGACTAGTTGGTGCCCAGCTGTTGCATTGCCGTTGTCAGAGGCTTGTGGTCTGTGCAGATATGGAGACTCCTACCTTCCACAAAATGGCATAAGTGCTTGACGGATGGCCAGTTCTCTGTGAAAGGCGCTGTACTTGCGCTGTGGTGGCTCCAGGCTCTTACTGAACAACGCGATCGGTTTCAATGCTCCGTCCACCTCCTGCTGGAGAACTGCACCGATGGCGTCGTTGGAGGCATCTGTGTATATGGATGTTGGTGCGTACAGAGTTGGTTAGGCAAGTAGGGTCGTGTCTGCCAGCTTCGTCTTGATGGTGTGGACCATACTAACTTCTTCTGTGAGTTTTTTTTTTTATCCTTTCAGGAGGTCGTGAAGTGGTGCGAGGGGAGAGGCGGCGTGGGGAATGAAGCGGTGGTAATAGTTCACAACCCCTAAGAACTCCCAAAGTTTCCTGGTGGTAGTAGGTAGCGGGAATTTCCTGACGGCCTCTACTTTCTGCGGGAGTGGGGTGATGCCGTCGGGTGTGACAGGAAGTCCAGACTGTCAGCTCCCAAGACGCAGTTGGAGGGGTGTACCTTGAGGCTGTACTGTTGGAGTCTGTTGAACAGTTCCCTAAGGTGTTGTTGGTGCTGCCTGTGAGTTTCAGATGCCACCAGGATGTCGTTGATGTACACGACTGTCCAGTCAAGGCCCCTCAGCACCTTATTCATAAATCGTTGGACCGAAGTTCATGGACGGGAACTCGAACAGGCCAAAGGGTGTGGTAATCGCCATCTTCTTGATGTCGTCCTCTGCCACAGGAATTTGGTGTAATGCCTGTACCAGGTGTGTCTTTGAGAATACCGCACACCCCTGAAGTTTGGAATGTATATCCAGGATGTGCGGTATTGGATACTTGGCGGGTGTGGTGGCAGCGTTCAGCTCTCTGTAGTTGCCACATGCCCTCCATTCTCCTTCCTGCTGCTTCGGTACCATGTGTAGAGGCGAGGCCCAAGTGCTGTCTGATGGTCTCGCTACCCCTTGTTGTATCATTAAGTTGAATTCTTATTTCGCTGCCTCCAACCGCTCGGGGGGCATTCTCCGGGGTTTGGCAAAGAATGGGGAGCCAATCGTGGTGATGGTGTGGCGAATACCTGGGTCGTGTGTGTGGTGTGTGGTAGTGGTCGACAGTAGCTCAGGGTATTCGTGTAGGATGTTGTCATATGAACTGGCGAGCAGGATGTGTGTAATAGTAGGTTTGGAGTGTCGGCAGTGTTTCGTTGGGATTATGGCTCCTGATGGGTGGTGGATTAACTGTTGTCTCTTGGCGTCAATTAGTAGGTCGTGTGCTGTCAGGAAGTCTAAACCCAGATGGGGACCTGTACGTCTGCTACAACGAAGGGCCACACCACGTACTCCTGTTGCATCAGGGTGACGCCCCTGCTTCTGGTGCCGTAAGTGGCGATGGGAGACTTGTTGGCCGCCAGCAGGTCGTATGCCGTCGATGCCTTACTCTGTCCGTCTTTGATGTAAATTGATGTACATTTAACAAATACAGTCTCATAATAATAATATTTGAATAAATTTACACCTTCATTTGTGCACAAATATTTCAGTTTGATATTTTAATGATTTGATGAAAAGTCAACAACATTATATACATACAACACCGCCGCCGTCCCTCCGTAAAAGAGGACTTGAGTTCACCTGTTCCGTTCCGTTCCATTCAACGACGGCCGTCTTGCCCGGGATGGTAGACGGGCCCCGGTTCACACTGGACGGGCTCATACACGGCCGTTCGTGACGTCATTGATGGATGTCAGATATGTCCAAATGGGCTAATGTGAACTGGGCATCAGACATCTGAGTCGCCGCCGTTTGTTGCCATGCTGTGGTGGCTATTCGCCTCACCTCGGATCGATCTCTTCCAGAAAAACATAGCCAAACACCGGGACCCCAATGTCTTCCTGTTCCGAGAGAAATGGAGGCCTTTTGAACCATCGGCAAGGGAGACACCCTTCACCACAATAACAACAACGAAAACATCAACAACAACAAAGCAGTAACACTGACACCACTGCTGCTACAACTACTACTACAATTACTACAACTTCTACTACTACTGCTACTACTACTACTACAACTAGGTTACTGCTGTTGCTACTATTATTTGTGATAAAACTTTATTGCCTTAATACAAGGAGGTGATAGGCAGAAACTTCATAGAAAGAAAGAAAAGAAAGAAAGCCCACACAAGTGAAGCGCTGTTGCACGTTAGCCATGCCAAGAGAGGGGGTGATCCAGGTGGAACTCTTGTAGAGTGTACATATATGGTAATTAGTACAAAAGTGGAGCACTGAAAATACATCCACAAACGCTCACAGCTATTCCTACAATGCTTGCCAGTGGCTGGTGTGACTCGGGGAGTCCCTAGGCATACACCATCTCTGTTGCAAGCCTTATCGAGCAGGTCAGGGGGCGCAGAAATTTGAAAACTTTTCATTCTACTTATGTCATCACCCACGGTTACCCTCACTTGTTGGTGGTGTCGACTTATGTTGTCACCTGCGGTTTAAAGGTTATGCCAAAATAACAAACAAATGGGACATTTTGTTTACTTCACAGCCTGTGATGTCACATATCAGTATAGCACCAAAGATAATTGCTTACTATGTTTGTTTGGGGTGTTTACATTAGTTTAAGGTCCTGTAAATAACACCATGGTTCTTTTGCTTCATATGTCTTTTTGGAAGTGTTTTATTGAGTTGAGAAATACTGACACCACAACGTGATGTCACACCTTATACATGCGCACAACAGACTTATTTTCGTCACAAGTGTCCCAACATGCTCTCATATGGGTTTTGCATTTCACTAATTAACAGACTGATTGTTGGAGCTCCTCGTGCCAACTCCAGTACCTTTGAACCCGGCATCAAGGAACCAGGAGCAGTGTTCAGGTGTAGCCTTGATAGTCTGGAATGTGATGAGCTGAAGATGGACCCAGATTATGGTACGTACAGTAAACTCTCATTATACACTGGGATTTTGGGAGTGAATATATATAGTACACTGGTATTATGGGTGTATAATGTAGTGTGTGTAATGGAACTGTGTACAGAAAACCCTTATTGTACTGTACTGTATATTCGGATACCATAGTCTCTAGCCCACCTGAATCGAAGCCCGAGATCTGAAGCAGGCGGTTTCTGGACGACAGCCCACTCAAAGCCTCCATTGGCTCGAAATGTGTGTGGTCTGGTGAGGGTTAGGGTGGGCTGTCGTCCAGAAACCTTCTGCTTGAGATCTCGGGCTTTGACTCAGGTGGGCTAGAAACTATGATATCATAGTATACAGTACACTAGTATTATGGATGTGAAATATAGTTTACAATAAGTGTTTAGAGTACATATATACATTCATTTCACACACTCTATTTCTCAAAGGGGAGGTGGCCCAGTGGTTACTGCTCTGGACTCGTAACCTAAAGTTCGGGAGATCGATTCCTCTCAGGTGAGGGCCTGAGAATATTTACTCTTCCGATTCGAGTTTCAGGCACTAACTACAAAGCCACCGAACGTCGCAAAACACCCTCGCTGGTATCGTAACAGCTGCAGTATTTGGGAATTACCCTCACTTCCCTCCCTCTGTGGCTGGGTACTATATATATATATATAATATAAACTCGATATACGAGAACAAGGGGATTATATATATATATATATATATATATATATATATATATATATATATATATATATATATATATATATATATATATATATATATATATATATATAATCCCTTTGTTCTCGTATATCGAGTTTATATTAGGCAGAATACTCCTATATCATATTAGGCAAGTTAATTTGATTGCCAACTTCAATATATTTATAGCCGATGTATTTGTGTGTTGAGTAGTGTCAAGTCATCTGTCAGTATCCTTCCCTTTTTTATTGTAAGTTCTTTATTTACCGTTCGTACAAGCCCCAACACTCTGGGGAACGTTGCCGCTAAAGGCCATGAAGTTATCAAAATTAATAGCCTACATGGTGGGATATAATATAAGAGTAAAACATATGAAAACAATGGCAGTAATATTATGAAAGAGAACAAAGACTGACACTGAACTATATGTTTTTTTTTTTTTTTCATATCATAATAATTCTTCCCACTCCCCAGTCGGAATTATAGTCTCCCCTAACATTACCTACTGTACTCACACGGACTTGGGTATTAACGCCTCACAGTGAACCATGAAACAGTGACCTGCAAAACCGAAGCAATTAATAATGTGGCCCCTGTATGGTTTGAGCTTTAGAAAGTGCTTCATTTATATACGTCACGGGTTCATGATTCCCACTGAGGTTGGTAAGGCGTCAATACCTCAGGCCGTGGGTGTCCAGCCTCAATCAAATAACCACCAACACTTGCCTCCCATCGTGAAAATAAATCGGTATCCTATCAAAATATAATCATACAACACCTTACGTCAACTCAACCCCCTCAATTTCACTTATTACTATGAAGTGCTGGAAAATCATACACGTGTTGTTTATATTACCAAGATATATACTACGATGGAAGGAAAGTGTTGGTGCTTATTTGATTGTGGCTGTACACTCTCACCAAAAAGTATCAGTCCACCTGGTCACGATGTTTCTGGAAGTGAACATTAATTCACATGGACAGCATTATTGGTTGGGTTGGTAATCGTGACAGTCAGTTGCCACTGTAACAACACTTGTAGGTTACTATTTGGGGGTAGGCTCAAACTCACAGGGTACACAAGTAGTGATTTATTAGAGTAGTGAGGACAGTAGTAGAAGTAGTACGCTGCAGGACCAGTAAGTGGAGAGAGAGAACACTGGGTAGCTTGGCGAGCACACGAGGTAGAGCTTGGGGAGGTTCTGTGTTGCTGGCTGGCTGGTGTAGCGCCGGCAGGCGAGTGCAGCACGGCAGGTGCAGGGCAGGAGCAGGAGCAACAGCAGGCAGGTGAGGTGAGGACTGGTCCAGAGCTGAAGGTGAAGTAACGGATGGTTTGTTTGTTTTTATTATTGCCTATCGCCTCCTGTAGGGCATTAAGGCATCACTATATATTTTTACTTATTGTTATTAGCAGCAGTATTAGTAGTAATTGTAATAGTACTTGTAGTAGTAATTATAGTACCAGTAGCTGTAGTAGTAATGGTGTTAGGTGGTTAGTGGTGGTGTTATTTTGTTGTTGTTGTTGTTGTTGATGTTGTTGTTTTGTAGGCGAAAAATGGCGTCGCTCTCACTGGAAGGCGTCGGATCTTGGCGTTTCTTGATGTTTTGCTGGAAGAGGTCGAGGCGGACAGCCACCACCGGACGGAGACAAACTGCTGTGGCTCAGATGTCTGACTGTTCTTACTCCTCCTCGTCTTTCTTTTCCTCCTCCGGCGTTCCCCTTCGTCCTCCAGTTCCCTTTCACTTCCAGTGGTGGTGGATCCAGGCCCTGATTTCATCATCGTCTTCCTCCTCCTCCGTCTCCATTTCCTGTGGTGTGACAGTGGTAGTAGTGACGGTGGTGGTGGTATCGACGGCAGAGGCGGCAGCGATGGCGGTGGTGGCGGCGATGGTGGTGGTGCGGCTGGTGCCCTCCCGCTGTTCGCCCGGTTGAGTGGGCGAGGCAGCATTAACCGGAAACTAGGGTGGGCCGGAGGCAGAGATGGTAGTGCGTCTGCTCCACTCCTCCTCCATCGTGCCTTCTTGCTACCTCGTTTCTTGGTGGTGCTGGTGGTAGTGGTGGTGGGTGGTTGTAGATCAGGAGAAATGGCGAACGGTGGCAAGCCATTTCTCCTGAAGATGTCTTGGAGGATGTCGGATAGACGACCTAGTCCTTCAGCAGCTAGGGCAACAGCAGTCTTCATGCAGACGGTGACGGTATCTGCCTGCTGCTGCCGTCGCTGCCCAGGTGGTTGGACATCGGCCGTCCTCCTTCCACGGGCGTGGAGTGAGCCCAGGACCTGCCCACCATCAGGTCTGGCTACGTTGGTAGCCTCCACGCCCTTCCTCCTTTCCTCCACAGTGAAGGACACCTCCTCCCCGCCCCTCAATGATGGTGGTGAGGTGGTGGCGGCAAAAAGAAGGATGGCCATGGCTGGTGAGTGAGTCATGTGCTGGTGAGAAATATTGAAGATTGACCGATGTTGTTTTTTTTATTCATTTAAATCACACCTTATGGGGTATTAAGGCAGTAAACTTTTCACAAGATAGTCAATAGTAGTTGTAGTTGTGGTAGTGGTAGTAGTTATTGTTGTTGTAGCAGTAGTTGTTGTTGTAGTTGTAGTTGTAGTAGTAGTAGTTGTAGTTGTTGTTGTTGTTGTTGTTGTTGTTGTGGTAGCAGTTTTATCATTAGTGAACTTTCTTAGTTGTTGATGATGTTGTTGGAGGCAGCGAATGGTGTTTTCCTTACAGAAGGCTCAAACTGCCTCCATTCCTTCCGGAACTGGAAGACATCGGGGTCCCGGCGAAACTTGACGTTTTTCTGAAGGAGATCAAGGTTGAGTGAGGCGGACAGCCACCACCGCACTTCAACAAACTACGGCGGCTCCGATGTCTGACTGCTGTCCTTACTCCCCCTCCTTTTTCTCTTCCTCCTCCAGTGTTCACCCCGGCCCTCCAGTTCCGTCTCACTACCGGTGGTGGTGGTGCTTTCACCATCGTCTTCCTCCTCCTCCGTCTCCTTCTCCTGTGGTGGCACAGGCAGTGGTGACGGTAGTGGTGGTGGCAGTGACGGTGGTGGTGGTGGTGGCAGTGACGGTGGTGGTGGTGGTAGTGACGGTGGTGGTGGTGGTGGCAGTGACGGTGGTGGTGATGGCAGTGATGGCGGTGGCGATGGTGGTGGTGCCCTCCCGCTGTTCGCCCGGTTGAGTGGGCAAGGCAGCATTACCCGGCGACGAAGGTGGGCCGGAGGCAGGGATGGTGGCGCGTCTGCTCTGCTCCTCCCCCGTGCCTTCTTGCTGCCTCGTTTCTTGGTTGTGGTGGTGGTGGTAGTGGTGGTGGTGGTAGATCGGGAGAAATGGCGATTGGTGGTAAGCCATTTCTCCCGAAGATGTCCTGGAGGAGGTCGGAAAGATGACCTAGCCCTTCTGCAGCTAAGGCAACAGCAGTCTTGGTGCAAACGGTGACGATGTCTGCCTGCTGCTGCGGTGGATGGGCGTCAGCCGTCTTCCTCCCACGGGCATGGAGTGAGCCGAGGACTTTACCACCATTAAGCCCGGCTACGTTGGTAGCCTCCACGCCCTTCCTCCCTTCCTCCACAGTGAAGGACACCTCCTCTCCGTCCCTCAATGATGGTGGTGAGGTGGTGGCAGCAGAGAGAAGGATGCCTCTACTGTGGACGAAGTAGTCAATGCTGTCGGCAGTCACAAAACCATAGCCCTTCAGGAAGTTGAACGACTTCACCCTGCCAGCTAGACAGGTGGCAGAGGAAGTGGTGTTGGTAGTGTTGTCAAGTAGAGGTGTTGACTGGGCCATGGCTGTTTGTGGCACCGATGGTGACCCAGCCTTGGGCTTATATGCTGCCCGCGCATCCAGGTAGGCTGCGTGCGCCGATGGCGTGACCAGTGGAGAAGCCAGGAGGCGCGGCGGAAGGTTCTGGAAAGTGCAGCTAGGTGACACGGTGGAAGCTTCTAGAAGGGGACCACGTGCTCGCCTTTGCTACACCACCATTCTCTCATTAAATGCTGTTATTGCTGCAGTGCCGTGTGTTACATAAAGATGTATAAATGGATGGAATTTGCTCTTATACAAATAACTATCGTGTCATTTGATTTCACGAAAAATAATGCATTTTATATAACATGACAGGCCAGAGGAATGGCTTGACAAATAGGGATTAAATGGGGCTTAATTTCGTGAAACAGGTCTCAGTCGATTCGCTTACAGTATTTTGAGATAAGCTGATGAGTGACTTGAAACAAAAACGAATCATTATTTGAATCACAATAAAAGTGCTCGTGGTGATGGCATCTGAACTGCAGGTGTACTGTACCAACAAGATGTAGGCGTCACAGTTAAGTATCACAATGGTTCGCCCATAATGCCATATTGTTTCGATGTGAAAGTGGCCCCCGATACTTTTTGGTGAGAGTGTACATATAAGCTAGTTCCTTGCATAATATCCCTGTTTGTGGTAAAAGGCGACTAAAAGGGCTTTCACTTCTCCAACTGTCCCTGTTTTACAACTGTTACCTTTTGTGCATACTGTCCCATTTTTCAAATACCTTTTACGCATACTGTCCCATTTCTCATTGCAATCACCTTTCTTGCCTTCGGGCTCTTAATGCCCAATGGAGCTTTGAATATGTTATTACTCTTCCTGCTGTTCCTCACATCATTATAGTGCTATGGCAGAATATAATTTATATTCTTTTATAATTATTTCTGTTCAGGCAATGGTGAGAGACAGACTGTTGGAGGAAAGACGTATAAGAACTACAAACAAGGTGGCTGGGTGGGAGGAGCTTTGGACAGTCAACCTACATATCAAAGTGATCACCAGGCCTCTACAGCTGTAAGTATAATGACTAGTTTGTACAGTGAACTCTTATTTTACATTGGTATTATGGGTGTGTAATGTAGTGTATGTAATAAGACTGTGTACAGGAATCCGTCATTGTACAGCACACTGGTACAGCCATGGCTGATAGTGCTGGACCAGGGTCCAAGGAGTGTTGGAGAGCAACTTAACAGAGTTTGAAAAAGTGAGTCTTCTAAACCTCTCTCAACGTTGAGAATAGTTTGGAAAATTCATTTGTTCGAACTCTTGTTCAGTTGCTCTCCAAAACTCCTTGGACCCTGCCAGGTGCAGCACTATCAGCCATGGCTGTACGGAGTATTAAATAAGTGTTTACAGTACATAATTATATTCATTACACACACTCTATTTCATATACATAATCCCAGTGTGAAATGAAAGTTTACTGTATTCAAGAACGTTCATGATGCAGACGATGGCGTGGTGTCGATACAATGACTCCACAGACAAACAACAGAGCCATCATATGAGTACCACGCAATCGTCAACACCACTGATGTTCTATTACTATTTTTATTTGTGTTATTCAGCGTAATGTCCATAATCACTATACTCTTCCCAAACCTGGAAGAGCTCTACGGCGTGGCTGGTGATTAATGCTGATATGCCAAACATCAAAACGATAAACAACAAATGATTACATTTAACACTATTCAGATTTTTGTTTTGCATCAGATACACATTATATATTACATATGTTAACATAATTATGTGCCGTATAGAATTCTTTAATTCTACTAGAAAAAAATATGTGTTTATATAAATCATGTGGCGTTTATTTCCGCACCACATAACTGTTGCCATTGTTTTGTCATTGAGGCGGGTGAGGGGTGAAGGTCACATGTTTGGGTCAGGTCGGTCAGTGACCATCATACCTGAAAAGCTTTGTTTTGGTATAAATGTGGCAACAGCGCGCCAATTAGCTGCCCTCGCCCGAGAGACCTTCCAGGTTTGGGAAGACTACACCATCAATTCTTTTCTGCCATTCTCAATACATGAACGTCATTTTCTCAGAGGTTATTTCCTTCGCAAATGCATAGGTTTTGTAATACAACTACCCTTAATTTTTAAATCCACGGTGTGTACAGCGGCCATATTGGTGCAGACGGCCAATCAGCGTGCGTGATTAATGCGCCTCAATTTTAACAGCCAATCAGTGTGCTTGATTACAATGGCTTCCCTTTGTACAGTCAGGAGCATAACTTTCTTTACCCCCATGGCGAGAATGAGGTCGAAGTTGTGGTTGGAGAAAGGCCAGGCAAACAAACACTGGGAGTCAGTCTCATGACGGCGTAAAATTTGTTGTGTTCGAGTGATGACCTCTAGTGATATGAAGCATCATCCCAACATTACATTATGAACTGGTCCATTTTTGTTCGTCTAGTCCATATCCAACCACGACTTCGACCTAACTCTCGCCAGGGGGGTAAAGAAACTTATGCTCGTGACTGTACCTAGTGTCCGTCTGTCCCCGAATGTATTCTTCAATACTGTTTTGAGAATAACGAAACCAGTTTAGACTTTTCACGTGTCCATGGAGTATAACTGACATCAGTGAACTGCCCCACGTGTAATAAGGGCTGTATTTACCACCACTCTCGAATAAAAAGTACGTATAATACTAATTCAAGTTGGCCACCGAGTGTTTACATCGTTCATGTAGACTGCGAAGGTTAGCCCACGGTGTTCTGCCCCGGTTAGGTACCGGTAGTTTGTCGCGGTCCTGATTAGGTTAGGTTAGGTGAGTTCTACCTAGTTCTGTTTAATCCGTTGTAGTGTTTTTCAGACCAATCTGTAGTTCATATCTGGCGAAAATTAGTGTTTTCGGAGATTGGGTGGGGTTAGAGGGGGGTGATATCTCCAAAAACACTCATTTACGACGGATGTAAACAACAGATTCGTTAAAAACTCACTATTAAACATTACATTCTGAAAACCTCGAGTCGAAAAGACATTATGGACATTACCATTTTATTACTATTACTATTAATATTATTACTAATATTAGTGGTAATAGTAGTAGTTATTATTATTATTATTATTATTTTTATTATTATTATTATTATTAATGTTATTATTATTTATTTTCAGGTGTGCTCGCCACGCTGGGTAAATACCTACTATGGTTACTATGACAGTCATCAAATGAATGGTGTCTGTTATTGGTTCAACCAAACACTCCCCACCAACCCACAAAAGATGATGCCTTTAACAGTTAGTGGTAAGAAGAAAATAATGAGAATGATGTTTATGTTACATTGACCTCTCATTTTACACTGGTATTTTGGGTGTGTAATGTGCAGGTAGAGTGTGCAATAAAACTGTGTACAGAAAACCCTCATTGTACTGTACACTGGTATTATGGGTGTGTAATGTAATGTTCAGTAAGTATTTATAGTAACAGTATTTTCATTCATTACACACACTCTATTAACATATGTAATTCCAGTGTGAAATAAGGGTTTACTGTACCAGCTTTACATTAATTAAAAGAGTCAATAATACACGTTAAGTACAGTTGCGGACACATCAAACAGACACACTTTAAACAGAACCCTTAAAACAAGCATAAAATAGGACGCGCCTCTACTCCCAACGTCTCATTCATACACACATACACAGTCTCTCCTACACACATACACAACGTCTCATCATACACACACACACACAGTCTCTTCTACACACACAAACACACAGAACGTCTATGCTACACACACACACACAGTCTCTCCTTCACACACACACACTACGTCTCATTCTGCCCTATGCTACACACATACACAGTCTCTCCTACACACACACACACAACGTCTCATCCTACCCTTTATTATACACACACACAGTCTCTCATACACACACACACACACTACGTCTCATCCTACCCTATATTATACACACACACACAGTCTCTCATACACACAACGTCTCACCCTGCCCTATGCTACACACACACACACACACAACGTCTCATTCTACCCTACACACACTTACACACACACACACAACGTCTCATCCAACCCTTCACACACACACACACATATACAACGTCTCATTCTATCCTACATACATACACACAACGTCTCATTCTACCCTACACACACACACAACGTCTCATTCTACCCTACACACACACACACACACAACGTCTCATTCTACCCTACACACAAACACACAACGTCTCATTCTACCCTACACACACACACACACACACAACGTCTCATTCTACCCTACACACAAACACACAACGTCTCATTCTACCCTACACACACACACACAACGTCTCATTCTACCCTACACACACACACACACACACACACACACACACACAACGTCTCATTCTACCCTACACACACACAACGTCTCATTCTACCCTACACACACACACACACACACACGTCTCATCCTACCCTATGGTCAATGAGGGGCCTCGTTTCAGGTGTCTCTGTTTCATAGCTCCACAACTGTACATTAGTGTGCCTTGATTCCTCCAAAGTATGCCAGGAAACAGGGCTAGATTTACAAGAACAATGGTGTACTGTTGTTTGGAATAGTTTGGAGGAATCGTTTGTTTCAGATTTACCAACACTGTCTTTAATTTCTACAGGTCAGCAAGTGTACAGGAATAGATATCACTACTACCATGGACAAGTGGGCTTCTCTGTTCACTTCACCAATGACTCGGCTGAAATGATACTGGGAGCTCCGGGGGTGACAAATTGGAGAGGTGAGTAATTAGAGGTGTTAAATTGGAGAGGTGAGTAGCTAGGAAGAAGTCTTAAATTGGAGAGGGGAGTAGATAGAAGTTTTAAATTGGAGATGTAATTAGAATGAAGTTTTAAATTGGAGAGGTGAATGAGTAGAAAGAGGTTTTAAACTGGATAGGGAAATATAGAAAAAGACTTTAAATTGGCGAGGTGAGTAGCTAGAAAATTTTAAATTGGAGAGGTTATGGGGAAATCTTCTTGTCGGTGAATGAATTGGAAGGCTATAATACTGATTCTTCCTACTAATTCTATATACTGATTCTTGCTACACTAATAACCCCAAGTATCGGGCATCGGGTCACGACAATACATTCATGTCTCCGGCCCTTCAATCTAACATTATCAAACCACCTTAATATAATAGGTATAGTTTAATACTTAATCTAACACTATCACATCACCTTAAATAAATAGGTAGGCCTACAGTGGTGCACGAGGGCCAGGGACAAATCGCCCACATTCTCTAGGGGAGTTCTTTAGGATGCTGTCTCATGTGTACTCAACTGTACCAATTAACATTATCACACTGCCTTAATTATTCCTACACCAATAGGTTCAGTGGTGAGGGCCAGGAGATATGCACCAAGATTTTCCAGGAGACGTCAAAATGCTGCTAGTTCCTTTTCCGACTACTTTGTGCCCAACATGTATGACACTTCGTCCATCGATGCATTTGACCTGCTGGGTTATGCCGTCACCTCTGGCTACTACCTGGACCCAACAAAGTTACTTTATGGTGCTGGGGCTCCAAAGGCTGGCAAGGGTAATGGAAAGGTAGGCTACACACACACACACACAACGTCTCGTCCTACCCTTTGTTACACACACACACACACACACAACGTCTCGTCCTACCCTTTGTTACACACACACACACACACACAACGTCTCGTCCTACCCTTTGTTACACACACACACACACACATCGTCTCATCCTACCCTATTTTACACACACACACACACAACGTCTCATCCTACCCTATTTTACACACACACACACACACACACACACACACACACAACGTCTCATCCTGCCCTATTTTACACACACAACATCTCATCCTACCCTATTTTACACACACACACACACACACACACACAGCGTCTCATCCTACCCTATTTCCCCCCCCCCCACACACACACAGACAACGTCTCATCCTACCCTATGTTACACGCACACACACACACACACAACGCTCATCGTATACCCTATGTTACACACACACACACACAACGCTCATACTACCCTATGTTACACACACACACACGACGCTCATCCTACCCTATGTTACAAACACACACACACACACTCACAATGTCTCGTCCTACCCTATGTCACACACACACACACACACACACACACACAATATGCTCATCCTACCCTATGCTCACTGAGAGGCTCCGTTTCAGGTGTGTTTGTTTCATAGATCAGCAACTGTTGATTAGAGTGCATTGATTCCTCCAAAGTATGCCAGGAAACAGAACCAGATGAACAAAAATAATGGTTGCCTGTTGCTTGGACTAGTTTGGAGGAATCAGTTGCTCCAAATTTACGAAAACTGTACTAACCCCTTAATGAAACGAAAAACTTTGTTTTTCTGTTACAGCTAAAAGAGACTTTCACTTCTCCAACTGTCCCTTTTTTCATCAGTTTCCTTTTGTGCTTACTGTCCCACCTCTCAATCATCATCTTCTTCCTCAGGTGCATATGACCTTGCTGATGTGGAGTCTAATATCAATCATCTGTTGCCTTTGGTGTTTATTATACCACCTCTCAATTACCATCTTCTTTTTCCTCGGGTGCCACATGACCTCGCTGTTACAGGCGATCATCTTCTCCTACCCGTTGGAAGAGTCCAGCGGTCTGTTGGTAATACAAGAGATGGTGGGGAGCCAAATGGGGTCCAACTTTGGTGCCTCGCTAACCACACTTGATATCAACGGTGACGGACTCAGTGACTTGGTGGTTGGAGCGCCTACATACATCCACCAGAGGCGTCATGATGCTGGCAGAGTTGTTGTGTTTCTCAGTTCCAGGGTAGGTTAGCAATTTTGATGTTAATTCATTCGTAGACGCTGACAGAACATTTCGAAATCAGTCAATCATTCATTCATAGACGCTGACAAAACATTTTAAAATCAGTCAATCAATCAGTCAATCATTCATTCATAGACGTTGACAGAACAAATTAAAATCAATAATTTTCAAAGACAGATTGTTGTGTATCTCAGTTTCAGGGTAAGTAAAGCCCCGTCCACACTCAGCCACACATTGCGCGTTGTGATGCAGGTGGACGTGGTGGACATTGAGGGTCATGTCCACACTGCGGGCCTTACCGCCACCCCCGCCAACCAGCGTGTGTGTGTATGTGTATTATTGTGTGTGTGTGTGTACACGTGGTTAGACTCATGTTCGTGTGAGTATTATTGTGTGTGTGTGTATTATTGTATTATTATTGTGTGTGTCCGTAAATACATGTGTATATGTGTACGTGTAGGTATGTGTGTAATCACTTTGTGCTTTGTGTGTATAATGTGTGTGTACGTAAATATTTGTGTATATGTGTACGTGTATGTGTGTGTATTCACTTTGTATTCATATTTGTATTCACTCTTCACTCACTCACACTCACTTTCAGGCACACACACTCGCTCTCACTTTCACTCACACAAATTATTGTTACTATTATTATTAATTCTCGCTCTCTGTTTCTGAGAGAGAGAGAGAGAGAGAGAGAGAGAGAGAGAGAGAGAGAGAGAGAGAGAGAGAGAGAGAGAGAGAGAGAGAGAGAGAGAGAGAGAGAGAGAGAGTGTGTGTGTACGTAAATACGTGTGTGTGTGTATTCACCCCCCCACCCCCAACCACCACTGGTGAGTGGTGTTGCGCAACGTGAAATAGCCGCGGGCGGGAATCTCCTCAACGCATTGAAAATTTGAATTTTCAAACGTGTTGAATCAAATCATTGCGCAACGTGTAGCTCAGTGTGGATGCTGGACGGGGCCTTAGGAACTCATAGCTGCTGACAGATCATAATTACAGTGAACTTTAATTTTACACTGGTATTATGGGTGTATAATGAAACTGTGTACAGAAAACCCTCATTGTACAGTACACTGAGGATTTTCTGTACATAGTTTCGTAGCGACATCAAGCACCTGTACGCATCTTCTGCCTCACCTGTCTATGGAACGCATCTTCTGCCTCACCTGTCTACCTGATCGGTGTGCGCAGCCGACCCCGGCTGGGTTAAAGCAGGCCGGAGCGCCACTGCTCGTTCACTCTGCCTCCTGCTCTGGACCTAGCAACATCTCCTGACCTGCCATAGCCTCCTGCCCTCTGCCTGCCTATACCAAGTTCTCCACATGCCTCCTGCAGCAGCTACTTCTCTCACACCACACAACCACGGCAGGCGAGACCCCACAGCTACAAGGTGCTTGCTACTACACAACCCTGTACTTATCAATAAATTGTTACTGTGTATAATCGAGTCTGTTCACCCCGGTAGTAACATAACTATCCACTGCCGCAAACCTTGCCACCACTCCACTGCCACCGGCCCAGCAACACACGATCACGTCTCTACACACACCTCACCACACCTCTCGCACTCTCCTGTGGGTGGAAGATCTGAGGTTGGGGGAAAACTTCCTCGTCGACTCAGGGTCCGAGGTGAGTGTCGTTCCTCCTCTGGAAAAAGACAGACAGAGCCAGGCGTCGATGGCATATGACCTTCTGGCGGCTAACAAGTCTCCCATCGTCACGTACGGCACCAGAAACAGGGGCGTCACCCTGATGCAGCAGGAGTAAGTGGTGTGGCCCCTCGTCGTAGCAGATGTACAGGTCCCCATCCTGGGTTTAGACTTCCTAACAGCACACGACCTGCTAATTGATGCCAAGAGACAATGGTTAGTCACTACCCATCAGAAGCCATAATCCCAACAAAACACTGCCGACACTCCACACCTACCATTACACTCATACTGCATGCCAATTCATACGACAACATACTACACGAGTTCCCAGACTTACTGTCGACCACCACCACACAACACACACACAACCCAGGTATTTGCAACACCATCACCATGACCTGCTCCCCCATCTTCGCTAAACCCAGAGGATGCCCCCAGAGGCGTTGGAGGCAGCGAAACGAAAATTCAGCGTGATGATACAACAAGGGGTAGCGAGACCTTCAGACAGCACTAGGGCCTTGCCTCTACATATGGTTCCGAAGCAGCAGGAACGAGAGTGGAGGGCATGCGGCATGTCCTGGATATCCACTCCAAACTCAAAGGATATGCGGTATTCTCGAAGATAGACCTGGTCCGAGCATTCCACTAAATTCCTGTTGCGGAGGACGATATCAAGAAGACGGCGATGACCACACCCTTCGGCCTGTTCGAGTTCCCGTCCATGAATTTTGGGTTATGCAATGCCGCCCAGACATCCCAACGGTTCATGGATAAGGTGCTGAGGGGCCTTGACTAGACTGTCGTTTACATAGACGACATCCTGATGGCATCTGACACTCACATGCAACATCAACATCACCTTAGGGAACTGTTCAACAGACTCCAACAGTACGGCCTCAAGGTACACCCCTCCAAATGCGTCTTGGGAGCTGACAGTCTGGACTTCCTCGGCCATTGTGTCACACCCGACGGCATCACCCCACTCCCGCAGAAGGTAGATGCCGTCAGAGAATTCCCGCTACCTACTACCACCTGGAAACTTTGGGAGTTCTTAGGGGTTGTGAACTATTACCACCGCTTCATTCCCCACGCCGCCTCTCCCCTCGCACCACCTGAAAGGATTAAAAAAAAACTCACAGAAGAAGTTAGTATGGTCCACAGCAGCTGAGGAAGCTTTCATCACCACAAGACAAAGCTGGCAGACACCACCTTATTTGCCTACCCAACTCCTCACGCACCGACATTTGTATACACAGACACCTCCAATGATGCCATTGGTGCAGTCTTACAGCAGGAAGTGGATGGTGCTATGAAACCCATCGCGTTATTCAGTAAACGCCTGGAGCCACCACAGCGTAAGTACAGCGCCTTTGACAGAGAGCTGGTGGCCATCCATGACGCTGTCAAACACTTCCACCACTTCTTGGGAGGCAGGAATTTCCATATCCGCACAGACCACAAGCCTTTGACAACGGCAATGCAACAGCTGGGCACCAACTGGTTTCCAAGAGTGATGAGCCACCTGGCATTCGTGTCAGAGTTCACGACAGACATCCGACACGTCCGGGGCGAGGACAACGCTGTGGCCGACACGTTATCAAGAGCACCACCATCGCAACCTAACATCTCTACGATCCAACAGATCTTCTGGACTTCCCAGCGATTGCAGCGGTCCAAGATACCGACACACACCTGCACGACCTCCTCACAGGCGACACGGGGCTTCGTCTGGAATACTTAACCGCTCCAGACGCTGTTACCAAGCTGTGGTGTGACATATCTTGCGGCTCGCCACGCCTCTATTACCCTATACAAATCAGATCTCATGTCTTTAATCACTATCATTCCCTCAACCACCCAGGTGTTGCAGATACTCTCCGTCTTGTCAGCCGCCATGCATTCTGGCCACGTATAAGGAAGCAGGTGAAGGAGTGGGTTGCCTCCTGCACACCTTGTCAACGTGCTAAGGTAGGATACCACACCCGTCCCCCAATTCATGAGTTCCCCGTGCCTACCAGCAGGTTCCACACTGTCCATGTTGACAACGTGGGCCCCCTACCTCCGTCGCGCAGTGCATGTTATCTCCTCACCTGCATTGACAGAACGACACGTTGGTGCACTGCGACTCCCATGAGCGACATCACAGCTGAAGGTACTGCCTGCCACTTCCTCAGCAACTGGGTTTCCAACTTCGGTCCCCCGGCCGTAATCGTCACAGATCAGGGAACCCGGTTCGAGTCTAGGGCATGGCTGGATATGCTGACACTACTGCGAACCCGGCGGCAGAGGACGACAGCATAACACCCGTGCAGTAACGGTATGGTGGAACGTCTACACAGAATAATTAAGGATGCCTTCAGGGCGCTGCTGCCTTACCAATGGAAAGACGCCCTACCTCTCATCCTCCTCACCATCCGCACTACAGTTAAGGAAGACCTACACCATTCCCCATTAGAGCTGGTGTTTGGCGAGGACCTCTGCCTGCCAGGACAAGTCACTTCACGGGACCTCGACACCTCTAACCTGTCATTCCTCCCGGCGCTGAAGGCGGCCATCAACAACGCCCGCCCTACACGTACGCGCCACAACGACGCCAAAAATACTTACACACCCCCTGGTCTCCACTCCGCCCCTAACCTCTTTTTCCACACCGAACACCGCTGCAGAAGCCCTACACTGGACCTCCTCCCGTTATCTCCAGGACGGACGCGACCGGTACCATCCAGGTAGCGGGTAAACCATACGTCACGTCCTGGGAGCGTGCCAAACCTACACACACCACCACACACACACTCACCCACACACGCATCCGTGCAGCCTTCCTCCAACATCTTCACCCCCTATACCTCAAGTCATCTTATCACCGCACACCACTCCTACCCACGCCACAACCACACCATGCTGTCATATCACTGCCACAAACTCATCCTTCAACACTCCTCCCCTCACCACTATCTCAACCACACCCTAGCCATGCGCCCCAGCCACACCTACACACACACCCTACGCCGCTCCTACCCACACCATCATACTCATCCCACAAAATCACACAATCGCCTACCTCACCGCTATCCCACCCTCAACCTCCCAGCCCAGCTCACCTTCTCCTACCCAACCTATATCCAACCTCATTTCAACTCCATGAATCTAGGTAAATTGCTCGATATCAATTGATCGAAAGTAAACTTCTCGAAATCAATTGCTCGAAAAATAATATCTCGAACTAGCAATTGCTCGAAAGTAAATCGTTCGAAAATTAAGATAAAAAGTACACAATTTATTATTGCAAAAAACTAAAAATGAAATATAATTTAAAAAGAAAACATTATACTACAGTGCTTAAATATTTTTCTACATTGTTTGTTTCGTCATAGTTTTAAATAAAAACGGGTACATGTTTATTTTATTTTTATTCTTCATATTATTACCAATATTACTCTATTAGTATGAAAAATTGCATGCAACACTTCATAAATATTCTTGTACATTGTTTGTTCCATCAAAGTTTGATACAATATTCTTTAAGTGCATTGCACAGTCACGGTACTTTTTTCTGCCCCTAGCTGTACTCACTCCTCCCTAATGTTGATTTATAGCCAATTCTTGTAAACTTTGTTTTCTCTTTAGTCCATCTATAAACTTCCAAATAGACGGATGACGAGCACTTATTTGATGTGCAAAACTGTTGTGCCACCCTTCAATTGCATTGTTTGTTTTCGCCATTCCTTCTACAACATTGTCGTAACAGTTCCACATTTCATGTTTAAACAAAGGAGCACGTCTACGGTTGCGTCTATACGGCCGCCCAATCCACGTGTCTTCAAAATAATCTACTACTCCTTGAAGTACATCTGGAAAAAATTCATTTTCAACTAGGAATTCAAATGTTTCGACAACATTGGGTACAGGTATAAATGCCAACGCAGATAAGAGACGACATTTAAGAGCAAATTCAGCATTGGTGTCGTACATTACCTTAAGACTACTTGCTTGTTGTCGATAAAGGCTTTGACTGAAATGAAAAAAAAAAAAAAAAAAAAAACACCCACGACATTTAGACATTGGAAATTTTTGTTCTATGGCCTTCATCATGGTAAGTTCAGAATCAATCAATGTTGTCAGTGGCTGGATTATAGGGATTTTTACTTTAATAGCTTTCAAAAAACTCTTATAGGTTTCTTCGGTTTTGTTGGGTAACAGTGCATATACGAGGGGTGTAATATTACCCGACTTTACACCATGTATTGTATACAGTTAACAAAAAATCAAAGGCACGGTCTTAAAAGTTCCATCAGCATACCAGTGCTCAGAACATCCACCTTCACCTTCACGCTCACCTTCACCTACAGCCCATATCTCACCATCAACCCCAATACCTAACCTCAGTCAGCTCCATCCACCCTCACCTTCACGCTCACCTTCTCCCACCCATATCTCACCATCAACCCCAACGCATCCTCCCCCTTCGCCTACACGCCCACCCCTACCCCGCTCTCCTTCTCCTACCCAATCAACCCACTACCCTATCCAAACCCAACCTCCCTCACCCACTCGCTCACCTTCCCCCACCCACACCCCGCCTGACCCCATGCCTATTCCTCCCGATCCTACTCCTGATATTCCCCCGACTCCAGGAATCCCTCTAGTACTCCCTTAGGACCCACCGCTTGACACACAGCACTTGCCGGCCACGCCACCACGACCCGTTACTCCTGACCAAAACCATCTATTGCAGCAACAACCGCCCACCCCATCGACTCCGCGTGAGCAGTTAGACGATATAATGAGCCGGCCCTGGTCTCAGAGGGGTACACGTCTCGTTCGGGCAGAACTGTTAAGAGACCCGCCAAATAACTCACACACCTCTACCACGCAGACACACACTCACTCCACACGCCTGCAGACACACTTATCCCCTATTATTAAGCCACACACTTGCCTTCCCCCCCTACACACTCCACACCATACCCGTACATTTTTGTAAGACACATTGTATTCACCTATGTTTATAATTTATGTATATATGTATATGTATTCTGTACCTCCCTTCTTTCCTAAAAAATTGTGGGGGAGGGGGAGTACTTTAGCGACATCAAGCACCTTTACTCATCTTCCGCCTCACCTGTCTACGGAATGCATCTTCTGCCTCACCCCGGCCGGGTTAAAGCAGGCCGGAGCGCCACTGCTCGTTCACTCTGCCTCCTGCTCTGGACCTAGCAACATCTCCTGACCTGCCATAGCCTCCTGCCCGCTGCCTGCCTATACCAAGTTCTCCACATGCCTCCTGCAGCAGCTACTTCTCTCACACCACACAACCACGGCAGGCGGGACCCCACAGCTACAAGGTGCTTGCTACTACACAACCCTGGACTTACCAATAAATTGTTACCGTGTAATATCGAGTCTGGTAGTAACAAAACTATCCTTGTTGTTACAGTTTCATTACACACTACATTACACGCCTATAATACCAGTGTAAAATGAGAGTTTACTGTTCGGAACTTCCCTAATTTAATCTCGGGCTTCGACTCAGGTGCCTGGCTAAAGAGGATTGTGAGTGTACCAAACACATATCCTCCCCTTAAAAAATATCCTTGTATTATAATAATAATTATTATTATTACAATTATTATACCATCTTACTAATTGTTATCATTACACCTCCATGCTATATATTATTATTATTATTATTATTATTATTATTATTATTATTATTATTATTATTATACATACAGGGTGGGCTGTTGGAACAAGGTACCACTGCCTACCATGGGTCCAGCTCTAGCGGTGCCAGGTTTGGAACAACTGTGGCCGCTATTGGTGATCTTAATGGTGACCAATATGAAGGTAAGGGATCTCAACAAGCCGTATACAAGAACATCCTCAGTGGTGTTTGTCTATGGAGTCATTGTGCAGTCTGCAAAATAAGTATCAACACCACCCTTACATTGAAATAAAAAGATTTTGCTCGGTAAGGTTGGTACTCTTGATGTGTGAATCCCGGACGCATATTCGCGTTTTGTAACCCATTTCAGTCACCGCAGCCCCGCCTCCTCCATCTCGTGGCCTTTCAGCCAGTCACACAACAGCGCGCCATATAGGATGCCAGTTGTACAAAAATATTTTATCACATTCATTTACGTTTTTGATGCAAGAATAGATAGAAATATATATGACTATCTACATGGTACAGTCGGCCACAGGAATTCGTACAAAGGAATACAAAGGACATTCAAACAGCAATAGACCTACTGGCATCCCTCCTCCCTCACATACCTCTCAACTCCATCCCTCCACCTCACTCTCGGTCTGCCCCACCTCTTCCGTCCCTCCACCTCACTCTCGTACACTCTCTTAACCTTCTTCTCGCTTCCCATACGCTCCACATGACCGAACCACCTCAAGGTGTTCCTTTTCACACTCTCCAACACGTCCACACCCACATCACACTGCTCCCGTACCTCTTCATTCATATATTGCAGATTTTGTGGTTGGAGCACCTTTTGAAGGTAATGGAGCAATATACGTCATCCTTGGATCGGGAAGTGGACTGCCTCTAACACACTCACAGCGTCTTGGGGCAGAAGCCTTCCCCGGTGTTGCTCTGAGGGGCTTCGGTATGGCTCTGTCCAGGGGCGTTGATGTGGACGATAACGCCTACCCAGGTTGGTTACACACACACACACACACAACTCCTACCCAGCAAATCACACACACACACACACACACATAACTCCTACCCAGTAACACACACACACATACACACAATTCCTACCTACTATAGTAACACACACACATGCACACAATTCCTACCCAGTAACACACACACACATACACACAATTCCTACCTAGTAACACACACACATACTGTACACACAACTCCTAAACCAGTAACACACACACACACGCAGTACAGTAGTACAATATAAATGGTTCATGATATTTTATTACTACAGTATATTAATGCTATTTGATGTTATTTTACTACTATACTATTGCTATTTTTTTATTATTATTTTAGATGTTGCAATACGCAGCTTCCTATAATAATGCTATTAGATGTTATTATTTTATTTGATGTTACTGCATTTTACTACGATATTAATGCTATTTGATGTTGATTTACTACTATATAAATGCTATTTGATGATTAATGGTATTTGTTGTTATTATTTTAGATGTTGCTATAGGCAGCTTCCTCTCAGGCCATGCTGTTGTGGTTAAGAGTCGTCCCATTGCCAGGCTTCGCTCCACATTGACTGCCATCCCTTCCACTCTCCAACTCACTAGTTCAGATTTTATGGTCAGAGCTTGCATTTACTTTACTGGCACTGCAACTCCACAGCAAATAGGTAAATGCATTATCATTATTTTCACCATTATTATTATCATCATTATTATTATTTTCATCATCCTCATCATCATCATTTTCTTTTGTTTTTCAAGGGCTAGGGAGGCTCTAGTGCCAGTGTAGGTATCTCGACAGGCAAGGGGTTTAGCTCTATAAGACTATATGAGCCTATGGTGGGATCATTGTTATAGTATTTTAGTGGATACTAGGCTGACTGCACTGCTACAACAATAGTAGCTGATAAATACATTAGTGAACTCGACATCTAAAGATGAATACATTACTTTATTTTCTAACAGGTGAATAGATTATGGTACCAGCGAGGGTGTTTTACGACGTTTGGTGACTTTATAGTTAGTGCCTGAAACTCAAATCGGAAGAGTAAATATTATCAGGCCCTCGCCTGAGAGGAATCGATCTCCTGACCTCTAGGTTACGAGTCCAGAAAACTAACCTCTCAACCACCTGTCCTACATCAGCTTGCCTGATCAGTAGATAAGTGGGGAAAGAAATTGGGCGTGTCAATTTAGTGGTAAGGTGTCTGTGTCTGGTATACATAATTACAAGGGTGCTCAAGTTGGTGGGGGTGACAGCTTGGCGTCGATGGCGACCCGGTCAACTGTCAACAAAGCCAAATTGGCCACTGCATCGGCGAAAAATTCAAAGATTTGCGGCCATTGTAATACCTATGTGGAAAGGGGTATTCTCTGTGATTGTTCCATGTTCTAGGGGCATTATTATTGTGAGAAGTTTACGGATGAGCAGGCCGAGCTGTGGGAAAAATTGGGAAGCAAAGCCAAGTTCTACTGTAGGCATACAGTAAGGAATTGTGAGGAAATGGCAAATAGGTTCATCCTAGGTATAGTGCCACTTGAGGGAAAGGTAAACTGGAATAAGCAACAGATTGAGGACAATACCCATAGGATTGAGGAACTAGAGAATACACTATCCCTCCAGCAGACCAACATCAAGGAGGACACAGAAACAGCAATGAAACAAGCCATTGGACAGGTAAACATTGCTATGGAGACAGACAAAATAAATTTAAAAGGTGCGGTCAAAGAGGAAGTGTCTGCGGTGCTTCGGGACCAAAAAGAGGCTGCAACTAACATTGGAGCTGGTGTGGGTAAGGCTGATGTACAGATGGAGGTTTTTTTTTTTTTTTTTTTTTTTTTTTTTTTTTTTTAATTCATTGCGCCGTAGCGTCAGTCAATAGGCAGACAACAGTACACAAGGGTAAGCGGGACTCACGAGAACCCAATGACCACATACACACACAAGCACACACACATGCGCACACACACTCACATCACGAAAACATAACAGAATGAAGCACAAGCATACAGACAAATATTTATATCATGACCTACTTAAATCCACCAAAACGAGGGTGGCGCACCAGAAGTTCCTCCAGAACCTGATGGTTCAGCAGGTGTCGACAAACCACATCAAGTGGCAGGCCCTGGGGCAGCAAGTGTCGAACAGTGGGGCAGGCTAGGCAATAGTGCTCTATAGTGTTAGCACGAGGCGCTCGACACAAGCGACACTCAGTGAAGGGAGGCTCACCCTGCATCCCAGCAACCTGCCACGGTGGCCGGTAGCCAAGCCTCAAACGAGCAGAGACTACATTGTGCCTCCGAACCATGAGGCCTCGACGACGGTAGGAATATTTGTGATGGCAGACAGACTCGTAATGGGTGATGGAGATGCTGAAGGGCCTCTCTGCATCCCTGCGTCACCGTACAGGGAGGAGAGCGGCGGAGCAAACTTTAGAGAGGTAACATGTCAGGGAGAGAGGACGTCCAGCACCACGAGGAGGCAGATGGCAGGCTTCCTTTGCGAGTCTGTCAACTGTACCATTGTGACGTAAACCTACATGGGATGGCACCCATAAAAATTTGACAGTCAAGTTACGGTGACGCAATAAGGCCAAAAACGATAAAATCTGCTGAATAACAGTAGAGTGTGTGGGCTGAACACTAGAGAGGGAATGAAGGGCAGGTTTGGAGTCACAAAAAATGGCAGCATTCACTCCACGTTGACAAACAACACTAACAGCATCCAGAATGGCATACAGTTCACACAATGTTGAGCTAGAGTGGTTACAGAGACGACGGCCAACCCAGCCCCCTGGAGGTGACTCCAGGTCAGGCGAGAAAACAGCACAACCTGCTGCACCATCCACCTGCAATGAGCCATCAGTGTAGAGGCAGTATGGATCTGTGATGGAGGAAGTCACTGTTTCTATGTGTTCCAGAGCCAACTGCTGCTGTAGAGAAGGCAGCTCCGACTTGGAAGTAGGTGTAAAGCTCACATCAGGTGTTGATAGCATCCATGGAGGGGGCCCTGGGGGGACGTCTGCAACCATTATATCTATATTAAGACCACGGAGCACAGAGGAAACAGACCTTATAAGAGTACGTCCAGCAGGCAGTATGGGAGGGACCGGGTAGTTTGGTCTAAGAGAAGTCCTGACTGACTGAGAGTAATGGGGTGAAAGATGTGGGAAATGGAGGCACTTGACAGTGAAGCAAGTAACATTAGAATAAATTCTCTCCACTAATGGGGGAAGACGCAACTCACGCTGCATGTTCACTATCCTGGTCGACATTGGACAGCCGAGAATAATTCTCATTGCTCTATTTTGAAATTTTTCTAAAGTTTCCAGAGTAGCCCTAGGAAGTTGAATCAGAGCAGGGGAAAGGTAATCAACAACTGAACGGATAAAAGCAATATAGATGGTCCTGGCTACTGGGATGGAGATGCCCGAGGAGTTGTTAGATAGCCATTGAAGTGGTGTAAGTCGGCGCTGGAGACGACCCAATAAGTCCTGGACAATGGGATGGTCTTGAGGTCTGGCAGGGACAATCGGCCAAATATTGACTGGCGCACCCAGGTAGCAGTACTGGGAACACATGGGAATGACAGTCCCTCCAATGGTGAACACTGGCTGAGCTTGAGGAAGGCGGCAGGTGAATATTCTGCTCTTATCTGGGGAGACAATAATGCCACAGTGAGAGGAGGCCACAGAGAAGGAGTCAAGAAACCGCTGGAGATCCCTTGGTGAGGTAGAATGAACACAGATATCATCAGCATAGCACGTAATTGTAGTTCCAGGAATATCAGGGAGAGAAGTGAGCAACCGATGCATCAGAATATTAAATAACAATGGGCTGAGAACACCACCTTGAGGCGTACCAAGATGAAAACTGCGCAAAGGACTGAGTGCACCACTGAAAAACACACGGGAGGTCCTGTTACTCAGGTAGCCCCGAATCCACCGTAGTAGATTACCCTTTATCCCAAAGTCAACCAGTTGATCCAAAATGACGTCTCTATTAGCAACATCGAAGGCACTTCGAAGGTCAATGAAGGCCACCACACTGTCCCTGGAAAGGCGAGAGTACAGGTCGACTTGGCAGTGATGTGTGCTCCGCTGGGGAAGGAAACCAAACAGCCATGGAGAGAGGCGATCCTGCAGTCTGTACATGAGACGATTGAGTAAGATTCTCTCCATAACCTTACAGAAACAGGAAGTAAGGGAAATAGGCCTGAACTTCGCAGTGCCGGGCTTAGGGATGGGTATTATTGTGCTGCTGGTCCAGGCTCGTGGTACACAACCGTCACGAAGACAAAGATTGTACAGTCGAAGTAGAGGGTTTCCAGGAACTTGTTGAAGTAGGCGCAGCACAGCATAAGTAATACCATCATCACCAGGGGAAGAAGCTCTACCCCGAATGAGAGCACGGCGCAACTCCTCCTCAGCTATCTCCTCTGCATCATCGTCATCATCTTGTAACAGAGCAGACATTAGACGTAGCCGATGGACAGCAGCACGGGAAGCGAGTGCATCTTGTATGTGGATGGGTAGACTGGCTGGGGTAGATTGTTCTGACCAGGCATCGACAAGTTGTTTGGCATAATCGGCAGGAGTGTGATGACGAGCAGTGGCCGGTGTCTTTTTAACAACCCGACGGATGAGGTGCCACATAGAAGCCACACTTGTTTGCTGGTTGATGCTGTCCGTGAACCGCTGCCAAGACTCAGTGTGAGCACAATCCTGCAGGGCAACTAAAGCGTCCCTAGACATCTGGTAACGATGGAGTAGGTCAGGGGTTGGGTTGGCTTGAAACAATAGGCCATCACGTTCAGCCTCCTCCTTTGCCTCCTGTATACGTGCATCCAGCGTCCAGGAGTGGGCAGTATGGTGATGCTGGAGGTGTGGCCGGGAGACGTATAGCCTATAAAAGTCATGAGTAGCAGATACAAGATCAGAGTACAACTGTTCAGCTGATGATATGTCAAATGTAGGGAATACATGGGCCATAAATAAGATGTAAGTCGGGCAATATTTAGGGGGCACAGCAATACGCATACGAGTGGCTGAAGCACCTGACCCAGCAGTTAGAGAATAATGAAACCGAAGAGCAATGTGATCAGAGAATAAGTCTGGCACGGAGAAGCACTGGACCTGAGATGCTATCAGGCCAGACGAGAGGATGTAATCCAGAGTACCTCCCCGGCAATGAGTGGCACCACCAGTGTCCCAGTGTGTCAGATGATGCTTGCGGATGTATGAAAGGAGACGAACACCATTACGATTAATAGAGCCAGTACCATCACCCAAATCAGAATGCCGAGCATTAAAATCTCCCATATACACCATACCACGCACTGTTGGAGAAGGAAGAGCCTCAAGAGTGAGTCTAGCTGGGGCAGAATAGACATTACATAGTTGGAGTACTCCATTCCCAGGTAGAACCTCAAATAGCTGAAAGGTCATGTCAGGATCAGTGGAGGTACGGAGAAGGTGATGTGGCAAGGAGCTATGTATGTAAGTCAGGAGACCATTCCTTACCAGATGAACATATGGCACATAACCTGAGAGGGGAGGAGCTTGCCCAAGAGCGAGCGGCCGTCCTGGAAATGCTTCCTGGAGAAAAATAACACTGGGATGATGACGAAAAACATAGGCCTTGAGTTGAGTGAGCTTAGCATAACTGGTGATACTACATACATTCCAGGAGATGACATCCAGCCGGCAATCACTAGCGAACTCTGTATTTGGAGGTAGAAGTCCGGTGAGTGGGGGCAGATGAGCGACCTGGAGAAGAAGATGGACCAGGAGAAGGGACTGACTCGAAAAGCTTTTCAAGGCGAGATGCAACAGTATCCATCTTTTCGGTAAGGGTAGTGACAGTTGAGATGATGGCCTGCTGAGCCTCGACCAAGGTGGAGAGTTTGGAGTCATTGGCAGCCTGAGCGGCAACCAGCCCATCAATCCTGGCTTCAAGGGCAGAAAAGCGGTTTTCAAGAGCCGTACATCGTGCCATGAGGGTAGCAACAGACTTGCGGAGGGCCAGGTCTGGAGGTGAGGCAGGGTTGGTAGGAGGAGCAGACTGGGGAGGTGGTGGTGGTGGTGGTGTTGGTGGTGGAGGCGGAGCAATAGTAGAGACACGAGCCTGGACCTTACGTCGAGTACATCCATGCCACACGTTAACCCCTGGCTGAAGGCATCATGGACACTTCCATCGAGACGTATCTTCAGGAGGTGAAGGCTCAGAGGTGGAGGCAGCAGGACGTGATGGTTCACCCCTGACAGGACACGTCTTGGAATCATGGTCGGCTGCACACCATGCACACTTCGGCCTGGCAGAACAGTACCGGGAGATATGCCCAACTCCCCAGCACCTGTAGCACCAAGGCTGGTCATTATGAAGTTTCCTCACCTCACACGGTGGAAGACAAGGGAGGAAATCAAAGGAAATCTCATTTGGAGGTGGATCGGGTTGACTCCAGACAACAACAATACGGCTAATGGGTGAACCATCTTGGAAAAAACGACGGGCAAAGTACACACCAGGGTATCCTTTGGCAAGTTTCGGGTCAACATCAATAGGAAAACGGGTAAGGATGTAGCTGGGGAACTTACGAGGCCTCTCAGGTGAGTCTTCAAGAATGAGAGGCAGAGATAAAAATTCACCAGCCTTCACTCTATCAATGATGTCCTGACGCTTCCTAGAGATGTAGACAAACCGGGAGGTGACAGCAGCCATCTTGACTTCAGCCAGTTCACGCTGCAACTGGAAGGCCCTGTTGACATCAGACAACCAACGCAGCTTTGTGTCTGTAGATGGGTTTCCAGAGAAGGAGAGTTTGACATAGGCATCTCTCGGGGCAAAAGCAGGAAGGTTGGACGAGGGCAAGGAGTTGGTATACAAAGAAGAAACACCAGGGTGAGGCAGAGAAGGTACGTCGTGCACAGCTGAAGCACCCTTGGCAGTCTTGGCAGCTGGAGGTAAACAGTCCACACCATCGGAATCCTGCGAGGAGTCGGACGAGGCATCAACAGGTCGCTTGGTAGAGGTTGAGGAGGTGGACGGCTGCAACCTGAGCTGCGGAGTGACCGAGGAGAGGGGGGGAGGGTTGCGAGAAGGCAGCTCAGGCCAGTGATCCTCAATTGGAGACTCGTCTTCCTCCGACATTGCCAAGTCGGCCTCCAAGCAGGAATCCGCACTCTCCATCAGGCCAGGCAAGGCCTAGATGGAAAGGAAACAACAACACAAACAACTAAACACTCAATCAGCCAGTGACACACCCACACACACACAGACAATCACAACAAAACTATACACAGAACCACAACAGACAAACAACACCAGCAACACCACAGAAACAGCAACACACAAACAAGAACTCACAAACAACACAAAAAACACAAACAAGAGCTCCAAAACAACACAAAACAACAACACAAACGAGAATGGAAGCAGAGCGCCACGAGTACGTCCACACTCCACCTGTTCTGGAGCGAGACTCTCCAGATGGAGGTTATGGCAGCCATGGATGACGAACTGCTACATGACCATATGAAACTGCCAACGGACATCAAAATTCATGATACCACAAGGATATATGGGGGGAAGGATGCCTCCGGTGAACCAGGCAAGCCAAGGCTCCTCTAGGTACAGTCGCGGCAAATAGTCCTTGACCAGTCAGTGATGGATAGCCGTGACCAGTATAGGAGGGTCCGAAAACTCTAAACATTTATACCCATACTACCGTCAGGCACCTGACTGAAGCAACGAATCTACGTGTTCACAGTTCGAAGCAGCTGGCAACACCTTTCCATCACAGGCTGGTCAAGGACTATCTGCCGCGACTGTACACTTTGATACACCAGGTTCAGTGGGGAGAGTGGCTAGGCCTTCACCAAAGTTGCTGATTTCCAATGACCCAGTGGTGACAAAAATAATAATATTTAGAGACCGGTCCAAGAAGGAGAGAGAGGAGAGGAAGAAGCTTATCAAATTGCCTGATGAGAGAAATAAGGAAGAGGAAAATGGATCATAGACTTCACCAAGATGGATGTGAAACGATACCAGCCAAGAGGGCAAAAGGCATTTCGCCAAAGTAAGTACCGGTAAAAAGTCTAGTAACCAGTCGCACTAGGGCCTCAAGTGTTTATATACTAATTTAGATGGTTTAAACTATAAGGTTGCTGAACTGGAGGCACTACTAAAGGAGGAAGACCCAAAGCTAGTTTTTCTAACGGAAACCATATGCAACCCAGATATGTTAAGCTCAAACCTTTATAACATTGACCTGTACACTGTAGTGAGGAAGGGCTAGAGCCATACAAAATGCCCCCGGAGGAGGAGTAGCTTTCCTCATAAAGAAACCTCTTATAGTGGATGAATCAGCAATGACAACCCTTGTGTGTGACATTATGCACAAGAGGCTACTTGGTGTGAGGTTAAGAGTTGGGATGGAAAGAATCTTGTACTAGGGACAATATAGCCTACAGACCCCTTCTTCAACTGCTGAAAACGATGATCTCATCTGTGACATTGTTAGGCTAAGTGAAAATTGTAGTCAAGATAAGCAACTTTTGTTATGTGGGGATTTTAATTTGGAAACATTATCTTAGAAGAAAATAGAGTAGTTAATAGTTCGCAACAATTTAGGTGAGGATAATATTTTCTGTAGACAATAAATGCCAACTTCTGGACACAGAATGTTGGAGATTCGACCCACTTGAGAGAGACAGATAACCCATCAAGATTGGGTCTTATATTCACTAAAACCGATTGTGAGGTTGAGGAAGTCAAGTTCTCTGCACCACTGGGAATGAGCAAGCATCAGTCCTCATTTTCAACCTAGCCACAGATTTCAAACCTAAGAACCAGATTATGAACCAAAAGAAAATGAAGTACCACAAAACAGACGTCCCAAGAATGAGAAGACTCTTTGATAAGGTAAACTGGGCAGATGTGTGGGTAGACAAATCCACTTCTCTTAAATGGGAAGTATTCTTAGACAATTACAAAATAATAACCAAATTGTGTGTGCCATTGTTCAGAAGTATAGATCCAAATCCAAGACCCAAATGGATGAATAGGAGATTGACAGTGAAGAAGAAATATGAAGCCTGGAGGAGATATCGGGAGAGGAAAACAACAGTACACCGTGAACAATACAACGACACAAGGAATACAGCAACGGGAGAAGTCAAGAAAGCCAATTAGGCTATGAATACGAGAAGAAAATTGCTCTAGACTTCACTGTCAACGTACAACATTTCTGGGCATATGTCCAGTCCAAGACTAATGCTAAGGAATCACTCAACAGGTTAAAAACAAGCTCCGGCAACATCACTGATGACGACACAGAGATCACTCAAGAAATGAACAAAGCCTTCAACTAAGTCTATGTTAGAGAGGACAATATCCTACCTCTCCCGGTACCGGATTCCACCTTTCGGGGACCCAATATTAATGATGTTCTCCTCACGAAGGACAGTGTTGAAAAGCTATTAAAGGGACTGTATGAAAACAAAGCACCAGAGCCAGATAGAGTATCTCCTGGACATATTCTAGTCCTCTGTTGATTCCGGTGTCGTCCCAAGTGACTGGAGAAAGGCAAACATTTCACCCATTTACAAGAAAGGGAGCAAGAGAGAGCTGCTTAATTACAGCCCAGTCTCGCTCACAAGTGTGGTAGCCAAAGTTTTAGAGAAAGTAGTTCAAGAAGCAATAGTTAAACATTTATCCAAAAATAATCTCGTCGCCGATGCGCAGCATGGATTTAGGAGCAACAGGAGTTGTTTAACAATATACTTACGTATCTGGATGACCTGACCAGCACTATGGACAGAGGACTTTGCGTTAAAATCAATTATCTTGACTGTGAGAAGGCTTTAGATATGGTCCCTCACAGAAGACTATTTATGAAATTGGAGGCTGCAATTAAATAAGAGGAGGATGTGTGGATAGTATTTACCTGACTTTAAAAAGCTTTTGACAGAGTTCCGCACCAAAGACTTATATGGAAATTACAACATAGAGGATGAGTGAATGAAAAACTAGTAAAAGAGTTGAAAGATTTCCAAGTAGGAAGAAAAATGAGAACAGTACTAAGAGGGAACTATTCTCCATGGCTGAAGGTCATAAGTGGAGTTTCTCAAGGCTCAGTATTGGCACTAATAATGTTCTTAATTTATATAAATGATATAGAAGTAAATGTTACGGATGGAACTTATATGAATATGTTTGCTGATGATGCAAATGTACAAAGAACAATTAAAAATGAGGACTGCTGTAAAAAGTTACAAGAAGATTTGGACAAAATGGTTGACTGGAGTAATAAATGGCAATTGGAGTTTATTGCAGATAAGTGTCATGTTATTAAGTTTGGAAGAAGTGAGAGAAGACCAAATTGGCAATACAGGCTTGGAAATAAAATATTAAATGAAGCAGAAAAGAAAGGGATTTAGGGGTAACGATAAATATGAATTTGACACCAGATGATCATAGAAATGAAAAGGGGAGAAACATGTATACATTGTTAGCAATTATGAGAGTAGCCTTCACTTAGTAGTATGGAACCCACATTTAAAGAAACATATCACCAAATTAGAAAAAGTACAAAGAGCAGCAACAAGATGGGTACCAAGTCTAAGAAAACTAAGCTATGAAGAAAGACTTGAGAAACTAAAGTTACCTATACTGTAAGAAAGACGTAAGAGAGGAGATATATTTATGGTTTACAAATGTGTCACAGAAAAAGAAAAGATAAATATAGAAAACTTGTGTCGACAAGGAATACCTACAATGAGAGGTCACAGTAAGAAATCAATTAAAGGAAGAGGACACACATATGTACAGAAATATAGCTTTCCAAAAGAGTAATAGATCAATGGAACTAATAACCAGAAGAAGTGGTGTGTGCCAAAAACATACATAACTTTAAAAGAATATGATAATTCGGTTTTAAAATACGGGATATTACGAGCTTGACTCAATCTTGTAAAGATACAAATAGGTAAGAAAAAATAGGCAAGAACAGAGTGAGCCTAGTGATGTTGTAATACTATTTATATACACAAATGACATAATATATACTTCTCATATGGTAAACAATATAATTATATATGTTGTTAGAATTAAAACTAATTCAGAATACAACTGTCTGAACATATTGGCATTATTAATTAAGTACATAAGATGGAAGCCAATTTATGATGCGTGTTGTATAATTACTAGAGTGTCTTCTTTCCTCCAAAGGACCAGATGAACAAAATTAATAGTGCTCTGTTGCTTGGAATAGTTTGGAGGAATCAGTTGCTCCAGATTTACCAATACAGTACAGTACTCTCCCCTTAACAACATATAATTCCAATTAGCATCAAACAGCATAACAAAATGAAAACTGTAGGATGTGAACGCAGCGAAGATAAATAAGGCAAAGGTTAGTATTGTAAGGATTTGTTCCAAGTTGCCTACCATATGATATTAACTTAGTTTCATATCTCCTTACAAAATCACTAATAATAAGAATTATATCCTGTGGTCAAATTACAGACCAGAAGGCCACGTGTAGCCTACAAAATGCTACACACACACACACACATCTGATGCTAGGTAGTATAGTAAGGAGGGGATTAGGTGATAGGGAATGTGGCAGGGGTAGGGGAATAAGGGATATGGATTGTGGCAGGGGTAGGGGTTGGAATAGGGATTGTGGCAGGGGTAGGGGTTGGGGTAGGGATTGTGGCAGGGGTAGAGGGTTGGTATAGGAAATGTACAGCCAGCTGCATAAATTGGCTTCCATCTCATATACCTAATTAATAATGCTAATACGACCAGACAGTTGTATTCTCAATCAGTTTCTATTCTAACAACAGTATATGTATTTTACCGTATGAGAAGTATACAGTATAGTATGTCATCTGTGTATATGTTACAGTCAATATCTAAATCCAGACAATTTGTAAAGTGATTGATTTTTTCAGGCAATTTGTGAATTGCCTGATTCACTCAGTCAATTTAGAAATCAGCTAAAAATTGCAGACAATTTATAAAATGACTAAAAATTTGATAAATTTTCTTGACATATTGACTGAAATAAATTCTGGTATGGGCAAGGTCACAAATCTTCCGTCTCCGCCCGGCCGGAGAACGAACCCAGGTCCTTTGGCTTGTGAAGCCAGCTCAGAGCTCATTATTATATTGGCATACTAACTAATATGGAGTAATGAACTGACAGAAAAACAAACAGTATTCTTGCGTAAAATTTTATTTTCTAAAACCTATGTAACGATAGTATGTCAAAATAAAAACAATAAAGAATAAAATGTGACATTTTAAATACTATCAGTTTTTATTCTTACAATTCAAACTAGAGTGGCACCGACTATTGCACTTATAACCTTCTTTGTAACATTTACAGCGATTTGTTTGACACTGTTTCTTGCTTACAGTACAGTTGCACTTAGCATAACCCTGACCACCAAACCTAGATGACTGCTGTACTGCCTGACGAAGTCCGATTTCCTTGTCTGCACTCACGTCACCAATACTATACAGTTGATGGGTACAAATATCAAATTGGCTTCTACTGTAGCGTCCCTTGAGTATTCCTTCTTTCAAGGCTATTCGATACATGTCATTTTCGTTACGATCTAAGATAACACCAATAACATTTCGTGGATCACCTTTCCCTCAATCAACTAACGGGATGGGAATTGTCACGTTATCTCCTGGATTACCTGGGACATGTTCTAAACGACTACGTTTGACCATGCGCTCAGCTTGAGCTAACTGACCAGCTGCTGCTCTGGACCGTTGAAGTGTTATGTTTTCTTGGAGCTTATGAAGTCTTCCTTGAGGATTTTGGTCACAGGGTGGACTATTTCGATAGGCAGTGACCTCCGATGAACCATCTGAATGAACGAAAACAAAGAATAAATAGTTATTTTTGTTTGCTTAATATCAGAAGAAAGCATTAATTAATGGTGATAGACTGGTGATAGTTGTGTGTTTGTGTGTGTGTATCATTACCTGGCTGAGCGAAATCCTCAGGCGAGTCATTTGGAGGAGTAGAGCACTCAGTTGAATCGTCTGGATGACTCATGCACTCAGGTGGATCGTCTGGAGGGTTCATGCTCTCAGGCGAATCATCTGGACTGTTCAACAACTCAGGTGAATCGTCTGGACGGTTCATGCACTCAGGCGAGTCGTCTGGAGGGTTTATGCACTCAAGTGAAGCGTCTGGAGGGTTTGTGCACTCAAGTGAATCGTCTGGACGAGTAGAATCAGAGGGGAAACTGTATGCTCCAAGTAAATCCTCTTCAGTGATCATTGTTTTTAAAACTTCTTCTGGAAGTGCAGTTGAGCGTAGACCTACTCTGGCCTCAACACCAAAGAGTGCTTTGTATGGGGATTGTTTGATTCCTGAATGGTAACTGGTGTTCTTTTGGAACTGCACAAACTTGAGTCCCATGGGCCAGTCACTTGTATCATTATCACTTAACCATGAAATTAGCATGTCTTTTATATCACAGTTAAGGCGTTCAACTGATCCCTGACTCTGTGGATGCCTTGGTTTACCATGAACGATCAACAGGTCTGGCCAAAGAAGTTTGAGTTCCGAAATAACCAATGCTGTAAATTCACTACCATTGTCACTTTGAAGAATTTGAGGTGCTCCAAACATTAAAAATATGTCCATTAGTTGGAATGCAACCTCAGCGGCTCTTTTTGAAGTTAAGGGACGCAATATGCAATACTTTGTGAGATGATCTTGGTACACCATTATCCACTTATATTTTCCTCTGGCGCAAGACTGCATGTCAACAAGATCCACCTGGGTTCGTGAGCCATAGTCCTTTGATAAAATCGGTTTGACAGTAACACCCTTGGTCGCACATCTCTTCCGTTTTTGTTGACACTGAACACACAAAGATTTGAACAGTTCTACAGTATCTCTCGTTACGTTCGCATATCTTGACAAATCTTTGACCATTTTTTTCTCTGCCGCCATGTCCCGTAGCAATGTGAGCACGTTTTATTGTATCAAACATATCCTCAATGTGCACAAAATAAACAGGTTCCTGAGTTCTATCATTCCGTTTCTTTATCAACTTTTCAACACCACCACACTGAAGAACTTCGTAACGCCCAAGGATGTAGTACTGACGATTTGATTTATTTTTTGCAGATGCTGCTACCCTGAGTTCTTATATCAGATTGTAGTACTCAATTTTAGTCAGTAGTAATGACTTTGAGTCCGAGTTCTTCTTCAACATTACTTTCTCGTAAAACTGTGCTTCCTGGGAACACGCCATATCTTCTACAAATGAAGTACACCTCACGGAAGGACAATGCCAGGGACAAGGCCAAAACACAACTGCATTGGCTAGCTGTCCAGCCCCCAGACGCCTGTACCGGTCACACACACACACATACACACACATTACTCCATATTAGTCAGTATGCCAATATAATAATGAGCTCTGAGCTGGCTTCACAAGCCAAAGGACCTGGGTTCGTTCTCCGGCCGGGCGGAGACGGAAGATTTGTGACCTTGCCCATACCAGAATTTATTTCAGTCAATATGTCAAGAAAATTTATCAAATTTTTAGTCATTTTATAAATTGTCTGCAATTTTTAGCTGATTTCTAAATTGACTGAGTGAATCAGGCAATTCACAAATTGCCTGAAAAAATCAATCACTTTACAAATTGTCTGGATTTAGATATTGACTGTAACATATATAGATAGTGTTACAACATTACTAAGCTCATTCTGTGTGTACTTAATAATGCTAATATGACAAGATAGTTGCAATCTGAATAAATTTCTATTCTAACAACATATACACAAGTATTATGTGTACAGATGTATACATATGAAAAATATATGTGTCATCTGTACATTCAAAATGTGCTACATCGCTATAGCTCATACATACATACATACATCACTATAGCTCATACATACATACATCACTATAGCTCATACATACATACATCACTACAGCTAATACAGAAGCCTACATACATCATTATAACTAATACATACACAGGTGGAATAAAGACAATTTATGCTGCCAACTGTACAAGAAATGTTTTACCCATTCAATCAAATAAAAATAATGACTAACCTACCGACGATTTCTAATTTTTATTTTATTTTTTCAGCCATAAAGGGAGCTATAACCCTGGACCCTGAGTTTAATCGTGCTGTCTTTAGTCCTGGGAATAATAATATACATAATTTCACCGAGGTACTGAGCCGTGAAAAGGAACAATGTATGCCCCACACCGTCTCTATCAGGGTAAGGATTTTATCATTCTTAAGGGAAGGTTGTCTTCTTCGTAAATTATAGGACCAATGATTCCTCCAAACTATGCCTCGCAACAGATCCCCTATTAGTAACAATAATTATGGTATTTTGTTTCCTGGCATAGTTTGGAGGAATCAGTACTTACTGGCCCTCCAATTCACCAACAATAGAATCTCCTCTCAAATGACCCTGTGATGTTTTCAGAAAATTGGAGGTTATCGAGTCCTTCAAACATTGCCACGAAACACACACCTACATTGAAGGAGATTGTTTCGTGGCATAGTCAGGAGGAATTAGAAGCCACCAGGTCTCCTACACGATCTTTCGTTGGTGAATTGAAAGGTCTGTGATTCCTCCAATCTACGCTATGAAACAGAACAGATCCCCTATTAGTGTACAATTGAGGGCGTCTGTATGTTTTCTGGCATAGTCAGGAGGAATTAGTAACCTTTCAATTTACCAACAACAAGAAAATCTCCCCTTATTTAATGTGCTATTATACTCTTTGCAGCAGATCTTGGCCCAGGAGTTTGGTTGGGAGGAGTCCGCGCTCTGGTCACATCACCTCTCTCCCTATCTTTCTCCCGAATGATGAACTCTCTCGCACACCAACTATTATTAAATGATATATTTTCATAATAAGGCTGTATAGTTTCATAAATGATCTGTATTTTAAGGGTAAAACAATATTTTGAACTTTGTATACCATCCATTACACTGGGGAACATGTGATATTGATGCGGCGTTGTCTACCATATATCCCACACTGTCGGTGAGTCACAGAGGTCAGTATAGTTCAACGAGAAGGAGGAATATTTCTCAAGTCTTAATAGTGTAGGTGCAGGATAGTTTAGCTTGGTTTTCCCGACTAACAGTAGGCCTAACTCTTCATGGAAAACTCATTGGGAAAATTTGAAAAAAATGGTATGGTTAGTTTTAAATTTATAAGACGAGCAACAGGGAAAAAGGCGGGAGGACAAGAGAGGAGGGGAGAGAGGTCATGTGGCAAGAGTGCACACTCATCCTGACCTCACCCCAGTGGCCAAAGTACGCTGCAAAGACTATAGTAAACTATTTCTATAATATAATGGATGGAAAACATACAGACAGCAACACAATTCACTAAATCATTGATCCGTACACGGCTGGGCACAGTAACAAGGAAATTTGTGAATTAAAAATGGAAATTAAGCAAAGGACAGTAGGCCTACAGGACTTGATTCGCCGTTTTAAGGTTGGCGGAGAAGATAAGCTTCCCCTCCCAAAGAAACAACCAGGTAGATCCAGAAAAATGTCTACAAGGACCAGGAATATATTAAACAGACAGATTAAAGTCAAGCCCAGCCTTACAACCAGAGAACTAAAGGAACAAAATAATAATTTACTTAGTGATATGTCCTACCGTGCTGTACCTGAAACTTTACATCGTGACCTAGGCTTCAGGTATTATCGGGTGAGGAAGAAACCACTGATAAATTATCGCCAGAGGAAGAGGAGGCTCCATTTTGCTAGAAAATACAAAGACTAGCCTCTCGACAAGTGGCGTACTGTGTTGTGGAGTGATGAAAGTACCTCCTGTGTTAGTAGAGGAGGTCCATCAAAGGTGTATATACCTACCGGCTACCGCTGGCCTGGCTCAGATCCCACAGATCCTCGATCACTACACACAAAACACACTCCCAGCTTCATAGTCTGGGGTTCCTTTTCTTATTATGGTGTGGGAAACTTAGTGATTTTACCAAAAAACACAACTGTGTGTGTATTTAGAACTTTGAAATGATCACCATGAGGAAAGTTTTGCAAAAACTGGTGCCGAGATTTTCCAGCAGGATGGAGCCTCATGTCATACAGCTAAGGATGTGATTCAGTGTCTTGATGACTGCGGCACTGAAAGGATTTATGATTGGCCAGGTAATTCTGCCGATATTTCACCCATAGAGAATTTATGGGCCATTATTAAAGGCAAGCTCCGTTCACGTGACATCTCCACCCTCCCCAAACTAGAGGCGGGACTCAGCTCCGTAAGTGTTGGGAAGAATTTAAGCCTGAAATCCTTCAAAATCTTGCTGAGAGTGTCCCACATCGCCTTATTAGTAAGGTCATCAAGAAGGAGGGCTACGCAACACAGTTCTAATTACCATTGTAAGTGTTAATTTTCATTATTATTTGTTATAAAAAATGTTGCATCATACAGGTAAACAATACATTTTTGGGGGCGCGCAGTGATTTTCCAAGCGAACATTTCAGTGTAGATAATGCAACTCCCTCTTTCTCATTAAAGAAGATAGCGAGATACCGCTCTCACAAAATTATTGCTGGGTTACTGGCACGACTTCGGCCGTCGAGAGCAAAAGCATCATGACTCCTCACAGTTCGCATAATGGCGTCCCTGTTCTTCCATATTGTACGTACGGTATACTCTGCCAGCCCAAACTCTTTGCCAATTGATGTGTTTCCTCTTCCCTCCTCCTCCTTTTTAATTACCTGAAGCTTCAGAGCGTGCGACATTAATTTCTTTTCACGCTCGACTTTTGGCATGGTGAAGGCAGGTGTTGGTTGGCAGGGTGTAGGGTTGGAGACAACAAGTCGGCGACAATGGAGAAGAGGGTTAACAACTTAACAGGATGAGAGGGAGCACGAGGAGACTGACTGAGTGAGAGGGAGAAGCCGGCTGGGGGGAGCAGCTGTAGCGTGGATTTTGGGGGGTGGCTAGTTTCACGCGGAAACCGGATATAGACGCGTTTCTTGGAACCACTGCGGATTTTGCAAAAAGACGCACTGTGGAAGCATTGTGCATAAAATAAATTTGTGCTGATTTGGGGTTCGTTGTGCAATAGGTGAAACGCGCATTGAGAACAAGCGCAATGAGTGAACCTACTGTATTTAATGTGTAATTTACTTGTTTTAACCCTCAACTCAGCCTCTTGGGGATGGGGGCGGGGATCAAACATGGTCAAAATGTACTCTACCATTTATATTTCAACATGTAAATACAATCCAAAAACAAGTTGGGAAATAATTGTGTTTTCCATTTCTGTGGTTCTTGTTAAACTTTACCTATCCTGGTAAGAGAAGGTGAGTAGGTTTAAGGAGAACTGTGTAAATAAGGGGAGATTCTCTTGTTGGTAAATTGGAGGGCTACTGATTCCTCCATACTATGCCAGGAAACAGGACCAGATGAACTAAAATAATTATTCAATGGTGCCTTGTTGCTTGGAATAGTTTGGTGAAATCATGCAGTTTGCTCCACATTTACCACCAACACTGTACCTTCCCCTTAATTAATGTAGTATATATGGTTTAAACTGATTATTCTGTGTTGCTTACAGAACCTACGACTATTCCCCCACGAACCCATTGTACTGAGGCTGGACTTACAACTGATTGAGTTATCTAGCAAGTCTCTTATTGGTAAATATACATTAATTCTATACTCCTAGTAGTGTTATAATTATTTATATGAAACTGATGTCCGTATTCTTCACTGTCTGCGGTTTGAGTCCTTCAAATACTGCCACGAAACATACACCTCTATGGAAGGAGCTTGTTTCGTGGCATAGCCAGGAGGAATCAGAAGCCACCAATTATCATACACGATCACAGGGTCCTTATGGGGAAATTCTTTTGAGGGTTCCCCCTGGGGTAGGTAGAGGGCTACGAATACTTCCCCAGTATCCCTGCTTGTCGTAAAAGGAGACTGACTATAAGGAGCTTTCACATTTCCAACAGTCTCTTTTTACATCGGTTACCTTTGTGCTTACTTTTCCACCACTCAATCACCTTCTTCCCCTGGCGCCTTATGGACCCTTCACTTCACTGAATACTGGACACCCGAAGAAGGGAGTTGAAGTAAATCCAGTCGAAGCTGAAATCGTCATGTACTCTCTGGCCTCTCACAATATAGTGATCGCGTTGGTCCAACCGGCGATACAACAATAGGGGACTAGAGAACGTGGACTCCGTTCTCGTATGTGGTCGCTGAGACTCTGAGAGATGTGGTCACGTGATCTGGCTGCCTGCAGTATTTCTCTGTCTTCCTTGGTTAGGCATCTGGCTATCTTTATATTGTTCCATTCTTCAGAGTCCTTTAGTTTCCTGGCATTTCTCAATACAGTCTCTATAGACCATGTTACTATTTTGTAAAATTACCTTTAGTGGACGCCATTCATCTTTTTCATATTTCCCCATTCTGATGAATTCTTCTATTTTTATTTCTTCTTCTTTTGTTTCCATTATGGTTTGCATTATGTCTGTGATTTTGTTAATTTCTTCATTTTTTTTGTCCCTAGTTATTTTATTCCTCATTTCATCCTCTTTTACTCCATATTGTTATTGATTTATTCATGTCACTTGTATCTCTGACGAATTTTATATTTTATCATATTACTTATTTTACTTCTTTCTTTATATACATTATCCCTTTATCATGCTTCATGCTTGTTTTCATCTCTTCTCTTTCCTTTAGAATCTGTGTATATGTTTTAACAACTTCTTCCTTGCATGCATTTTCAACTTCATTTGCCTGTTCTATTTTCTCTTATTTTTTTTTATTTTTTTTTCTCTACTATATTACTGGCCTTAACCAAAACATCTGCTTTTTGTTTCATTTTGTTAATATCTTTCTCCTGCTGTACTAGATTTCCTCCTACATTAGTTTTGGATTTTACTCTTTTTTGTTCAGCTGACATCTCGTCCAATGCTATATCTTTGCTATTCATTTCCTTTACTAATTCCTCATTTCTCTTCTTAGCTTCTATTAATGCCTCTGTTATTTCCATTACATCAACCTCCAGTTTTATTAACTCTTTTTATAACCTTGTTGAAATTTTCATACAAAATCACAAAAATCCTCCTCCTATTTCATCTTCTTTCCCTCTCCTCTTGGCATGTGTGTGTGTAGTAAATTAGATGATGGTACTTATAATTCCTGTGTGTAAATAATAATAATAATAATAATAATAATAATAAACGGTTTTATTAATGAGAGTGGCAGCCTGGAGCTGAAAATATACAGTCATGGATTGATGTAAATATATAAATAAGAGTAATAGAAATAATTATAAAATCTATACAAGGACACAAGGCAGTATATTGCATAAACTAAGTGTTGTTGAGTAGGTGTACGATGGTGGGGATGGCGTTGTTCTTATATCTATCAGTACGGGCTCTTATTGGCTGGAGTTTGTTGGTGTGACGGAGTGCACGAGGTGGACGAGGTATTGTAGGTGGAAGGAAGTGTTGGTGACGTGGATGTTGTAGTAGTCCCTGGCCGAATGAAAGTAGTGTCTGATGGTGGAGCTGACTGAGGGATATATAGCATGTTGAGGGTGGAGAGAGCATTGTTGTACCCTGTGTACTCACCACACAGTATTATTTTACACGCCCTTTTCTGCACTCTCTCCAGTTGAAGTTTCTGGGTGGTGTTGATAGAGGATGACCAGGCTGGTGACGCATAGGTAAGCTTGGGAAGTATGAAGGAGCTATAGATGGTACTGAGCTCCAACATGGGTGTCCCAAGTGACTTCAGTCGTCTTAACTTGTAGAGACGGTACGAGGCTGACTTGACCGTGTTATTTACATGTTCCTTCCAGTTGAGTTTGTGGTCTATGGTGATATCCAGGAGTTTGGTGGACTGAACTAACTGGAGAGGATGGTCACCCACAGTCATTGATGGTGGTTGTACTTGGGTGGTGGCGGTGTTGAAATGCATAACTACGGCCTTATCATGGTTGATGGTGACCTTGTTGACCGTAGTCCATGCCTGCAGCAAGTCAAGGATACCTTGCAGTGGTGTGTAGTCCGGTGAGGTGTTATCCACTGTTATCCCCACCGTGCAGTCATCCACATACTTCCACCTGGCAGGGGTATCGGTTAGGGCGTCATTGATCAGGATTAAGAAGCACAGAGGTCCCATCTTAGTCCCCTGGGGAACACCACAATTGAGGGGTTGTGGCCTTGAGACAGCACCCCTGTACCTCACTACCTGTTGACGTCCAACCAGGAAATCACACAGCCATGATACCAGGTAGAGGGGTAGTCCAAGTGCTATGGCTTTGTTGATAACTGTGAAGTGATCAACAAGGTCAAAAGCTTTCCTAAAATCAACAAAGGCAACAGCCAGTGATGTCTTGCGTTTGTCTAAGCCACTGTGCAAGAAATACAAAAAGCTTACTAAATAATGGGAGGTGGAAGATTTCCTCATGTTGCCAAACTGTCTTGTGTCAATTACATTTTTGATGTTATTATATGCCATGTTAAAAACAAAATCTTCACAAATTAAGCTGGATATAGGGGTAATGGCAATAGGTCTGAGGTCACTGGGGGACTGTGGGGTGGGGACCTTGGGGATGGAGGTGACGTATGTTGTTTTCCATTGAGTGGGACATTTACACTGAGTTAAGGAAGCATTGACAATAGAGCAGAGGTGTGTGGCAAGTTCAATTGTAAACTCCTTGTAGATTTTTATTGGGAGGTTGACTGGGGTAGTGGATCTTTTAGATTTAAATTTAAAGAGTTTGTTGGCAATTTCCAAAGCTTGAACACTGGAAGGGGGTGAGGGAGAAGGCAGATAGGCAGGCAGGGTGGTGAGGTCAAGACTGGGGAGGGACTGACAAATATTGGCAAAGTGAATGTTTATGGTCTCAGCTGCTTCATCACCTGATAAGTGAGAAACAAAGGGAAAAGAAGAGGGATTGCTGTTTAGACCATAAATAACTTTTACTGTCCTGTACCATTGTCCTATGTTGACTTCTTTAAGGCTGTGCACTTTCCTGGGATAGAAGGTCTTCTTGGCTGCTTTTATTCCCTGATAATCTGGTTTCGTAATGTTTTATACCTGAGCCCGATGGTGTAGTATGCTTTATTGCGCTGTTCAATCAGTCTCTTTATCCTGGGTGTGATCCAGGGCACATCATCAGGGTGAATTTTCATTGTTTTAACAGGGAAGAAGTGATGGTAGGCTTTGGTGATGGTATCCTGATAGTTGTTCCACTTTAATTGTACATCTTCCACTGTCAGCACCTCAGTCCAAGGGTGATGAGTCACCCATTGTCCAAAATGTCGCATCCGAGAGTCAGGAGTGGGTCTGTATGTAGTAGTGACAGCTGGAGGCCGTGAGGTGTGTTTGTGTGTGTGTAGTTAATTAGATGATGGTACTTATAATTCCTGTGTGTGTGTGTGTGTGTTTGTGTATGTAATAAATTAGAAGATGGTACTTATTCCTGTGTTTAAAAGGTTTGGTTTATTTAACTCTAACCCGGCTCTAGCAACCCGGAGCCGGGTATAAGAGTACACCATAAATAATAACATTTCCACGCGTAACAAAGACGTCACACTACCCATTCACCTTAAGGTGGTAATTCTTTTTTGGTACGTTGGAGTGCCTTAATTCCTCCAAAGTATGCTAGGAAACAGGACCATATGAACAAAAATAATGGTGTTCTGTTGCTTGGAATAGTTTGGGGGATTCAGTTGCTCCAGAATTACCAACACAAAACTTCCCCCTTAAAATACAGTGTAATTTCTTTTATAAATTTTGATAAATTTAATAACATATTTAGATTTTAACTATCAAATAGTTCTCAAATCTTTATGACATTAACATTAGTATAATAATACCTCTTCATATGTTTCTTTCTACTATCCCTGAAGAAAGGACTTTTGAACAAGTTGTGTATTTCGTCTCCTATGTCACCTAAATCACAGAAAGTACAGAGTCTATTATCCACACTTATATTCCTATACCTACCACTAACAATAGGTAATTTATGATTTCCACATTTGAACTTACAAATAATAATTGAATAATATTTGGGAAGAGTAGTAAAGTAATTTTGCAAACGTGGTTCCACCGTCAGCAACCTGTAATTAATACATGCTAAATTACAATGAGTTTTTCAGATAATTTTTTTTTATAAATGTCGGAAGTCCTTTGTTTAAATGCGTTTTTCAACCAACTACCATTTACCCTAGTTACATCATTATACACAAAAGACATTCCATTTTGATCTAATAGTTTTACAATCTTGTCCAACCAAGGTAATTTGTATTTATCCAAGTCATACATTGTTTTTACAAATCTGTATAAGATATTTGACATCTTAGAGTGGTCGCCTGTTGCAATTGAATACCATAAGTTTAAGATTCTATTTTCTATTAATTCTGAAGGATTTGTGTGTGTGTGTGTGTGTGTAGTAAATTAGAAGATGTTACTTATTCGTGTGTGTGTGTGTGTGTGTAGTAAATTAGAAGATGGTACTTATTATTCTTGTGTGTGTGTGTGTGTATTGTAAAAAAGAAAAATTGTATTTATTCCTGTGTGTGAGTGTGGTAAGGAACAGAGCTGTGAAGCTGTTAAACGTTTACATGAGCCAACCCAACGTGGATGATTACAACTGACCACGACTGTACATATATATTTATAGAACAAGCTGTGGCAGATCCCGTCACCATACAGAGGGTCGTCTCTAGGGTGAACATTGCCACCGGCTGCGATGCATTTAGAAACAAAACCTGCAGAACTGATATGAGACTCGAAGCACACTTTGATAAATACAAGTAAGTTAATTAATGGGATAATATACTTTAGGTACAATGGAATGTCTTGATTCCTCCATAGTATGCCAGGAAACACACTCCAGTTTTCTGATTATAAGTGAATTAATTGAGTTTAATATACTCTTGGTACATTTGTAGCTCCTTGATTCCTCCAAAGTAGCCACTGCCAGGAAACAGAAACAGATAAATAAAAATATTGGTGGCCTAATTCTTGGAATAGTTTGGAGGAATCACTTGCTCCAGATTTACCTACACTGTATTATCCCCTAAATTGGGTTTACTATTTAGTATATAAGTGTTTATTTTAGTATGTAGAATCAGCAATTAGAGTTAAGGCCACCAATATAATTGTACAGTAAACCTTCATTTTCCACCACTGGGTTTATGGGTGTGTAATATACAAAGAGGGTTTACTGTACACACATTCATTACAAACAGTGTAATACACACCCATAACAACAACAGTGCAAAGCAACGCATTACTGCAAATGATAGTTCATTTTCCTAGTTTTGAACGTGTATATATATATATATATATATATATATATATATATATATATATATATATATATATATATATATATATATATATATATATATATATATATATATATATATATATATATATATATATATATATATATATATATATATATATATATATATATATATTTGTTCTCATTTGCATTACTAACTTTCGTTGTGTGTGTGTGAGTTTATATTCTAATTCGCATTACAGTAAACTTCCATTTCACACTGGGATTATACTGTATATGTGAAATAAAGTGTGTGTAGTGACTGTATGTACTGTAAACACTTATTGTACTGTACACTACATTACACACCCATAATACCAGTGTACTGTACACTGAGGGTTTTCTGTACACAGTTTCATTACACACCATAATACCAGTGTACATTAAGAGTACACTGACTTACTTTCATTGTATTAACTCCTCCAGCACTCAGAAGAAATTTGTGATTGGCGGCGGTGAGAAGATGAAGGTGAAGGTATCGGTCTTCAACACAGACGAACCAGCTTTCCTTCCCATACTCATTGTGGATGTGGATTCCCCCTTGGCACTCTTCCTCCCTTCTTCCACCATGTGCTCATTTCCAGAGGCGGACAATACACAGAGGACGTCCCTTGTTTGTCAACTGGCCAATCCTATCAATGATGAGGTGAATACAAGGGGAATTATATTAAAAGAAAATAACTAGCCAATCCAATTAGTGATGAGGTAAATAATTATAAGGGAAAATAACCAGCCAATCCAATCAATGATGAGGTAATGAAAATAAGGGAAAATTAGTAGGTAAATATATATAAGGTAAAACAACTAGTCAATCTAATCAATGATGAAAAAGTCAACTAAAAGTAGCTTTCCCTTCCCCAACTGTCCATTCTTCTTTCATTTGTTACTTTTTGTACCAGATGACCTTGCTGTTGTGGCCCCTAATATTAATGAATCCGTCAATGATGAGGGAAATATAAGGGAAATTAAAGGGAGATTAATTCTTCTTTTCTTGGTGAATTGGAAGGTTTGTAATTCCTCCAAACTATGTCACGAAACAACAGACTCGCTTTTAGTACCATTGAGGGCGTCTGTTTTCTGGTATAGTTAGGATGAATCGGTAGCCTTCCAATATTACCAATAAGAGAATCTCCCCCTACAGTATACTAGTGTAAATAAGTGTACAGTACAGTGTTGGTAAATCTGGAGCAAATGATTCCTCCAAACTGTTCCAAGCAACAAGCCACCATTATTTTTGTTAATCTGGTCCTGTTTCCTGGCATACTTTGGAGGAATCAAAACTCGACGATTTACCAAATGTAGGATACAAACTTTAACCAATCCTTCTTTGTCATTTGGCCTAATTTTCTGTGCATCTTTATTTTGATATACAGTAAAAAGCACTACACTACAGTACAGTTGTGGACATAAGTTTTAATTAATACACATATGAATAACAAATTGCTGTCTAATAAATATGTTTTCATATGATGTTACTGTTTTGAAGAGTGAGTCAGTATCAGTAGCTGCTTGTAGTAAATTAGAAGACGGTACATACAGTATTTTTTCCTGTGTGTGTGTGTGTGTGTGTGTTGAGTAGCTGCTTTTAGTAAATTAGAAGATCGCATTTTTTTTTTCTATACCTCAACCTCGGGACTGTAGGCTGTCAGTAGCCCGTGACTCTTGCGAAGCTCCGAGATTATTGGGTGTCTCACCAGATGAGACAGTGGAGCTTCGTGGTGATGTTGGTACCTGTGCGTGTGTGTGTAGTAAATTCTAATTATATATATATATATATATTTCAATTTATACATGCATGACCTGCCAACACCCCATGCACCACAAATACACGTAGCTTCCTAAGCAGACGACATGACACTTACATGTACACACAGAAATTCAGACACAGCCATACACTCACTTCCTCCAACCCTACCTAAACACACTTAATGCCTGGTTCACCACAAACAGACTTTAAATAGCACCCACCAAGTCAACTGTCACCCTTCTCACCAACTGGAACGCAGAACATCGCTACACACCACACCTCACCATAAACAACACACCTATACCACACACACACACACACAAAATACTTGGCATAACATACAACACATCCATGACATTCAAACAACATATCACAATCATAAAAAATAAATGCATGCAAAGACTTAAAGCCCTCAGATCACTCGCCAGCACAACATTTGGACTCAACAAAGAAACCACAACCACAGTGTACAAACAATATATATTCGATCAGTAATGGATTATGCAAGCCCTGCCTGGGCCTCAAACCTCACTGAGACTCATCACAACACCCTTGAGACCATACAGAATAGAGCCCTAAAGATAATCACAGGCTGCACAGCTACCACACCTACAGACCACCTTCACCAAGAAACCTAAATCTTCAAGATCAAGGACCACCTTGACATGAGAGACACACAAACACTTGCTGCAGCCTCCACAAACCCACACCATCCACTACACTACATGGTAAAACACCCAGAGAAGCCAAGGGACATCAAAACAACACCCAATAAAGGATATCATGCATAAATTCTATCATTAAAAGGGGCTTTCACTTCAACTGTCCCTGTTTTTTAATTTATTACCTTTTGTGATTACTGTCACAAGTTCCTTCTTGCTCGGGCGCCATATGACCTCGCTGTTGCGGCGCCTAATATCAATCAATCAATCGTTATCTTTTCCAGGATACAGTAGAGGTGGAGCTGGACACAAGCCAGCTAACTGACTCCCTAAGTAGTGTGAATGTGAGGATGAACGTGACAGCTCAGGGGCTAGAGGTATCACCCCATGACACTCATCAGAGCCTAACGCTCGCCCTGGCAGCTGAAGCCAGTGTCAAACTACACGGGTGAGATATAATCTGTATTACTGTAGAATCCCAGTGTTTCCCAACCCTGGGGTCGCCAAGCACTCATGCTATAAATATAGTGAATTCCCCTTTCAGAGAGGTTTTCAGTATGTTTATAGCATATATATACTGAAAACTAATACTTGTTCTTTGCTAAAACAGCCTACACCTACAGTCAGTAATGTCGTTATATATATTACTTACATAGAGGGTATTTAGTGTATTAAACCAGTGCTGTCACAGTTGTGGCTGGAGGAGCATGAATAGGGTCACCTGAAAAAAAAGGTTGGAGAATTCTGCTGTAGACCCTTCATACACCATTGATATATATTAGTTGAGAGTAACGCTGATAACGCTCACTAAGCAATTGTGTACAGAAACCCACATTATTATACACCAAACTATGGCTTTTTTTCCACTCTATTTGGTTATACATAAAATATTAAACAATAAAAAAACAACCACACAAACCTTGATTAACATCATACAAAACTAAAATGATTTCGAACATGTGTAGTAAAATATATGGAGGTAAATGAGTCCTTCAAATATTGCCATTAAACAACACTTCATTTTACATTTAATCCCTCATTGAAGACCATTAGATATCTTCCCAGGCTTATGTTATGGACGTGTGAGTTAAGGGAATTGAGATTTATGGGATTCTATATTCTACCTGACTAGCACATTGGACCATTACAAAAAAAAATCAGCTGTTTAAAACATCTGTCTGCTAGGTTGTGATTATTTCTTGCTATATTTTTCTATTTAGTCCAGGTGGAGAAAAGGAAGCGTGCGACCCTTAAAGTCATGCAGATACTAAAATGAATTTGAAATTTGTGCATGTGTTAAAACAATTATGGGACATTTTCAGCTAAGGGACAAATTGATTCCCCATTTAGTCCCTCAAATCGATAATGATATTGCATTACAGTCAGCCCTTGATATAATATGAATGAATTTAGCTCATATATCCTTTTTACACAGGCTCAGTAAATCCCTTAGTTAGCCTGTATGATAATGAATAACAGAGCAGAGGTCTTGGTAAACATTTGATGATCTTCAGGAGGGACTGGGTGTAAAATGAATTGGTGGATACAAGTATTTATTCATTGTATATCTAGGGTCTTCTGTATTATACTCGTTGATATTGCTCTGGGGGGCTGACTTTATTCTCTGTGAATACTAGCCATCCCCCACAGGGCCAGAATATTGTTGTAGGATCTGGTCACTTTCTAGTGGATTTGACGTACTATTGGCCACAAGTATTCGTACACCAGCTGTTATTTTCAAGGGTTTACAATATACAGAAAATGTAAAGCTTAATAACTACAACACAACGTTATTATTGTTTTTGTGGTTTTGCAGTAATCAAATTACTTTGTAGACCATTCACTGCAGTACTTCCAGATTATAGAATGAACTCTCTTACCAAATAGTCTTTGTAAGAATTCTTGTGGCCAAGCGTACAATGTCATGTGTTCTCTCTCTCTGTTCTCAGATATTCGTACGAGGAAGAGCTTCGTTACCGCCTGGATCAACATGGGAACCTAGACTCTAATGAAACCCAGAGTGTACAGCATTCATTTAGTGTAAGTACAAGGACTCTATGATTGTGTTTGAGACTTGGTGGCTTCTGATTCCTCCTGACTACGAGTATGCCACAACACAAGCTCCTTCAGTATGGGTGAGGTTTCATGGCAATGTTTGAAGGACTTAGTAACCTCCAATTTTCTGAGTACATCACGGTGGCCTGACTAAAAGAGATTTTCACTTCTCCAACTGTCCCTTTTTATTCATCTGTTACTTTTTGGGCTTACTGTGTCTCCTTTCAATCACCTTTTTCCTCGGGCGCCACATTAACTCGCTGTTGCGGCGCTAAATATCAATCAATTAATCCAAAGTATGCCAGGAAACAACAGGATCAGAAGAGCAAAAATTACGTGTATATTGTTTTAGCATTTTTTGAGATAATGATTCCACCATTCAATTCCAGCCGATAGACCATCATAATTTTGTTAATTCAGTCCTGTTTCCTGAAATACTTTAGAGGAATCAAGACGCTCTACTGAACCAAAAATTATGCGATAAAATAAGAACTCATATAATTAAGGAGGTAATACACTTTTAGTACATTGAAGTGCTTTCATTCCTCCAAAATATGTCAGGAAACCGGACCAGATAAACAAAGATAATGGTGGCCTGTTGCTTAGAATAGTTTGGATGAATCTATTGCTCCAGATTTACCAACACTGTACTACCCCCTTAATTAAGGACATGATCTCTCTTACCTCTGTTTCCCAATACTATAATGTGCATCATTATAATTAGGTATGTTTAAAAGAAATAATTAGCAATGGTAAAGAAAGGATACAGTAATAAACGTAGAGCAAGAATAAGTTAATTAGAAGAATGGTTAAAATATGTAAAAATAGATGAAGAATAAGTAAAGTAGAAGAATGATTAAAATATGTTTAAACAAATTATTATGATGATAGAGGGTGTGTTTTGATGATAAGCTACAGTAACAAAAATAGAATAAGAATAAGTAGCCTACGGTAGAAGAACAACTAGAACCATCAGATCAGATCACCTCGAAAAAAAAAAAAAAAAAACAGGATCCTATTATTAAACTTTCGTCTTCAATGAAAATGCGTTTCTTTGCATTACGAGGGTAGGATAGTATGGTGTTGGTAATATTGGATCAACTGATTCCTCCAAACTGTTCCAAGCAACAGGCCACCATTATCGTTGTTCATCTGGTTCCGTTTCCTGGCATATTTTGGAGAAACCAAGGCTCTTTCTTATTCATTTTTTTTACAGCAATCAAACAGTTCCATAATAAAATAAAATTATCACACAGAAAATTATATCTTTTTTTTTTTTTTTTTTTTTTTTTTTACACTAGCTATTAAATTAATTCCATGATAAAGTAAAACTTTGCAGACAAAATTATCTTTATTTTGATACTTTTTTGAATGGCAACTATTAAATCAAATATAATTCTCTAACAGAAAATTATTTTTATTACCATGGTGAGAATTTCATGTGATTGAATGGGGGAATGGATGTGCCTAAGTGTTCCCCATTTCATTGGGTATTCTGTCTTCTTCTCTATTCTCCTTACTTATTTTACTCCTAGTACTAAAACCCTTTGAAAACAGTGAAATGGGGTATTGTCATATTGTTGATGATAATAAAACAGTAATAATACTGTAGTTATTTGTCTCATATTTTCTTGTCAAATTACTACTGTTATTTAGAATGCCCCTGCTCCTTCCATTACTTCTCCAGCCATAGTTTTACCACCAGCGAGTCCTTTCCTGCAATGTGTAACAACCAGACCTATGGAAGTGGTATTCCCATCGCCCATCATTCTTGTGATGGTGTAGTCTGCCTGGTATCCCCTACGATACCGGGGAGAAGTGAGGATCGGGGACCCCACTCTCTAACCATGACCCCACCAAAGGTTCAAATAGCCTCGGTGCTGGACCCCTTGCCTGTCAGGGGTCTTGTACTGGCACTAGAGCCTCTATAGCCCCTTGAAAAACAAAGGGAAATGGGGTATTGATGATGATGATAATGTAGCACTCAGTTGGCACTTTAATTGATTGTCAGGTTGTGAAGGAGGGTTCCACACCAGTGAGGCAAGTGTTGCTGGACATCAACATTCCAGTCAGGTTCCAAAATGGACAAACCTTTACCTCAATCTTCTACCCAACTGTAAGTACCTATACTATACTAACCTATACTGTAAGTACCTATACTGTAAGTACCTATACTGTAAGTACAACGTACCTATACTGTACTAACCTATATTATAATCAAGTAGACTGGGATTATGACTATGTATTGTTTTCCTTCTACTCTGTCTTCTGCCATCTATCTGTAGCTCGTGAGTCATAATGACATTCTATTGCATACAAATAGATAATCTTAGTACTAATAATCAATTCACCCATCACAAGAATACAAACTCCTCTTTACTTAAACAATTGAGGGGGGAAGTCCTTGTTGACTACCCCCATCCTGGAGGGGGAATCGAATACCTCCCCAGTATTATTGGAATAATTATCAAGCCCTTATTATTTATGTTTTTACTCATGTTTCCCTGGAAAAATTATCAAGCTGTTAATAATTATGTTTTAATTAACACAAGATATTTATGTATTCCCGGAATAATAATCAAGTAGTTAATTCTTATGTTTTAACACCCCAGGTACTTTTCATGGGACAACCAGTTCAATGCCAGCTACAAGGGGCCAACTTTACCATTGAAGACAGTGACGCTGAAACCATGAACAGTGTTGATGATGCTCCTTTACCTTCATCGTGAGTAGCTTCTTTCTTTTCTGAGCTGGAGGGCACGATTACCTCCCCCGTATCCCTGCTTGTCGTTAAAGGCGACGTAAGGGGCTTGCACTTCCCAACAGTCTCTTTATTTCATTTGTTACCTCTTGTGCTTACTGTCCTACTTCTCAATCACCTTCTTCGTCGGGCGCCATATGACCCCGCTGTTGCGGCGCCTAATATCAATCAATCAATCCCTTTCTGAGCCTGTGTGAATGTGTTTGTGTATGTTGTTAGTAGCCAATTGATGATGTTCTTTCTTAATTGTGAGGAACTTCTTTTCTTCCTGTGGTATGTGTGAATATGTTTGTGTGTGTTGCCAGGGGCACTATAGCCATCTCCTGTCTTGACATTGACTACACCATGCTAAGAGAGGTTCTTTGGTACATAAACCAGCTGTAGCTTCATATGACAAAGGTGCATCACAAAATGACCATAAGTATAATACAGCAAATCTAAGCAGTTTTATTTTACAGTACAGGACCGGTATATGTATATGGCAGAAAGTATTTATTGTTATGAGTACTTAGCTGTCTAAATAAGGATGTGAAGGAAATCCTTTACCTTGTATACGTACATCTTTTGACTGAACCTAACTTAGTACATGCTTGCACTCCTTTTTGTGTGTCTGGACTGTAATGCTGTTCCATTCAGTTCTTCCATTTGAGTTTTGTTGGCAGGATTACACTAAAATTTAATGTTATCTGTGGGTTATTATGAACATTTTAGCAAAGATTGGCCTCATGACTGGCAAGATGTTACAGTATTAAATTTTGAAAGAAATCTATATCTTTTGTCGGGTCCAGGATTTTTTTTTTTTTTTTTTTTTTTTTTTTTTAGGGTGAAATATTGGTGGATTTTCCTTAAACTTTGAAAACTATTAGTGGCGGAAGAGTCGATGCTAGTCCATATGCAAGAACATCCAGGTGTTGACGATGGTGTGTGGTACCAGTACGACGACTTCATATACAAACAACAAAGCCATCGTACCGGTACCACGCATTCGTCAACACCACCAATGTTCTTGCATACGGCCCATTGCTCAGCTGTGTTGTAAGTCTATTCAGAATTATTACATTGGTATAATGAATGTAGCCTACAGGTGTGGACAATAATAATTATACACATTGGGGTGACTCATGTCATCTTCAACCCTCTGTTCGTTAGCTGAGAAACGTTCCAATAAATAGGTTAGCTTAGGTTACAAGCACCAGCTTCTAATTCATTACACGCACACACACACACACACTATTAAAAAAAATATCATACGAAAACATGAGAACATTAGTCAACGATTGTTTGAGATATTCATAAATGTTTTGAACTTATGTCCACGACTGTACTGTACTGTTATGCAACACAACAGTGGTGGTGGTGATGGTAGTGGTCAACGCAACAAGAGATCATCCACCTTAAGGGAACCCGAGAAACCTATGATGGGAGACAGTGCACTGGATCTCACCTGTTCTGAAGGACTGGTGGAATGTGCCCAACTAAAGTGCCGGCTTGGTCCCTGGCCCGGTGTCTCCAGTGTGGCAGAGATTGCAGTTAAGCTAAGCTTCAACTTCACTGTTTTGGGTGAGTGTCATAATTATTATATGATTGAAGGGTGTACAGTTGGCCACAGGAATTGCTACACAGTCTATATGTAAAGAGAGGCCATTCATTATTCAGGGAGTACTGCAAAGTGACTCTGTGATTGCAAAGCATCAAACCTCATACCTGTAATGATTTCCCAGTCAGTAAATATACACACAGTAACTCAACTTAATTTAGAAGTACTGTAGTATATAGCTGACACATGAGACAGAGTAATGTGTGTTTGGCCTGTGGGTGATTTAATACTAATACCAATATGAGCATCAGGCCAGAGGTCAGTTTTATGTAGAAGGACTATAGTGTGTTTGTTTATATTGTGTACAGTAAGTAGGTGGAGAGTATGTTGGAGTATTCTATTGGCAACTAACCCATAGGCAGAACCATACTGCAACATAACACTGTTTATATTCTCAGCAAAACACAAGAGTATCACCAACATGGGAGCATTTAGGGTGAACTATATTGCAACATTACATTATTGATATTCTCAGCAAAATACAAAAGTATCACTAACATGTGAGCTTTTTTTGAGGTTGAACCATATTGAAACATACTGTAACTATATATATATTCTCAGCAAAACACAAGAGTATCACCAACATGGGAGCATTCTTCCAGACTTCAGCCACAGCTTCCATTCACTCCCTCCACTCTGATCTGGCCTTCACTGGTAACAGGTAAGTCTTTGACGATACATTTTCAATCCTGTTCGGGCGTCATATGACCTCGCTGTTGCGGCGCCAAAAATCAATCAGTCGATACATTTTCAAATATCATTGTATTCTCATTCTATACATCTTTTCATATAATATTTGATGTTGGTATTATTTCAAGGGTTTGGGCCCAGTCTTCAGTTCATAGTACAGTTGTAATCATCCATAGCACCAGTGAAAAACAAGGCAATACTGTATATATGTGTGTAATGTACAAAGAGGGTTTACTGTACACATATTCATTACAAACAGTGCAACAACAGCAGGAAACTAGGGATTATTGTATTTCTTTCTCAGGTGTTCCTCGATCCTTTCCTTCTGACTAAAAGGGGCTTTCACTTCTCCAACTCTCTTTCATCTGTTACCTTTTGTGATTACTGTCCCACCTCACAATCACTTTCTTCCTTGGGTGCCATATGACCTTGCTGTTGCGGTGCCTATGAACAATCAATCAATCAATCAACCAACCAACCCACCTCTTAATCATCTTCTTCCCCGGGTGCCATATGACCTCGCTGTTGCAGTGCCAATTATCAATCAATCAATCAATCAATCAACCAACCCACCTCTTAATCATCTTCTTCCTCGAGTGCCATATGACCTCGCTGTTGCGGTGCCTATTATCAATCAATCAATCAATCAACCAACCAACCCACCTCTTAATCATCTTCTTCCTCGGGTGCCATATGACCTCGCTGTTGCGGTGCCTATTATCAATCAATCAATCAATCAATCAATTAATCAACCAATCACTCCACCAGAACTGCCATGGGAATTATCAGCACACATCTCCAACCAGTGAGTCAAGTGGGGTCTACAATTGCTTGGTGGATTATCCTGCTTGCTGTAGTGGGTGGAATATTACTCCTAGCTCTTCTGGCTTGGGGAATGTACAAGGTAAGATCCTATATTATTATACTGTATTATAAAACAGCACCAGACCATTGCCAAAAATACACATATATTCTTTAACATACTGTATGTCCTTTTAACATAGGCTCAGTAAATATCTTATAATTTTACAGTCGGCCCTCGATATAAGATTATTGAATTTAGCAAATGTATCCTTTTAATACAGGCTCAGTAAATCACTTAGTCAGTATGGTAATTAATAACACAAGAATTAATAACAAAAGACTGAGTATATTAGTAATAAAGGTGTGGATACAAGTAGTTATTCATTGTATATTTAGGGTCTACAATACAGCAAAAGTACCTCTTCTTACGGTGTTGTTCCTTATAAATTGTAACAGTTGCATTATGACCCTCACAGCAAGCCAGAATTCTTAAGGGGATAGTATACTTTTGATACATTGGTGTGCCTTGATTCCTGCAAAGTAAGCCAGGAAACAGGACCAGATGAATAAAGAGAATGGAGGCGTGTTGCATGGAATACACGTAGTTTGGAGGAATCAGTTGCTCCAAATTTATAAAATACTATACTACTCCATTAATCACTTTTGAGAATAGGACTAAAGAAATCCGTCTCTGAATGATGAGATATATGATATATATTTGTGTGAATTTCATATGGGTTTGGTGCCCCTGGGTTAGGGATGGGTGGGGGAGGGGGAGCTACAAATACCTCCCCAGTATCCTTGCTTGTCGTAAAAGGCGACGAAAAGGGGCAAAGGGGCTTTCACTTCTCCAACTGTCCCTTATTTTTCATTTGTCCCACTTCTCAATCACCTTCTTCCTCGGCCGACATATGACCTCGCTGATGAGGTGCCTAATATCAATCAATCATTATACTGTTTTCTACCCTCAGGCTGGATTCTTCAGGCGCAAGAAACTAGAGGAAATGAAAGCTTTAAAGGACGAGGATACATTGGATAATAAATCTGGGAAATGATCAATGAGGTATATATAATGAGTTGTACCTTCGGGCTGTATGCAACAACATTGATAGTGTTGACGATCGATAGCCTGGTAACAGTACGACGACTCCAATGACACACTACAGAGCCATCGTACCGGTACTACACCATCGTCAACATCACCATGGATGTTCTTGCATATAGCCCTTCATTCCACACAGTGGGTTATAGGCATAAAGTATTTGTGTGTAATTATAATTATACTATGTACAGTGGTGGACTACGGTTCAATACACATATGGATAACTCAAACAATGTTCTCTTTCATGATATTTCTGCAATTCTTTACATATATTTACTCATTTCAATATCCCACCATGTAACAAATAACTTCATGGCCTTTAGCGGCAACGTTCCCCAGAGTGTTGGGGCTTGTACTAAACGTAAATCAAGAACTTAAAAAAAAAAAAAAAAGTTTTCACGTTCTCATTATGATGTTATTGTTTTGAATAATGAGTCAGTAGCTGTTTGTAGTAATTTAGAAGATGGTACTTAACCTATTTAATGGAAAGTTTCTCAGCTAAGGAACAGAGGGAAGCTGTCAAACGTTTACATGAGTCACACCAATGTGGATGATTATTATTGTCCACGACTGTACTGTAAAAAGATGTCTCGGCTCAAATGCACAATACAAGGTTGAAGACATTTGTTTGTTTGCAGTACAGGATTATTTTACTATTTTGGAATGTTACTGTGTAAGTGAAATGTCACTCTATGTATTGTTAGAAATGTGTATAAACAATTAAAGCAATCATACCAGTCATTCAAATGGTGTATATAGAAGCATGCATATTGAATAAACAAAATAATCAAATGATGTTAAAGATTATACTTATGCTTCATTTCTATTTTATGATTTGCATAATTAAACTTTGAAAATGATTTTTTATATTTTCAACTCTGAGTGCAGTAATAATGTTTATCCTGATATGATTTTTTCAGTACTTGTATATGTGATTCTAATATACAAATGCTACCTGATAGTAATGGAAGTAATATTTAAAATGGTAGTACTGTATGTGTACGTGATCAGTTTCCTATTCTTTCCCTCATTTCCAAAAATTGCATTTATATTATAACATATTTTACAATTACACGCATGCTAAAATTTGATTCTATAATACAAATGTTTCCTGATAGTAAGGATGAAAAAATATTCTAAAATTGCAGTGCGTGAAGGTGATCCATCAGTTTCCTACACTCTCCCTCTGTACCAACAATAACAATTATAAGTAATAAAACCCACACTGGTCGACGAAATATTTTTATTCCAGACGTTTCGGCGACCTCTGTCGCCGAAATACAGGTTAAGAGTGGTATGTACACTCGATCAAAAAAGTATCGCGCATTTCCCTCGTGAAACATTCTGACACCTAAGACGATGGCTACTGAAAACGAGCTTGTTTATCATGAGCTGTAGCGATCATTTACAGAACCATCGGACCCCACTTGCGCGATACTTTTTTGATCCAGTGTACGTACATCCATTACTTTCCAGTGAGTTTATATACACTCCGTATTTCGTTTACCAGTGTGGGTTTTATTACTTATATTCGTGATCACGTTAGTGTGATTTTCCACCCAATAGCAATTATATTATATTTTAGGATCGCACTAACGCCTAAATGAATTTCAAACTATATCTTTGTATTCAGTGTGGCAATAAAGTTATCTTTGTTCTCTTATCTTGCCTTGCATCCATTAAACCTACCTCTCAGTGTTTACACATTTTATTTTTTATGATTTCAAAACAGTGTGGGTTGTTTATGGAAAGTGGAAACGTAACTGAGTGTGGGGAGAAGGGGAGGTGCGTATGTCGGGGGGTGCTTGAGTGAAGTGTAGTGACCCAAGCACCAGGATTTCCCATTTTCCATGTACAGTGCCGGACTAATGTTCTGTCCCGCAGCCAATCCACAGTGCACCAGCCTTCTGAACCACTTCAGGCTCGGACAACGAAACACCAGATTGATTTTTAGATTCAGATCATGAGACGGCACATGGTAATGAAGGAATGGTGGAATCCCTAAATAAGACATTAGGTGAAGTGATTGACACTGAGGGAGGCTGGACCATACAGTGACGGAATCTTAATATTGTCATGATTATTATATTGTTAATTACCTGATGTTGTCATTTACCTTTATTGTTATTATAATTCAACGAAGAGTAGGTGTTTCTATTTCAAATATATACTAAGGTATAAATAAAGCTTATGATTCATATTTAATCATATATAATGAACGAGGGAATAATTCTATGGGAATAATTCTATAAACATAGGTGGTAATAAATTATGGATAGTTTCAACCGTTTTTTGTTTTCACTAGATTGAAACTAAAATTCCAGGATGGTTTGTTCAAATAATATCATAATATATCGAAGGTATAAAATGTATAACAACATTAAGCCAAAGAAGAAAACCGAAAATAAGCTTTATGCATGCATCCGTTAGGCTCAAAGTCCGGTGACTTTGCATCAGCTCGTTTTCCTAAAAAGATGCTTCACAATTCAACTGATCAAACCATCTTGGAGTTCACTGGCATCCCTGTGTTCACCCATTCCTTCATCACCGTGGGCCGTCTCTTAATCTGAATCCGAAGATTAATCTGGTGTTTCGTTGTCCGAGCCTGAAGTAGTTCAGAAGGTGGGTGTACTGTGGCTGGTTGTGGGACAGAACATTAGTCAGGCACTGTACCACCTAGGCTAGCCGCTCACCTTCCCCTACCGACGCTAGCAGGCTGAGGCTCACTTAGCTTCTGGTCCACATTATGCGTCCAGACTTTGTTCAGTCCAGACCTCGTCCTCTCTGTGCACAGCGACAACAGATACCAGTACTGTCCGTGGAGTTACCTTGGTGTACCGAGGCCTCTTACCGGCAGTACTCTGTTGTCTCTTTGCCTTGGTAAAGTAAAAAGTAAAGTAAATTTGCAGCGTTTTGCTGTGCTGCACCTTCAGTGTTTGGGTTTTTGCTGGAGGACAACCAGTAGTTTATGGTAGATAGTAGTTAGTTGTTCCCCACACCAGACCCGCAGCACTCACTGCCTCAGGGGAAACCCTGTGGTAGGGGGGCCCAGTAGTCTGGTGCGTCATTTGGGCACCTCTTTTTCTTAAATTACTTTTTCTTCCATATTTTCCGTGCGACCTCCTGGGCCTACGGTTGTCTCTTGGCTGAGCAACGGTATTCGCTTGGGAGGTGGTTTCCTACTACACCACCCCTCGCATTAGGCAGGTTCGGTGGTGGGGAAGTTCCTTCCGCACAAACTCCGATCCCTTAGCTGGTACTGGAGAACGCCGCCAGGCTACCACAAGGGGGGGCGAGTAAAGGCCACTTTTATTCCCTAAATTATTGTCCATTTTGTGGGGATGATACAATAGTTAAGGGAGTTAGGTTGGTGTGCTAGGAGAGGGGTCGGATGTAGTCCGATGCCCCGGATGGATATTTCCCCGACTAGCTTCCCTCCTCCTCAAGGAGGGAGGTTAACGACCAAGGACCAAACTAGGACAACGGCTGACAATAATGGAACCCCTACGGCAGACAGACAACGACTATTTGATATTAAAATTCCTCCTATGAATGCTCGTTATGTAAATATTAGAAGTGTAGATTCGTAGCAAGTATCTCTCTCTATGAAAATTAGACCGTAAACTAATTATGACACACGAATCCTTGTAAATGATCTTCTCACAACTGTGAGTGTAAGAAATATATACATACGGTATATAATATATAGTACACTAAACGTACGATAACTCCATTTATCTATCAGAAACACAGAGTTTTCTCGGTATTCGCGTTATCATATTTGTGAAATTTACCAATCCAATTCCGTCTATGCTTTCATATATATTGATCTGGTTAATACAAGGCGAGATTGGATTTTGGGTTAGTTAAATGGAGTCATCTTATATTTAGTGTTCAATTATTTACGCTGCCACAAAAGGCCACCAACATAATAATAGTAATAATAATAATAATAATGATAATAATAATAGCAATAAGAGGGTGCAGTTATTGCGCGAGTAGCGAAACAGTGCGAGAGAGTGAAGAGGAGGACGGTGTGGTAGCGAAGATTTGAGCGAGTTACCCCTTGATGAAACTGGCAGCCAGGCCATTTTCGCGGCTGGTGCGATAGTGGGGTACAGTTCATGAATATGCTTCCCGCCTCCTTTCCCTGTCTGCCCTACTTCAGTCACCCCCTATTTTCCTCCGCTTTCTGTGTTCTCCCTACTCTCTACTTCGCCCCTGCCTCACCTTACCACGGTCTACCGTGCACCTTACCACCGGTCGCCTTATACGCCCCCATTCAAGGCCCAGTTAGTTAGTTAGTTAGTTTATTGACAAAATGAACAAGTAAAAAGCATGATTTCTTTCAATATATACACCAATTTTGTCCAATACATTGCCATTCGTGGTAAGCATAACAAATTGATAATACATCATTCGCCAAAAGACCAGAAATACAAATAATGATATCTTAGACTTTAACATTCTTATTCAATGCATTCAAGGTAAACGTAACACATAATACACCAAATCACAAATAACACAGGCGAAACATTTGATATATTTGCTCGAATACCCACTAAGTCTATAATTTTCTTTATTTATATATTTTCAACACATGGTGAACATAATTACACTCTTCTTTTAAGTGCACAATGTCTCCAAAAAGCTGGGTTACACTCGTGAAATTCAAACAATCAAACTTTCTCCGATACTCCGCTGACATAGGACATTCTATCAAGACATGCGCTTTAGTCTGTATTTTGTTTAGGTTACACTAATACAACCTTAGTTGTGGCGGGGTTCGACTCCACCTACAAGTCTCTATTCTCAGATCGTGACTCATCACACGAATCCTTGTAAATGATCTTCTCAAGTAATCTGGAATATATTCTTTAGACACATATATATCATGTACAGTCAGAAGAGGATTTACCTCCCTCCTATAAGTAACAAGTTTGATGGCACTGTCTGACTTATTTCTTATAATTTCACGTATGAGTTGTACAGCTCCGGACAGATCAAGGGTCTACACTTCTTCTACCAGCAACTTGGTTTGGGCTTGGTCGGATCTGGTAACAGTTGCAGGCGGAGGGAGGGGGGATGTTAGTGGGAGAGGAGGAGAGAAATGTGGGCGGAGCTATATAGGAGGGTAACGAATGATCAGGTAGAGAAGCCGTGTGTCAGGGGAAATGAATGAAACATACACTGTGAACGGTATCGAATCACCAATAGTTTAAAGCAGGGTTCTTCAATCTTTTTCAGTCGTGACCCAGTTTTTACTATGACATTATTTTCGCGACCCATACAAAAAGATATTTTACAAATGATCAGAATTATCAACCTAAGAAAATACAAGGCCAGACGCTGAAAAATAATATTTATGATTAAAAGGCATTCTAACCAGAATTATAAACACTGCCTCACCTACCCTCCCTCTCTCTCTCACACACTCATTCAAGAAGGCTAATATTTGTGCAATGATTTTGTTTTATTTATAATTAAACATATGAATATTCGATTATAAAAATATGTTAGGTGGATTCATGTATGAACTTCATATTTATTTTATTGTCACGAACATTATTATTCTATTTTATTCATGTATTTATTTTTGTGAGCCTGCGACGCAGTTTGGAGGAATTCGGGACCCGTAATTTGAAGAACCCTGGTTTAAAGAAGTTCATACTGCATTAACGTAGGTGGATATAGGAGAGAAGAAATGTGATGATTTGAGGCGAGGGTGAGGGGGAAGAGGGTAAGAAAAATGAAGGTGGCCGAGTGGTTAGTGTTCTGGACTCGTAACCTGGAGGTCTGGAGATCGATCCTCTCAGGTGAGGGCCTGAGAATATTTACTCTTCCGATTTGAGTTTGAGGCACTAACTATAAGGTCACCGAACGTCGTATAACACCCTCGCTGGTACCATAACAGCTGCAGTATTTGGGAATTACCCTCACTTCCCTCCCTCTGTGACTGGGTACCAGTTCGGAAGCCGTGACGTGTGTGTGTGTGAGTAGCAGTTGACCTGGGCCACGGTAACGGGCTTGATTAAGCCTATGTCCAGTGTCGAAAGATAAAAAAAAAAAAAATATATATATATAATTAGAATATCTGTTACATTATGTCCTTTAAATAAAGGCACTGCCTTTTGTTCACCATCGTAGTGGGATAGACTACTGAATATATATTATCCTTTGGATATTAGACAGGTATCCCTGTATTCCTTTTATCCCTCGTGCTTACCCCGTAGGGGAGTATTGCCTGTAATGATGTGGGCAATACTTTAAGGGTTTTGGCGCCCCTTCGGCCACAGCCACTAGCTTACATTTCTTCAACTGTCCCTCCTTTCTTCCTATTTCCTTCTTGCTTGCTGTCACACCTCTCTATCACCTTTTCCTGGTGCTAAATGACCTCGCTGTTGCGCCACCTAATATCAATAAAATCCCTCGTGCTTGTAGTCCACCCTATTTATCACCTTCTCCCAAGCCCAGCTGCTTTTTTTTTTCTTTTTTTTTCTTTTTTTTTGCAAAAGACGGTTTAATTTTCTAACATTTTTAATAATCATATTTGTCAGCAAATTCATTAAGCTATTTACCAGGATTTTTTCTTCTAAACATGCATTTAAAAATAATCGATGTTAAACTTGAATAGGCGCCGCTATATGGCGTTTTCAATAAATTTGGTCTAATTTTATGCATAGGCTATATATATTACAGTATCTCTCAAGTAACTGGCAACCTTACACATCCTCCCTACTGTCTAATCCCTCTCTCGCTTATCCTTCTCTCCTTTCTTACCGTTTATCTTTTCTTTCTCATATTTTAAACCTTCTCATTCGTTCTTAAACAGTTTTAATGACATAGGCCTTTCTCCCCTATCACTTATAGTCCAATTATATGATTCGAAAAACTCGTTGTTGATCGCATTTTGGTTCTCAATATGTAGAGGTTGATTGATTGATTGATATTAGGCGCCGCAACAGCGAGGTCATATAGCGCCAGAAAACGGTGATAGAGAGGCAAGACAGCAAGAAGGAAGGAAATAGAAAGAAAAGAGGGATAGTTGAAGAACTAAAAGCTAGTGGCTGGGGCCGAAGGGGCGCCAAAACCCTTAAAGTATTGCCCACATCACTATTCGACGATATTCCCCCAGCACTAACTCAGCATCCCTCGTATGAAATTCTCAAAGACGCCATCGTAACATCTCACGGGATGTCGGAGCACCAATACATGAGGGCCCTGGAGGACGTCCAGCTGGAGGGGCGCCGCCCGTCAGCCCTGTTAATACACATGCAGCAACTGAACCAGAAGGCGGCCAACCCTTTCACAGAAGCTGTCCTCAGAAGCCGTCTCACCAGGTTACTACCCCCTTCAATACAGTTGCACCTCCAAGCACAGCAAGACCTTCCATTACAAACATACGCCCAACTCGCTGACTCACTAATGGACACATTCGCAGCCAATTCTGGGGAATGGCAACATCAGCACATCACTGGCAACATCATTACCCCACCTACACCCGCCGCTCCACCGGCAGCGCTACCTCCACCACAACAACACATACCACCAACATCCACCCACCAATACAAACACCTACAACAGACACAACACCAGCAACTTGTACCATCACCACAACCAAACATGACTCTCCCTTCACAACACCTCCACACTCCACCTCACGCACACCCACACCAACCAACACCAACGTAATACCACCATCACACCACTCCCCAATCTCCTCAGCAACAACCTCTTCCTCTTTCCCAACAGCATTTCCTCATACCTTCTCCACAACAACCCGACCTACCGGTAACTCAACAACAACTTGACTCACTCGTTCAAAACTTCTATACCTTCCTACACAACCTACAACAACCGCCTACTCAACAATAACAACAACACTATGCCACACCTCCACCAGAGCCGCAACAACATTACGCCCCAACTCCATGCATACTACCGCCACTCCAGCGCCAGCCTCCTGCCACCACTCAGCAACTCTACGCGCCACCACCACGCATTCTGCTTCCACTCCAGCGACAATCTCTGTCTACCACGCCTCAGCAACAATGGCAACACACTCAAACGTGCGAGTACCACCAGAGGTTCGGAAGCAATGCGCAGAATTCTCCTTCTAGCCGCCAAACATCACGCCCCATGCAGGGAAACGAGTAAGGCAGTGGCAATACTAGTGCATTTGTCGCGGCTTCTAGCCGCTTAAATTGTATTTATTGGTTGTGAAACCAGCACAGCTGGATTGCTATGGAATACGCCCCTTCTCCAGCCCAGGCCCCGTATAGGCATAATCTGGGTTGGAAGGGTCTATTCCGTGACGACCATCAGAAGTAAATCAAAATTCAAATCTGGCGCTGTACTGATAGTGGAGCCACCTGGTGGTGGCGTGATGAGGTATTAAGCCCGCTGTCCGCTCGAAGGCAATCGGTCACTCCAATGAGAAAGAAAGTGAATGCCTGCCGCATCGGGAGGTGGGTGGGTCAGTCAAAGCTGTGCTGGTTTCACAACCAATAAATACAAATGCACTATTATTGGTATAGTGAAACCAGCACAGCTGGATTGCTATGCATGCGATGCGGTAGGTGGGAGGTGAGGTGGAGGCAATCACGTGCTAGTTAAGAGCGGTCGAGAGAGCGGAGAATCAGAAAGATAACCGAGCAGGGTGAGGTTGAAGCTAAAGCAACTTCCAACACTGGCTAGGGGACTAGCCGTCGTGGGAGTGTAGTAGCTTATCACATATAAACCGTAGACCATTCTGTTATAGACCAGAATTGATACTCAACTAAAGTTTTTATAGGCAGACTCGAGGGGTCGGGTCTAGGAGAGGAGGGGGGGGGTGACCCTGCACCCCCCTTCCTTTTTATTAAAGTTCTTTGAGCTAGGGCTATGGCCCCGGCTCAGGTAATGCGATCCCGAGGGGATGAAGGAGGACACAAGGATGCAGCCATCCTGTGTTTAATATATAAATATCCAGTCACTCACCCTAGTAAAGTAATTTTTTGGAGAATGAATACTCAAGAATTCCGTAACAATGTAATTTATTTAACCTGCACCATATGTACACACATGAGAGACATGGGGATGAGCATGAAGCTGTACATGATGGGGATGAAGTATGGGGTGATAGTGACGGGGCTTAAGTCGCCCGACCTTTTCTCTTCGGGCGGCCCCTCCCCCTCATGTGTCTCCCGTGGGGACCCTGGGGAATGGAGGGTGGAGTACCCATAGCCACACAGGGGGTAGGGGAGAGCGAGTGGAACAGATACCTCGTCCTGAAGGAGGAAGTGGAAGTCCAACCCCCCAAATCCCTAACCCTCACCACCGAGTGAGTCCTGAGGAAGGCGAGGGAGGCGGCCACGCCCCTAACGCTGTGAGCCCTCGGGGCGTGTCCGGGATCCCCGTTCTCTATCACTCGGCAGAGAAGGCGAGCAATTGACCTAGGGAAGAGAGGGTTACCGGACCTAGAGTTGTAGAAGAGGTGGTCCGGGGAAGCACCTCTCGTCGCCTCCACGTAAGCTGTAAAAGCGTGGACTGGGCAGAGGGGGTGGAAACTTCCATCCCTCAGGAACGAGGGTACTGCGAGAGGGCCAATCCTGTCGTCAGCCTGCTCGTTCTTAGCTAGAAAAGCAGGAAAGGGGGAGATAGTTAAGGAAGTAAGGTTAGGGCTTACGGAAGAAAAAGCTGTGTGACGGGTTAGGGCTGCCAACTGAGAGGCCCTGTACCCTGTAGCTAAGGCGAGCAGGAAGAGAGCTTTCTGGAGGAGGTGACAAACCTCCAGAGGGACCCCCTCGAAGGTCAGGTAGGAAAGGACGCGGTGAAGGGACCAGGAGGGAGTCTGGGCCCGGTGAGGTGCGGTCCCCACCCGAATCCCCATCCTCAGGAGAGAGAGAGGCCTCTCCGAAACCTTAATGTTAAAACCCAGGAGGAGGGGATCAGACAGGGCTGCGTGATGCGCAAGCACCGTCGCCGGGGCCCTGTTGGTGGAATCGGCGAGCCACGTGAGGAATTCCAGGACCGTGTCCTCCGAGATGACCATGGAGGGGTGTCTTCGCAAGAAGTCCTGGAATCTTTTCCAGCATGATTCGTACTTTCGCACCGACAACTGACGATGAGCCCTCAACATCTTGTCCACTGTCTCCTTAGTGAACCTTTTGCTGAGGACTCCCCGTAGAAACTCCAAGCGTGTAGTTTCAGTGACGCTTGGAGTGGTGCAGACAGGGTGCTGGAGAGGCACGCCGATCCCAACTGAAGAGGATGAGGGCACCACCGGGACAATTCTCCGAACCACGGCTGCGCTGGCCAGAGGGGGGCTATGAGGAGTACCCTCCCTCTGAATGTGCGCAGCTTTTTTTTTTTTTTTTTTTTTTTTTTTTTTTTTTTTTATATGTTCCGACACTGGACATAGGCTTCATCAAGCCCGTTACCGTGGCCCAGGCCAACTGTTACTCACACACACACACTTGAGGATCGCCTTCAGGAGGACTGACGTAGCTGGGGGTGGGAAGAGGTAGAGATACCCCCACCTGTTCCAGTCCTCTGTGAAGGCGTCCGGGCCTCCCGCCTCTGTTCTGGAAGAGAATGTTATGAACAGAGGAAGTAGGGCCGTGGATGGGGAGGCGAACAGGTCCACCTCCGGTGTCCCGTAGCGAAGGCAGAGACTCGAACACAAGGGGATGCAGTTGCCACTCGACTGACGTCCCCTTGAACCTGGATAGGGCGTCCGCCCAATCGTTCTCCCACCCTGGTACATAGCGGGCCGAGAGGTGAATGCACCTCTTGGCCGCTATCGCAAAAATCTGTTCTGACAGGGACAGGAGAATTTCTGACCGTGCGGTGCCCTGTTTCTGCAGGCACTGCACGGCCGCAACATTGTCCATATCGAAGCGAACGCCTAACCTGGCAAACTGTGGGTGTCTGTTGAGCCACTCCCTTGCTACCATCAACTCCCGGGCGTTGATGTGTAGTAGCCTCTCCTCTTCCTTCCATCCCCCGCACCGCTGATGTCCCGGGCAAGACTGATACCCCCAGCCTTTGTCCGATGCGTCTGTCACCACCGTGATCCCCGGGGGAGGGAACACCCAGGGGACCCGCTGACGCAGGGCACCGGGACGTAGCCAGGGGCGAAGGAGACGGTGGAGAGAGGGGACACTTGCCTGGGAAGGTCCCTGTGTGCGGGGGAAAGGTGGAGGTTTACCTCCCGCGTCAGCCTCCTGTGTTTCAGTTGTCCCAGGGGCATTGCAGGGGCCGCGAAATTTAGGGACCTGAGCAATGATTCCCACTGGTGGCGAAAGAAAGTACGGGAAAAATGCGCCTGGCGGACGTGGCGGAGGGTCCGGCGGGCGTTGTCTGGAGCGAGAGAGAGGGTGGCCGAAAGAGAGTCCCACTCTATTCCCAGCCAACACAGTTTGCGAGTGGGAGTGAGAGAGGACTTGGGGATGTTCAACAGGAACCCCATTTCCTCTAGCACTCCCCTCGCTACCCTGACGTTGTTTGCTACCTGCTCCTTGGAAGGGGCGTGAAGCAACCAATCGTCCAGGTACATGAGGGTGGGGAGGCCCGCCTCTGCCAGACGGGATGCCACCACCCTCACGAGCTTTGTGAAGACTCGAGGAGCTAAAGAAAGACCGAAAGGGAGCCTGGTAAACTGGAACGTCTTGGTCCCCACTTGGAAGGCCAGAAAACGGCGAAACCTGGGGTGGATCGGGACGTGCCAGTACGCATCCTTGAGATCCAGGGATGCTAACCAGTCTCCTTTCCTTAGAACTGTGCGGACCTGGGCAACCGAAACCATCTTGAAACGTAAGGTTTTCACAAATTTGTTTAGCTTGCTCAGGTCCATCACCAATCTCGTTTTTCCCTGGTCCTTTTTGGGGACCGTGAATAAACGAGAAAGAAAGACCCTCCCCGTCGCCCGCTCCACTACCCCTTTTTCCTGCATTTCTAACACATGCGGGACGACCGAAAGTGACACTTTGGTTGAGGCCGGAGGTAGACGTAGTGGCTGTAACGGGAAATGACAGGTGTCAGTGAGAGTACAGTTAATCCTAGCCCGGGACCCGAGGGACCCGGGGATGGTTGGAGGGTAGAATGATGGGCAGAGGCAGAGATTTTGACCGCAAAGGGAACTCTGATTTTGACCTAACGGGAACCCAAGGACGGGAGTAGGAATATGTCATATATCAGAACTGTCAGACTAGGAAAGTTAACCACCACAGTTACTCACTGGAACAGTTATCCAGGGCCAGGACAGGCCCTGTCGAATTACCCTTGCTGCCCAGCCGTGGGAGGGCCAGGCTGCTGACCACCCTGTGAGGCAGCCCAGAGTGGGACCCTCAAGTGGAGCGGTCCTTCTGGGAGGGGTGGGTGAAGGAGGACTTGGGTTTTTGGAAGGGCTTCGAGCCCTGCCCTCTCCCACGAAACGGCTGCTGGCCCCTCTGGGAGAACTTGTTGTGCGCTTTCGGGGGAGTGGGGTAAGAAGGCCTCGGTAGTCTGGAAGGCTGGGAGGGCCTTCGGGGCTGGTAGGCCGGTCTGGATGGCTGTGGGGCACATGGCCTACGTACAAACAGATTGATTAGGAAAAAAGGGGGGGACCGAATTTTCCTTCAATTTCACCTCCAGTGAAAAATAACTCAGGTAAAGAGATTAACGAGAGGTACTTACTTGGAGGTAGAAGGTTTTGGTTAGTTAATTACCGCTGGGAGAGAGGAGAAGATCGCGTCTGTCGCCGGTTGGTCGAAGAGGGCAGGGGACAGGGGGGCAGCTCGCACCACTCCCCTCTGTGCCATCTCCGGCGCAGATTTCGCAGCCGCCTGGCGGGCTGCCAGTCTCGCCTCGGCGAAGATCTTCGCCTCCTCCCGCATGTTGTGGGTCGCCATTGCCGCGACGCCCTCCATGATGGTGGCCATGGAAGAGAGGGTGTCACTGTAAGGGGTAAACAAGGAAAAAACCGAGCGAACCCGGGGATAAGGACCCGGGAGTAACAGAGAGACCCTCTACCCCGTATCCCTCAAGTAACACAACACTAGAAGTAAAGGTACTCACGCTAGCTGTAGACCCGACATCTCGTGGTAAGTGTTGGTGAGGGCGTTGAGGCAGTCCCTGATCAGAGCAGCGGCCGCCCCCGTGGAGATGGTGTGGGCCAACTCCAATCTGGCCACAGACTCTGCCTGCCGCAACTTACCGTCGGGCTCCTTTAGCTGATAGGGGACCGGAGGCTCCTTCTCCGTCTTCCACAGGCATTCCCTCAAACCCGGCGGGGCACGGGAATGAGGGAGGACGACGGGGAAAGACGGAGGAGGGGGTTTCCTGGCCGCGCTGTGCTTCTGGTGGTCCAGGGACTTAAGGAGAAGGGCTGGAATGTCCAGGTCCCCTTCGCCCTTATCCCCCGGGAAGTACGCGTCCGGGGAAAGGAGGACTGCCGTGTTCCCGTGGGAGCGGTCAATCCTCCACGCCTCGGACAACTGTAACTGGCTGTACTCCACCAGAAAACCCATCGCATCCAGGGTAGCCGCAGAGGATACTCTCGATGAAGTGGGTACAGGAGCTGAGATGGGGCGGACCTTGTAGAAGAGAAAAGAGTCGCCCTTCTCATCAGCCCCCCACTTCACCAGGACATCATCCCTCCGGGTCCACACGTCTGGTTGAGCTGTGTCCGGGGACCAAGCCACCAGTCTGCCATCCTCCGAAGAGTGGGTCCAGGAAGGAGGAAGGAGAGCCCAAGAGTAGGGAAGGTACCCGTCGCCCGCAGGAGGGGGAGACGGGGACGGAGGTGCGGAGGTAACCAACTCCTCAGCCACGTCCCCCGACGGAGACTCGAGTCCCGGAGATAAAGAAGGAACGGGAATGACTCCCATATCCCCGGGAGGACTAGCGCCCCCGACGGGAGCAGAAGCAGGAGGAGGGGCAAGGGTGAGAGAAGGAGCGGGCTCCGGAGCAACAGCCGGAGGCCGCGCGGCGGAAACCCCAGGAAAGGCGTGAGGTATAAGGGTATGGAAGATCTTCACGATCTTCATCGACGTGGGGCTTGCCTCCCCCCGCTTACCCTTGCGGGATTTGCGGACGGGCGAAGGAGAGTCACCCGACGAAGACGAAGAGGATGAAGAAGACGAAGACGAGGAGGAAGGAGAACGGCGACGAGCCCGGGACTTCTTGGAGTGGCGGGACCTTTTAGCCGATCGCTTGCGTCCTCTAGATCGACCCGAGGAGCCGGCTCTAGAAGGCGATGAAGCTGGAGGTTCCCTGCTGGGCCCTTGTACCGGTGAGGTAGTCGGGGGAACCAGCGCGACAGACTCGCTCGCTTCCCGGGGGGTGAAGCCCCGAGAAGGAGTCGTAGTACCGTCTAGGGAAGGAGGCTCAATCTCTCGGGCCTCAGGAGGTTCTAGCCCCTGAGTCTCCGAGAGACAGGTAGAAGGGTAACGGGACCTGGATAAACCCAGGTCCGTTCCCAAAATCGGGTCCGCCCACGACAAAGAAGAACCGTCTTGCTTGTGGGCCATTCTCCTAGCCCTCGTCCAAGCCAAACGAAGAGAAGCAAGGGCGGGGAGTTTGGAGCGGGCAGAAGGGGAGGTAACCCGACACAACTCAGCCCAGGGGCGGCACACACCACACGCCAAAGGGTCGTAACCCAAGGGAGTGAAGCAGGGTGCGTGAGGCGAACAGTGCAGGTGGCCGTCAGGGGAGACCCGCACAGTACACCCCGACGAAGCACATAAGGCACGAGTAGGCTGAGGGAGAAAAAAGAATACACAAACATGGGTTACCACGTGCAATCACTGGAACACTGTAAAACACGGGAAAACACCAAACATGGAGAAAGTTGCGCGGGAGTAGCCCGCTGCACCCGGGGTACCAGGAACACAACACCACAACCCCACGCGCCCCCGCCAGGGAAAAACCCCGTAAAACCAGAAACAACCCCGCCACAAGGAGCGGGGGAAAAAGACCCCCCGGTCTGAAGGATCCTGAAGGAGGGGGCCCGGTAGCCTGAGTTGCAACAACCCAGGAAAAAACACTGGAAAAACACAAAAAAACACTAAAAAACCCTGCACGGGAGAGGAAGTGAGAACCTGGGCACAATTCTCACTCCCCCCAACCGTGAGGGCTCTAACAATACTCGGGGAAGGCAAGAGGGGGCTGAAAAGTCCCCACACACACACCACGTGGGGAGGCAAGGGCCCCACGTGGGGACGCTAACCTCGCTTAAAAACCAAGCAACCCCGAGAAAATACACCAAATAAATGTACTAGTGGCAGGAGGAATGGTGAGATGGGGGAAGGGAGGAGAAAAGACCCCCAAAATAACACCCTATCACTCCTAAAACACACACACACACGACACATCTGCAAAGCAGGCCAGCCACTAGAACACAAAAGAAACGATAGCAGGAACACGTGACACAATACCATAGCGTAGCAGCGAGGAGCGTAGATGTTGACAGGTACGTGTTCCGCGACAGAGGGACCGATTGCCTTCGAGCGGAGAGCGGGCTTAATACCTCATCACGCAACCACCAAGTGGCTCCACTATCAGTACAGCGCCAGATTTGAATTTTGATTTACTTCTGATGATCGTCACGGAATAGACCCTTCCAACCAAGATTATGCCTATACGGGGCCTGGGCTGGAGAAGGGGCGTATTCTATAGCAATCCAGCTGTGCTGGTTTCACTATACCAATAAAATGCCCATCACACTACCGCCCGCATCTCTACCAACCACTCAGGGCCCACTAACATCGGCTCTATGCCACATCTCAGCCCTCACACTACCCCAAGGAGAAGAGACAACACCAACGACGCTACAATTTCCCCAGTGTTTTATCCCTCCCCTTATATGTGCTGCATCTACGTGCCACGCTACTCTACGCTCACGTAACTTACAACACCGTACTCCATGTGCTACGCTACTCTACGCTCACGTAACCTTACTCCACGTCCTCATTACCATTAATCCCTTTGTCTTTTCCACATCCCAGCCATCCCTGTGTCCTACTCCATTGTCTGTCCTACTTCCATCCCCCTTCGTTCGCGCCTCCATTCCTTTCCCCCGTCAAATTTATTTCTTATAGTTTTTTGTACAGTACCCTGCTGTGGACTATCTCCACGTGCTTCTACACACGCCCCACACATTACGTCTTCCGTGCTCTAGTCCTCCCCCACGTGCTCTAGTATTTTAAGACCTTCCTGCTACGCCGTTTCCTGCACACTTGGCACACACCACAACACCTTCCTCGCTCTCTCACTCTCACCCATTGATATAGCTACCCCCACCGACACCACCCACTTCTCACCAAGCGTGTCTCCCCTGCACATCTCTACCTCTCCTCCACAAGTTACTGTCCAACCCGCTACCCTATACGCTCCGTCTTTTAATTACTATGTCCATGCAACAATTGAATGAGAAAGCCGCCACACCCTTCAATGACGACGTCCTGAAGGGTAGACACTCCAAGCTGTTGCCCAGCACGATCCAGCTACATCTTCAGGCGCAACCAAACCTGCCCCTGCGGGAGTACGGCAAGCTAGACGATGCCCTGATGTCCACCTATGCTGACGGTACACACACGTGGCCAAACAACACACCATCGCCACGCCACCCACGCCTAGCGCCGTGCCTACCACACTCCCTCCTCCTCAACAGCAACCAGCGCTCCCCACACTGCAGCCCCCTCTACCACCACCTCAACAACCACAGCTGCTCCCTACACACCAACCCCAATACATCACTCCAACACATCACCACCGACACATGCAACCTCTATCGCATCACCTCTTTCCACGCTCCCACCAACAACAACCCACACCGCAGGTGCACCATACCCTGCCACCTCCACAACAACACTATCCAGGCCTGACACCACAACAATACGACTCCTTACCCCACCTTCTGCAGTCACTCAACAACAAACTTGACACAATCTATGCACCACTACCAAATCATCAACACCAGTGGGCCCCACCAGCCTGCCAACCCCCTCTTCCTACATATCAGGCACCTCCAGCAACACCACAACCACATTACCAACACCAGCCTGCCAACTGCCCGCTGCCACTCGACGTACAGCAGCAGCCACACCACAACAGTGGCAGAACACGAACTTCTGCAGATAGCACCAGAGATTCGGCCATGCTGCATGCAATTACCAGCCACCCTCTGTGCAACTGGGGTTCTCCCGCCACCCGCCTGCCTGCCACACCGATTCAGGGAAACGAATAAGGCGGTGGCAAAACAACGCCCTCCACGCTACCGCCTGCTCTACTACGTCCAACTCAGGGCCCCGCAGCAACACAGCTACGTACCAGCAACATCATCTCCATGCACCTCCTCCTACCAACTACAACACGGCTGCAAACCTCGCCACCGCTCCACTACCAACGGCCCAGCAACACGCCAGCAAGCCTGCACAGACACCCCATCACACCGCTCACACTCTCCTGTGGGTGGAGGACCTAGAGTCGGGGACAACTTCCTCGTCGACTCTGGTTCGGAGGTGAGTGTTGTGCCCCCGATGTCCAAGGATAGAGAGTGCCAGGCGTCCACGGCATACGACATTCTCGCTGCCAACAAGTCACCCATCGCTCCATATGGCACAAGGAGCAGGGGTGTCACTCTCCTACCACCCCACCACACCCACCCGCACCTTTTCCTACCCCGCCTCTGCCCATCATCACCCAACCACAACCTTGCTCACCCCTCATACCCATCTGCCCTCCCACCATATTTCAACTTCAACCTGTCTCACTGCCCTCGCCCACCTTCACCCACTCATAGTTCACCATCATCACCTCCGCCTCCTTCCTGCTCTCCTACACCCACACCCCGCTCCCTCTCCCCTTCCCCTACCCTACCCTACCCCTACCTATCCCGCTCCTACCCCCTTCACCCAACTGCCCACCACCTACCTACCACACCCCTCTGGACCCCATACCTATCCCTCCTGACCCTATCTCAGATGCTCCCTCGACACCTGTAATCCCCTCTAGTCTCCCTCAGGACCCACTGCCTGTCATACAGTTACAGCTGGCCACGCCTCCTCGACCCGTTACTCCGGGGCAGCTAACGCAACCACTAACACGCCCTGCCACACCACCTTCCCCGCAGGAACAACCACAGGAGGATGAGCCGGCTATGGTCCCTGAGGGATTCCCATCCCGTTCGGGGCCGGACTGTCAAACGACCCTCCAAATACTTGTCACTAATATACAACGCAGACACCCACCTACTCCACACGATTCCAGCTACACACATTCCCTACTATTAACCCACACACTCGCATTCTCCCTCCAATGACACTCCACACCATACCCGTACACATATGTATTACAGCCATATTTCTTTCTATTATATATGTTTCCTATGTATATTATGTATGCTAATTTAATATTTATATTTTATATGTATTATGTCGTCCCCTCTTTCTTAAAAACTCCATGGGGGAGGGGGGGTACTGTAGCAGCGCTAAGTATCTAGACGCTTCTTCTAGCACTTTTTTCTTCTAGCCATTTTGTTTCCTTTTGGAACATTCGATATCACGTGACGGGCGCACCTGGATCATCCGATATCACATGACAGCCGTGCTCAGCGACGGCTTTTAAAAGGGACTCGCCGCCAATGCTCGGCCACTCTAGTGACAACTCCAATACTGCACACGTACTACATGTCTTTGAGAGACACAAAAGGTGTCTGATATAGTCTGTAAAATTGTAACCTGATATACCTCAGTAAATAGAGACAAGTACAAGCGTTTACTCTAAACCTAGAGTAATTCCCTTAGTTCCCCAGGAAGACGAAGGGTGGTAAGTTCAGATAACGGGTGGTAAGTTGACTGGCGCCAGCCCCTCAGTGTAAGTGGCAACGGGTGGTAAGTTACACCAGCCCATCTAGTAAGTGAGAGTCAGGCAAGTTTATCCACAGGTACGCCGAAGGCTGAAGTGGACCACACCACGGCTACATAATTGGCTGAAGACCCTCTTGTATAGCCTACCTGTTTAGTTGAATATAATAGCTCTGTACAAGCGTTAAATCTCATTCAGTATTTTCTCATTACAGTGAACGATTCATTTCTCTTTAGGAAGTAGGTACCATATGAGAGAGAGAGAGAGCGCCTATTTTTCATATTTTTGTTTTATAGATAGACAGAGAGAAAAAGTAGAAATAGTTTTATACAATTATACATTAATACGAGAGCAAGGAAGGTATAAGTAAAAAAAAAAAGACAGAAGTTAATAAATTTAAGAGAAACTGACACGAGTGAGGAGATGAATGAAGTATAGGAAGGGAGAGAGATAAACAGAGAAGGTCAGAGAGAAAAGATGGAAACATGGAACATGGTGTGTGAGTATGTGTGTGTATTTACAAGGTAAAAGGTGTGATGGTATGTATCCACGCCCACCACACGCCCGCCACACGCCCATGGGTGCAGGAAAATATCGTTAGTGTTTTGAAATGAGTTGATACCTCACGGGGCCTCACCAGACACAACATACTGCATTTTGCTGACTTCAGCAGCATGCTAGCAACTTTCCGTGCTGGAGCCCTGATTGCCAGACCGTACCCTATAATTATTTCTATGATATACTTCATGCTATAATAATCACCATATTATTGTCCTGTATAATATTATAGAGAAAGTGACAATATATATTTACTCATATTATTCTTATATTGGCTTGTATCCAACATGTATATATTTCAAATATAGTCTTAGCTTTATCCAAGCCACTGTTACAATCTGTCACGTACGGTTGGTATGGGACTTCAGTGAGAAGCGAGAGGGGAGCAGCACACTTACAGCCCTGCCCTCACAGAGAGATATCTTCCTCTCCTGTACATATTTTGGGCACGGCACGAACTAGGTGTCTTATATATTCTGTAATCTTGTAACCCTGATATACTTCAGTAAATAGAGACAAATCTAAGTTTTAACTCTAAACCTTGAGTAATTCCCCTTAGTTTCCAGACAGACTGCGGGCAGTGCCAGCTCCATCTGAGTAAGTGAGAGTCCGGCAGGTATTTTCACAGGTACAGGCTGTCAATGTTCCAGATATCCCACCTTCGCTCAGGGACGAACAGTTTTATCTGGTAACACTTTGAGTAGTAGGCAGGGGTATCTTACAGCGATTGTGATTGGTCGATCTGATATCGGCTGTATAAATTTCAGGGCATATATTAAACAAGGATATGGATACATATCTGTATTATTGATGTATACACTGCCATATGAGATCATAAAATGTAATCAAAAGTTCTTAGATAGGCGTAAATATCGAAGGAAAAATCGAATTATTGGCAACAAATATATAACCCGGTGTTGCCACAATATAATTACCTCGAGTTTCAAAATTATATATTGTAGTATTATGTTGGTTCCTTAATAAAGGCGCTGTAATAACCGTGTGAACATTACATAATATTAATTACCACTGGACAGACACATATGATACAATAGTGGCTGGTATGATTCCTGCAAAGTGGCAAAAGGATATCTTCACAGTGAACCACTTCACTTCCTCTAACTTCGCCTTGCTGTAAACCCGATAAGTCGATGTGAATAGTATGGTTCTGTATGTTATTTCATATACGGCTAATGACAATATTATTATGAACACCCTACTGCAACCAATGAAAAGTATATATGGTGTTAGGCGGCGAGAAGCACACATTTAGAATGGGTGTGGGTGAGGGAGATCGTTATGTGGGAGGCAGAGAGGGATCATGATAAAGAAACTGGAAGGGAGAGGAGAAGACGAAGAGAGAGAGAGTGAGAATATATTGTTTTTTGACATTACTTTAACTGCTAAAATTACTTTGACTAAATGACAATTGTTCACTGTTAATTAAGAATGCAGTAGGTGGAACCACCTGACAGGAAGAAAACATTATTCGGCAGGATTTTTGTTTTAACTCGTCTAAGTAACCAACAGCACAATCCTTCCTACGTAAGCAGTCTACAGCGTCACAACCACCATCCACAAAACACTTTATGCTCAGTTTTTTTTAGTAATATCGCTACAATTGAGTTATTTACAAATAGTCATGTAATTTATCATGCACTCATCGTTCAAGTAGGAATATGTATTCTTGACGTGTAATGCAGTCAAGCATATTTCACGCTGTCAATAAAAAAAATGCAGTTTTCGTGTTTATGTAGGAACTTTAATGTATGGTTATTTTGCATGACTTGATGTCCATTGTTGAACTGTCGCCAGTTTGCTTAATTACCGATTACACATTAGGTCCCAAATTGCAGCTGAAGTGTGATGAGTGACAATATTCATACAAGCGCACAAAGAATAAATCATTATGAATGACAAAGTTAAAACAAAAATTTGTATTTAGGAACTTTATACATTAAATTGTAGCTCATATAGGGGCGAGAGGATAAGTTATCAGTGAGAAAATGAAAGTTACTCGGACAAAATTATCACACTGCATGTCATAAGGTTATTAATTATAAAAATATTATTCTAATCGTGGAAATCCACCGAGCAAGTGCTCATTTCCAATTATCTGTGTCCTATATAATTTGTATACCATTTATATATCCGGAGATTCTTTACAAGCGACTCAAGGTTTTATTCACGGACTCAGCCACTATGTCATACTACCCAATGTAATCGGAAAGTAGGTCCCGTCCACACAGGCAGACACTGTTTATCACAGAGGGTTTTCCCTGTTCACTGCTAGCTTGGTTGCCTCTGACTTGCTTCAGTCTGGTGTCTGAGGCAGACAGACTCTGCCTATGTGGACGGGGCTCAAATAACATTTGTCTTCACACTTTTTAAAACCCTAGAATGCTAACCGTCAGAAGTTTAAAACCATTGCTAACCCCGGGCATATTTTACCCAAATTTAGGAAAATCATAAAAAATGCCATTTATCAAATTTTATTGAATTCCACCAGCATGGACTCATAAATGAACGTTATTCTTATTGGAAAAATATAAAAGTATTATTAAATGTGAAGTATAAATCTTTCATGAATTTTTTGATTGCCTACTCAAAAGAGCCTTTTTTTTTTACCTACATTGCTAAAAAAATCTAAAATTAAATTATAAGCATCTTCCTTTGCTTCTGGTTTGTGTTGCCACCTCCTTCCCTCCCTGGAGCCTCAGGCTGGGTGGGTGGCTCTCCTTATTCAGCATCCTGAGCTGAATGGGAACAACGAGAAAAAGGAGTTAATTTTATGTAGTTTTTTTTTTTTACCAATCCCATGTAAATGAGGAGAGAAGGTGTGTGTGTGTTTTAGCTTTTTTATATAGTTTTTTTGTTACCAATCCATTTTACATGATCATTTTACATTACATGATACTTTTACTTGATGCTCTTACCTGTTACACAGGTACAGTCACGGTCAATAGTCCTGCAACACCTTCCAAGGAGATGGCTTCGAAAAATGATCCAAAATTATAGCTGTGGGTCTCTGTATACACCGTAAAAGCCATTAAGGGCAGGTAAAAGAAAAGGGGTCAACTAAAAATACCTCACAATCTGTTTACCAGACCGCTGGTCAAATCCAGGTACCTGAAGACCATAGACACCTGGCCATACCACCCAAGTGGGTCAAACAAACAAACACACACACACACACACACCCACACACACAGAGAACATACACTCTCCCATCTATTTTTATACCAAAACACCATTAATTTACCTAACTGCATCCCCCTCAGACAATTAACTTTCCCTATCTTATTGTCATCTCTCCAAACCCAGTGCTCTCAGGTCACAAATGATGTTTGTACCTTCACTCACAAAAGAGAGTAAGAGAGAGAGAGAGAGAGAGAGAGAGAGAGAGTAAGAGAGGGAGAGAGAACCTCAGAGAAGAGAAAGGGGGAGGAGCTTAACTAGACCTTCCCCCTTTTTTCAAACAGATAATGTATCTAACAGTACTGGCATCAAGTACAGAATGAATATAAACTGACCAAGATAGCTTTAGTTAGGGACTCAAGATCGAAACAGTCAAAAGACATCTTCTCTGTACTCCATTAACACAAGACAAGACAGGACACAAAACTCCCTTAGAATTAATAAATAAAGTAAGTCTTAATTTTACTTACTGAAGTTTATTTCCAACCTTGACTGAACACCACCACGCCGCCGAGCTAGCTACCACAACCAACTACAACAGCAAGGTACTGTACCAGATTCTTCGAAGGGACAAAATCAGTACTGGTACATCTGCAATATTGGTTCAAAAGTTTCAATCAAATGGCTCGCTTATATTCACCAGGTTGCAGAACTTTTGACCATGACTGTACCACAGATCGGGTAGTAGTGCTTTGGGCAGACAGCTCTTCGACAACCGTAGCACCTGTAGCTTGTCTTCCTGTCTGCACATCCTTTGTGTATTTCACACCTTGTTGCCCCTGTGGTGGTCTCTGCAGCCACTGGGCATCCACCTCCATCACCAGTAGGTGGTAGCTTGAAAACAGATGAGATGAGCGCCTTCAGACTACGGGGTAAAGCTGGGTTCCTCATTCTCTGGACTGTCCAAGGCCTGATCAGCTCCACAGCTAGTTCCTGCATGTAAATCCTCCTGACCATATTCTTTTTCTTCATTATTGTCATGTTCTCTTTGAAGATTATGTAAGAGTTCAGTGTTGCAAAAATCAGACATAATACTAGCGCAAATGCTAACCCCGGGTAAAATTCACTTTGATCATAAAGGGCGTACACAATATACGAGAGACAAAGACAACAATACCTCCTCCTCTCAGGTGCTGGGGTGGACTGCAGCTACTGAGAACTTTGAGAAGCTCAGCTAGCTGCAGTTATCGTATCACACTGAGTGCATGTTTGAAAAAAACAGTGGGTCAAATTTACCCATGGTTAGCATTCTAGAGTTAATGACAATGTTTGCAATGTGACTTTTTTTTTTACAAGTATGTTTCGCTTTATATTTTACCTTGATGTAAGAATTTTATGTTAAATAGATATTGCTCATTAATAATTACATATTTTGATGAGATTCCTCACTGTTAAGAAGATAATACAGTAGCATTCACTTATTTCATAATGTATCACATTATATGTTATGATTACATTACTATCTGTCAGTTACATCTTATATGGATTAGTTTTCCAACTGTTTACTCTTAGAGAAAACAATCAGCCACAAGGGATCTCCCTGTGAAAAGTAAAGTAGTCTAACGTTAGCCAGAGTAGACTTGTCTGGCAACAGCCATAGTAATATACTATGTGCATCTACCAGGCTTAGGGGGTTAAGTGACATTTGTTATAAAATGCTTTCCTTAACAAGTTCATTTGATTTTTGACACTGATAAATATTTTACTATGGCTTCAACAAAACCATTTTATTCGACCTCTGAGATCCCTATTACCTACAAGGTCGTGCATCATTTTTTAATAGATTAATTGTGATTGGTGGATGGGACGAATACTACTTACGTGAGGAATAGCTGTTGAATGATTGTGCTGTTAGCTATTTAGACGAGTTGAAAAAAAAACCTGTCGAATATTATTATTATTATTATTATTATTATTATTATTATTATTATTATTAGATAAATGGGTAGAGACAGAATTGTACTGATTGACTGAATATAAAAGAGTGTTATATATTATATTAAAAAAGGCTGCTTCAGATGTTGATGATTGTCTCGGTGTCAACCAGAAAAAGACGATACAAATGAATCTAAAAGTTGGAAACTGGTTGGCCGAGGTAAGGAACTTTTGGGCGGTAGTGTATATACATAAATGGTAGGCATGGATATTTAACAATATATTAGGGCTTTGTCGTAGATATTATCGTAATTTATTATGTAATTTGTATTTTTGGGAGGGGGTGGCAGAGTGGATACGGCGACGGACTGCCAATGTTATGGACCCAGGTTGGAGTCCACGAGAAGCGTTTGGTTTTTTTCCGAGGTGATCTGATGGTTGTTGCTGTCCGTCAAGTATCCTGGCTACGCCGACACGTCAACAAAATATCCTCTACATCGTCGTCAACTCATAACATAGAACCATATTTCTAGATGCTGTGAGTGACGATGTAGCTGCTCTCTCCTGATAGTGACGTGTATAAATAAGGTGTGGTCATCTAGTGGGACACAAGAGAAGCTACCAACACCATGAAGCTCCACTGTCTCATCTAGTGTGACACTCGATAATCTCGGGGCCTCACAAGAGTCACAGGCTACTGACACCATACAGTCCAGAGGTTCACCTATTTAAGAAAAAATAATAAAATAAAAAAATAATAAAATTATTCATTTTATTGCCAAATAATTAGTATCAAAGGTCCTGTGCGTTACTAGTATAGAATATCCGACTCAATAATAACCAGGATAAAGGGAAGCAGACGGGAGGTGTAGTGTTGATTCCTACCGGCCGTTAGAGGCGCCACCGTCCCAGCCAGCCAGATTGGCAACAGGAAAATAACATTGAGTGGTGTGTCGTTCTCCAGTACTAGAATCCTTGGTCATGTTGGTCTTACCTCACACATTGAAGCTCCACACTTGGCAGTGTCAAGGTGTGGTTACTCACATTCTCCTTATATTCTTCTACGTATAATGTAAGTACTTTGAGTTTTAATTAGAGATTGCTGCTCCGGTGTACTTGTAGATTATTTAACTTGTGTTTTATACTTTGGGGTCCTTATGGTTTTGGGTATAATGTTATTGGAACAGAAACTCATTTAGGCTACATGTATTACACAGTGACCAATTCCGGTGATGGTATACAGGCCTGGTTGGTACTTTAGTTACAAGTAGAGATGAAGGTTGTTTTAGGTTTGGTGTTTGGAGTTTACATTGTGTTGAGAGGTTGATTAAACTTATCGATATTATGGAACACATTGATTGATTGATATTAGGCCCAGCAACAGCGAGGTCATATAGCGCCAGGAGAAGGTGATAGAGAGGTGAAACAGCAAGCAGGAAAGAAATAGAATGAACAGAGGGACAGTTGAAGAATTGAAAATGAGTGGCTGGGGTCGAATGGGCGCCCAAATCCTTAAAGTATTGCCCACATCACTACAGGCAATACCCCCTACTGCATTATGGAAGAGATGACTGCTTATGACCTTCCATATTTTAAACACCACATCTGATTAATGTTTTTATACTCTATAATTATATAGTAATACAATGACGGGCTGATTGTTATTCTTACTATTTCTACTAAAGTGCAGCTGACGAGTTTGATAGAAGGAATTTAGTGAGTTATTTTTTTAGCTTTACATTTTAAGTTTTCCTGAGTGTAAGAATCTTATTGAATTATTATAAACTTAAAACACTAAAATACATTACGGTCATTATATATTTTATTAATATATCAATGTAGGATCATGTAGATATTGTATTGTTTGTCATCCATTCAGAAGGGTTTAATATTTATCTTTTTGTTACAGACGTGTACAATGGATGGCGCTGTGTGTTACAATACCAGAGATAATACAGTAGTACAGCATTGTCTATCAAGTAGCCTAGTGCAGCCTCAAGATGAGTGTTGGTGGTTGTGGTGGTGTTGTGTCCGTGAACGACAAACCAGTGTTAATGTCACCAAGGGAGTGTTGGTGGTTGTTGTGGTGTTGTGTCCGTGAACGACAAACCAGTGTTAATGTCACCAAGGGAGTGTTGGTGGTTGTGGTGGTGTTGTGTCCGTGAACGACAAACCAGTGTTAATGTCACCAAGGCAACATAAGGCTACAGTGGCTTGTCCAGCAAAACTCTTCTCGTCGTTAAGGTAAGGATTCATACCATGTTGTGTATATTATATTAAGGGATTAGCATTTTATGGGATAGTATATATAGGACACTTGTGGTTCATTGGAGCGCCTTGATTCCTCCAAAGTATGCCAGGAATCAGAGCCAGGCTAACGAAAGTAATGATGGTCTGTTGTTGCTTGGAATAGTTTGAAGGAATCATTTGCTCCATATTTACCAACCTTTTCACTATCTTCTATCAGAGGACTTGCCCTGCGTGTTGAACATAAGTATAGATATTATGCATCTTGTTATTATTATATCATTGTAACACAGGGCCGTAACATAAGTATAGATATTATGCATCTTGTTATTATTATATCATTGTAACACAGGACCGTAACATAAGTATAGATATTATGCATCTTGTTATTATTATATCATTGTAACACAGGCCCGTAACTCGAATAGAATCACAATTGTTACGCTCTATGAAGAAAATTATGGATATTAATAAATAGTCTCATCATTTGAAAGTAGATTTACTGAAAACTTTGTGTGTATTTTGCGTATGACATTATACGAATACTTATTATTATCTTAGGAATGTGTTGACAAGTACGACAAATGATGTTCGTTGCTCTTACTCCCATTTAGTTTATTGATATGTAGCTTAAGGGAATAGTATACTTTTGGTTCATTAAAGTGTATTGATTCCTTAAAAGTATGTCAGGAAACACGACCAGATTGACAAAAATAATGGTGGCCTGTTGCTTGAAATAGTTTGGAGGAATCAGTTGCTCCTAAATTACAAACACTGTACTACCTCCTTAATGTTGAAATATAAATGGTGCTGCCTAGTTATTACTTATAAAGTGTTTACTCCTTCTTTCTATTTTGAAGTACCAACGTAATATTAAAGTTTTAACTTTGAAGTCTACTCCCATTTTATACAGCTTACTGTAGGACAGCAACACATATGTTAAAGGAACACTACACAACTGTGTTGACATAATTTATCCGAAAACCGTCGTATGAAAGTAATTACATATTTCACAATGTCAGTTGCATAATTTAATTTTTTTTTACATTTACAAAATATTTTCGTTACAGCAGTTTTTCTATAGTAACAACTGGTATAATATTTTACATATGGTAACTTACAAACCTTAACACGAGAACAAATGAGGTCGTTGTATACGTATATGCAACTTACACCTTTGGTACGAAACTGAAGATAAAGTAAGAGGAGACAGAGAACGGATTGATGTCAGTTGTTGTCATAATAAATATGACAGTTTCTTTGTATAGTCAAAATTTCTGTGCTGTATACGAGCTCGTCTCAGCCTGAGTCAAAAGGCAAAAACTAAATGTTTCACTGGGAAATGAGGGATACTTTTGTCAGCTACTGTACACTCTCCCAAAAAAGTATCGGCATTAAAACGAATGAACGAAAACGACAATAAACATAGCATTATGGTACATTGCTTTGAAACCTTATAGATAGTGGTATTCCTGCCGATCAGTTGCCAATTATGCATATTCGTATTGCTTCATGAGTCAGAGAAACTATAGTGGATGCAAATCGAAACATATTCGCATTTCTTTACCTATTAGAGAAATATCAAATATTATCGCAAGATTTGCCCCTTTCTAATGCTGAAAACTCAGCTAATCCACACCGTAGTTGCCGAATGGTATATAACATTATCTTTCTTTCTATTTAATTTACTGTAATTTTACTTTTTTTTGTATACCTCTACCTCGGGACAGGAGGCCGTCAGTCGTGGCCTGAGACTGAGGCCCCGATATTATCAAGTGAAGCTTTGAGGTGTTGGTTGCTTCACATGTTTGTTTATACACGTCACTTTCTGGAGAGGGCAATGTCTGTCTGTGTTGCTTTACAAAACCTTATTTAGAAATATGAGAAGAAAAAGCATAAGCCTACTTAATCCTACCCTATGCTATAACTGTATTATATTTAAGACAAAATACTACAGTTACAGCGAATCTACTCAAAGATTCCTTTTTGTTTAAAATCCGATTTGGTAACTTTATTCTTTGGGTTATCATTCTCATTATATTCAATAATTCAGTAAATTCCCCCTCCGCCAAAACCATCAATCTTTAAAACCACATAACATATATCTGTAAAAATGAAGTCACAACTCTTAAGGCCCGTCCACACGGTCGAGCACTGGCCACCGGGCACGAGGGCTTTGCTCGTCAACGGTCAATTTCAGCGGGCAAACCATCAAACTACCGTTCTCGGCGCCATCTGCGGGCAGTGGATGGAAGTCTGACATTTATGCCAAACGTACGAGGTAAGGTGCGAGCAGACCCACTCACTGCACTCAGTATTGGCCGAAGTTCACACCTATTGCTAGTGTATACTGGTCTCGACAAGACACAGTAACATTAGTTGACTTATATAGAGCACAGCAGTGTTTATGGAATGTGAGGTGTTTTGATTATAAAAATAGAGACAAACGTGCTGCAGCATTGAAACACATAGCACAGACAACAGGCAGGAGTGAGAGTGACGTGATAAAAAAAATAGATTCCCTCCGAAATCAACATCGGCGGGAAATGAGATTAATGGCCACATCCCAGAAGTCAGGAGCTGGGACTGACGAAATCTACACACCTAAGTTGTGGTGTTTTGACATACTGTCATTCCTCAATGATGGTGACTGTGTGCGGTCATCGGTGTCAAATATGAAGAACACTACCAGCAATCAGCAGGCTACAGCATCGGTATCCGATGATGTTTCTGATTCTGAGGTACGTATACACACTGTACACACACTCAACTCCTGTGCGAAAACCGTTGTTATTTCCATAATTAGTATTGTCCAATTAACAGTTGTGTGTATTTTGTAATATTCAGGAAACCAGTTAATTGAGATTAGATAGATAACGTTTTTTCACATTAATTTTATTGTCTTCATTGTCTGAAATACATGTATTCAGAGGGTATAGTACAGTCGCGAACCAAAGTTTCGCACCCCACTTGGCTGATAGGAAGGCGAAAACAGTGTTAAAGATATGCTGAATGATCGGATAAACTGGTGTTTCGAGTTGGTAAAGAAAGTTAAGAAACAGTGTAAGGTTCATTTTTACAAACAACAAACTGCAAGTAATCGAAAATGAAGCTCACACTGTCTCGTTACAAACTCGATACACCAGTTTGTCCGATCGTTCAGCATATCTTTAACACTGTCTTCGTCTTCCTATCAGCCAAGGGGGGTGCGAAACTTTGGTTCGCGACTGTACATGATCATATATGCACAATACTTCTATCACCAATTTATACATAATTCTTATGTAAATGTTTTTCTTTTTAATGCAGGCAGCAATTATAATACTATAAAGTGCTATCTTCTTTCGAAATATGGCGGGCACCATGGTTATCGAACTGCACAAATCTACCCTCTCACAACCTCTGCTTTCGGCCGACTGAGCTCCAACCACCATCGACAGCCGTGTGGACACCATCGCGGGCAGAGTCTGCAGACTTTGCCCGGTAAGGGCACAGCCTGCCAGGCACAGCTCGACCGTGTGGACGCGGCTTTACTCCACGACTTGCCTAATGCATGATTTATGTATGCTAGAGGATTTCACGTCTGTACAGAAATGAGTCAACTCATTGCCAGCAGGAATACCAACCCCACAGTACAGTCATACATGTAGCTTCGATCTTTTCTCAGCAGGAGATAACCAGCAATGCCGATAGTGTTTTGGGAGAGTGTACATGATTTTATTATTATTATTATTATTATAGGTAATTCTGTATAAGTGGTCCACGTGTTTTTTTTTTTTTTTTTTTTTTTCCTGCTTATTTTAACTTGTTCTATTCATTAGTGACCATAATATTGATCGGAAACCACTTGGTTTATATAACATATTCCCTAACCCCTTCAATCTTGGGGGAGAGCACTGGGAACCGGGGGTTTTGGGTGGGGGAAAACACGTAAATGAGCTTATTTTGCCTTGATACTGGTTTCTTGACCTGCATGAATGTCGAAAAATTGAAAATCCGAGCCAAGTTTCGGCAAAAGTTGGCTCGAGTTTAGCAATTTTCCTGAGGGATAAATGTCAAGATTTTGGAAATCCGAGCCAAGTTTCGGCAAAAGTTGGCTCGGGTTTAGCAATTTTCCTGAGGGATAAATGTCAAGATTTTGGAAATCCGAGCCAAGTTTCGGCAAAAGTTGGCTCGGGTTTAGCAATTTTCCTGAGGGATAAATGTCAAGATTTTGGAAATCCGAGCCAAGTTTCGGCAAAAGTTGGCTCGGGTTTAGCAATTTTCCTGAGGGATAAATGTCAAGATTTTGGAAATCCGAGGCAAGTTTAGATAATTAACCAAACCTAACCTAACCTAACCTAACCTAACCGGGGCACACTACCGGGACCTAACCGGGGCACACTACCGGGACATAACCGGGGCAGACTACCGGGACATAACCGGGGCAGACTACCGGGACAAAACCGGGGCAGACTACCGGGACAAAACCAGGGCAGGCTACCGGGACCTAACCGGGGCAGACCACGGCACAATATACAGTAGAAACTAGTCAGACCTCACCTGACCTGACCTAACCTAATCTGGACTGGGACACACTACCGGGACCTAACCGGGGCAGACTACCGGGACATAACTGGGGCACACTACCGGGACATAACTGGGGCACACTACCGGGACATAACCTCACGTGACCTAACTGCCCCCCTTTATTATCCTTAGCAGACTACCTGACTGGCCATTACAATTGTTGTACATAATTATTATTGCTATTTGTTAATAAAATATATTACAAAAAGGTTTTAACTCTTACCAGACTTGCAGGAAAATTGTGCAGATGATTAAATTTTCGAAGAAACCTGGGCCGTGATCCGGCTGACATATTTGTTACATTGCGTAATTTGTTATTATAATCCATAGTAGCCTCCTATCCACACTGCTCACTTATTTTATGTTTCAAAATTAGCCTATGATCCACACATAAATGAAAAAGTTCCTGTGGTTTAGCAAAATGTGTGAAAAAAAAAAGCCACACCGGCTGGAAGCCATGTCGGTAGTGTCAGCTGGTCACGTATTACTGACACGTAGCAGTGAAAATGGGATGGTGGAAAATTGCGGATGAATACAGAAGGTTGATAGATTGCATTAATAATAATGATTATAATACTATGAGATGAGAAAATAATTTATGAAATTAAGTGAGTAAATAATGAAATTATCTATATATAAATGGTGATGGAATTAAAAGAATATTAAAAGCGTCATTTAATTAAAAAAAATACATGATTTACGAGATGGCAACTTGAAGTAGCATATGAGCATCCCATCATGATGTGGACTACTTTGTACAGTGTTCAGTGGCTTATTATAAAGAAGGACCTGGGAGAGAAAGACGCCGTGAACGCTGGAGTCTGAACTTAGGGTATTAACACCGTAGACTTACTCCTACGCTGGACTTTGTCTCGGAAGCGCTACGCTGGACTTCGTCTCAAAAGCGGTCGCGATTTTTCGAAAGCCTATTCTGCCGAAAGTTAAGTGCAATCTCCTATTATATTCATTACACACGAACACACTACATTGTCCCCTACTTAAATATACATAAATTGTAAATATTTGCCGCGTGGGCCATATATACAGATTTTCCTTATTATACTGTAATGCCTTACATTAATTTAGCAGGAATAACAGATTTACTGTATGTATGAACAGAGTTGTACAGTATACTAAATAATTTTCTTATCAGGTATAACAGACTTTCCGTATATGTATGAACAAAGTTGTACATAATATTAAATAAGTTCTTCTTTTCAGGTTGGTTAACACTGTGTTCCACCATCGCTGGAGCAACCCGTCGCGGCAGGTTGAGTGAGTGTGAAACCTATACATTTGTTTTGACCCACTGTCCTGGCCAATGTTGTATTACTAAGGTGATTTGCTGTTTTATTTCAGGGTACTGTAGTGTTGTTGTTGTTTGTTTCAGAGTAGTTAGTTTTTTTGTTGTAGTTGGACCCTTGTTGTTTTTAGATGCCCCCTGCTTGGAGCTCTATATTCTCTCTATTTATTGTATTGTATTTTGGTAGGCACACACACGGTTAGGTAGGTCTAGGTAGGGGCATGTCCGCTCCAAGTACTGGGGCCTGTTGGTCTGGAAATGCCAGGCACGTAGCCACTCCCTTCCCCTATAGGAATAATAATATTGCCAGGTTACAGTTGGGGTTCAAGGTATGGAATAAATATAACAGCTTTGTTTTTCTTCTCGGCAGGTGAAGATTATTACGGTGTCACAGGAGGCTTTTAATTATAAAGGGATAAGGATGGTCAGTGAAGGAGAGATGGGAAGGATGGAGGATGGTCAGTGAAGGAGAGATGGGAAGGATGGAGGATGGTCAGTGAAGGAGAGATTGGAAGGATGGAGGATGGTCAGTGAAGGAGAGATGGAGGATGGTCAGTGAAGGAGAGATGAGAAGGATGGAGGATGGTCAGTGAAGGAGAGATGGGAAGGATGGAGGATGACCATGTTTAGGTGGTTTTGATGGTTGTTGAGTATGGTAGTGTAACGTCGCGTTGGTTGGCAGTATTCTTCATATATACAAGATGTTTTGAAGTGATAAGCTTCTCAGTAATGTCAGAGTTTATTCAAAGAGAAGTCTCTGTACAACGGGAAGAGAATATGGGGAATGTTTGGTGTTACCCCTTTGAGATTTGTTATCAGAATGAAAGTCTATTGACATACCAAATAGTGGTCGGCTTACCGGTGTGACTCTCTGACCTAGCAGCACGGCTATGGAAACAGTCAGCCGAAAGTGAACATCTTCTTACCCAAAACTATGTGTGTTTCCAACGGGTAAAGAAGCACTGGACCAGCACTCTGCTGACAAGATGTTATTATGTGTTAAAGAGATAAAGATATACATATGTAGTTTAACCGGTACATGTTCCATAAAGGAAAGATGAGAAGGATGGAGGATGGCCAGTGAAGAAAAGATGGGAAGGATGGTAGGAAGGATGGGAAGGATAGTAGGAGGAGAGATGAGAAGGATGGTAGGAGAGATGAAAAGGATGACTGGAAGTGGGGTGGGGGGAGATCAGAAGGATGGCCAAACGATGGAGAGAATTATTGATGATGGTCGGGCGAGGGAGTGATATGAAGGATGGTTAAGCGATAGGATTAATGATGGCTAGACGAGGGAGGGACAGGATGAAGGATGTTTAGACGAGAGGGAGAGATGGGATGATTTGTCCAGAGAGGAAGGAAAAGTAGGAGATTTTTTAAGGGAAAGCAGTGGCCAGGGAGGAAAGAAAAGGAAACTAAGGTAAAGATGGCCAGATTTGGTGAGGGATGTTTGGAGAAGATGGATAGTGTAGGGAAGAGATTGGCAGAGAGAGATTGGACGGGACTGGATTGGAGATGACCTGAGTGGGAAGGGAATTGGTCTGCACAAAGTTCTGTCAGTTTTGGGAAGAGTGAGAACCTCGGTGACCCGCCCCTTCCCAGGAAGGGTAGGTAAGTCTTACCCAGCCTCAACACGGTGACCTCGGTGTTACACCTCCTTTTTATATCTTTATTTTATCCATTTAGGAGGTGGAGCCAAAGGGGAAGGCGGTGTGTGGGTTAGATTTAGCTTCCCCCACATATTGGTTTTAAGGTTTTTATTATCTTTTAGTATTTTTTAAGATTTTAATTTCTTTTATTACCTTTATATAGGTTTTACACGCTTTTAAATTTTTGTATTTCTTAATTTGTGTATGGCCGTGTTTTTAACTTGACAATGCCGATGGCCCGTGTCCCTCCGAGAATGAGCACTACATTGGCCCTGCCAGCCATCAGTGGCCCCCCAATGGGGGAGTGGAAAGCTATGGCTACTGGCAGGGGGGAGTCTCCAGGCTGCCCTGTAGAGGGAGGAGGGAAGAGGGATAGTACGAGAGTGGTAACTGTAAATGTGAATGGGATGACATATGTGACCAAGAGACGAGAGGTTGTAGAATGTTTCAAGTAAGGAAGAGTGGATGTGATGGAATGACGGAGACACAAGTGAAAGGATGTGGAGTGGTAGAGTGTAAGGAGGGAAAGGAGAGTGGACTGTGGGAGGGAATGGAGGGAGGAGTAGTATGGACGGGTATGAATGAGAAGAGTAAAGGAAGAGGAGAGGAAAGTGGGTGTGGAAGGGAGTGGATGAACATGGGTGGAATGGGTCAAGGATTGTATGGATGACTGGAAAGATTGGGATGGTGAAGTATGTGTGGGTGTGTGCGTATGCACCATTGGAAGAAAAGAGTAAGACGGGTAGAGAGAGGATGAGTGTGTTTTAGGAGGAATTAAATGGGTGTCTGAGAAAGATTGATAATGGGAGAGTGGTGATGATGGGAGATATGAATGGGAAGGTGGGAGGTGAGGAAGTGGGAAGTATTGTGAGTAAATGGGGTGTTGAAGGAATAAATGAGAATGGTGAGTATCTGGTGGATGTCTGTGCTGAGAGGGGGTTGTTCTTGGCAAACATCTTCTTTCAGCACAAGATGATCCACAGGTATACATGGAGGAGAAGGGATGAGAGAGAAGAGCAGAAGAGTTTGATTTGATTATGTGGCAGTGGATGAAAGGTTAAGGAAGGATGTATTCGATGCAAAAGTGGTAAGAGGAATGATCCAATGCTCTGACCATTTTGCGGTGTTGGTAATGATGAAGGTTAGGCTAAGTGGGAAAATGGTAGGAGGGATGAAGGGGTGAGGAACAGGAGGGAGGTGGCTAGTGGGAAATTAAATGAAGCAGAATATAGGGAGGAATATAAGAGGAGGGTGGGTGAGGTGCTGGGGGATGCAAGGAAGGGGATAGGGGTGGGAGTGAAATATGTTTATGAAACATTTAAAACTTTCGTGTGTAGGACAGCAGCAGAAGTGGTGGAGTACAAAGGACAAAAGAGGGGGAAGAAAGGGAGTGCATGGTGATCTGAAGAAGTGAAGGATGCAGTAAGGAATAAGAGGAAAACCTTGCAGAGAAATGTGCCAGAGGAGGTGAAAGAGATGGAAGAGAGAATAAAATGAGTGTAAGAGGAATGTGAAGAGGACGGTGAGTGAGAGTAAAAGGAGAGTGGATGAGGAGTTTGGTAGGAAACTGAGTGAGAAGTTTAGAGAGAACAAGAAATTATTCTGGAAGGAGGTTAAAAGAGAAAGAGGAGAAGGAAAGTCTGGTAGCTTAAGAATGAAGAGAGGATGGTGTCACTGTGAGTGGAAGTGAGGACGTGAAAGAAGTGTGGAAGAAGCATTTTGATCGTTTGATGAATACGGGGATGGGAGGGGAGGCGGTGGTGACATGCATGGGGATGGAGGCAGGTGGTAGACGACAGGGTGTACAGGGAGATTTGGGAAAGGAAGAGGTTAGGAATGCAATAGGAAAGTTGAAGATGGGAAAGGCACCGGGGGTGGATGGGATAACTGCTGAGGTGTGGGGGGAAGGAAGTGGTGGAGTGGATGTTACTTATATGCACATTGGCTTGGAGGCAGGGAGAGGTGCCAGAGGACTGGAGGAGAGCCATAACTGTGCCTCTGTACAAGGGTAAGGGGAGTAGGGATGAGTGTGGTAGCTATTGGGGAATAAGCCTTCTTAGTGTACCGGGGAAGGTGTATGGGAAGGTCCTTACTGAGAGACTGATAGAAGTAACAGGGAATAAAGTCAGTGACGAGCAGGGAAGGTTCAGAAAGGGTAGAGGATGTGTGGACCAGATTATTGCAATAAAATTAACAGTGGAGAAATATATTGGGAAGGGTGGGAAGTTGTATGCTGCTTTCATGGATTTGGACAAAGCATACGATAGGGTCGACAGAAGAGCTATAATAGATGTATTAAGGATTTACGGTATTTGTGGGCACTTGCTGGATGGGATTGAGGCTTTCTATAGAGAGGCAAAAGCTTGTGTGAGGGTCCAGGGTGATTTGAGTGAGAACTTTGATATCAGTGTAGGACTGAGGCTGGGGTGTGTCATGTTACCATGGTTGTTCAATATCTTTATGGATGGTTGCATGAAAGAGATGAAGGTAAAGGTGGAGGGCCTGGGTGCGAAACTGAGGTTGAATGGAGTAGATTGGTCCTTGGTTGCAAGCTTATTTGCTGATGACACTCTGTTGCTGGCCGAGAGTGAAAGGGAGTTACAGAGGGTGGTGGATGAGTTTCAGTCGGTGTGTAAGCGAAGAAAACTGAAGGTGAATGTTGGTAAGAGTAAGGTAATGGTATTTGAGAGGGCCAAAACAGAAGTAATTGACTTTGCTACACCCTACAGAGTGGCTGTACCAACTGGGACGGAATGTAAGATAACTTTAGGGGGTGAGAGGATGGAGGAGGTGAAGGAATTCAAGTATCTTGGAACAGTTCTGTGTAAACATTGAAGTATGGAAGGAGAAATCAGGGAGAGAGCAGTGAGGGGTAGGCAGGTCATAGGATCACTGGGGAGGATAATGAAGGGTAGAAGTGTGAGTATGGAAGTGAAAAAGGGACTGAGAAATAGCATAATCCTGCCAGCACTGACATTATGCATCGGAGACATGGACATGGAGTAGGGCTCATCAGTCTAGAATAGGTGCTGTGGAAATGAGTTATCTGAGAGGAGCATGTGGACTTACTAGGTGGGATGGAGAAAGTAATGAGAATGTGTATGAGAGATGTGGTATGAGTGAGAAGGCAATTGGTATGAATGTGGAGTGGTTGAGAGAGTGAAGCGTAATACATTGAGGTGGTTTGGACATGTAGAGAGAATGCAAGGTGTGGAGTTTGTAAAGAAAGTGTATGATAGTGAAGTTGTGGGAGCTGGTGTGAGAAGCAGACCACCGGTTATATGGCAGAACAGAGTGGAAGAGTATGTGAGTCTGATTGTGAGAGTGAGAAGTGTGAGGGGGGGAGGGGGGATGGAGCAAGTATTTCACTTTTTCTTTCTTATCTAAACGGTTATTATGCATTTGTTGCAGTTCATCAAGTTATTGTTAAAGAAACTAAGATGCCGTAACGTGGCAGAGATGTGGAGGAAGTAATAAGAAAGAAAACGTGAAATACCCAAAAATAAAGCCTAGTGTATGGCAACACCGAGTACAACAGCCACCATTACCTAGCACCTCCCACCTTCCCCTTGTGCACGCATTTTTAATTTCAACATAACTGCCAAACAAGATCTCAGAAGACCTATGTTTATAGAGTATTTTTTATCTTAGAAATACATCTACTTTCATTTGACAAAGCTGGAAAGGAAAGTCGAAGGACACCCTGTACATTACATAAATAGTTCTTAGATTTATACAAACTAATACATTCATTCAGAAAATTTTGTGTGTAAATACTATTAACATTTTGATATCCAGATTTAATGCTGATTCTACTTAAGATACAATATACATTTAACACTACATTATAAGTGTACATACTTATAGCTATAAAATGTTTAGTGTTCAGTACAGTGCAGGTGAGGCCACGGTCGAGAGAATAGACGGTCGGCTTACACACAGATTAGTCTAACCCCCCACTACTCCCACCAACTTCCCTTGACGTGTGTGTGTGTGTGTGTGTGTGTGTGTGTGTGAAAGATAAAACGTGAAAAATAGGAAACTAACACTACATGGTAAACTATACAAATTTTTATCAGGAAAATGAAAGTATAACATATCAAGCTGTAATAAATTTTATAGTGATTTACTGTGTAGCAAGACGTTACAGAAAGTACTCGATTATAAAGAAAATATTTTGTTTCATCCTGATACTGAGGAGGAGTTGTGCCATGTTCTCTCTCCGGGTAGAGTTTCTTCCCCTGGTGATGATGGTATTACTTATGATGTGCTGCGCCTACTTCAACAAGTTCCTGGGAACCCTCTACTTCGACTGTACAATCTTTGTCTTCGTGATGGTTGTGTACCACGAGCCTGGACCAGCAGCACAATAATACCCATCCCTAAGCCCGGCACTGCGAAGTTCAGGCCTATTTCCCTTACTTCCTGTTTTTGTAAGGTTATGGAGAGAATCTTACTCAATCGTCTCATGTACAGATTGCAGGATCGCCTTTCTCCATGGCCTAGTCGACCTGTACTCTCGACTTTCCAGGGACAGTGTGGTGGCCTTCATTGACCTTCGAAGTGCCTTCGATGTTGCTAATAGAGACGTCATTTTGGATCAACTGGTTGACTTTGGGATAAAGGGTAATCTATTACGGTGGATTTGGAGCTACCTGAGTAACAGGACCTCCCATGTGTTTTTCAGTGGTGCGCTGTCCTTTCCGCAGTTTTCATCTTGGTACGTCTCAAGGGGGTGTTCTCAGCCCATTGTTATTTAATATTCTGATGCATTGGCTGATATCTGTGTTCATTCTACCTCACCAAGGGATCTCCAGCTGTTTCTTGACTCCTTCTCTGTGGCCTCCTCTCACTGTAGCATTATTGTCTCACCAGATAAGAGCAGAATATTCACCTGCCGCCTTCCTCAAGCTCAGCCAGTGTTCACCATTGGAGGGACTGTCATTCCCATGTGTTCCCAGTACCGCTACCTGGGCTCGCCAGTCAATATTTGGCCGATTGTCCCTGCCAGACCTCAAGACCATCCCATTGTCCTGGACTTATTGGGTCGTCTCCAGCGCCGACTTACACCACTTCAATGGCTCACTAACAACTCCTCGGGTATCTCCGTCCCAGTAGCCAGAACCATCTATATTGCTTTTTTTCCGTTCAGTTGTTGATTACCTCTTCCCTGCTCTAATTCAACTTCCTAGGGCTAATCTTGCAACTTTAGAAAAAATTCAGAATAGAGCAATGAGAATAATTCTCGGTTGTCCAATGTCGACCAGGATAGTGAACATGCAGCGTGAGTTGCGTCTTCCCCCATTAGTGGAGAGAATTTATTCTAATGTTACTTGCTTTACTGTCAAGTGCCTCCATTTCGCACATCTTTCACCCCATTACTCTCAGTTAGTCAGGGCTTCTCTTAGACCAAACTACCCTGTCCCTGCCATACTGCCTGCTGGACGTACTCTTATAAGGTCTGTTTCCTCTATGCTCCGTGGTCTTAATATAGATATAATGGTTGCAGACGTCCCCCCAGGGCCCCTCCGTGGATGCTACCAACACCTGATGTGAGCTTCACACCTACTTCCAAGTCGGAACTGCCTTATCTACAGCGGCAGTTGGCTCTGGAACACATAGAAACAGTGACGTTCTCCATCACAGATCCATACTGCCTCTACACTGATGGCTCATTGCAAGTGGATGGTACAGAAGGTTGTGCCATTTTCTCACCTGACATGATGTCACCTCCAGGGGGCTGGGTTGGCTGTCGTCTCTGTAACCACTCTAGCTCAACATTGTGTGAACTGTATGCCATTCTGGATGCTTTTAGTCTTGTTTGTCAACGTGGAGTGAATGCTGCCATTTTTTGTGACTCTAAACCTGCCCTTCATTCACTCTACTGTTATTCAGCAGATTTTATCGTTTTTGGCCTTATTGCGTCATCGTAACTTGACTATCAAATTTTTATGGGTGCCATCCCATGTAGGTTTACATCACAATGGTACAGTTGACAGACTCGCAAAGGAAGCCTGCCATCTGCCTCCTGGTTGTGTTGGACGTACTCTCTCCCTGACATGTTACCTCTCCAGAGTCCGCTCCGCTGCTCTCCTCCCTGTACGGCGACGCAGGGATGCAGAGAGGCCCTTCAGCATCACCATCACCCGTTACGAGTCTGTCTGCCAACACAAATATTCCTACCGTCGTCGAGGCCTCATGGTTCCAAGGCACAATGTAGTCTCTGCTCGTTTGAGGCTTGTCTACCGGCCACCGTGGCAGGTTGCTGGGATGCAGGGTGAGCCTCCCTTCACTGAGTGTCGCTTGTGTCGAACGCCTCATGTTAACACTATAGAGCACTATTGCCTGGCCTGCCCCACTGTCCGACACTTGCTGCCCCGGGGCCTGCCACTTGATGTGGTTTGTCGACACCTGCTGAACCATCAGGTTCTGGAGGAACTTCTGGTACGCCACCCTTGTTTTGGTGGATTTGAGTAGGTCATAATGTAAATATTTGTCTGTATGCTTGTGCTTCATTCTGTTATGTTTTCGTGATGTGTGTGTGTGTGTGTGTGTGCGGTTGTAGTCATTGGTTTTTCATGGGTCCCGCTTACCCGTATGTATTGTTGCCTGCCTGTTGATTGACGCTACGGCGCAATTAATTAAAAACAAAAAACACACACACATTAAGGAAGTAGAAAACGTTTCATGCTTGCTCAAATCTACTAATACCGAAACAGGCGCATGATCTGATCCTCACTTCAGTATGCATTTGTAATTTCTTGATCATACTCATTGACCTATTTTTTTTTTACCAAACATAAGAAGTCTAGTTTAGATATCCATTTATCTTTCTTTCTGTATTATAAACCTCCTCCTACTTGCTCTCCATTAACACACAGGTGATTTACAATAACCAATGACTCATTGTTACATAAATTTACGAGGGTTCGACCATGGCTATTTACCGTTTCATCTATTACACCACTATATTCATAAGGGTTCTCTTCCCTATCTACAATAACTGGGGTACCAACTCTAGCATTATAATCACCCATCACAAGTACATTCTCTAAGCCCTGCACATGACCCACTATGTTGCCAAATGCACACGGGTCATAAAAGGGAGAATCCTCTGGCGGGATATATACACCACCAAATATAAAATCAGGAAAACAGGATAGTTCTATCCAAATTTGATCTTCAGTAGTCATGTCAACCTTAGATATGTATTTATTTATGATATACTTCACCAACATTATAACTCCGCCTCTATATGATAAGCGTGCCTGGATTGATTGTGATACATATTAAAACCAGGAACTCCATACTTTCCAACTCTTTTTCTTTCCTGTATCCACACTACATCACACGACAACAACCATTTCAGTATATCTGGGTTCAATAACCGCCGGATGAACATCTTTCCTAACGTATATCTGGGAAAAACATCCTCTTGCCTGTTTCAAGTTTTTGGATTTTCCTAAAATGTCTTTTCTTCTTTCCTCTTGTTCCACCACAATTCGAAGGGGTCGTTTTCGTTGTTCATTCTGCTGCCCAAGCCTCTTCATTTCCCAGTCGGCGGTGTTATATGCCTGGGTGTGGCCTGCAGCTAACAGCACGTTTCGAACCTTTTCGTCGTCGCCACCAACTTCGTCACTTTCTTCACTTAGTCCGGTTATTATCAGATTTTTGCGCCGTTCTCTTGCATCCAGTGTCTCCAGGAACATTTGTTGCTGGTGAATAATTTTGTAGGCATCCTCCAGCCGTGTAGACAATTGTTGAACTTCTTGCATTATGCTCTTGATAAGTTGATATCTGCTACCTCACTTCTTAGGTGTCTTATCTCTTCCAGCAATAATTTGTTAGTAGGTTCGGTTGATTGTTCTGCAGTTACCAATGTTACCAATGCTTTCTTTAGTTCGTAATTTTTCCAATATCATTTGCAGATAAGGCTCGAACAGTCTCAATACTCTCAAACCCAACCATGTTTGTATCACCACTGACTTCTCTTCACACATGCGCAGTACTCAGTGCCCAAGGCTCTTGTTACATTGGCTTATAATTTGCTGACTATCTCCTTTATACTAGCCAATTACTTAACTTTATATGTACTCGCATATCACAGTTCTCTTTATATTCATTGTGTGCCGCGGAGCAAATTTTTAACTACATAAGTTACCAGGTTTTCCGAGTATATCTGAGGAGCGGTGTCACAGTCGACCTCTCTGTTCCACCATTACACACACACACACCCTTACCCTTACCGCCTCTATACGCCGAGATACGTTGGCGCCATTGGACGCCGCCCTACTCGCGCCCTCACGACAGTACCCACTCACTCCACACCTGGTTTTATCACTGTACACACACCAACAACATGGCCACCGCCTCTCCCACAAAACACCAACCCATCGTCACCTAACATGTCCCTCCACTCTCTACCTCAACAGTCCGCCACTTCCACAAACACAAGTACGCCTGCACAAACACCCCCTCCACAGACCTCTTACGTTCCTCCCTTCTCGCTAAACATACACTCTAGGTTTCGACACATGGAGACGTTATGGTGCGCCTCAACATTTACGAGTGAGCAGAAGTTCTACGCTGTCCTTCGGGCGCTGCCCGCCGATATATTCGACGATATTCCCCCTGCACTAACTCATCATCCCTCGTATGAAATTCTCAAGGACGCCATCGTAACATCTCACGGGATGTCGGAGCACCAATACATGAGGGCCCTGGAGGAGGTCCAGCTGGAGGGGCGCCGCACATGCAGCAGCTGAACCAGAAGGCGGCCAACCCTTTCACAGAAGCTGTCCTCAGAAGCCGTCTCACCAGGTTACTACCCCCTTCAATACAGTTGCACCTCCAAGCACAGCAAGACCTTCCATTACAAACATACGCCCGACTCGCTGAGTCACTAATGGACACATTAGCACATCAAAAACATCAGCACATCACTGGCAACATCGTTACCCCACCTACACCCGCCGCTCCACCGGCAGTGCTACCTCCACCACAACAACACATACCACCAACATCCACCCACCAATACAAACACCTACAACAGACACAACACCAGCAACTTGTACCATCACCACAACCAAACATCACACTCCCTTCACAACACCTCTACACTCCACCTCACGCACACCCACACCAACCAACACCAACGTAATACCACCATCACACCACTCCCCAATCCCCTCAGCAACAACCTCTTCCTCTTTCCCAACAGCATTTCCTCATACCTTCTCCACAACAACCCGACCTACCGGTAACTCAACAACAACTTGACTCACTCGTTCAAAACTTCTATAGCTTCCTACACAACCTACAACAACCGCCTACTCAACAATAACAACAACACTATGCCACACCTCCACCAGTGCCGCAACAACATTACGCCCCAACTCCATGCATACTACCGCCACTCCAGCGCCAGCCTCCTGCCACCACTCAGCAACTCTACGCGCCACCACCACGTATTCTGCTTCCACTCCAGCGACAATCTCTGTCTACCACGCCTCAGCAACAATGGCAACACACTCAAACGTGCGAGTAACACCAGAGGTTCGGAAGCAATGCGCGGCATTCTCCTTCTAGCCGCCAAACATCACGCCCCATGCAGGGAAACGAGTAAGGCAGTGGCAACACAATGCCCATCACGCTACCGCCCACATCTCTACCAACCACTCAGGGCCCACTAACATCGGCTCTACGCCACATCTCGGCCCACACACTACCCCAAGGAGAAGAGACAACACCAACGACGCTACAATTTCCCCAGTGTTTTATCCCTCCCATTATATGTGCTGCATCTACGTGCCACGCTACTCTACGCTCACGTAACTTACAACACTATACTCCATGTGCTACGCTACTCTACGCTCACGTAACCTTACTCCACGTCCTCATTACCATTAATCCCTTTGTCCTTTCCACATCCCAGCCATCCCTGTGTCTTACTCCATTGTCTGCCCTACTTCCATCCCTCCTCACTTGCGCCTCCATTCCTTTCCCACGTCAAATTTATTTCTTATAGCTTTTTGTACAGCTCCGGACAGATCAAGGGTCCACACCCCATCCATCAGCGACTTAGTTTGGGCCTCGTCGGATCTGGCAACAGTTGCAGGTGGAGGGAGGGGGAATGTTAGTGGGAGAGGAGGAGAGAAATGTGGGCGGAGCTATATAGGAGGGTAACGAATGATCAAGTAGAGAAGATGTGTGTCAGGAGGAATCGAATCACCAATAGATTAAAGTAGGGTTCTTCAAACTTTTTTAGTCGTGACCCAGTTTTTACTATGACATCATTCTCGCGACCCATACAGAGAGATCTTTTACAAATGACAAGAATTATCAGCCTAAGAAAATACAAGGCCAGAAACTGAAACGTAATATTTATGATTAAAAAGGCATTCTAACCAGAATTATAAACACTGCCTCACCTACCCCTCTCTCTGGAGTCTCGCTCCAGAACTGGTGGAGTGTGGACGTACTCGTGGCGCTCTGCCTACATTCTCGTTTGTGTTGTTTGTGTTGTTTTGGAGCTCTTGTTTGTGTGTTTTTTGTATTGTTTGTGAGTTCTTGTTTGTGTGTTGTTGTTTCTGTGGTGTTGCTGGTGTTGTGGTTCTGTGTATAGTTTTGTTGTGATTGTCTGTGTGTGTGTGTGTGTGTGTGTGTGTGTGTACCTGGCTGATTGAGTGTTTAGTTGTTTGTGTTGTTGTTTGCTTTCCATCTAGGCCTTGCCTGGCTTGATGGAGAGTGCGGATTCCTGCTTGGAGGCCGACTTGGCAATGTCAGAGAAAGACGAGTCTCCAATTGAGGATCACTGGCCTGAGCTGCCTTCACGCAACCCTCCCCCCCTCTCCTCGGTCACTCCGCAGCTCAGGTTGCAGCTGTCTACCTCCTCAACCTCTACCAAGCGACCCGTTGATGCCTCGTCCGACTCCTCGCAGGATTCCGATGGTGTGGACTGTTTGCCTCCAGCTGCCAAGACTGCCAAGGGTGCTTCAGCTGTGCACGACGTACCTTCTCTGCCTCACCCTGGTGTTTCTTCTTTGTATACCAACTCCTTGCCCTTGTCCAACCTACCTGCTTTTGCCCCGAGAGATGCCTATGTCAAACTCTCCTTCTCTGGAAACCCATCTACGGACACAAAGCTGCGTTGGTTGTCTGATGTCAACAGGGCCTTCCAGCTGCAGCGTGAACTAGCTGAAGTGAAGATGGCTGCTGTCACCTCCCGGTTTGTCTACATCTCTAGGAAGCGTCAGGACATCATTGATAGAGTGAAAGCTGGTGAATTTTTATCTCTGCCTCTCATTCTTGAAGACTCACCCGAGAGGCCTCGTAAGTTTCCCAGCTACATCCTCACCCGTTTTCCTATCGATGTTGACCCGAAACTTGCTAAGGGATACCCTGGTGTGTACTCTGCCCGTCGTTTTTTCCAAGATGGTTCCCCCATTATCCGCATTGTTGTTGTCTGGAGTCAACCCGATCCACCTCCAAATGAGATTTCCTTTGATTTCCTCCCTTGTCTTCCACCGTGTGAGGTGAGGAAACTTCATAATGACCAGCCTTGGTGCTACAGGTGCTGGGGAGTTGGGCATATCTCCCGGTACTGTTCTGCCAGGCCGAAGTGTGCATGGTGTGCCGCCGACCATGATTCCAAGAAGTGTCCTGTCAGGGGTGAACCATCACGTCCTGCTGCCTCCACCTCTGAGCCTTTACCTCCTGACGATATTTCTCGATGGAAGTGTCCACGATGCCTTCAGCCAGGGGTTAACGTGTGGCATGGATGTACTCGACGTCAGGTCCAGGCTCGTGTCTCTACTATTGCTCTGCCTCCACCACCACCACCTCCCCAGTCTGCTGCTCCTACCAGCCCTGCCTCACCTCCAGACCTGGCCCTCCGCAAGTCTGTTGCTACCCTCATGGCACGATGTACGGCTCTCGAAAACCGCTTTTCTGCCATTGAAGCCAGGATTGATGGGCTAGTTGCCGCTCATGCTGCCAATGACTCCAAACTCTCCGCCTTGGTCGAGGCTCAGCAAGCCATCATCTCAACTGTCACTACCCTTACCGAAAAGATGGATACTTTTGCATCTCGGCTTGAAAAGCTTTTTGAGTCAGTCCCTTCTTCTGGTCCATCTTCTTCTCCAGGTCGCTCATCTGCCCCCACTTCTACCTCCAAATACAGAGTTCGCTAGTGATTGCCAGCTGGATGTCATCTCCTGGAATGTATGTGGTATCACCAGTTATGCTAAGCTCACTCAACTCAAGGCCTATGTTTTTCGTCATCATCCCAGTGTTATTTTTCTCCAGGAAGCATTTCCATGACGGCCGCTCGCTGCTGGGCAAGCTCCTCCCCTCTCAGGTTATGTGCCATATGTTCATCTGGTAAGGAATGGTCTCCTGACTTACATACATAGCTCCTTGCCACATCGCCTTCTCCGTACCTCCACTGATCCTGACATGACCTTTCAGCTATTTGAGGTTCTACCTGGGAATGGAGTACTCCAACTATGTAATGTCTATTCTGCCCCAGCTAGACTCACTCTTGAGGCTCTTCCTTCTCTAACAGTGCGTGGTATGGTGTATATGAGAGATTTTAATGCTCGGCATTCTGATTTGGGTGATGGTTCTGGCTCTATTAATCGTAATGGTGTTCATCTCCTTTCATACATCCGCAAGCATCATCTGACACACTGGGACACTGGCGGTGCCACTCATTGCCGGGGAGGTACTCTGGATTACATCCTCTCGTCTGGACTTATAGCATCTCAGGTCCAGTGCTTCTCCGTGCCAGACTTATTCTCTGATCACATTGCTCTTCGGTTTCATTATTCTCTATCTGCTGGGTCAGGTGCTTCAGCCACTCGTTTGCGTATTGCTGTGCCCCCTAAATATTGCCCGACTTGCATCTTATTTATGGCCCATCTATTCCCTACATTTGACATATCATCAGCTAAACAGTTGTACTCTTATTTTGTATCTGCTACTCATGACTTTTATAGGCTATACGTCTCCCGGTCACACCTCCAGCATCGCCATACTGCCCACTCCTGGACGCTGGATGCACATATACAGGAGGCAAAGGATGAGGCTGAACGTGATGGCCTATTGTTTCAAGCCAACCCAATCCCTTACCTACTCCATCGTTACCAGATGTCTAGGGACGCTTTAGTTGCCTTGCAGGAGTGTGCTCACACTGAGTCTTGGCAGCGGTTCACGGACAGCATCAACCAGCAAACAAGTGTGGCTTCTATGTGGCACCTCATCCGTCGGGTTGTTAAAAAGACACCGGACACTGCTCGTCATCACACTCCCGCCGACTATGCCAAACAACTTGTCGATGCCTGGTCAGAACAATCTACTCCAGCCAGTCTACCCATCCACATACAAGATGCATTCGCTTCCCGTGCTGCTGTCCATCGGCTACGTCTAATGTCTGCTCTGTTACAAGATGATGACGATGATGCAGAGGAGATAACTGAGGAGGAGTTGCGACGTGCTCTCTCTTGGGGTAGAGCTTCTTCCCCTGGTGATGATGGTATTACTTATGCTGTGCTGCCCCTACTTCAACAAGTGTCTGGGAACCCTCTACTTCGACTGTACAATCTTTGTCTTCGTGATGGTTGTGTACCACGAGCCTGGACCAGCAGTACAATAATACCCATCCCTAAGCCCGGCACTGCGAAGTTCAGGCCTATTTCCCTTACTTCCTGTTTTTGTAAGGTTATGGAGAGAATCTTACTCAATCGTCTCATGTTTAGACTGCAGGATCGCCTTTCTCCATGGCTGTTTGGTTTCCTTCCCCAGAGGAGCACACATCACTGCCTAGTCGACCTGTACTCTCACCTTTCCAGGGACAGTGTGGTGGCCTTCATTGACCTTTGAAGTGCCTTCGATATTGCTAATAGAGACATCCCGTGCGTTTTCCAGTGGTGCACTCAGTCCTTTGCGCAGTTTTCATCTTGGTATGCCTCAAGGGGGTGTTCTCAGCCCATTTTTATTTAATATTCTGATGCATCGGTTGCTCACTTCTCTCCCTGATATTCCTGGAACTACAATTACGTGCTATGCTGATGATATCTGTGATATCTGTGGCCTCCTCTCACTGTGGCATTATTGTCTCCCCAGATAAGAGCAGAATATTTACCTGCCGCCTTCCTCAAGCTCAGCCAGTGTTCACCATTGGAGGGACTGTCATTCCCATGTGTTCCCAGTACCGCTACCTGGGCGTGCCAGTCAATATTTGGCCGATTGTCCCTGCGAGACCTCAAGACCATCCCATTGTCCAGGACTTATTGGGTCGTCTCCAGCGCCGACTTACACCACTTCAATGGCTCTCTAACAAATCCTCGGGAGGGGGCCCTGGGGGGACGTCTGCAACCATTATATCTATATTAAGACTACGGAGCATAGAGGAAACAGACCTTATAAGAGTACGTCCAGCAGGCAGTATGGGAAGGACAGGGGAGTTTGGTCTAAGAGAAGTCCTGACTAACTGAGAGTAATGGGGTGAAAGATGTGGGAAATGGAGGCACTTGACAGTGAAGCAAGTAACATTACAATAAATTCTCTCGATTAATGGGGGAAGACGCAACTCACGCTGCATGTTCACTATCCTGGTCGACATTGGACAGCCGAGAATTATTCTCATTGCTCTATTCTGAAATATTTCTAAAGTTTCCAGAGTAGCCCTAGGAAGTTGAATCAAAGCAGGGGAAAGGTAATCAACAACTGAACGGATAAAAGCAATATATATGGTCCTGGCTACTGGGATGGAGATGCCCATAATTATTTAGTATTAGTATTAGTAATAATAATACTTATAATAAAAATAAGAATAAGAAAGAAAGATATAAATACATACACACTCTTTTATTCCTCTCTTTATCTCTTGCTTTAAATCACGCATACACAATCCTTTTACGCACACACATAGCCCAATCCCTCTCCTACATACATGCACAAATGCAGGCACACACGTGTACACATACTTTCTGTACGAGCTCTTCAAAAGTACACTGTACATCATCTCAGGTGTTGGCTTCGTAAAAAATATTGTTTCAAATTAAATTTTAAGTCTCTTTCACACTCGTTGATATCAGGATACAAGTGTTATTTTGAATAGTTTAAAGAAATCGTTATGTTTGAGTTTGTATTTTCTTCTGGTGTGAATACATGTTCCTCAGTAAAATAATACGGACTGAAATTTGTGTTTAAATTTCGCAAATTTCTTTTTCTTCTGTATACATTTTACCTTTGTAACACAGGGTTTCGGTTCTTATGATCCACCAGGATATTCCCGGTGCTCCCAACCAAAAAACCCTGCTCTATCACAAAAAAAAAATATTTGGATTCGTGTTCACTGTCTTCGACCTTCCTCAGGTGGCAGGGTATAGTGCAGAAAAACTACTGTTCACAGATAAAAGACCCAGTGATTTATTATTGTGAGACCAATCAATTTACATATATAATAAATAAAAAAATATATATATAATTATTATAATGACAAAACTTTCACAAGAAAAAAAAATAAAGATTTTATTAATACTGTACTTACGCCCCCCTTATTAAATAAAATTTACCCAATAGATTTAATACAATGATTTCAAATACTACTTTCCCCCTTACTCTACTCGAAACATCAATATTACCAAAAAACTAGATTAGAACACAGCCTTGCACCTTGACAATATACAAAAAAAAAAAAAAAAAACGATTTAGACCAGAGAAAAATAAATACTTATACCACCTGTAGCACACCACTGGAGACCGGACTCCCACTTACTATACAACCCCCCTCCCAATTGTGAATCGACCTAGACTTCGCACTCACAATCACCTACTGTAGGAGTCAGTTTCCAGCAGAATTGCTCACAGGATTAGACACCTGCCATTTACAAAAAAAGAAGACACAGGCCAACTATTGCTTTACCCAAAACACAACACTAATGGCTTACCAAAAGATAATATTGGCCAACTAGTGGCGTTACAAACAATAACACTGGCCAACTAGTGGCTTTTACCAAAAATAATAATAATAATAACCTAATGCCTGACACCCTAATTCCTACGCCAGTTCACCAACAGATGAGGCCAGTCCCCACGCGGACAATATGGCGTCACAGCTGGTCGGGTCGAAAGAGAAGAGTCAGACTATTAATTTAAAAATAAACAATTACACTCCCTGAGTGAACCCATAAGATTTCAAAACTAATTATTCCCCGAGATAGCCTCTACCAAACCTCAACACAGAGGCAGGAATGTATTACTGTATTCTTTAAAGTCTCAATTTGGAACAAATATACGTAATCTAGATATCACAAGTTACCTGGTCGGGTCGAAAGAGAAGAGTGAGACAAAGTTGGCTACCCTCTTCCTTCTTCCTCGCTCGGCAAGGCGGGAAAGATGCCACACACTTCCACATAAATAAATCTTTATGACAACTTTAAATTAATACTCAACAGATTATTCAATGAAACCTGGTTATCATAAGCCTTTCACATAAAATAAGATTCAGTCTTAATTATATCCTCATCAACATATCACAATATTACAACCTCTGTCGTCACTTCCGGTTCCAATGTTATGTATATTTGGGGACGAGATTATCACAATTGCCACATCAACAATGTTACCAATTCCCAAAGTAAGTTTCAGTTTGCCGGACAAAAATAAGGCCCGAAAGGCAAGATAATTCCTATTTACAATATTTACACCCATGTTCATTCCGCTTCCGTCGCAAGCTTCATCTCCTAAGGTGAAACAACTTAAGAATTAATTATTAGGAAATAATAGGAGCGTTACACCTTCATTCATAATGTTTTGAATGTTGTCCTATGCGTTGGTTTGGCTTTCAATGTAACTGTAGAATAGTTTTGGTTGGTCCTTACTTTTCTTTAAAATATCTTTTTGATAATCCACTTGGGCTACTCCTGTGTGTTTGTTTTTGTGTGTTTGCGTGTTTCTTTTGTGTTTTTTGTTTGCGTGTTTTTTATTTTTTTTTTTTTTTTTGTGTGTGTGTGTGTGTCAATCATACATACAATATTTATAAGTACAATCGGCAAAAAAAGTTTCGTTACCACCCCTACGTTCATTTTAACATGGGTAAGCGGTGTAGGGTTGATACTCCACTGACTGGGCAGCCGTGCCTCGTGTCATCCGGGACATGCTGGACGCATATCGTCTTTGAACTGGCAGTGACAACTTTTTTATATCAATAGTTTAGCTGCTTTTTAAATTAAATTTTGAATGTTCAAGAACTCTTACTATTAAACTATTCATTATTAAACATAAGGAAATGCGTTTGAGTATTTTAGAACAAGAATAACTGTGAAATACCCAGAAAAAATAGCACTGGGTGAAAGAACGTCATTCCTTCTTGCCTGCCCATGACACACTGAGGGGCAATGGCCTGGGGGCAGGGCTGCAGGGGCATGGAGGTCGGAGGGACTGGGAGGGTGGCGGAGGTACGACACTTGCCAGTCAGGCGTACCAACATTGTTAAAGGGATGGTAACTAAACTTTTTTGGCCGACTGTACATTGTTATTATGTGTGTGGTTTTTGTGTGTGTGTGTGTGTTTTTTTTTAATGTGTATGTTAGAGTGAGTGCGTTTGCGTGTAAGTGAGAGAGTACACTTGAGTGTGTGTGTGTATGTGTGTGTGTATTGTACTTGTAATGGACTGTACACACACACACACATTTCATTTATAAATTGTATATCCTTTATTAATCCATATATTTATTTTACAATAGATAATTTCCTCAGAAATAATAATAATAATAATGATAACAATAATAATGATAACAATAATAATGATAACAATAATAATGATAACAATAATAAAGATAACAATAATAACGATAATAATGATAACAATAATAATGATAACAATAATAATAACAATAATAATGATAATAATTAATTAATACATAGGAATAATAGTAATATTAATAATTAATTAATACATAATAATAATAATAATAATAATAATAATAATAATGATAATAACCTCTTTCTCTCACTTGTATATATAATTATTTATTTTAAGTATCAATAGTTTTTCAGAAGACTCCTGAAGCCTACTGAAGCCTCCAGAACTCTGAAGAAACATTGGATATATGTACGTTTTTTGTCTTATATATGTGTGTTTGTACATGTGTGTGTGTGTGTGTGTTTGTATGTGTGTGAAAGAGAAAGGGAGACTGTGTGTGTAAGAGAGATATTGCAGTTGTGTGAGAGAGAGATTGATGTGTGTGTGTGTGAGACTTTGTGTGTGTGTGTGTGTGTGTGTGTGTGTGTGTGAGAGAGAGAGACTGTCAGTGAGAAAGAAAGATAGAGAGACTGTATGTGTGAGAGAGGAAGAAAGAAACTGTGCGACTAGGAGAGAGAAAAAGAGAGGCTTCGTGTGTGTGTGAGAAAGATAGGATGTATGTGTGTGTGTGTGTGTGTGTGTGTGTGTGTGTGTATAAATAAACATATGTGAGATATTAGAAACAATTTATAAATAAATATATAAAGATATAAAGTAATAAATAAAGTTATAAAATAGATTTGTGCTTGTTGTCCCTCCCTTCCTTCTATTTCCTCTCTCTCTCTCTCTCTCCTTCGTGCTTCCTGTCCAATAATAATAATAATAGTAATAGTAATAATAATAATAAATAAATAAATAATGTTTCAATTTCCTTAGTGAAAAAAAAAAATATATATATATATATATTAATTATCCCATGAAATAAATGGGTATCAATAATTAATTAAGGTGTAAAGAAATATGCAATAATAAACAATTCAGGTGTTAATAAAATTAATAAAAAAATAAACACATAAATAAATGAGTTGGTGTTAAACTTATACCGTTTTCTCTATATAACAGACCTATGTAAATTGGTGTCAGTATTGGAGCAACTTGATTCCTCCAAACTATTCCAGCCAACAGGGTAGATACCATCATATTTATTACTTAATCCTGTTTCCTGACATATTTTGGAGGAATCAATGTACTCCAAAGTACTACAAGGGACTTCAGGCCTCTCTAGGGTAATTTTAGTTGCATACTGATTCCTCCAAACCCAATTATGACGTCATTACAATATACATTATATTCCTACGATAATCAAAGGGAGAGGTAATGGAGGGGGGGGGGAATAGGAGAGGGAGTGGGGTGTGAGGGAGGGGGTATGAATAGAGAGAGGTAATGAAGGGGATGGGGTGGGGATAGGAGAGGGAGTGGGGTGTAAGGGAGGGGGTATGAATAGAGAGAGGTAACGGAGGGGGGGGGGATAGGAGAGGGAGTGGTGTGTGAGGGAGGAGGTATGAATAGAGAGAGGTAAAGGAGGGGTGAGGGGTGGGGAGGATATTGGGGTGTGAGGGAGGGGGTATGAATAGAGAGAGGTAATGGAGGGGGGGGGGGATAGGAGAGGGAGTGGTGTGTGAGGAAGGGGGCATGAATAGAGAGAGGTAAAGGAGGGGTGAGGGGTGGGGAGGGGTGAGGGGTGGCGAGGATAGTGGGGTGTGAGGAAGAGGGTATGAATAGAGAGAGGTAATGGAGGGGGGTGGGGATAGGAGAGGGAGTGGTGTGTGAGGAAGGGGGCATGAATAGAGAGAGGTAATGGAGGGGGTGGGTAGGGGAGGGAGTGTGTGGGAGGGATTGGGTATGAGTAGTGAGAGAGATAGAGAGAATATTGGCTCAAAATTAATCTTTCAATGGCAGTCCATAAACGAGGTTACTGAGTTGACTTCCCCTCCCCCCTACCCCCCAACCACTCTACCCATACCCCCTCCTTCACACCCATGCCTCTACCCCCTCTAACACCATAACCCCCACCCCACACCCCTACTCCCCCTTCATTATCGTATAATGACGTCATGATTTGGTGGAAAATGTATTTCACGTTTTGGTTCACAATTCATTTATTAAGTATTATTTTGAATTAAATATTGTATCATTAAATTTCCCTACATTTTCTCTACATTTTGATATAATACATTCTTTAATTACTTAGTCAGTTTACGAAATAAGCTAATATTTAAAAATTTTAATTTCAAACCGTGACTACTTGGTACATTGGAGCACCTTGAGTCCTCCAAGGTATTTCAGGCAACACAACTTAATGCAGGAATAATACAATTTGGAGAAACCAGTTTGCTCCAGAATTACTCTATGGAAATTTGGGGTCCTTTATGGTACTTTGATTCCTCCAAAGTATGTCAGGAAAGAGAATTAATAAATAAATATAATGACATCAATCCTGTTGCATGGCATAGTTTGGAGGAATCAAATTGCTCCAGTATTACCACAACCAACCCCCAGCTTCGAATGAATTAGCTTGGTGAACCATTCTAAAGTGGGTGTAGGGAGGGGGTGATGTATAGGGAGGGGTGGTGTAGGGGTGGTAGCTTCGAATGAACCTGCTTTCAATGAATGAATCGGCTTCGAATGAATCAACTTGGTGTATCATTTTAGAAGGGGTGTAAGGAGGGGTTGGAAGTGGGTGGTGGAGGTGGTGTAGCTTCGAATGAACCAGCTTCGAATGAGTAAATCAGCTTTGAAGTAACACCATCATCATCTCAGTAACCTTTGTTTATGAATTCAAACAACGACACTGACCGAGGCTGCATCAGTGTTGCCAGGTACAGGAAAATATCTCTGTTTTAAAGAATTTTGAAGTCCACACAGGGAAATTATATACAGATTGATCAAGTGTAAACAGGGAAATTTTTACCAGACCAAATACCCAACAAGACCATCAATGTTCAAGAATAAAACAGGGAATTATTGAGGAAAAATATCTAAGAGTTATTATTATTATTATGTTATTATTATTACTAATTTTTTTTCATTATTATTATTTACCCATGAAATAACTGGGTTTTAATTATGAGAGAGAGAGAGAGAGAGAGAGAATACGAATTTAGGAAGGGAGAGAGAGAGAAAATACGAATATTGAAAGAGAGGGAGAGGAAATATGAAGGTTTAAAGGGAGAGAGAGGGAGAGGAAATATGAAGGTGGAATGGGAGAGTATTCTGGGCCCAAAATTTCTCCTTCAATAGCACTTCATAAACAGGGATTACTGAGTTTGTTGGTGTTAATTCGAAGCTGATTCATTCATTGAAAGCTGGTTCATTCGAACCTACCCCCCTACACCCCCTAATACGTCACCCCCTCCCTACACCCACTTTAGAATGGTTCACCAAGCTAATTCATTCGAAGCTGGGGGTTGGTTGTGGTAATACTGGAGCAATTTGATTCCTCCAAACTATGCCATGCAACAGGATTGATGTCATTATATTTATTTATTAATTCTCTTTCCTGACATACTTTGGAGGAATCAAAGTACCATAAAGGACCCCAAATTTCCATAGAGTAATTCTGGAGCAAACTGATTCCTCCAAACTGTATTATTCCTGCATTAAGTTGTGTTACCTGAAAAACCTTGGAGGACTCAAGGTGCTCCAATGTACCAAGTAGTCACGGTTTGAAATATAAAATCTTAAATATTCGCTAATTTCGTAAACTGACTAAGTAATTAAAGAATGTATTATATCAAAATGTAGGGAAAATTACGGGGAATTTAATGATACAATATTTAATTCAAAATAATACTTAATAAATGAATTGTGAACCAAAACGTGAAATACATTTTCCACCAAATCATGACATCATTATACGATAATGAAGGGGGGGTAGGATGTGGGGTGGGGGGTATGGTGTTAGAGGGGACAGGGGCATGAGTGTGATGGAGGGAGTATGGGTAGAGTGGTTGGGGGGTATGGGGGAGGGGAAGTCTACTCAGTAACCTCTTTTATGGACTGCCATTGAAAGATTAATTTTGAGCCAATATTCTCTATCTCTCTCACTACTCATACCCATTCCCTCCCACACACACACCCCCTCCATTACCTCTCTCTATTCATACCCCCTCCCTCACACCCCACTCCCTCCCCTACCCCCCCCCCCTCCATTACCTCTCTCTATTCATACCCCCTCCCTCACACACCACTCCCTCCCCTACCCCCCCCTCCATTACCTCTCTCTATTCATACCCCCTCCCTCACACCCCACTCCCTCCCCTACCCCCCCCCCCCCTCCATTACCTCTCTCTATTCATACCCCCTCCCTCACACCCCACTCCCTCTCCTATTCCCCCCCCCCTCCATTACCTCTTCCTTTGATTATCGTAGGAATATAATGTATATTATAATGACGTCATAATTGGGTTGGCTGGAATAGTTTGGAGGAATCAAGTTGCTCCAATATTGACACCAATTTACATAGGTCTGTTATATAGAGAAAACGATATCAATTTAACACCAACTCATTTATTTTTTCGTCTTTTTACCTTGATATTTCTGATAATTTTTTTAACACCTGAATTGTTTATTATTGTATATTTCTTTACACCTTCATTTATTATTATTAAATATTAAACCCATTTGTTTCATGGGATAATAAATAAATATTTATATTTACTTTTTCTAATGAAATTGAAACTCATTATTAATTATTTATTTATTATTATTATTGGACAGGAAGCACGAAGGAGAGAGAGAGAGAGAGAGAGAGAGAGAGAGAGAGAGAGAGAGAGAGAGAGAGAGAGAGAGAGAGAGGGGAAATAGTAGGAAAGGAGAGACAACAAACACAAATAAATTTTTAAATTTTTATTTATTTATCTATTTTTTTTATTTTGAAATATCATATATATTTTTTATACACACACACACACACACATACAGTCTATTTTTTTTCAAATACACAGCAAGTCTCTTTCTTTTTCTCTCACAGTTACTTTCTCTCTTTCTCTCACAGTTACTTTCTCTCTTTCTCTTACACACACAGTCTCTCTCTATCTCACACACACACAGTCTCTCTCACACATATACAGTCTCTCTCTATTTTTCTCTCGCACACACAGTATCTCTCTCTCTCTCTCTCTCTAACACAAACAGTTTCTCTCTATCTTTTTCTTTCACTAACAGTATCTTTCTCTCTCTCTAACACACACAAAGTCACTCACACACACACACACACACATCAATCTCTCTCTCTTACATAATTACAGTCTTTCTCTCTCTCTTACACACACACAGTATCCCTCTCTCCTGCAACACACACACGTATATAAGACAAAAAACGTCCATATATACAATGCTTCAGTAGGCTTCACGAGGTTTCTGAAAAAATTAATAGTACTTTAAAAAAATATTTATATATAAAAGTGAGAGAAAGAGGTTATTATTATTATTATTATTATTATTATTATTATTATTATTATTCCTATATAAATTTACATGATCAGAGAATCATATAAATGAAAAACTGAGAAACATGTATGCATTGTTAGCAAATATGAGAGTGGCCTTCACTTATATAGACGAAGAAATGGTCAAGAAAATAATCCCATCTTTTATAAGGCCTACCTTGGAATAAGCTGCAGTAATATGGAACCCACATTTAAAGAAATATATCACCAAATTAGAAAAAGTACAACAACTAGATGGCTACTAAGTCTAAAAGAACTAAGCTATGAAGAACGACTTGAGAAACTAAAGTTACCTAAACTGGAAGAAAGACAAAATAAAGGAGATATGATTATGGTTTACAAATGTGTCACAGAAAAAGAAAAGATAGATATAGAAAACTTGTGTCGACAAGGAATACCTACAATGAGAGGTCACAGTAAGAAATAAATTAAAAGAGGAGGACACACATATGTACAGAAATATAGCTTTCCAAAAGAGTAATAGATCAATGGAACTAATAACCAGAAGAAGTGGTGTGTGCCAAAAACATACATAACTTTAAAAGAATATGATAATTGGGTTTTAAAATACGGGATATTACGAGCTTGACTCAATCCTGTAGAGATACAAATAGGTAATAACATACATACATACATAATTATTGTAGATTACTTCCTGTTCCATTGATTCCTGCAGAACATGACTAACATTGTGTCTCATTTGCTAATCGGATAATTTGTGAAGCTTTTGGACACCAGTGATGACGCTATTATACCCCAACCAATCACAGGTCTTGTTACTATACCCCAACCAATCACAGGTCTTCTTACTATACCCCAACCAATCACAGGTCTTGTTACTATACCCCAACCAATCACAGGTCTTCTTACTATACCCCAACCAATCACAGGTCTTGTTACTATACCCCAACCAATCACAGGTCTTGTTACTATACCCCAACCAATCACAGGTCTTGTTACTATACCTCAACCAATCACAGGTCTTGTTACTATACCCCAACCAATCACAGGTCTTGTTACTATACCCCAACCAATCACAGGTCTTGTTACTATACCCCAACCAATCACAGGTCTTGTTACTATACCCCAACCAATCACAGGTCTTGTTACTATACCCCAACCAATCACAGGTCTTGTTACTATACCCCAACCAATCACAGGTCTTGTTACTATACCCCAACCAATCACAGGTCTTGTTACTATACCCCAACCAATCACAGGTCTTGTTACTATACCCCAACCAATCACAGGTCTTGTTACTATACCCCAACCAATCACAGGTCTTGTTACTATACCCCAACCAATCACAGGTCTCGTTACTATACCCCAACCAATCACAGGTCTCTTTACTATACCCCAACCAATCACAGGTCTCGTTACTATACCCCAACCAATCACAGGTCTCGTTACAAAATGTCTTCGCTTTACAAAATGCTTTCACTCCATTTCTATAAGACCCGAAGTCGGTATTTATCCCCACAAGAGAGAGAGAGAGAGAGAGAGAGAGAGAGAGAGAGTACTTTTGCTTGCAGGTTAGTGATTTTATGTGATTTGTTTAGAAGGTGTCAGTCAGTCAGCTTTTTCCAAACTATACGAATTATACCGGGGAGCATAGAAACACTCTCTAACCAAGTACAGTCACAATCAAATAACCACCTATACTTTCCTTCCATAGAAGTAAATATCTTGGTAATAAAGAACGTAAGGTGTTGTATGATTATATTTTGATAGGAAACTGATTTATTTGCACGATTGAAGGAATGTGTCGGTGGTTATTTGATTGTGACTGTACTTGGTTAGAGATGCACGCGCTTTGTTTGGTTAGGTTAGGTTAGGTCCAGGTTAAGTATTAAATGATTTCGGTAAAATTATCTGGGAAAGAGAATGAGACTATCTCCAAGATTATCCCATGGTTGGTTTTATCGCTATAACCCAAGTGCTATTCTCCTTCAGCTCTTGGCCCAGCTGTAAGGGGTGGGAGCACGTGCAGCCACAATCAAATAACCACAGACACTTCCCTTCCATCGTGCAAATATATCAGTATCATATCAAAATATAATCATACAACACCTTACGTCATTTCAATCCCCTCAATTATTATTATGAGGTCCTGCAATATCCTACACGTGTTGTATTTTATTACCAAGATATTTACCATAATGGAAAAAAAAGTATCGGTGGATATTTGATTGTGGCTGTACAGTCGGCAAAACAAGTTTCGTTACCATCCCTAAAACAGTGTGATGTAATGTTGGTACACCTGACTGGTGAGTGTAGTACCTCCGCCACCTTCCGGCCTCCATAAGTGTGTGACCCTGGCCACTGCCCCTCAGTGTCTCATGGGCAGCCAAGCAGGAATGACGTTCTTTCAGACAGTGCTATTTTTTCTGGGTATTTCACGGTTATTCTTGTTCTAAAATACTCAAACGCATTTCCTTATGTTTAATAATGAATAGTTAAATGGTAAGAGTTCTTCAACACTCAAAATTTAATTTAAAATCAGCTAAACTTTTGATATAAAAAAGCTGACACTGCCGGGGCAATGACGATTCCCGTCCAGCATGTCCCGGATGACACTAGTCACAGCTACCCAGTCGGCGGAGTACCAACCCTACCAGGCTTACCCATGTTAAAATTAATGTAGGGGTGGTAACGAAACTTTTTTTGCCGACTGTACATACTTGGTTTGAGAGTGTTTTTATGCTACAAGGGAAACAGACATATATGATTAGAGTATTATATGGGATGTGTTGTATAGCGGAGCTTTTTGGAGGACTCGTTTGGTAATATCATATCTATAGTCTCCTTGTCGTCTTTCCTGCTTCCTTCTCTAATTCGTCATATATAGCTTCACTCCTGTATTCTCACATTTTTTATAAAACCATCCTTCACAATAATCAAACCTAATCCTGCATGTCCTCCTCCTTGCTAACTCTATCATTGCAATGTTTACTCTCTTCTCGGCGAGTTGGTTGTGGTTTCTACCCATTTTTCCTCTTCATTCATCCCTCCCTCCCATGAGTTAACACATGTACAGTCGGCAAAAAAAGTTTCGTTACCATCCTTTTAACAGTGTGATGTAAAGTTGGTACACCTGACTGGTGAGTCAGGTGTGACGCGAGTCTTTATATACCTCCGTCAGCCACGGTCAGTGTCACTGACCGAGGCTGAGTCAGTGACCGTCACCCTCAGTGTCTAATGAGCAGGCAAGTAGAAATGACGTACTTTCAGCCAGTGCTACTTTTTCTGGGTATTTCACTGTTTTTCTTGTTCTAAAATCTCTCAGGGCGAGTCATCATGTTGGTACTGGAGTCTTATATGTCCAGAAACAGAATTGAAGATGACACTCGTACAGGTTGTCAATATAATATTCCCTCCGTAATGACCCAACATTGCCGTCTTTTGTGCGGAGGTGAATAGGGCAGAGGCTTCCGTCGTGCCCAGGCTACCAGTCAATCCACCTGCCTGCATCTTAGATCTAGAGTATAGAGGGAGATCTTCGTGCCGTTTATTTTCCTCCAGCTTGGTGTGGGTTGAAGATGTATAGGAACGGACCGTCTCTTCTGATCTCCTACCGATCTTGCGTGAAGTTGTTTGGCGTCGACTGGGGATTGTTTCATCTTATTGCTTCTCGTTATCTCCTTCTTTTATTGAGGTATGTTCTTTTCTACCTTCACCACCACACTCTTGATATTGGGTACACAGGTTGCTCGGGGTGAGGGGCTATGTGTATGGAGGCGACATGAGCTGCTAATTATGAGAATACTTGTTTGTCTGTGTCTTAATTGATTAAGGCTTGTCTGTCTACAAGATCAGTTGGCACGTATGGTGGTGGACCATTTTAGGGATCAGTAGTGTGGAGGCATGGAGACGGAGATTGGTGCTGAGAAATGATTACCGGAAGGACTGTCTGTCTACACGATCCATTCTCACTGACGACATAACAGTGTGAGGCAGACCACAGTACAGGAGAGGTGTATGAGTCCCATACAGACTCCACTTGAGAGTACAGTACATATTATGCTATATCATGTAATTATTATATTTACAAGGATGTCCATAATATAATAGTGTATAACGTATACATACCAAAGAGTGTTCGGTAAATAAAATGTAAGTGTAAACACTTGGAGGCACATTGATTGATTGATTGATATTGATATTAGGCGCCTCAACAGAGAGGTCATATAGCGCAGGGAGGAGGTGATAGAGAAGTGAGACAGCAAGCAGGAAGGAAATAGAAAGAAAAGAGGGACAATTGAAGAACTGAAAGGGAGTGGTCGAGGTCGAAGTGGCGCCAAAACCCTTAAAGTATTGCCCATATCACTAAAGGCAATATCCCTTTACGGGGGTCATAATTATACATTAATTTTTCACCATATGTTTTTCACGTTTCATCTCGATTTTTATATAATTGTCAATTTATGATACACAGACATGGCTGATTCCCATACAGTTCAATTAGTTGTAGGTCAACAGTTTTATCCACTCAAAAGGGGTCCATGACATCTGTGGGAAACTGGTCGGACTTGTCAGCACTGGCAAAGTCTCCATCCCTTCTGTCTACAGCAGAGCGTGAAATTTGAATGACGTGACTGTGGTCGACGCAGCTGGCCACACTAATATTCAGTTCCCACGCGTCACTGCCCTGGATGTGTATTGGTGGTTCAGTGTTTCTCTCTACACAGTCAGTTTTTGGGAACAGTTGCGGTGTCGTGATCCGAAACCAACCTGTGGAACTGATCGTGTAAACAGGGACTCACTCCCAAAAAAATAAATATATATATATATATATATATAATATATATATATATATTTATATATATATATATTTATATATATATATATATATATATATATATATATATTTATATATATATATATATATTTATATATATATATATATATATTTATATATATATATATATATTTATATATATATATATATATTTATATATATATATATATATTTATATATATATATATATATTTATATATATATATATATTTATATATATATATATATATATATTTATATATATATATATATATATTTATATATATATATATATATTTATATAATCTTAGTAACATAATTTTCTTTACCTTCTGGTGGTTTTGTTATGACACATCACTATTTGTATAACACCTAAGAGGGTTGAATAATTTTGATACATCTGAGCGTCTTGATTCCTTCAAAGTATGCCAGGAAATAGGACCAGAAAAATATTAACAATGGTGGCCTATTGCTTGGAATAGTTTGAAGGAATCAATTAATCTAAATTTACCAACACTTAACAGGAATGTAAGTTTTCATTGTAACGGCATTTTCAACAAAATACCTTACTCTGCTTCATACGATAATACCCATATTGTTTATATAAAGCAAATATACCCAAAGTATCATTCAATGTTCAATTCCATCCCCCGTTTTGCAGTCTCCATTCCTCCTCGACTTGCCTCGTCCTTGTCTCCTTGCTGTACCCCCTCACGCCTCCAAATGTCTATCTCAGCTTGCCATATAATATCTCTGTATCTCAGAGATATCATTTCTTCCCAAATTGTTCACTCTCCTCCTATTTCTCAAACATGTTAGTGAGTTCTGCAACACCATAAATATTGAAGTAAAGCTCCATGACCCATTCGTTGGTTGGTTATTGGGGCTTAACGCCTATCGACCTTGTATTGGTCATTAAGGCGATGTAGCTGTAGGGTGAGAGAGTGTGTGTATGTGGAAAAGTGTAAGTGTGTGTGTGTGTGGTGTTGTGTGGTGTCTGTGCTGTGTGTGTTGTGTGGTGTTGTGTTGTGTGTTATGTGGTGTCTATATTGTGTTGTGTGGTGTCTGTGTTGTGTGTGTTATGTGGAGTTGTGTTGCGTGGTGTTGTGTTGCGTGGTGTTCTGTGTCTTGTGTTGTGTGTGTGGTGTTGTGTGTGTTGTGTTGTGTGTGTGGTGTTGTGTGTGTTGTGTTATGTTGCGTGGTGTTGTGTTGCGTGGTGTTGTGTGGTGTTTGTGGTGTCTGTTGTGTTGTGTGGTGTTGTGTGTGTTGTGTTGTGTTGTGTGGTGTTGTGTGTGTTGTGTTGTGTTGTGTGGTGTATGTGTTGTGTGGTGTATGTATTGTGTGTGTTGTGTGGTGTCTGTGTTGTGTTGTGTGGTGTCTGTTGTGTTGTGTGGTGTTGTGTTGCGTGGTGTTGTGTTGTGTTGTGCTGCGTGTGTTGTGTGGTGTATGCGTGGTGTTGTGTGTGTGGTGTCTGTGTTGTGTGTGTTGTGTGGTGTTGTGTTGTGTGTGTTGTGTGGTGTTGTGTTGTGTGGTGTATGTGTTGTGTGGTGTTGTGTGTGTTGTGTTGTGCGGTGTTGTGTGTGTTGTGTTGTGTTGTGTGGTGTCTGTGTGTGTTGTGTTGTGTGGTGTCTGTGTGTGGTGTTGTGTGGTGTCTGTGTGTGGTGTTGTGTGGTGTCTGTGTGTGTTGTGTGGTTTCTGTGTGTGTTGTGTTGTGTCTGTGTGTGTTGTGTTGTGTTGTGTTGTGTCTGTGTGTGTTGTGTTGTGTTGTGTCTGTGTGTGTTGTGTTGTGTGGTTTCTGTGTGTGTTGTGTGGTGTCTGTATGTGTTGTGTTGTGTGGTGTGGTGTCTGTGTGTTGTGTTGTGTTTTGTGGTTTCTGTGTGTTGTGGTGATCCACTCGTAACTATGACAACTTTAATTAACCATGGTGTCGAAATGAGTTTAGTAATAGTGATAAGGACCCTGTGATCGTGTATGAGAATTGGAGGCTTCTGAATACTTCTGACTACACCATGAAACAAGCTCCCTCCATAACGGTGGTGTTTCGTAGCATTATTTGAAGGATTCGCATACCTCCACTTTTCCGACTATATCACAGGGCTCCTTAAGGCAAAGCACCACCACCTTCCGATACCCCTCTCACCATTTCATTATCTCAGCCCCTCCATACTATACTTATATCATCTTTAATGTCAGTATATGCTGTAAATAATAACACTTTTCCTCATACAGATTCCATTCCATAATATATACTTAGTTGTTGTTGTTGTTTTTGTTGTTGTTGTTGTTGTTGTTGTTGTTGTTGTTGTTGTTGTTGTTGTTGTTGTTGTAGTTCCCCAGACTGTCTGGCCGAGCAGTCCCGAGTCTGGTTGACCGAAGCCGCGCAGATGCTCAAACCCCCAAATGGGAGTCAGGGTGATAGTGAGATCTGTTTCTTCGAAGGCAACAGACGAGGGGACTCCTGGCTCACGGGCATATACCCCTGGGCCAAAATTCCCACCGTCTGTAATCTTCCTTGTTGTGCCACCCAATCGGGCGATCTCGTCAGCTACCCAGAAGGAATGAGAAATAGTAAGAGAGACAGATGGAACAGGCCAGGGTGAGGTGGAGGATGCCAGATTCCTCATTTCTAGATAGAACCAGCCCTCACCAGTATCCTTAGTTGATCATTTAAGTGCTTGTTAACATGTCGATTTATTGAATTAAAATACATAATAAGAAACATCTATGGCTCTTGTGTTAACACATAAGCTTGAGAGGGATGGCATGGGGTAACAGGACTCCTTGAGGCGACTGTACAGTCGGCGGCAAAAGTCCTGTCGCCTCACTTGCTTCACCGAGGCACGCGATGTTCATAGACTCGAGATTATTAGGTGTAGAAAACGTGCGAATTTCTCGAGTCCATGAACACTGCATGTCTTGGTGAAGCAGGTGAGGCGACAGGACTTCTGCCGCCGACTGTACATACATACTTTTGTACATAATTATTGTCCTTATATCCTCAGTAAGACTAAGAAACACTAAATCTCTCTAATCAACCAAGCTTAATATAACCAGTCAATCATCTCCCTTCTTGTCTGAGGAACTGTATAATGGTATGCAGTAATGGGAATGTGTACTCAACCCATCCTAAGAATTCAACGTAGGTTACTATAGCTGTCATATCATTATGACTAATACAATCTTTAAAGGTAAAGCTTTTAAGTAAAGTTTTGCCAATTTCATTTTATTATTATTTTATTAACAGACAATATACAGATATACCCGTAGTTAACAGGAGTCTAAGATACATTAAATTTTTATCATTCACACAATTACTGCCAAACGTAAAAATAATATGCAAAGTAAGAAATATTTATCTCTCAACAAGTGCTGTTGGCGTAGAGGAATAGAGATACGTTGGCAGTGAAGTAAGACCTGCCAAACTGCAGGAAACCAGTAGCAGGACTCTAGAGATGAGGTAGGCGGCAGGGGCTGAAGCTGGGGGGGAGCCACTGGTGGTAGTCTGCATGGCGGCTGGTGTCTCGCCTGTAGGAAATAGGGAAGAGGATATAGTAGTTTTTAGCAGAAAGGCAAGATTGACCATGGCTCTTAACTCTTAAAGTGCTGGTGATGGCAATGGTCTGCAGCAAGTGTGAGTGACTGCGGGAGTCGGCATTTGTCGACGAAGAATTTTTCAAATATGTGCGTCTCCTGACATACTTGATTAATCTCACAACAGAGGTTGTGTGTGCTAAAGAGCTCCTTCGAGTCACACCAGGCTTGTCTAGTCATTGTAGCTTTGTCTATCATCATATGAGGATGTATTGTTTGTGCTCAGCTTGTACGTTAATTACCATATATGTATGTTATAACGACATTAACTTTTTATTTCACATTGTGTTATTTAAAATATGATTCTGACACGTTTTATGACAAAATCAGAGTGTGAAACAGTCTTTGGGGTGGTCAGAGGAGTGTAAAAGTTTACTTTGAGTTATGGTTATTCTAAGCTGGCCACCCGACCTGCAGATGAGCATATAGTCTTCACAAGTACTGTACATCAAGAGACAGCTAAAGGTTTGTACTTCAATATCTTGTATAATGTATTCATGTAGATTTAGTAGTTTACACGTTATTAATGTTTGTATATGTAAATTACACACACGCTGAAGAACGGACAATAACCCCCTCGTTTTAAGGGTTAAGGAGGTAGTACAGTATTGATGGTAAATCTGAAGCAACTGATCCCTAACAGCTGTTCCCAGCAACAGGAAACCATTATTTTGGTTCATCTGGTCCTGATATACTTTGGAGGAGGAATCAAGGCGCTCCAATGAACCATATTTATACTACCCCTTTAATACAAAATCTGTATTTATATATATGCCTGACAGAGCAACACAGAGACCTACGCATAAGGGGATGATAATATAATGTAAAAAATAGAAGACTGCGCTTGGCATGAAAGACGTTGCAGTGGCATGGGTGAAGGACATAGAAAACAGGGACAGCAAGCACGAAGGAAAAAATATGGAAAGGAGGCCTACAGCTGAAGCAAGGAAAGGGAATGGCTCGGGTCTGAAGGAAAGCAAAAAGTCTTAAACAATTGCCCATACCCTAGCAGGTGATATTCCCTACAGTAGGGGCCTCAAACAGAGGGAATAATCGACTATAAAGAGGGATAGTATACTTTTGGTGTACATTGGAGTACTTGATTCCTCCAAAGTATGCCAGGAATATAGGACCAGATTGACAAAAATAATGGTGTCGTGTTGCTTGAAATAGTTGGAGAAATTAGTTACACCACGTCACTTTCCTGGTACAGTGGGTGGCAAAAGTCCTGTGGCCACATGAGCCAAGTCACAGCCAAGCTGCACTGGCTCCTACACTGAAGAAACACACAAATGTAGTATTGTTTACTAGTTTGCCCCTGGATATTGTAACTTAGTTTGGTGTGTGTGTCTGTGTGTGTGTGTACTTCAATAAGGTGTGTGTGTGTAGTAAGGTGTGTATGTGTGTGTGTGTAATTCAGTAAGGAGTTTGTGTTTGTGTGTGTATTTCAGTAAGGTGAATGTATGTGTGTGTGTAATTCAGTAAGGTGAATGTGTGTGTGTGTGTGTGTGTGTGTGTGTGTGTGTGTGTGTGTGTAATTCAGTAAGGTAAATATGTTTGTTTGATTCTTCTTCTTTATATTATCTTTCAAGAAGAGTTGAGTGATGCGACACGACTCATGCCGCCGACTGTACAATACCAAGGCACTGGGATTGGCAGATTGGACGTCACAGGAGAAAGGGAAAATTGACCGAGAGCAAAAATGTTAAATGTTTCAGTGTTCCAGTTGTGTATTGAAGACTTAAAGGGGATAGTATACAGTATATACATTTGGTACATTGGGGAGCCTTGATTCCTCCAAACTATATAACAAAACAGATCCTATATTAGTAACAATGGAATAATATATTTTCTGGAATAATTTGAGGGAATCAGATTCTCCAGATTTACCAATACTGTACCATTCCCTTGAGGGACCCTGTGATGTAGTCAGTAAATTGGAGGTATATGAGTCCTTCATGTATTGCCATGAAACACCACCTATATGGAAGGAGCTTGTTTGGTGGCATAGTCAGAAGGAATCAGAAGCCTGTATACAGTTCCCATTCACGATCACAGGGTCCTTAAGGGGGTATCTGTAGTACAATGACTTGTTGTTGGTAAATTTGGAGTAACTGATTCTTGCAAACTATGCCAAGTAACAGACCGCCGTTATTTTTGCTCATCTAGACTTGTTTCCTGGCATGCTTTGGAGGAATCAAGGCGCTCTAATGTACCAAAAGTATACTATCCCCATAATTAAAAGCCATAATGTAATGTTCTTAACTTCTGGGTTTTGTTACAGTACTATGAGTTGTAACCTCATGAACACTAACGATGCTACATTAATTAAAGATGCGTTAGATGTCTACAAATGTGGATATAATTTTTTTTGTTTACATTGCGGATGCAGATGTGGATATTAAGTTTTTTTTTTTTTTTTTTTTTTTTTGTGTGTATGCGGTTGATTTTATATCCTAGTGGAAGCGGATTATATTAAAAAAATCTTGTAAATTATGCATCTTAACTCTTTTGCAGATAATTTATAATGTTAGTCTGTGGAGACAGGAGGATCGCTTGGCAAGTGCATGCTTTTGGTCAGGCAGGAGGGTAACATCGCAAATGGGAGGGCAATTTTTATAAGGGGATGGGTGTGTACTGACAGGCGGATGGGTAACTTTACCTATATAACGGTAGAGGTGGCTGGCTGATAGGAATGTTGTGTAGGGACAGAGACGTCATACACACTGGACTGTTATCGCGGGAAATTGGACGAAATTATTCCTAAGTATCTCCATCACAAATCGACACACCTTGTTAGTGGAAGGCATAACGAAGGGACCCACAAGGATTGATTCATTATTATCACACCAATTATATCGATAAGGTTATACAACAGTGGTTTGGGAAATGGGAAGGTAGTCATGATGGTGGTATAACTCGAAGAAAGGGGCGTCTGTGTGTGTGTCTGTGTGTTGATAAGAACATAACATACAGTAAGTCTTTAGGAAACTGCATTAGGCGTGTTGGCCCAGTTCTTGGCAGCTCCTGAAAGTTCTTGACAGCTTGGATGTGCAGCCTCTGGGTAATGTGAAAGTGTAGGCTTTATGTGTGTAGTAATATATATCTAGTCTTAGATAAGGGTCAGGATATATATATATATATATATATATATATATATATATATATATATATATATATATATATATATATATATATATATATATATATATATAATGTGTGTGACTCACACCCACACCCTGCCTTCCAACCTTCCCCCAACACACACCTCCCTCCCTCCCTCCCACACCCACATACACACACACACACACACACACACACACTATTTATGACTCCACCTACTATTTTTCACCCCATCCAATGTTTTACACACACACACACACACACACACTTGGTATTCCTCGCTCCCACCCACAACCTCTCACTAGCAACCAGTTAACGGGGTAATACAACGTCGGTAAATCTGGAGTAACTGATTCCTCCTAACTATTCCAAGCAACAGAACATCATAATTTTTGTTCATCTGGTCCTGTTTCCTGGCATACTTTGGAGGAATCAAGGCGCTCCAATGTACCAAAAGTGTATTACGTAACTCCTTAATGATATCCCAGGCTTATTGACTGATCTATTATGAGGCGCTGACAAAGACCATACGTAAGAGAGAGAGAGAGAGAGAGAGAGAGAGAGAGAGAGAGAGAGAGGAGGGAAGAGAAATGGAAGAACGAGTATGTAAAACGCAAGAAAAGAATGGCAAGAGAATATAGGAATGAGATAAAGAACGGAGCGAGGATTGAGGTGTGAAGGCAAGAGTTAAAATCTTGTGAAATACTCCGAAGAAAAGACAAAGTGAAGAGGAAAGATAAGGTGAAAGAAGAGAGGAAGGGAAAATGCAAGATAGAGAGAGAAAAAATGAAATATGGAAGTGGATGGAGGGAGAGAAGAAAGAAAGGAAGGGAAGTAAAAAGAAGAGAGAGAGAAAAATAAACGAAAGAGGGATGAGGGAGAGAATACATAAATGGAAAAGGAGGAAGAGAGAGCATGAATAAAAGGAAAAGGATAGAAAGAGACAATAAATAAAAGGAAGAAGGTGGAGGGAGAGAAGGAAGAGGATAGAAAAAGAGACAAAATGAAAGAGAGAATGTGGAAGGAGATAATACAGAGAGGAAGGATAATACAAGGAAGAGAGAATTATCGATGTTAGTTGGTTGGTTGGTTGGGTGTATATACCGTCTGCATGGCTCGCTCACTACAAGCTGTTACCATATTATATGTTGTAGCATTACCAACCCACTAACCATGACATGTTTCTCGTCAATACTCTATAAGGTGTGCTCTTTGTCCGTTCTTGGTCGTAACACAGTCGTCTCGTGGTCATTATAGGTCTTAAATATAACTTTAAATAGAGTTATTTTGCTAATTTATAAACATTTTATTGCTAAACATTTTAGCAAGGCTTCAAAATAATTTGCAAGTTTTTCGCTATATTAGTGTAACTATAATGTGATCAAACATATTATACATTTCATAATCAAGTAAAAAATATAAAGGTTTCTAATTGTTCCGCTTTAAGTCCCGGAATACAGTATATCCGAACCTATATATTATATTATAATATACGTGTTATATTGATTCAGATGTAGACAACATTGGTAGTTTGTGTGATAAAGTGGTACTGGTATGTAAGAACAATGATGGTGTTCACCATGGTGTGGTATATACTACTATAATAAGGTGGTACTGGTATGTAAGAACAATGATGGTGTTGACCATGGTGTGGTATATACTACTATAATAAGGTGGTACTGGTATGTAAGAACAATGATGGTGTTCACCATGGTGTGGTATATACTACTATAATAAGGTGGTACTGGTATGTAAGAACAATGATGGTGTTGACCATGGTGTGGTATATACTACTATAATAAGGTGGTACTGGTATGTAAGAACAATGATGGTGTTCACCATGGTGTGGTATATACTACTATAATAAGGTGGTACTGGTATGTAAGAACAATGATGGTGTTGACCATGGTGTGGTATATACTACTATAATAAGGTGGTACTGGTATGTAAGAACAATGATGGTGTTCACCATGGTGTGGTATATACTACTATAATAAGGTGGTACTGGTATGTAAGAACAATGATGGTGTTGACCATGGTGTGGTATATACTACTATAATAAGGTGGTACTGGTATGTAAGAACAATGATGGTGTTGACCATGGTGTGGTATATACTACTATAATAAGGTGGTACTGGTATGTAAGAACAATGATGGTGTTCACCATGGTGTGGTATATACTACTATAATAAGGTGGTACTGGTATGTAAGAACAATGATGGTGTTGACCATGGTGTGGTATATACTACTATAATAAGGTGGTACTGGTATGTAAGAACAATGATGGTGTTCACCATGGTGTGGTATATACTACTATAATAAGGTGGTACTGGTATGTAAGAACAATGATGGTGTTGACCATGGTGTGGTATATACTACTATAATAAGGTGGTACTGGTATGTAAGAACAATGATGGTGTTCACCATGGTGTGGTATATACTACTATAATAAGGTGGTACTGGTATGTAAGAACAATGATGGTGTTGACCATGGTGTGGTATATACTACTATAATAAGGTGGTACTGGTATGTAAGAACAATGATGGTGTTCACCATGGTGTGGTATATACTACTATAATAAGGTGGTACTGGTATGTAAGAACAATGATGGTGTTCACCATGGTGTGGTATATACTACTATAATAAGGTGGTACTGGTATGTAAGAACAATGATGGTGTTGACCATGGTGTGGTATATACTACTATAATAAGGTGGTACTGGTATGTAAGAACAATGATGGTGTTGACCATGGTGTGGTATATACTACTATAATAAGGTGGTACTGGTATGTAAGAACAATGATGGTGTTGACCATGGTGTGGTATATACTACTATAATAAGGTGGTACTGGTATGTAAGAACAATGATGGTGTTGACCATGGTGTGGTATATACTACTATAATAAGGTGGTACTGGTATGTAAGAACAATGATGGTGTTGACCATGGTGTGGTATATACTACTATAATAAGGTGGTACTGGTATGTAAGAACAATGATGGTGTTGACCATGGTGTGGTATATACTACTATAATAAGGTGGTACTGGTATGTAAGAACAATGATGGTGTTGACCATGGTGTGGTATATACTACTATAATAAGGTGGTACTGGTATGTAAGAACAATGATGGTGTTGACCATGGTGTGGTATATACTACTATAATAAGGTGGTACTGGTATGTAAGAACAATGATGGTGTTGACCATGGTGTGGTATATACTACTATAATAAGGTGGTACTGGTATGTAAGAACAATGATGGTGTTGACCATGGTGTGGTATATACTACTATAATAAGGTGGTACTGGTATGTAAGAACAATGATGGTGTTGACCATGGTGTGGTATATACTACTATAATAAGGTGGTACTGGTATGTAAGAACAATGATGGTGTTGACCATGGTGTGGTATATACTACTATAATAAGGTGGTACTGGTATGTAAGAACAATGATGGTGTTGACCATGGTGTGGTATATACTACTATAATAAGGTGGTACTGGTATGTAAGAACAATGATGGTGTTGACCATGGTGTGGTATATACTACTATAATAAGGTGGTACTGGTATGTAAGAACAATGATGGTGTTCACCATGGTGTGGTATATACTACTATAATAAGGTGGTACTGGTATGTAAGAACAATGATGGTGTTGACCATGGTGTGGTATATACTACTATAATAAGGTGGTACTGGTATGTAAGAACAATGATGGTGTTCACCATGGTGTGGTATATACTACTATAATAAGGTGGTACTGGTATGTAAGAACAATGATGGTGTTGACCATGGTGTGGTATATACTACTATAATAAGGTGGTACTGGTATGTAAGAACAATGATGGTGTTCACCATGTGTGGTATATACTACTATAATAAGGTGGTACTGGTATGTAAGAACAATGATGGTGTTCACCATGGTGTGGTATATACTACTATAATAAGGTGGTACTGGTATGTAAGAACAATGATGGTGTTGACCATGGTGTGGTATATACTACTATAATAAGGTGGTACTGGTATGTAAGAACAATGATGGTGTTCACCATGGTGTGGTATATACTACTATAATAAGGTGGTACTGGTATGTAAGAACAATGATGGTGTTCACCATGGTGTGGTATATACTACTATAATAAGGTGGTACTGGTATGTAAGAACAATGATGGTGTTCACCATGGTGTGGTATATACTACTATAATAAGATAACTTTGTTGTTTGTCTATACTATAGAGTCATCGTACTGGTACTGTACCACACCATCGTCAACATTACCAATGTTCTTGTATATGACGCTTAGTTTGAACTTCCATATTGTCTTTAATTAATATTTAACACTTCCATTGTAAAGTCGTTGTTAGTATTAACATAGAACTGTTTCCCAACCAACATCGGGTGTGTAGCAAATCCTTTGTGTACTTGTATATAAGTTAGGGACTTTAATTATCACTAGAATAAAGGCACATAAATATGTTCTTAGGAAAGGCAACCAAGATAATACCATCTTTGGTTATTCTTCAGATAATTATAGCAACTTCTTATACAAATGTAGTATACAACATTATTAACCGTAGAATAATAGAATTAATTTGTATTGACAAATTTTAAAATGTTAATATAGTGAAGGTTATTATAATTTGGATCCCATTATTTAAGTGTTAGTGGAAAGGTCTATACTCCCCCCCCCCCCGCCCCCTAGGACCATCTGACCACACTCCTCCATCTGTCGTCTGATTTGATCAAACCAGACCTCCTGCTCACTGGCTCCAAGGCCTAGTCATACATATTCATGTAGCAATAGGCCTTGACTGGCTCTTCCTGTATATAAATGATTCTCGAGTAGTCTATATGTTGTCTTATCTCCCTGCACTTCTCTGAAAAGTGTGACGATTGCCACTAAAACTGTTGGAATAAGTCTTTTCCGTTTACCAATGAAGGAGTCTGATTAAATTCAACGTATCAAGCAAGTGTGTCTACTCCAACATCGTGTAATTACCGGTTGATTGAAGCGAGATTCAGACTTCGGGACACGTAAGTGACACACACACACATACACACACACATGTAACGGACACAAGGCTTTGAAGGGATTGACCAAGCAACAAACTAGAGAACTCCATAAGCAGTGAGTCTGGGTGTAATTTTCTCAACACTATTTCCACTGATTTGCCAGCACAGAATTTTAGTCAGTGACTCAAAGTGATCAACCAAACAATAAAGTTAATTCTATACCGTAGTAAAGGGTTAAGGGAAGATTTTTTTGTTGGTGAATTGGAAGGTCTCTGATTACACAAAACTATACCAAGAAACAGATCCACTATTACAGTAGTACCACTGAGGGCATCTGTTTGGTGGCATGGTTAGGAGAAATCAGTAGCCTTCCAATTTACCAACAATAGAATCTCCCTGAGAGTTTGTATGTTAAGTGTCATTATGTGTTATTTAGTGTTATTTTAATTACGAGTTCCAATGTAATGTGTTATGTACACTCGGATAAAATAGTCTCTAGCCCAGCTGAGTCGACGCCCGAGATCTGAAGCAGGCGGTTTCTGGACGACAGCCCACCCAAACCATCACGAGGCTACACACATCTCGAGCCAATGGAGGCTTTGGGTGGGCTGTCGTCCAGAAACCACCTGCTTCAGATTTCTGGCTTCGATTCAAATGGGCTAGAGGCTATGGTATTCGAGTGTACTATACAACACTTTACTGTAGTTTGTGCAGTCACGAGCACTAATAAATATCCAGGTGTGCTTCGAATACCTAGAGACAGTAAATAAATGCACAATAAGATCTCCATTGGAAATAGTTCGCTGGTGAATTGGACTGTTCAAAGTTTCAACCAAAGCTGTATACTTATTAGTGCTCGTAAATGTACAGTGATTTTAAGTTATGCAGTACACGGTAAATTACTATTACTGAGATATAGTATGTTACTGTGATGCATCTTGGTCCCCACTAACATCTACATCCCATCACAACCCGTCCCCCACCCCACCCTCTACTTCAAGATTAATAATTAAGGGAATAATATAGTTTTGGTACATTGGAGCTCCTTGATTCCTCCAAAGTATGTCAAGAAACAGAACCAATGAATTAATATAATGGTGTCCTGTTACTTGGAATAGTTTGGAGGAATCAGTTGTGCCCCAGATGTACAGTCGGCAGCATAAGTTCGCTTCAGTTCCACCTGCGTATGTATTAGCTATAGTGATGATGTAGTACAATCTTAATAAAGACATGACAGATATAGTTCTCATATGGAAAATTACGTATGTTGTTAGAATAAAAACTGGTTCAGAATGCAACTATCTGGTCATATTAGCAATATTAAATACATAAGATGGACGTGAATTTTTGCTGCCGGCTGTACCACCAACAGACAGCACTGTGCAATATACACACTTAACCCTGCACATGTTCCAACAATGGCAAGTCTTGTTTTTATTTTCTTTCCGGTAAATTATTAGTAAACTTTTGATAACTCTGGATATTGGATAATTTGGATTGGCAACATCTCTTATATTTACGAGGTGTATATACAGTTGGGTTTACTGTGTCACCTTTACAATGCAAGAGAAGGAACTTTTTTTGTTGTTGTTTTTAAAGTGGGAAAGCTACCGCATCCCCGTTCAATTTTGGCGCCCATTCGGACCCGAGTCAAATCCTTTCCTCTCATCTACTGTTTTTACTTTCCTTCTCTCTGGTCCCTTCTCCCTTGTAGTACAGTGGGCGTCAAAAGTGGTGTGGCCACAAGTGTCAAGTCATCAAGAACAGTATGGAAATATAAGCCTAAGCACAGCCTCCTAAACTAAAAATGAGAGAGAAAAAAAAAGAGAAGTTCAATAATTTACCCCATTGGTATTGTAATTCTGTGTGTGTGTGTAATTCTGTATGGTGTGTAGGTGTGTGTGTGTGTGTGTGTGTGTGTGTATGTAATTCTGTATGGTGTGTGTGTGTGTGTGTGTGTACTTCAGCATGGTGTGTGTGTAATTTTGTATGTTGTGTGTGTGTGTACTTTTGTACGGTGTGTATGTGTGTGTGTGTATAATTATGTATGTTGTGTGTGTGTACTTTTGTATGGTGTGTGTGTGTAATTCTGTATGGTGTGTGTGTGTAATTCTGTATGGTGTGTGTGTGTGTATGTGAAATTTTGTATGGTGTGTGTGTGTGTGAACAATTATGTATGGTGTGTGTGTATGTGTGTGTATGTAATTCTGTATGGTGTGTGTGTATGTGTGTGTATGTAATTCTGTATGGTGTGTGTGTATGTGTGTGCATGTAATTCTGTATGGTGTGTGTGTATGTGTGTGTGTAATTCTATATGGTGTGTGTGTATGTGTGTGTGTAATTCTGTATGGTGTGTGTGTGTGTGTGTGTGTGTGTGTGTGTAATTCTGTATGGTGTGTGTGTGTGTGTGTGTGTGTGTGTGTAATTCTGTATGGTGTGTGTGTGTGTGTGTGTGTAATTCTGTATGGTGTGTGTGTGTGTGTGTGTGTAATTCTGTATGGTGTGTGTGTGTGAGTGTAATTCTGTATGGTGTGTGTGTGTGTGTGTGTAATTCTCTATGGTGTGTGTGTGTGTGTAATTCTATATGGTGTGTGTATGTGTGTGTGTAATTCTGTATGGTGTGTGTGTATGTGTGTCATTCTGTATGGTGTGTGTGTATGTGTGTACTTCTGTATGGTGTGTGCGTATGTGTGTGTGTGTAATTCTGTATGGTGTGTGTGTGTGTACTTCTGTATGGTGTGTGTATGTGTGTGTGTAATTCTGTATGGTGTGTGTGTGTGTACTTCTGTATGGTGTGTGTATGTGTGTGTGTAATTCTGTATGGTGTGTGTGTGTGTGTGTGTGTATGTGTGTGTTCAATTATTATCTTTATGTCATCCCTCAAGAAGCGTTGCGTGAGTGAAGTGACACGTACGACTTTTCCACCGATTGTGTACATTAATGTGTTTCTGGTCTGACACAGCATACTTTATTCTCCCTGTACAGACTGGTGCAGATCCAGACACCACTCTCCCGTTCTGTGTGAGTGATTTGTACAGTGTGGGCGGGGGGGCTGAAGCTTGTTTGTCATTCAGATCGTAATTCTAAAACAAACCACGTCTTAGTTTCGAAAATATTCTCCATGTATTTCCCACGAAAAGTTAACTATTTAAGCCTGACCTAACCCCAATCTAACCTAACCTAACCTAACCACGTCCCAGTTTTGAAAATATTCTTCCTGTGTTTCCCACAAAAAGTTACTCTGTACGTCTGCTCTAAACCCACTCTAACCTAACCTAACGTAACCTACAGAGGGGTCGTGGCTAGACTTAAATGTAGGTATCACAGAACGGGAATATGCGTCCAGGCAATACTGAAGGAAAGCAACACCAACCAACACATTACACAACACTCAGAAAAATATAGAAGAGTAAAATCAATTTGAAATTATTAAGGGAAGATTCTTTTGTTGGTGATTTTTTCGAAGGTCTGTGATTCCTCCAAACTATTCCAAGCAACAACAGGACACCATTATTTATGTTCATCTGGTCTTATTCCTTGGCATATTTTGGAGGAATCAAAACACTCCAATGTACCAACAAGAGAATCTCCCCTTAATTAACTGTAAACTAAAGGAAAAATAAAACTATAAGAGGAAAATCAACTTGACAAATATTATGGACGACGTGTTTGTACTGAAAGGTGAAGACAATAATGAAAAGGAGTGTTATCCAAACCTTCATAATCTACACCAAGTTATATGCTCAACAAAATATAGAAAATATATGAATAACTATATAAATCAAAAAATTAATTAACAAGAAATGAAATATTGTAAATAAATAGAAACCAATAAAATTGTGTAATAAAAAACAATAAAATAATGTGAATAAACAAAAATAAATAAATAAACAAACAATAAAACAATATAAATAAAAATGACAAATAAAAAAAAAAAAAAAAATAAAAAAAAATAAATAAAAATTACAAATAAATAAACATATAGATAAAAAAAATACAATAAAATATTATAAATAGATAAAACAATATTAAAATAAATAAAGTAAATAAGATAGGTAAACAAATACCTGTGAGTGTAACTTTGTAAATACTGTAGGGTAAGCTTGGTGGTAACCTTGATGTTGGTTTGTGGTGGAGATAATCACTCTCCAACATAAAGTGGCTTATGTTACACCAACCACCAACAATAACTCATATTTAATATTTTTTGTGGAATTTTAGTATAAATATAATATAGTCACGAGCCATATTATTTCTTCGGGTCACATTATTACGAACTGTATACTGGTTTCAACCCCTGGTTAGGTTAGGTTAGGTTAGGTTAGGTTAGGTTAGGTTAGGTTAGATTAGGTTAGGTTAGGTTAGGTTAGGTTAGGTTAGGTTAGATTAGGTTAGGTTAGGTTAGGTTAAGGTAGGATAGTTAAGGTTAGAATAGGTTAGGTTAGAATAGGTTAGGTTAGACTCAGGTAGGGTAGGTTAGACTCAGGTAGGTAAGGTCTTAAATAAGTAATATGAGCTGGTAGAGGCAATGGAACTATTTTTAATGTTATCCTATGGTTACTTTTATCGCTACAACCCAAGCATCATTATGAACATGTTTTGGCGTCCACTCCCTACAACTACAAAGGGTTGAACCAGTAAAGAGTTGGTAGTAATGCATCCTGGTCTGCCTCGAATGGCTTGATGGAATATTAAGGGACCCCGTGATGTAGTCAGAAAATTGGAGGTTAGCGAGTCCTTCAAATATTGCCACGAAACACTACCTATATGGATGGAGCTTGTTTCGTGACATAGTCGGGAGGAATCAGAAGCCTCCAATTATCATACACGAGTACAGGGTCCTTAATGGAGCAAGAATGAGACAGGATATGGTTGTGTTCACTGATATGTCTGAGGATTCCAAACTTCAAAAAAACAACTCAATTATGTGGATGCAGTATATATATATATATATATATATACATATATATATATATATATATATATATATATATATATATATATATATATATATATATATATATATATATATATATATATATATATATATATATATATATATATATTTCATTCTACATACTAATTCATGTTGGGCTCTGCAATTTAGTGAATGACTATTTATCTTCCTTTCCAATGCAAACCGTAATAAACCTATCTATAAAAAATGTTATTGATTATTACGGTATGTCAGGAAACAGAACCAATGAATAAATATAATGATATCCTGTTGCTTGGAGTACTCTGGAGGAATCGTTTCCTCCAGATTTAGAAAACATTCTATCATCCCAGTAAATGGTCACAACCTAACAACTGGTACTCATGGGTATCTTGGTAAGGGATTGATTGATTGATTAATTGATTGATATTAGGCGCCGCAACAGCGAGGTCATATAGCGCCAGAAAACGGTGATAGAGAGGTGAGACAGCAAGCAGGAAGGAAATAGAAAGAGGGACAGTTGAAGAACAAAATGCTAGTGGCTGGCACCGAAGGGGCGCCAAAACCCTTAAAATATTGCCCACATCACTAATGCAGGCAATACCCTTCTACGGGGTCTTGGTAAGGGAAGTAGAGTTGGACAGGTGGCGCCGACTGGTGTACTGGGTGTGAGATACAAAGTCTACGGACTTCACACCACACTTGGGTAGTCAGTATGAAAGAACATTGGTGTGTTGTGTGCCTGGACGATGACTCCACAGACAAACAACATAGTCATCGTACCAATACCACAACACCATCCACCAAGTACCAATGTTGTTGGATACATATACAGACACCACATTGATTGACTGCACATGGCGACGCAACACCCGAGGTCATATACCCAAGAAAAATAAAAGACATAAAAAATAAAAATAAAAACGAAAAACATTGAGCTATCTACAAGAGGAAGCCATAAAAATCACAACTTATAAATTAAAAGTTCATAAAATTCACAACTTATGGAGGAGGCTAGTCCCCTCCACCAAGGAGAGGGTGTTTCCTCCCACACTACAAGCCTCCCCAAGCATCTGAGGACACTGTAAGAACCGTCCCCTATCCAGTACCTACGACGAAGGTCCCCAAGGCCGAGGTACTCCATGAGAAGGATTTATCAATATCCATCTATGAACAGACACGAGCACTAATAAGTATACAGCTTTGGTTTAAACTTTGAATACTCCAATTCACCAACGAAGTAATTCCAATGGAGATCTTATTGTGCATTTATTTACTGTCTCTAGGTATTCGAAGCACTCCTGTAGAATACATATTAGTGCTCGTGGTTATACTACTGCACTTTACGCGGCGGGTTTTCAAAAGCTAATGCACCTCGATGGGGTTACACAGAGGTATTAAGGGGATAGTACACTCTAGATTCACTGGAGTACCTTAATTCTCCCAAAATATGCCAGGAAACAGGACCAGTTGAACAGAAATAATGGTGGCCTGTTGCTTGGAATTGTTTGGAGGAATCAGTTGCTCCAGATTTACCACCACCAACACTGTACAAATCCATTAAGGACCCTGTGAACGTGTATGAGTCCTGATGGCTTCTGATTCCTCCTGACTATGCCACAAAACAAGCTCCTTCAGTATGGGTCTTGTTTCGTGGCAATGTTTGAAGGAGTCACTAACCAACAATTTTCTGACTACATCACGTGGGACCTTAATTCAGAAGTTCTTGCAGGTTAATGGTCCAGGAGTTTGGCCTTGTCCTGTTCGTTACTTATGCATGTATTCATCAGCTCAGGCATTGTCAACATTAATTCACAATGCGTGTCGCTAATCTTTTACACCCTGGATATACAATGAATAAATACACTAGACCCTGGATATATATAATGAATAAACACACTAGACTCTGAATTTACAATGAATAAATACTTGTATCTACCACTTGCTTCCTTTTACACTCAGTCCCTTCTGTTGTTATTCATTACCATACACACTATTTATAATACTGACCCTGTGTTGGAAGGGTAGTGCTAAATTCATTAATCTTACAGTATCGGGGGTCCACTGTACTAACATTATTATTACTTTCTGACATGCAGTTACATTAGAAAATATTATACATTGGGCAGAACGGCATTTGAAACATCTGGTATCATTTCCATTAACAATATACAAAGCAGTGAATATCATTGGATAAAATATAGTACCGTACATCTTTTATTATGATCCCCGGGTGATTAGGATATCATACGGTTATTTCTTCTTTGACTTATGAGGGTTCTCTAAGTTCATTTAAGAGGGTGGTGCAGAGTCGGTACATCTGGAGCAACTGATTTCTCAAAGTTATTCCAAGCAATAAGCCACCATTATTTTTGTTTATCTTGTCCCGTGTCCTGGTATATTTTGGAGGAATCAAGGCGCTCCAGTTTACCAAAAGTGTATTACCCCTTAATATATAAGAGGCAAAATATATACTTCTGACTCTGAAGAATTACACTACAGAAAAATACTGAAGATTGACCCAGGTAAAGATAATACATGATGGGCACAGTAACAAGCCATAACAAATATCCAGGTGTGTTTCCAATACCCTGATGGAATAATAAACCCGCTTCAGCAAGGATGAGTTGGAATAAGTGTTGTAGTTGGTTCACTGGTGTGTCAGATGATTCCAAACTTCAACACGACCTGGATACTTTTTATGGCTCGTGACTGTACAAGACTCCTATATACCACCACCAATATACCACCTTCCATGCAGTACAGACTCACTCTTGAGGACGTGGACGCGTGTGGAGACCCTGGCTGCGTTGGCTGGTTTGCACGAGTACCATCCCGAGTCCCACATGGTTGCGTTGTGGACCAGCAGTGAGGATTGTGTGGTGTCACCGCTGTGTTGTGTCGTCACCTTGATCTGACGACCTTCCCGAGATCCATAGTTTACCAGCTGCCAGGAACAGACAACATACAACAGTTAGAGTTATGTAATGCATAGATTTAAGAGGATAAGAATTTAAGACTCTACAGAAGGCCTGTTAACCCAGTTCTTGGTAGCTTCGAATATAGCTCGCATTACACAAAAGTATTGGTACGTTTTGATACTTGTGAGATGTATTGTGAATATAAATGTAATAATATTCTCTCAGTTTTCATTTCTTTGCCTGAATAGTTTGTGTACACTGGGCATTAGACACCTTGATGATCATCCCTTAATAACTAGAACAGATTTTCCAACGGGAATAGAACGTATTTGGTACATTGTAGTTTCTTAATTCCTCTAAAGTATGCCAGGAAACAGGACCAGCTGAAAAAAACTAGTGGTGCCCTGTTACTTGGAATAATTTCGAGGAATCAGTCGCTCCAAATTTACCATCACTATACTACCCTCTTAAACGGAAAATCTGATGCAAACGAAGTGATGGATTAGACTACTGATTTCTTAAGACTATTCTAGGAAGCAGTAGGTACCACAGAGGTAAATGTTCATTCCCAATCTTGAGCCAAATTCTGTCCAGTCTGGAATCTCTCTAAAACTATACTTCTTCCATTTGCCCCAGTCTCAAATTTCCTAATGTTAATTATTGAAGCCATCTCTTTACCTGATAAAGTTGTACTCTTCTTACAAATTTTTGCCTCTAACTCCACTCTAGATCATTTCAGCATTATTCCTCCAACTCAGTCCTCGTCACAGAGTTAGTAATGTGTACCGTCAGAATCTCTTTAATTAACGGAAGGACTTTCTGTCTTTCTTGGCCTACACACACAGAAGGCCTTTGGTTCTGATGAGAATCCTTCTGTTGTCTTAAAAACTATACTGATTTCCAGAGTAGGCCAACTTTTCCAACTTTGGTTGTTGTTGAAGTTCCTCAAGCTGTCTGGCCGAGCAGCCCCAAGCCCCTGAGGAAGGTCATGGCTTGAACCGGGCTTTCCCACAATGTATGTTGTGTTGTTGGCGAGTGTGGTTGTATACATTGCAGTCTTCCATAATGTGTTTAATAGAATGGGGTGCTGTGTTGCATCATCTAATATACTTGTCCTTTCAGACGGAGATTTCCCCTGATCCATCCTGTTGTGTAGGATCAGTACCAACCCTCCAACTACTACCCAATCGTATTATTATTATATATATATATATATATATATATATATATATATATATATATATATATATATATATGTTCCGACACTGGACATAGGCTTTATCAAGCCCGTTATCGTGGCCCAGGTCAACTGCTGCTCTCTCACATACGTCACGACTTCCGAACTGGTACCCAGCCACAGAGGGAGGGAAGTGAGGGTAATTCCCAAATACTGCAGCTGTTATGGTACCAGTGTGGGTGTTTTACGACGTTCGGTGGCCTTATAGTTAGTGCCTGAAACTCAAATCGTAAGAGTAAATATTCTCAGGACCTCACCGGAGAGGATCGATCTCCCGACCTCTTGGTTACGAGTCCAGAACACTAACCACTCGGCCACCTCCCCTGCTTTGTGTTTGTCTATCTACAAAATTTTATTCAATCCATAGCTGCAGATTTCAAAAGCACACTTCTTCTTCATCACCAGTATGACTTTCAACGGGACCAAAATTTTGGCGGCGATCTTCTATCCCTCGTTTCCGATTCATAATCATCATCCTCTATTCATAGTTCGGTGAAACTTTTACAATTGTTTTACGCATAGCAAAATTATCTGATAAGAGTTTGTCAAAAAGCTTAAATTTCTGTGCTACTCTCGAACGATTTCCATCCTTCTCTGCAGCTATATCGCTGATATCATTCAATTTGCTTCTTTTTTTTCTATATTAAAAAAGATGAGGACTAATTGTGGAGAGCCTGCTTATTGTCCTCACCTGTGAAAACACGCCTATTAAGAACGGTCCAAAATCATGTTAAATTTCGTTCGAGATGCCTAGGCACATTGTGTTTGAAGGAACATGAGTCGTAGAAAGGTGGAAAGATGGATGGATGTCGAATGTTCCAGAGTTGACCAGTTGTGTATATGAAAGACTGAATGTACCGGTTAACTCTTGCATTAGGAAGTTGGACAGAAAAGGGGTGAGAACGAGAGGCTTGGTGAGTGTTGCATGCTCTCCTGAGGGGAGGAAGCATACATTGAGAGAGTTCAGAAGAACAATGATTCCAATGTTGTGAAGGTTGAGCCACCCTACACATGAGAGCCATACTCAATACAGGGGTGGATGAGACCCCTGTACAGAGACATCAACTGTGTGGGGGTGAAGTATTCACGGAATCTGCGCAGCACATCTAACTTCTTTGAGGCGGTTTTAGCTAGAGATGTAATGTGATCTCTCCAAGAGATATTGTGAGAGGAAGAGACTCCAAGAATATTAAGGGAAGGAGAGAGATCAAGTTGTATGTCGTTGAATGAGAGGGGATAGTCATCAGGAAGATTTGTACGAGTTGAAAGATGAAGGAACTGTGTTTTAGAGGCATTGAAAACCACAAGGTTTTCTTTGGCCCAGTCGGAGATGAGGGAAAGGTCAGAGGTCAGGAGTAAAATGGGGAGGAAGTACAGCTAACAAGGTCAATGATGAAAAGGAGAAGGAGAGTGGGTGATAGGACAGAACCCTGAAGAACACCACTATTGATAGGTTTAGAGGAAGAACAACAGTGACCTCTACAACAGCAGCTATAAAGTTGCCAGAAAAGAAATAAGATATTAAAGCATAGAGGGAAGGATCTAATTGGAATGAGGGTAGTTTGATAATTAATGCTTTGTACCAGTTTCACCAAAGTTCCAAATAGATGATGACCATGAATCAGAAAGAAGGGATAAAAGATCGCCAGTAGAGCGCCTCTGACGGAATTCATACTGACCATCAGAAAGAAGGTCGTGACGAGTAAGTTGTTTATATAATTTTGCAGTTACACAGGTAAAATCAGTGCAGCAAGAACGCACGTCAGATGTTAGTAACATTTGGCCACTTTATTTCCGTGTGTTGTCAATATTGGTTTGCCAGACACTACCTTATAATTTCATAAATATGTGTACACCCGGATAAACCCCTGGTGTACACTCGTGGTCAGAAAATGTGTGCTGATCCCTTGGCACGATGAACGCAACTAGCCGAGCTTTGGTGATTCGAACATCTGTGTGTTGTAGGAAGACGCACAGTTGTTCGAACCTTCAAAGCTAGGCTGTTTGCGATTCATCTTGCAAGGGGATCGGGACACAATATCTGACCGCCAGTGTACCTCCAGGTTGAATACCCCTGGTCGAACGTAACGAAGGTAACATCCATATCACATAAATTTTATATGTAATTGAATGTCAAGCAATTAATTTCACATTCAATTAATTTGGGAAACAATTTTCCTTGATGTCTGCTTCAACAGTAAAGCTTAAAGCATATATATATTATATATATATATATATATATATATATATATATATATATATAATCTCTAACTCAACCTGAAGTACAGTCAGTATCAAGAGTCCTGTTGCCTCACGTACCCGATTCCTGAAGGATAACATAAAGGATATTCAAAGGATAAACATATTCACCATACAACAACATTACAATATCCAGGGGGAAAATTAAAGAAATACCATCGTTATTCAATTTACGAGCCTGTGAAGCTTATATTTTAATGCTGTGGCAGATACTGAGATAAAGACATTCGCCGACTGTACATCCAAACACAACAAACAGATATATAAAGGAATACACAATATCACCGTCTGAGACATAAGGGAAGACGGTATTATAACACTATAGACTTGTGTAACACACAAAAGATAGCCTACACTGTTTAGGAATATGTATGTATGTATTATACAATAGGATCGACGAGCCATTCTGTGCTTTGCAATGTTTAGTTTATTATATTGTGTAGTTGTGGTGTATTTTCTGTGCTGGGTTGTGTGTTATTTTATAGGAAATACTGGATGGAAATTGTATCACTCTTATCCGGTACATTAATCCAATCAATGGGGTTGTGAGATTACTGTATATATAATGGTTTCCATTTGTTACACTTAACGGATGGATTTACTGAGCAATATCCATCGATACAATTATTACCTTCCCTTCTCGGTTGTCGGAAGGATTTATAGAGGTATTATCCATTAATACTGTTATGAGATTCACCTAGCAGTTCGAGGGTATAGAGTGGGTTGTTATGGTGAAGGCCCGTCGTTATGGTGCGGGCCAGGGATGGTTGGTAGGGGATGTAGAGATGGATCATAAATCATAGAGAAGGAATATTTCGGGATGGAGGTAAGTAGGGGAAAGTGTTGAATAGGACTGGGTATGAGGGAGGGTGAGGGGGTGATGATAGGTCTGTCAGTGTCAGGGTGGGTAGGTAGTGGGTGACTCTGTACTGGTGAAGCTTGCCTGGCTGGATGGCTGGCCATGCAGGTGGCGTATGAGGATTTGGTTTACAGGGGACGAGGGGGAGGTGGAATGGAGGGGGTTGGGGAGAGGAGAGGATGAGTTATTGGTGCGGAAAGAGAAAAACTCTGGGTGCTGCTGTTGGTGGGAGGAGGGATGCAGGATGGTATAGGCAGGGAGTGGGTCCTACATGGAGAGGACACTGGTAGAGGGGGTGTAGGGGAAGGTCCTAAACCTCTTTCACACAAGAGTAGCGCGCAGAATTGTGGCGATTCGGTACTCGTGACTACTCTTGTTCGTACTCGTGGACACTCGTTATCAACTCTTAAGAGCCATAACATGGTCTTGGGATGTGTGGCAGCGGTTGGAAATTTTGAACATGATCAAAATTTGGCCGAGCAACGATCACGACTTATGGATGCGTCGCGGATGCCGAGCTGGTTTGTATCTATTCGTAGCGACTCGCTGTTTGTCCTAGAAAATCTTGCCTGTTCGTCGTGGATCAGCCACCCCACGAGTTACCACGTATTGCAACGAGTTGTCTAGAGTTGAAACGAGTTAGTACGACATGTTGTAGCAACTCGTGGCAAACGTGCAGGTCGTAGCAACTCATGGACGAGTTACTACGAATTCTTCACGAGTGGACAAGAGGATGCCGACGAGTAACTACGATTAAGCAAGAATACCTAAGAGTAACCACGAATTGTGTCCACGAGTACCTATGACTGCTACGTATTATTACGAGTAGGCACTTTTTTAGTCAAGAGTTACTACAATTTTTTTTTTTTTTTTACATCAACACCCCAGGACTGTAGGCTGTCAGTAGCCTGTGTCTCTTGTTAGGCCCCGAGATTAATGAGTGAAGCTACGAGGTCTGGTTTTTTAGATGACACTGAATAGCGTCCGGAATTTTCAAAGCATCTCCTCATTCCCATATTTGACTTTGTTCATTTCCAGTCTACATCACTCTCTCTCCCTGGCAACTTCAAACGATCTTACCCTTCCTCTGTCTTAATATCTCCCTTTCATTCTTAACTCCCCTACGTATGTACAGTCGAGGACGAAAGTCCCTTTCCACATATTCATTTCTATACTCCAATAATATTGGACAGATTTTGAAGTTGTGCCTTGTGATAATTTATACATGTATGTGTATACGTACACTACACATACACATAACTGCCTCCACAAACAAACTCACATCTTCAAAATATTATTATTATTATTATTATTATTATTATTATTATTATTTAATATTTAAGATAGACCAGAGATACAAAGCTGGGAGAGAATGCAAGCATTCTATCAATCCGAGGACCCCAGCCCCATGAATCAAACCTAAAGAAAAGAAGACAGCTTAGAGAAAGAAATATGAGCAGTTAGCTTAATAAAAACATATTAGCCCTACTCTTGAAGCCAGCCAGTCCTACACCATCAAAGACAGATTCACCAAGGCCATTCCACAATGACACAGACAATTACCTACCACGAGTGACACGAGCTGCCCAATAATAGACGAGATTTGAACAGAGTAAGTGAACACTGAAAAGGAACTTTTCCTGGCAACTGTCACTATCAGTAGGAATATTAAGTAAAATTTGCAAACTTACATATACATTGCTCCATTACATTATACAATATCTTAGTGTTATCTATATCAGTATTATGTGATCATACTACATGTTTGTAATAGGATATCTATATTGTAATGTCTCAGTTTATCAAAGTAATTCAAACAAATCATGGAAAACTAATAATAATAATAATAATAATATATAGGAACTGGTGGCCCTGGAGGCATGATATGCTTGTCCTGACCATGGATGGTGACAGCTGGTGGGGTCCTGGGGGACTGGGAGGGTTAGTTGGAAGATAAAGGCTGAATAAAATACAAACAAAGTATGGGAAGATTTGTAGACGAAAAAAGAAGATGGGTTATTTAAATTCTGGCAGGTTTAATGTGAGGTGGATACGATAATAAAACAAGAAGTGTTTACCGTACAATTATGTATAAAGTTTCAATAGCTGCAGTTCCCGGTTCAGGATAACCATTGTTGGTGAAGGTGTGTGTAGATGTTGCTTGGTGTCTTGCATATCAACAACTATCCCACTCCATCTGTCACTTATCCCTTCCTCTATATACCACAAGATATTTCTCATTTGTACTCACAGCAACTTCTAACGACTCGTAATTTCTCGTAACAACAGGTTATCAGAAAAAAAAAATCCGTCAGTTCGTAGTGACTCTTACTAACTCGTGTAGGCATTCGTAAAAACCCGTAACTATGCTTACAAAGTTTTAGCAAAGTCGTACTAACTCATAAACGGCTCACAGAATAATGACCGTTAAAAAGCCGTTTGCCAGCATGTCATGAGTAGCACCGAGTTGGAACTCGGCACTTTACTCTTGAATGTGTGATGCCCATTTAGTTGGGTTTGCAGTGTGTCATGGTAGTAGGGATAGACGTGGTGGTTTTGGTATTATCGTTCTTCGTTGTGATAGTCTTGTATTATTTGACACCAGTTTAATTGGCTATTGGAAGATGACGATGGGTCCTTGAAAGTTGGGGGTGAAGTTTATCCTTGAGGGATAGGTGTGTTACCATTACTTTCTGATCGACGTGGTAGGTGTTATAGGCTGGCGCCTCTTGGCAGTATTGTAGGTGGTGGAAGCAATACTAAAGGTGGTCAAGGGTATCAGGGGCGTCACTCGTCTAGTAGAGTGTTGTGCTGTCGGTAGGAAAGGAGGAACGGGAATATACCGTTAGCTTCAGGAAATGACTTGGTTGGGTTTATCTTTTGTGTCTAGGGCGAGCAAGTGGGTACTGAGGTGGTTGGCAACACTGCAGCTCCTCTCATTTATGGAATTGCCTTGAGGCCAGTAGGGGAGAATAGTGGGTGATCCAATACCTGGACAGGCGCAAAAATTGTTCCCAGACAGGTCCCATGAACTCGAAGTCGTTGTCAGAGTGTAACCTCTGGGTTTTCCAAAGTAAGGGAGAATGTGGTCCATAAGGGTGACAATGATGGTAGTAGTGTTGTGGTCCTTGGTTGGGCAGACAATCACGAAGTTGGAGTAGGTGTCGACGAAGGTTATAATGAACCAATGTTTGGCATGAATATTGAAGTAGGTGTCAGGTGTGGGTGACATGGAGGTGTCTTGAGGATCCTGCGATGTGGGTGATATCCTTCCCTGAGGCGCAGGCCCGCGGCAGGATGGGGTAACTTGGTGGGCAGCCTCAGTGTGGTTTGGGATCCAATACGTCTCTTCTAAGTTTTGTAACAACTTAGTTTGGTGTATCCCGTTATGTTGGTAAATAGCCGTCATAATGAGTACGGCGCGGGTGGGTTCCAATACTATGTGCCTTGAGAAGGTGTATAGACAGACGTCCTCCCACGTCAGTTGTCCGAATAGGGCAGCTGTCATTCAAGGTGGAAGATGGCGAGCTTCATACTGCTGTAGATGGCCGGGTTGGGGGTCAGGGTAAGCCACTTTGAAGGTGGCTAGAGGCAGGAGTGCATGAGTGGGTGTCGGCGTTGGTGTGGAGTTTCCCAGGTCTGCATGATATCTCTAGATCAATTTCTTCTGGGTTTCCCAACGGCAGACAAGCTGGGCTTTGCAGGTATCAGGAACCAACTGCAGGGAATGGTGATCAGTGACGATAGTGACACGGGCGCCAGTGACGTAACACATTCCGGTAGTATTGCAGGGCTAGGCTAACCCTAAGACACATGAACGTTTGCCTTGTATGTTGAGGTAGAACTGAGGCTTGGTAGGAGGGATTGGTCCACTGGATGTATTTTAGAAAGCAAATGAACGATGGGGTAACTTTCGTCTGAGCACTTTGAAATACATAATAAGATGTTCTGAAAGGAGGTAATTAACGTGATGAAAACAAGGGAGAATAGAAGAGTAAGTGAAAGCTGTAGATAAATCAGTCAGTAGATACTGACTGATGAAAGTGTAGTCAGGGAGAAGTGGAAGGAGTATTTTGAACATCTGTAAATGTGGATGAGAATAGGACAGCGGATGTTTCGTGCAGGGGTAAGAGACTGAGGCTGGAAAGGAAGGTAGGTGGACGAGATATATCAATGGATGAGGTGAAAGAAGCACTGGAGAAAATGAAATGTGGTAAAGCACCTGATGGGATGACATAACACCGGAGTTTCTTAAGAACAAGGGAGATGGTATGGTGAAATAACCGAGAAGAATATTCATTGTGTGTATGATGGAGGGTGAGGTTCCATAGGACTGGTAAACAGCGTGTGTTGTACTGCTGCATAACGGTAAAGGGAATATGATAAAATATACAGTCACGAGTCATAATAAGTATCCGGGTCTGCTAAGAATTGCCTGATGGAGTATTGAACGAGCTCCAGGAAGTATAAGACAGGATAAGCGTTGTAATTGGTTCACTGGTATGTCAGATAATTCCAAACTTTAACACGACCTGGATACTTATTATGATTCGTGACTGTACAAATTATAGAGGCATGAGTCTGTTCAGCGTATAATGAAGAGTGTATGGGAGAATGGAAATTGTCAGTCATTGCACACACTGAGGGATTGATATGAGATGAGCAGTGTAGTTCAGGAAAGGCAGAGGTTCCATCCTTGTTTCTCCCTCTCTACATTATCAACAGCGAGTATTTAATCTCTACTATTGTATCTGTAATAATGGAGCCAACGGTATAGAATGGTGCTTGTATGCATTTCTTTCTCCTTTACATACACACCTTGCTTATAATATCATCAAATATTTATTGAGAATCCACCATTCTCTTTCCGATTTACTTCATCGACACCGAGTATTTAAGGGGAGATTCTCTTGTTGGTATATTGGAAGGCTACTGATTCCTCCTAACTATATCAGAAAACAGACGCCCTTAATGGTAATAATATTTTGGGCATCTGTTTCGTGGCCTTCCAATTTACCAACAAGAGAATCTCCCCTTAAACCCTTGTAAAATTGGAGCCATGAGAAAAGCATGGGTCACTCACCTATCTTTTTTCATCTATATCGTCCCTCCTTCCATCTCTTGTCCCCTCTCCCTCCTCCACTCCACTCTCGCTTTCACCTCCACTCGCCTTCTCAATTTTCCTCCATGTTTTCTCCCCCCCCTCCCTCTTCTCCCTCTCATATTTCATCTCGTATATCAATCTACAAATACCTCGCGCACGGTTTTACAGATCTATAAGCCGGACTAGAAGGTTAATTAACTTCGCAGCGTGGAAGGAAGCAACGTAATAATGATACCTTCATCCAATAATGATAACATTCATCCAAGAGGTCAGTGAACAGTTTCAGTTACATGACCTGCGTTCACTCTAACATTTAAAGGTGAAATAACTATTTTTCTGACACATTGATTTCTAAAGTTGCCTCACATCATCAACGAATCTATAATTTTCACAGATCCCTGTATGAATGGGGTCATTGAGGTTACTACCAGACTGGCGATAAATTTTACCACCAATTGGGGTAGAGAAAATCAATACTTGCTCCAATCTTCCAAATGACTATCCTTTCTCTTTGAATGACGCGTAACTTAATCTTTCCCTTTTCTCGATATTCTTGGAGACATCTCTCTCTGTGCTGTGCAGATTTCATAAATACTTCATGCACTCCTATCCAGTTGCCGTCTCTGTACAAGGGTCTCAGACATCCGTCTCTGTATGTGGAGTGATTCAACCTCAGAGAACTTAACATTTTTTCTTTGTTTACTATTTTTATTGTTCAACCAATATAATTGATTTCCTCATATCACTCCTAATACACAGCTTACAACAATCTATGCTCCAAATTAAAATAAGACTTATGCGTAGTATTCGGCCAGTCGGAAGCTTCGACAGGTTTTCCAACCTGAATGTGTTCTGCCACCGAGCCCCTCTCTTTCTCGTGGTGTTCAGGGAACCGTGTAGCACACTCTACTCTACTGTAAGTCTAGCATTTTTTTCGTGGCTTCCCAGGGTGTTTTTTGTGGAGCGACATCTCCCCTTTCCCACAGTCAGCAAATTTATTTTACATTTCCAGTATTTACTTTATCAGCCTTTAACTAAGGCTACAAACAGCGTTAATTGGTAGTTAGTGAGCACTTTACCTCTTGATCTCTATGTTTTCCCTATAGATACACAAAAGGGAATGACGAACAACAAGAATTCTGTTCCTAATAAATCACACTGAGATGGACATATAATTATAGTAGCTGTCCTGAGGCTACTGACTGAGTACTGAGTAGTATTGGTCGCCTTATATGATTCAGTTAATACACTCCACCCATTCTAACAACAAACCAACGTCCATAAACACTAAACACATTAATGATACATGCTACACCAATCTTTAAGATGTCGTTTTATTATCATTATTATTATTATTATTGTTATCATTATTATTATTATTATCATTATCATCATTATTATTTTCTGAGACTGAAAGTATGGTAGATTACCTTTGATTCTGGCGGAACAGACATAATCACTTTAAAAAAATAGTACAGATGAATTAACATTATGAATGATTTTAGAAGGAAAAGCGATTGACTCTTTTTCCTAGCAAGAAATAACTATGACCAATACACATTTTTGTAGAGCTCGGAATGAACCTGCAATCCAGTGTACAGACTGAACTCGATATCAGTTTGAGAGAAAAAAACTGGTCATTGGAAGTACTGGTGTCTGTGATATCAGCTTCAATGTTCCCGTCCCTTTGATCACACACTCAAACTTTTACCCTCTATATCTATTCCATTTTGTTCAGATTCCTTGTTAACATTTGGGTCAATATATTTCATCAGTTAAATATATATATATATATATATATATATATATATATATATATATATATATATATATATATATATATATATATATATATATATATATATATATATATATATATATATATAAAATATATATATATATATATATATATAAAATATATATATATATATATATATATATATATATATATATATATATATATATATATATATTCCTACCGTTTTTGTTCATACACATCTTCAAGGGAAATACAAACTTATAAATATTCGCTATAATGCTCAGACTTTGTCTTTCTTTGTGGATGTCAGCATATTTTGTATTCACATGCATTTCTACACATGTTTCCTGACACAAACACACACAAACACACACACACATACAGTGTTGCTTGCCGTCCAGTCAGATTTATAATGTTTTATATACAACTCTCCAATCCTTGATAAAGGGTAATGGTGTATTGATAATGATGATGATAACTTATAAATTACTGTTGTTCTTCATTTAAAATTTAAAAGTAACCTGAGTATAATATTATATGACCAAAATATCACTTCTCCATCAACAAGAGGTATGGTTTAAAATACTAGGCCAGGCTACGTGTGTCTGATGTCTTGGAGTGTCTGTACGTGTTGCCTTTAGAGTTTGGGTGAGCCGTCGAGCAGTAAGAGCCTGTGCCTCATCTAAGTCCGGAGGAGTTTGGAGAGTTTTACTTTTGGGGTCTTTGAGTGTACTTACATACAGCTGAGGACAAAAGTTCCTTCCCACCTACTCAGTTCTAAACTCGTATTACTATTGGACATATTATGAACTTATGTGTATAACGTATAGGCTACACATCAGCAACTGTATATCTGTAGTTGTCTAAGCATCATCTCAATATGCAGAAATTATATTTTGTAATGGTCTTTGCTGACAAATTATAATAATAATTATAATAACCATGTTGTCTGAATAGATTTATATAATTAGGCAATGTGTGAAACTTAAGTATTATTGTATTGTAATGTAGTGAGTCGATAATTATATCGTATGTACCAACTGTACTTAGGAAATTTGATAGATCAGTAAAATTTTAAATAAGGAGTACCTTGTACTTACCTGTGATAATTATTCAGTAGTATGATATATCTACAGTAGTCTAATAAAAGAAATAATAAAGTTTGTTTTTATCATTTTAATGTGAACTTTATATATAGTATATGGTTACATGATATATACATTAAGGACAAATGTGATTTCTTTGGCTTCCTGTACAGAAACATAGGTAAGAAGACACCGAGATCTATTTCAGTCACTATCAGAGTGGTAACTGTGGAAAATCTAAGATTATCCTTACGGTTGACAGGAGGCCATCCAAAATCATATTCCCGAAGAATATCAAAGTGGAACCTGGCTGACTCCATCTCAGTTATCCCATAGTACCGATGACAACACAACAAGGGCTATACTATTCACCACGCATAAGCGTGGATACTTTTCAGTGAAGAACAAACTTCGTGTCCTAAACTACTTCTGTCTAAAATGTTAGCAAATCCTTCCAAAATCTTCCAAAATATGGGGATGAGTTGGTAGACATATTGGTTGTGCGCCAAATAAAAATTATTGGACGACCACAGTGTGAATAACCTCATACCTCAGACCAGGCAGTCAGTCGGTGGATTAAAGAGAAGGGATCAGACTTATGCAATTAAAATTGTATAATAAGCAGCACAATAATAATCTACAAAGGCTTGTTAAAGTTATTTCATACTGACGAAGTGACGGTACACAATATATTGTTTTTCGGATCCACATCACCAGGCAGGCAAAAGGAAGATTACAGTATATTGATAATTCCACAAAGAAGAAGCATCTCTCTGTGTTACCATTCATCGTGAACCTTCCTTCATTTAGCAGTAGCCTACTGCCACTTTTTTATATTTGTTTATACTTTTAGTCTCCGTCACTTCCACGTTCATCACAGCAGCATTGTCAATGTGTGTACCCACAAGGTGTGAACTGCTATATATAGTTGCGACTTTCGTATCCGAAATACATGCCAGTACGAGAATGGGAGGGGAGGGGGGCTTTCTATTTTTATTGCACCATAGCGTCAGACAATAGATCGGCAACAAAACATGGAAGGTAGACGGGATCCAGGACACACATACCCTATACACTCACACACAAAGAGTTGCAGTTTTCCCTCAATTAGTGACGCTGGAAATTGTGATTTTCATTACTCAGTGTTCCTGTAACAGGTGTTGTGTGTTCGGACAACTGACTGAGACTACGTACAATGTTATACGATGATCATGCAGTGTTCTAAGTAGCAATGTTTCGCTACATTTTGTATACGTATATCAATACACATTGTTCACCAGAAGACTGCACAAGACACTTATGGAAAGGTGTAACAAAATTACTAGAATTGGCACTTTCCTGGTTGCACGTTTTATTTTTATTATTATTATTTTTTTTATCACACACAACTAAACCAAGTGTATCTCTTAAATTATGTGTAGGCCCCTGTCTAGACTCAGTGTATATTTAGCAACATATCTTATTCTATATATAAACATTATAGAATGACGAATGTTTTTTCACAATGCAACTAATCCTTAAAATATGTCAGGTGCATTGTGAATCACCCAATTATATTATATATACAGTAACTGTACAGTCGGCGGCAAAAGTCCTGTCGCCACATCTACCAAGTCATAAAGTACAGCATAAAACTATCAGCTTTAAGGTGGTAATTCACTTTTGTTACATTGGAGTACCTTGATTCCTCCAAAGTATGCCAGGAAATGGGACCAGATGAACAAAAATAATGGTGTTTTGTAGCTTGGAATAGTTTGGAGGAATCAGTTGCTCCAGATTTGCCAACACCGTACCATCCCCCTTAAAGGCTCGTAAACTAAAGAACTTGAGAAGTCTATTAATTTGTCCCTTGGATATTGTATTCTGGTAAAGTGAATGTGTTTGTTCCATGATTATCCCTTTATGAAGCGCTGAGTGAAGGGACGACTATCAAAGACAAAACTCGTGTCGAGAAATCTGATGAAAATAATTATATGGTAGAGCGCTAAACATAATGGGACAGCGACACGAGTTTTGTCTTTGATAGTACATATGCCCAAAGGCTCCCACGTGACACAGTTTCTTAACTTTCTGCCTTCCAGTTAAAGTTACATACTTTTGCACATGGTTTCTTTTACACACGAGAGAGAGAGAGAGAGAGAGAGAGAGAGAGAGAGAGAGAGAGAGAGAATAAATGAAAGCAAGGAAAACAAGAGAGGAGTTGCGAATTAGTGGCAATAGATGAGGAAAGTGGAGAACGAAACAAGAAATGAATATTGAATTACTGAAAGACAAAAAATATTGGGTGAAAAACAAGAAAGAAATGAAGATGGAAGTGGCGAGTGAAGAGACAGAACTAGAAAAGCAAAACTAATAACGAACAGAGCTGAAAATAACGATAAAAATTGAAAATATAGAAACTAATGTCCTTGACATCAATAGATATTAATGCCCTTCATAAACGACATCATAAAATAAGACATAAATAACTGTGTCACGAGTCTATGATTGACTCGTGGCATAATTATAGTGGTAATGTCGTAGCATAGAGAGTGAGGCTTATTGAGCCAGTGGCAAGTGGTAAATTCCAATGGTTACGTTAGCTGGCGTCCCCAACTTTCGTTTCGTTCGTAGTCTTTCGATCGTATTATTGTCGAGGGAATTAATCATGCCAACACGACGGTTAATTCCATAAATTGCATATGATCGTGAAGTGGGGAAATCATAGGGAACTATTTATATGTCGTATATTAAAATTGCATGTAAAACTAATGTGTATATGATGTGTAGGATGTCAAGTTAGTCAGTATAGGTACGCATACGAACAAGTTGTATGGCGCCAGTGATATCGATCGCAGACACGCGCCGTTGCGTTGCCTGTGGATGTGCTGCCTAGGCAGCCAGTTTGAATTCAGTTCGGCCTACACCTTGCGAGTTAACGCACGTATTGCTCGTACTTGCTCAGTCCTTCTCTTATCTCGCCCTTTGTCTCTCGTGACGAAGAGATAACCAAGGTTGAATAACTCAGTGATTACCAGTATTTCCAAAGCTTCATGGTTATATTTATTAATCGATTGCAACAGACAATTTGTTGGTAAATAAGGTAAGAGGAGAGGTTTTCCCACGAGGCCAGTCGAGGCTGCCTTGGGGTTCTGTCGAGAAGGTACGTGATTACGTACGAGTGATATTGTGTGTATTGACATTGAAAATTGAAACAGGTGTAGGACATTCTTTAACTGAGACTATGTAGCGATCTTGGTTTTAGATATTCTGAACTCGCCAATGTTAGTTTGAAATTGAATATTAATTAAAGTAATTGAGTAGGAAGGTCTTCAAATAGCACCTAATAAATAATTAATCACAGTGTTAGACTTGCTTAATCATATGAGTAACGTAAGATAGCTTTATCGTGAGAAAAATCGTAAGAAAAATTATACGAGACATTACGAGACCGTGAAAGAAAATGAGTGTCGTAATTATTGATTATTGTGATATTAGCTAGCTATTTTTCTGTTTGTGTGGAAGTGTATGCGTGTGGTAATTAATTTATTAATTGTTTAATTAATTCAATTGGTGCACGACTGAAATTAATAAATATAGTAAAATAATTGTAAATTGGTTGTTTTCGTACACCTTTATGATTCTGTTAATACTATAATAAATACATATATAACGAAAGGACCCATACAAATAAATTTATGTTGACAGAAGTTGGGATAAAAGGGGATAATTAACCTCTGTTGACAATCGTTGAAGCCAACACCACGAAAGTCCAAGATAAGTCCGGGAGAAGGTAAGAATTAACGACAGTAATAATTTTTACATCACTTAGCTAATTAATAATAATAAAATCTTAATTTCCCATCACAAACTGTATACCTGGATTTAATGTAACAAGTGTCATGTTATGTTTGTAAAGGTCCCAGAAGTATACTGTACTGTAGGAATGGTATTACACAAGCTTGACTCACCATACACACTTCTCACCTTCTACTTTACACACACACACACACGCATACATGCTTTTCACTTTTACACACACACACACTATTTTACGTATTCGCACTTTCCACACACTCTCACACATGTACAGTACTCTTCATATTCACTTTTGACTCCCCAAATGTATAAATCTTTGTTGACGAGAGTGAAAATGTGTGAAAAATGTGAAAGTGTGAAAAGTATGACAGCGTGATTAATAAATGAAATAAATAAATAGAAAATAAAGTCTTTTTGAGGCCTGTGGATGTGGACAACACAAAACTCCTACTTGGTTCATTCATACTCACTATTCAAGTACAGTTGCCTCCACTCCTGTGTTTTCCACCTGCATGGCGAGGCCAATATCCACCCCACGGTATAAGTTCAAATCCCATAACTTCCGATTCTTGAAATGAAGGCGCTGTCGTCAGCACAGTACACTCCAAGGCTCCACACACACTAGTGCTTTGCAACGCTCTGAGAATATCGCTGGTGTACAACTGGAGCCAATTGTTTGAAGGAAAGATTACTTTCAACTCACCGTCGATATGCTGAATAATTTATAGTTATTATTTCCCATGAAGAAATCTTGCCGTATCATTTTACTGATTGAAAGATGTAGCCCAAATCAAAATATATGACAGAAGGAATGAATGATTTTGGTCTGGGCATCATAACATCATAAATCCTTCACTTATTATATTTTACTACAATCTAGGAAGTGTAATGGTATAATACTGAGAAGACATTTTTTCCAAGAAGTGTTTAGCATAATATAGTGAACGTAACTGGACAGGTATTCACATAATACAGGCTACACACACGTCCACGAGGCCCGGGAAGCATATTTCCATTCTGTATACAAGCTGTTCTCAGTTTGGGCCAAAAGGAAAATAGTTAAAGAATGACGCTTGGGTTATAGCCATAAAACTGACGATACGATAGTCTTTAAAATATAGTCTCATTATATATCCCAACTCATTTACCCTCACAAATAATCCTAATTATCACAAATAATCCTAACCTAACCTAACCTAACGTAACCAAACTGAGCAGAGAGGGTGACCGGCGGTGGTATTGAGACGAAATATGGTGCCTGGAACACCGTGTTAGTGCATTGGAAGAAGAGTTTGTACGACTTGCCAGTACTCGAGGCTCGTCATGATTATCAAATAAACGAGTTGGGAAGGGTTACGTCCTCCAGTAACTTGAGTGCCAACTGTATATGTATATGTATATGTGACCTACATGAACTATACTTCTGGTGAAATTTATATGTATTTCCAATCGGCCAAGGCAAATGAATCTGGAAGCTGTTCTAATGTTTATAAGGTGTTTTATAAATATGTGATTTTCACAAGGATTATTGAGGCACAATTATTATTTACTAACTGACAAGAGACACTTCCATACGCATTTCCCATTTGCTTCTTAAGGGGGTAATATAATTTTGGTACATTGGAGCACCTTGATTCCACCAAAGCATTCCAGGAAACAGGACCAATGAATTAATATTATGGTATTCTGTTGCTTGGAGTATAATTTGGATGAATCACTTGCTCCAGATTTACCAACAATCTACTCTTAATATACACAGTATAAGTAAGGGTTAACTTTGCTATTCGGACACATCATTATAGAATATTTCCTTCTGTAAGTACTACCAGGACACCGTTGTCTAAGTTCTGCTCTCGGAACATCTTGTATAAATTTATGATTACAAAATAATTATAAATATTAATTTCCTCTCTAGAAACCAGTATAATGTAGATGTGCAGTGCTTCTTTGTTTAATTAAGGGGATAGTATATATTTGGTATATTGAAGTGCCTTTATTCCCCCAGAGTATGCCAGGAAACAGAACCAGATTTAAGAAAAGATAATAATGGTGTCCTGTTGCTTTCATTTGTTTGGATGAATCAGTTGCTCTAAATTTACCAACACTCGACTACCTCATTAAGGACCCCCGTGATGTAGTCAGAAAATTGGAGGTTAGTGAGTCCTTCAAACAAGGCCACGAAACAACACCTATATTGAAGGAGCTTGTTTCGTGGAGGAATCAGAAGCCATCAGGTCTCATACACCATCACAGGTTCCCTCACCTCCACAACTGTGTCCCACAAATCTAATACAGAAATGTCTTTAAAAAACCTGATGTTGGCACTAAGAAAGAAATTAATTATCGAAAAATACCATTGAGCTTCACAAGGCTGATGATGAGATTAAAGGGGGGATAGTTTAGTGTTGCAAAACCTGGAGAAAATTATTCCTCCAAACTATTCCAGGCAACAAGCCACCGTTTTGTTAATCTGTTCCTGTTTCCTGGCATTCTTTGGAGGAGTTAAAACACTCTAATGTACCAAATGTATAATACCCCCTTAATTGTCTGTCAGGACATGGTGAACATTATCCACCAGGCCTGTATTGAAGTAACACATGTTAATGAGTGTAATATGACATTGATATACGCCCGTCTATATAGCCTCGTAAACTGTGTAAAACTTCAGTAGTTGGACGGCACTAAATACACCCAGAGGTAATATTTCATACAGTATGTTCGGAAAATATGAGTAAAAAAAGTCCACGGTTGTAAATTATGGCTTAGTCCCGCGGAGTTTATGACAACTGAGTGAACATTAGGGAGAAGGATAGGGGGGAGGAGGGGGGGGAGGGTTGAGGTGTGGGAGGGGGTGCTGTGGAGGGATGTACACAATTGAAAGGGAGACACAGGTGTATGAAGGGATCAGAAGGTGTCTGCAGCTAGTTTTAAGTAACTTGTAACGCTTTCAAGAGAAACATAAGATGACAAGATATCATTTGGAGAAAAGAATCAGAAGTGTTTGCAGGCAAAGCCAGGCAAAGATAGGCCGAGTCTAGGAACATAATTATGTACAGTATATAAATGGTTTGGAGAGGCCCTTGTCCAGCAGTGGACTGTAAATGGCTGATGGTTATATATATATATATATATATATATATATATATATATATATATATATATATATATATATATATATATATATATATCTTACCTTGTCCTGGTGGTACCAGAGAATGAACTCAGGTGGAGTTGGGCTGAAGTGGACCAGGCAGGTGAGGTTCAGTGTACTCCCCCGGTCTAAGAACACTGACCCTTCGCCGGTCATCTCAGCTGTTGGCACTGTCAGGAAGCAAAGATTATATGGTAAGCCAAATTATACTACCGAGTAACCCAGACGAGAAACTGAAGGAGTGATATAATATGTCATATGTGTATTGAAGTGGATCAAATAGAAAGAAAAAGAGCAAAGAAGGAAAGCTGTGATAATTGGGGCTAGCATATTTAAGGATTAGTTCCTGAAAGTGTAAGTAGAATAGATTTAGATCAGTAACTGTTACTTACAGCAGACGAGGACATTCGTCCGTTTGGCCAGACCAACCAGGCTCACAGTATATGGGAACAGGTTATAATATTTTGCAAAGTTAAATGTGTTCTAATTTGGGTTTTCTATTTAAATTCGACTTCAGTCATAGATCGATTCACAAGTGCATCTCGTTTGGGGAAAGACAATGGAATCAACACGCAGTGCGAGACATGTGTTAAGGGGATTCCTCCAAACTATGTCAGAAAACTGAACCAATAAATAAATATAATGGTATCCTGTTGCTTGGAATAACTTGGAGGAATCACTTGCCCCAGATTTACCAACACTCTACTATCCCCTTAAACACTAAACACCTGAATAATGGCCGGGGGTCAGTAAATGTTGAATACATGTATTGAACTGAGTTGAGGTTGTTTACATGTATGCAGAAGTGTTTCATTGCTTTCTCTTATCCCCATTTGTTAATAACCACCCGGCGGTAACTACAGTATAACAATATTAACTCTCATAGTCATTGTCTAAAGCAATTATATAACACACGCCATCATTTATTTCAGCTGACGTACAGTACAAAATATTTTATCACTGTCCCTCCCAGGCACACAAAGGGAGGAAACACAACGATAGATTGACAACAGTTAAGTGACAGATCTTTTCTGTTGAACTGCAATGGACAGTGATGGAGGGACGGGAGAAAGAATACTTACAAGGAGGAAAAAACGGAGACAGAACAGGGGAGGAGTAAGAATTTATGGGAGACTGAAAAAGTCCTGGGAAAAATATTGAAGTAAAAATGTAGTGAAAGGGGATCTGTGGAAAATGTATCTGAGTCTGTGAATGGTGGCACCCGTGTGTGAAGGTAATACTGAGAGTGAATGGAAGAACAGAGAAGTAACTTGGAGACCACCTATCATAAAAGTTAATCATTATTGCTTTCACACTACATGCAGGATTATCAATTTTCTATTCATGACAACCATCCAAATTTCCTAAAACCCTTTGGTTATAGAGCCTGGACTGTTATGTTAAATCTCTCTATTCCAAGACAGGCAGTTCGTCCCCATCGGTGTGTGGTCACTACCTTATGATTGGCAGTCAGTGCCCGGCGGCATAATAATTATTATATCCTCAGTTGTTGCCTCGCTGATAAAAACAAATCAATCTCCTTCATGACGAGGAGTTGACTCAGTTGAGCTGGGTGGAGGAGGACGACTCAGTCTGTGAGGTTTACAATGACTAAGTGACGTTGTACAGTCACGGTCAAAAGTCTTGCAACGGGTGAATGAAAGTGAGCAATGAGAGTCAAGCTTATTGAACCAATACTACAGAGACATACAGCTATATAGTTTCGCATCTTTTATCGATTCAGTTTCACTTGGAGGTGTTACAGGACTACTGACCATGAGTGTACACAGTAACAGTACTGTGGCCGGATACTCAAAAGTTGTATAAACTATAACATGGTGGAAGTCATAATGGATTTACGATTTCGTAACCTAGGACATCCCAAGTCCAAACTCCAGTATGATGCTCAAAAAATCTCTATGATATCCTTAATTGGTACTAAGGAGATTATTGAAACTCCCACTAGAGGGCAAGAAGGCACCACTTGACTTGCTCTCCACCAATCGCTGTCTCTGTTTATTGATGTAAGAGCCAATAGGAACTGAGGAAAACTGGAGAGCATCAGCTGACATTAAAAGATAAACACAGAGCGGTTTGGACATTGGTTCGAGGAGTAGTTTGGTGTTGTGGTGAATATATTGTGTATAAAATAATAATAATTGAAGGCGTTCCTGCAAAGAAACATAAAACCCAACATTTCATATGATGAATTATGTGCTATGACTTTGGACACCAAGGGAGGTTAATGCCAGTAATAATGTAAGCATTACTTTAATGATTTTGGCGCCCCTTCGGAACCAAGTCCCTCCCTCCCCCTTTTCCTTCGTGCTTGCTATCTCTTATCTCAATCTCCTCCCTTGTTATATGAGATATTTTTGGCCAAGTATAATCGTATTTCTTCCTCTGCATCATAATATAGTTTTGGAGGTGTGTCAGAAGAACAACATTATCTTAGGAAAGCATAGCATCATCATCACAGACATGGTTATATATTCCAGTGGTTTTTAATTCATAACAATAATGAAAATATAACAAAATAAGAAGACGTTGAATTCCTCATGATAATTAACCCATATGATTTCTAGGTTTTCTATGAAGTGTCTCTGTTGGTTTTCTCTAATTCAAGTGAATTTGCGGAAGTGATTGTCGTTGTGTTGCCCAGCCCCTGGCAGCAACCACACATACAGTACATGGGTATGTCTGGGTCCTGACCCATGGTGTCTTATTAGTAGCCTGGTATGTAGGCCTACTGTACCTTGTCACCACTATTTGAAACTAGGCTATCACGGACGTGTGTGTAGGTTCGTGATCGCTATGTTGTAATGTAGAATGTCTTAGCTTAACGGTATATATATATATATATATATATATATATATATATATATATATATATATATATATATATATATATATATATATATATATATATATATATATATATATATATATATATATATATATATATATATATATTCAGGCAAAGTGAGTACAATACAAGGGTAATGAGTTGGAGAATATATCGATGGTCATCAAATCAACAGGTCTGGATCTAATGCTTTAGAACAGTCATTGGACCTTTATTTATTCTCTGGGACATAATATGATAATATAGATATGACCCGTGGTAATTTCAAGTGTAACAAAGTATTCACCAATTTGATAATGAAGAGATTTTAGCCCGGCTAGAATGTTATGTCAGGTGAGGTGAAGAGAGGTGCAATCAGGTCACGTCAGCACCACCCACTCTGAGGTTTGTGTGTTTATACACTCCAACTCTTCTCCCTTGTAATGCAATATACGAAAGTAATTAGTAATTACAGTTCTTGCTTCTCTTCTCTTAAGGTTAATTCGCACACACACACACACACACACACACACATATATATATATATATATATATATATATATATATATATATATATATATATATATATATATATATATATATATATATATATATATATGCAGAAAGCTCACTTCACCGTGAGATATAATTGCAGAGTAACCACAGGAGAATCCAAAGGCAGAACAGTAAGTACTTTCGTATATTACATCTTCAGACAGAATGATACAGAGACATGAGATGGAGTATATATATATATATATATATATATATATGAGAGAGAGATAATCTGTAGCGACATGGGTACCAGGGTAGGGGGGAATTGCAATTGCCGTAAGTAGTCCTTGAGATGAGTTGGTATCACTTTAAGCCGGACTGTGTAGTTCTGTTAAGGTGCGTGACCAACTGCTACTACCAAGGCTTCATTCCTTTGATCGAGGCTACTACGATAGGGCAGCTTTGAGCCCCCAACACTGACACGCTACATTTCATACTTCCTTTCCCTTCACCTTCCCACCTTCCCCTCTACCATTTGATCTTCCTCCTCCCATGGTATCACCTTAACCCATCACACCCAGCGGCCTCAGTACTGACCAAGAACTTCCAGTTTGACGCTCATGGCTGTGACTGGCTTAGTAGAGATGGAACACTCATAGAAGCCGGAGTCTGAGGGCAGGGGTCGACGCAGAACCAGCACCCATTCACCAGTTCCAGGGTCCCGGTGTGCTGAGAACCGGTTGTCAGTGGTGAATGTGAAGGAACCGACCGTCAGTACGTGAAGGTCTCGGTGACGGATCCATGACACCTGATGGAGATACAAACATGGGCTGGTCAGAATCAAACAAACACATTCACCATACAGAATTACAACATCCAGGGGGCCAACAAATATACTTCTCTGGTTTTCAGTTTGTGAGCCTGTGAAGCTTATATTTCCATACAGTATTTCATAACTTGGCAGATGTGGCGACACGACTTTTGACTCAGACTGTACAAAGGTAAGTGTCCGGGATATAAACAACAAATGAAGATATTTTATATAGAGAGGGGTAAAACTACATGGAAGTTCTGGTGTTCATAAATAAAGAAAAAAAAGTCGTTAACATGGTGAAATATATAGTGTAGTAGAGGAACAAATGATATAATTTTCAGAATATTGTCTCAAGAATTCCAAATAGATACAATATTTCAAGTTTTGACCAGCAAAACAGCATAGAATGACTTTGTTGACACCTAAGGCATTCGGTTGGGATATAATCATAATGATACACAAAATAGTTTAATAAATGTTCAAAGGATCAACATTATCACCAGAAGTCATAAAGCTTCCGATTTCGATTATTTTCAAAATATATATTTCGAGGTAATTTACTGAAGTTTTGTCTGATGTATTAGTGTTACAAAGTCATTATGGTACAGCACATAATCCTTGAATAGACTTCCCCTTACACGCAGGACTATGTGCCGCGACTTTACACTACGTAGTGATTGTAGACTTTTATAATGGACACATTTAGTACCAACATGGTTCCATTAACATGAAGGTAGAATGTTTTTCACACTATTTTTAGTTTTACAAAATCATATCGATATACATTAGAAATTCATAATTATGTAACACACAGCATCAAAATTGATAGTCAAAGATACTCATTTGTTGATATTTTATATATTTTGGAAGACAGGTTTAGGGTTTCATACAAACTCTGTATCTTTAGCATTTATTATGCTATATGTTTATATTGAGTATCATGATTTTGTAAACTCAAAATTTAATATCGGTAACAATTATATTACAATATATTATATTAAAGATAGAAAAATAATTTGAAAATCTTAATGCCACAAGTTTAGGAATTTATATTGATACATTACGTTAGCCAATAATAAAACTGTATACTGTCAATAAAATTATGAGACACTAACAAATAATTGAGAATAATTGGTACTCAAATTATCAACCCTCACCCCACCCCACCCCAAAAAAAGATGGCAGTCTTGAGCTTTACTATTCAATGTTCTGCATATATCATGTTATGTTGTGTATCAATATAACTTTGTAGGGTAATATTTTCGAGTGCCAATTTTTCAGGCAACATATGGTTTTTCTACTGTGTTTCGTGTTGTTCATGTGATTCTAATATTCATTTTTTGCTGAAATCTCCTGACTTGGCCAAACACCACCACCCCAACAATCTTGTGTGAGAGACTGGTGATTCAGGGTTTGGGATGAGGAAAAGTATATGGGTTGATATAAGCAGCAAGCAATGAAAGTGATATTTGAAAGCCCGAGCCAATTTTTTAATTTAAAATGTAAATGAAAGAAGTACGAAAATTTGAGAACCCAAGCCAACTTTTGGAATTAAATCTACCTGACCTGACCAGACCTAACTTAATCTTGACCAAGCCAGAATACCGGGACCAAACCGGGGCAAACAACCAGGACGTACTTCCAAAACAGGATATTTCCGGAATTTATGGATGTTAAAATCGCACGAAATCACACGAAAAACAGTTGGAAAACCCTGTTTTGTCTGTGGGGCCATATTGAGAGAGGAGCATATTTCCATTACATGAGAAGTGCACAAGGTAACATCTATGTCAAAGTAACAGAAATTCAACCCAGATCACGTTTATCATACCAAAAATTAGAAAACAATATCTTGTTTATGTATAACTCAGAAAAAATACCTTTTGTAGCACTCTAAATTAAATGAGGAATATCACTACCAAATTAATTTAAATTAGCACAATATAAATTAATGAAAGAAGGAAGTCTCCAGATTTATGTATTGCTACTGATGTTGTGTTTTGTACCAATATTATATTGTAATGTTATGACTATCAATATTGACTTTGTATATTTAACATTTACTGTGTTATATTATGTAAAAATATGATATATTTAACAATAAAAACTATGTGAGGAATATTGATACTAATATAATCATTACCAACAGAATATTATTTTGAAAATATTGAAGTCCACGGATTTTAGAATTTATGTTGTTTGGGTATGTTAGACAATTATTGATGTGTAATGTGTATTTATATGATTTTGTAGCACTCACTAACAAGGGAGAAAGAATTGAACAAACTTCAGTTGAAGTACCCCCAGCAAATTAATGTAAAAAACAAAAATCGACTTCCGCAACTTTGCATATCATTGTTATTGCTGTATGTTAAGAATATAATGTACTATATGGGAATGAATATGATCGTGTAACATTCACAATTAAGTGAGGAAAATCGGCACCAGAAATATTTAGAATACCAGCTGAAAAATATTTTGATAAAATAAATGGAGGCTGCATGTTTGAGGATTCATATTGATACTGTGTGTTAATCATTTAGTAAGATAATTTACCAATATATATATTATATCAATGAAATATTTTAACACTCGCAAATAAGTGAGGATTATAGGTACAAATATTAATTAAATTACCAATAGATATATACATAAAAAAGTAATAATTCCTCAGGGATAGAAATTCATTTTGATAATATGTCAATAATATGTGTAGCTAATATCATTGTGTATCTATATGATTTTATAACTGAAATATGTGACAAATATTCACACCATTATATATAAACAAAATATAAACAACCAAAACATATATAAAAAAATAATAATAATCAACTCGGCAGCTTTGGCTATCAATATGGACACAATGTTATTCATATATTAATCTGTTTTATTCATAGAGTGATTTTGTAGTACTCAGAGTTAGGAGAGAAATATCGGTACCAAACGTAAATACATTAACGATAAAAAAATGTTTAGATAAAATCGTTGTCCACGACTTATGCTATCGATATTGACACTGTATGAGATCTGTATTGTGAGTAATAATTGTGTGTAATCTGTATTGTGATTAAATAATTAGTGGATGAGGTAGGTAGGTGACTTTTATTCCACATGAAAGGTACAGAAGGTTTGGAGTACCAGAAATGTTTGTCAGGGTCAGGAGAGCCTAGAAACCCAATTCTTAAGGGACCTTGTGATGTGGTCAGAGTCCTTTAAATATTGCCAAAAAACACAAATTATATGGAAGAAGCTTGTTTCATGGCATGGTCAGGAGGAATCAGAATCCTCCAATTTTCATACACGATCACAGGGTCCTTAAGTTAGACAAGTGTGTAATGATTAAAATGTTGTGGAAATTTTCAAGTAAACAGGTTTATGGATCCATAATGATATTGAAGGTTAACTATATATAAGACTACTTTGTGTATTCTTATATATGCTTTTGTAACTCATTAATAAGTGAGAAAGGTCGGTATAGAATTAAGTAAAATTGAATTTGAAAGGTTTGTGCGAAATTATTGATGGTGTATAGACGACATTTATTAAGATTTCTTGTGTATTGCAAACACGAAAATATAGAGTTAGGTCGATGTAGCTTAAGGGACCCTGTGATGTAGTCAGAAAAGTGGAGGTAAATGAGTCCTTCAAATACTGCCACAAAACACCACCTATATGGAAGGAGTGTGTGTGTTTCGTGGCATAGTCAGAAGGAATCAGAAGCCACCAAGTTTCCTACGCGATCACAGGGCCCTTACTTATTGCTTAAGGACTCTGTGATCGTGTATGAAATTTGGAGGCTTCTGATTCCTCCTATCTATGCCACGAAACACATTCCTTTCATATAGATGATGTTTCGTGGAAATATGTGAGGACTTATTTATCTCCAATTTTCTGACTACATCACAGGGTCCTTTAAGGGGGGAATACAGTGTTGGTAAATCTGGAACAACTGATTCCTCCAAAATATTTCCAGCAACTGACCACATTATTTTTGTCAATAATTTCCTGTATCCTTGCATACCTTGGAGGAATTACAACTCTCTAATGTACCGTCACCATCATTCCTATCATTATTCCATATATCACCATAATCACTACTACTGTCACCATCATTAATACTATCACCATAATCACTACTACTGTCACCATTATTCCTACCATCACTAATACATAATCACTACTACTGTCACCATTAATCATATCATTACCTGCACCATCACTATTACTATAACCATAGTCACAACTAGTATCAACATAAACCATGATCATCACTATAATGACTATTTCTCTCGTTATCATGATTATCAATATTTAATATCCAGCACACCCTTCGTATATTCCTCCTCACACCAACCCTTCCCCCACTTTGAATATCGATCGAATATACAATCACAATTTTCCTATTTCCTCCCGTTCCTCTTCTCTGGAAAACGAATATGCAATCAGCATTTGCTTCTTGCTACCCTTCCTCCTCTCTGAATATCTAATATTCACCTACCGTCATATTGCCGTGATAAACTTATACAGTCAATGGCATTCCTTAGTGCGAATCACTGTCACAAACAACACTCGGGGGGAATGAATGCAATCAATGGACGAGTGTGCTGCTTGGCAAACGGGCCAAGTTGGGCACTCGTCACGCGAGTACTTTGTATGTCTGGAAGTGACATTACAGTACATAACTTAGCATCTAGTTTTTATTAAATCGCAGTAAAAAGATTACTTTTAGGGCTATTTATTTTTACTTGTGACACAAAATGTACATTCAAGTTCAATACAGCATTGATGAGTCGGCAAATAAACAATATACTCTGATGGTACTATCCAATGAAAGAGTTAAAATCCTGGCATAATTATGTACCAACAGGACATACAACATTCCCATCTCAATATACTTGTGAAAACAACACTTCAGTACAAGAAAGTCACCATGTCATAAATAGTACCTTTACACCATTAAGCGCTGGGTGAGGAAAAACAGAAAAGAGAGAGAGAGAGATAGAGACAGACAGAGAGTGGTCATAGGATGAGTAAACACCAAATTCCTGGACCTTTGGAATGACTGGTAGTGAAAACATCAAAACTCTGGTGGTGGTGATAATGATGTTGACCAAACCCTAAAGGCAAACGATGATGTTGATGATGATGATGATGATGAAACCATTGGTACGAAATAAGTCAGAATGTTCCTTGGACAGCTGTTTAGATAAGCTTAATTATGATAGCTACGTCTAGCCACACGAGTCCAGGGAATATACTGTACTATCATATTAGAGAAACCAAAGTAAGAATCAATCGTGGTTAACTCAGTGATATGGACCAGTCGTATAGAAAATATGTCAACTGAGAATTTGTTCCATACTGAAGGGTGTTTGTTAGGAGAGGTAAGGTCAGGTGAGACAAAAGCAAATGCATTGGACTTGTGTGTATCACCTGATGCTATTTCTGATACTGTAATACAAAACAATTAGAAAATTATGTAACAGTGCAAGTTAAGCCATGAAGATGAAGAACACAATTTTTTCCCAACTTTTTCTGGAAAATCCACCATTCTTTATTTTTATATCTTGAAACATAATGGCAGCAGTGAAAATTGACCTTTTTGCCCCCCTCCCCCACAAGCTTGCCTCGATTAGGTCCTGGTAATTTGCCAAGGTTAGGTCACGGTAGTCTGCCCCGGTCGATATTAGATTAGGTCAAGTCAGGTCAGGCTAATTCTAGAACATATGATTTTAGAACATCATACATAATTCTCCAGAATGAACTGTGAACATCTGTGCATATATCCTCGACACTACCAGAGTATAAGTATATTCATAAACAATTTATTCAATATAAGATAATTATGACCCAAGAAAAATTGCTTCACTCACACATAGCTGGAACTTAGTGATGATATTGTGTAAACCCCTAAGTGAAAGAAGAAAAGTTCAGGCTTTGAATAAGAACACGAATACAAAGATGGAATTGATGCTATAATTATAGGATTATACTCGTAGGGAGAGAATGAGGAGGCCGTCAGAAGTTAAACAGGAGAATAGGAAGAGGCATAGATGTCATTAATGTCTAAAGTCCATCTATGGTCCAAGGTATTCTCTAAATCACCCTAAAGTAAAGTAATGTTAAGAACAATGTCATCTATGTCACAAATGCACATATGATGAACATTTGAATAAAGTATGTGGGCATTGTAATGATGACGGTCCCAATCAATGTTAATTGTTAAAGAATATATCTCACACAGGAATAACCTGCTCTGAGTCAATTAAATCTACGTCAAATCGAAATTTATGTCACTTTTCTAGAGTAGAAATTATTTCAGTGCACATCTTTTTATCCGAATTTACGTCATGTATGAAATATAGAAGATACAAATACCAGCATTTAAAATAAATAGAGTATATCAATTTTAACAATAAATGAGAAACTAAAAAACAATTTAAAATACAACACAACGCATTAGAAAAAAAAATCATACAGTATAATACAAACATAGTTTATCCCTGAGTAAGTATAGGTGTTGATGTTGAGTCAGCTGAGTATTCAAAACACAGATAACACCAATCACCATATCGTACATATGCATTTTTTTACTTGTACTGCGAACGTGTGCTTACTAGACCTTTACCTGTTATTTTTGGTATTATTCCCTTACTGTGTGTATGTTAGTCAGTCATTGGTCCAAAGAAGGATAGTTACTGTATATCAGTAATAAATAAGTATGTTAACTAACAGACATTGATTGATTGATATTAGGCGCTGCAACAGCGAGGTCATATAGCGCCAGAAGAAGATGACAGAGAGGTGAGACAGCAGGCAAGAAGGAAAGAGAAAGAAAAGAGGGACAGTTAAAGAACTGGGAGGGAGTGGCTGGGTCTCTAAAAATATTGCCCACATCACTACAGGCAACACACATTGAAAGAAAGGTCTGCTGACCAATGTGTAGGTATTTAGGTCTGCTGACCAATGTGTAGGTATTTAGGTCTGCTGACCAATGTGTAGGTATTTAGGTCTGCTGACCAATGTGTAGGTATTTAGGTCTGCTGACCAATGTGTAGGTATTTAGGTCTGCTGACCAATGTGTAGGTATTTAGGTCTGCTGACCAATGTGTAGGTATTTAGGTCTGCTGACCAATGTGTAGGTATTTAGGTCTGCTGACCAATGTGTAGGTATTTAGGTCTGCTGACCAATGTGTAGGTATTTAGGTCTGCTGACCAATGTGTAGGTATTTAGGTTTGCTGACCAATGTGTAGGTATTTAGGTCTGCTGACCAATGTGAAGGTATTTAGGTCTTCTGACCAATGTGTAGGTATTTAGGTCTGCTGACCAATGTGTAGGTATTTAGGTCTGCTGACCAATGTGTAGGTATTTAGGTCTGCTGACCAATGTGTAGGTATTTAGGTCTGCTGACCAATGTGTAGGTATTTAGGTCTGCTGACCAATGTGTAGGTATTTAGGTTTGCTGACCAATGTGTAGGTATTTAGGTCTGCTGACCAATGTGTAGGTATTTAGGTCTGCTGACCAATGTGTAGGTATTTAGGTCTGCTGACCAATGTGTAGGTATTTAGGTCTGCTGACCAATGTGTAGGTATTTAGGTCTGCTGACCAATGTGTAGGTATTTAGGTTTGCTGACCAATGTGTAGGTATTTAGGTCTGCTGACCAATGTGTAGGTATTTAGGTCTGCTGACCAATGTGTAGGTATTTAGGTCTGCTGACCAATGTGTAGGTATTTAGGTCTGCTGACCAATGTGTAGGTATTTAGGTCTGCTGACCAATGTGTAGGTATTTAGGTCTGCTGACCAATGTGTAGGTATTTAGGTCTGCTGACCAATGTGTAGGTATTTAGGTCTGCTGACCAATGTGTAGGTATTTAGGTCTGCTGACCAATGTGTAGGTATTTAGGTCTGCTGACCAATGTGTAGGTATTTAGGTCTGCTGACCAATGTGTAGGTATTTAGGTCTGCTGACCAATGTGTAGGTATTTAGGTCTGCTGACCAATGTGTAGGTATTTAGGTCTGCTGACCAATGTGTAGGTATTTAGGTCTGCTGACCAATGTGTAGGTATTTAGGTCTGCTGACCAATGTGTAGGTATTTAGGTCTGCTGACCAATGTGTAGGTATTTAGGTTTGCTGACCAATGTGTAGGTATTTAGGTCTGCTGACCAATGTGTAGGTATTTAGGTCTGCTGACCAATGTGTAGGTATTTAGGTCTGCTGACCAATGTGTAGGTATTTAGGTCTGCTGACCAATGTGTAGGTATTTAGGTCTGCTGACCAATGTGTAGGTATTTAGGTCTGCTGACCAATGTGTAGGTATTTAGGTCTGCTGACCAATGTGTAGGTATTTAGGTTTGCTGACCAATGTGTAGGTATTTAGGTCTGCTGACCAATGTGTAGGTATTTAGGTCTGCTGACCAATGTGTAGGTATTTAGGTCTGCTGACCAATGTGTAGGTATTTAGGTCTGCTGACCAATGTGTAGGTATTTAGGTCTGCTGACCAATGTGTAGGTATTTAGGTCTGCTGACCAATGTGTAGGTATTTAGGTCTGCTGACCAATGTGTAGGTATTTAGGTCTGCTGACCAATGTGTAGGTATTTAGGTCTGCTGACCAATGTGTAGGTATTTAGGTCTGCTGACCAATGTGTAGGTATTTAGGTTTGCTGACCAATGTGTAGGTATTTAGGTCTGCTGACCAATGTGTAGGTATTTAGGTCTGCTGACCAATGTGTAGGTATTTAGGTCTGCTGACCAATGTGTAGGTATTTAGGTCTGCTGACAAATGTGTAGGTATTTAGGTCTGCTGACCAATGTGTAGGTATTTAGGTCTGCTGACCAATGTGTAGGTATTTAGGTCTGCTGACCAATGTGTAGGTATTTAGGTCTGCTGACCAATGTGTAGGTATTTAGGTCTGCTGACCAATGTGTAGGTATTTAGGTCTGCTGACCAATGTGTAGGTATTTAGGTCTGCTGACCAATGTGTAGGTATTTAGGTCTGCTGACCAATGTGTAGGTATTTAGGTCTGCTGACCAATGTGTAGGTATTTAGGTCTGCTGACCAATGTGTAGGTATTTAGGTCTGCTGACCAATGTGTAGGTATTTAGGTCTGCTGACCAATGTGTAGGTATTTAGGTCTGCTGACCAATGTGTAGGTATTTAGGTCTGCTGACCAATGTGTAGGTATTTAGGTCTGCTGACCAATGTGTAGGTATTTAGGTCTGCTGACCAATGTGTAGGTATTTAGGTCTGCTGACCAATGTGTAGGTATTTAGGTCTGCTGACCAATGTGTAGGTATTTAGGTCTGCTGACCAATGTGTAGGTATTTAGGTCTGCTGACCAATGTGTAGGTATTTAGGTCTGCTGACCAATGTGTAGGTATTTAGGTCTGCTGACCAATGTGTAGGTATTTAGGACTGCTGACCAATGTGTAGGTATTTAGGTCTGCTGACCAATGTGTAGGTATTTAGGTCTGCTGACCAATGTGTAGGTATTTAGGTCTGCTGACCAATGTGTAGGTATTTAGGTCTGCTGACCAATGTGTAGGTATTTAGGTCTGCTGACCAATGTGTAGGTATTTAGGTCTGCTGACCAATGTGTAGGTATTTAGGTCTGCTGACCAATGTGTAGGTATTTAGGTCTGCTGACCAATGTGTAGGTATTTAGGTCTGCTGACCAATGTGTAGGTATTTAGGTCTGCTGACCAATGTGTAGGTATTTAGGTCTGCTGACCAATGTGTAGGTATTTAGGTCTGCTGACCAATGTGTAGGTATTTAGGTCTGCTGACCAATGTGTAGGTATTTAGGTCTGCTGACCAATGTGTAGGTATTTAGGTCTGCTGACCAATGTGTAGGTATTTAGGTCTGCTGACCAATGTGTAGGTATTTAGGTCTGCTGACCAATGTGTAGGTATTTAGGTCTGCTGACCAATGTGTAGGTATTTAGGTCTGCTGACCAATGTGTAGGTATTTAGGTCTGCTGACCAATGTGTAGGTATTTAGGTCTGCTGACCAATGTGTAGGTATTTAGGTCTGCTGACCAATGTGTAGGTATTTAGGTCTGCTGACCAATGTGTAGGTATTTAGGTCTGCTGACCAATGTGTAGGTATTTAGGTCTGCTGACCAATGTGTAGGTATTTAGGTCTGCTGACCAATGTGTAGGTATTTAGGTCTGCTGACCAATGTGTAGGTATTTAGGTCTGCTGACCAATGTGTAGGTATTTAGGTCTGCTGACCAATGTGTAGGTATTTAGGTCTGCTGACCAATGTGTAGGTATTTAGGTCTGCTGACCAATGTGTAGGTATTTAGGTCTGCTGACCAATGTGTAGGTATTTAGGTCTGCTGACCAATGTGTAGGTATTTAGGTCTGCTGACCAATGTGTAGGTATTTAGGTCTGCTGACCAATGTGTAGGTATTTAGGTCTGCTGACCAATGTGTAGGTATTTAGGTCTGCTGACCAATGTGTAGGTATTTAGGTCTGCTGACCAATGTGTAGGTATTTAGGTCTGCTGACCAATGTGTAGGTATTTAGGTCTTCTGACCAATGTGTAGGTATTTAGGTCTGCTGACCAATGTGTAGGTATTTAGGTCTGCTGACCAATGTGTAGGTATTTAGGTCTGCTGACAAATGTGTAGGTATTTAGGTCTGCTGACCAATGTGTAGGTACTTAGGTCTGCTGACCAATGTGTAGGTATTTAGGTCTGCTGACCAATGTGTAGGTATTTAGGTCTGCTGACCAATGTGTAGGTATTTAGGTCTGCTGACCAATGTGTAGGTATTTAGGTCTGCTGACCAATGTGTAGGTATTTAGGTCTGCTGACCAATGTGTAGGTATTTAGGTCTGCTGACCAATGTGTAGGTATTTAGGTCTGCTGACCAATGTGTAGGTATTTAGGTCTGCTGACCAATGTGTAGGTATTTAGGTCTGCTGACCAATGTGTAGGTATTTAGGTCTGCTGACCAATGTGTAGGTATTTAGGTCTGCTGACCAATGTGTAGGTATTTAGGTCTGCTGACCAATGTGTAGGTATTTAGGTTTGCTGACCAATGTGTAGGTATTTAGGTCTGCTGACCAATGTGTAGGTATTTAGGTCTGCTGACCAATGTGTAGGTATTTAGGTCTGCTGACCAATGTGTAGGTATTTAGGTCTGCTGACCAATGTGTAGGTATTTAGGTCTGCTGACCAATGTGTAGGTATGGACTACCACACTGAATAACCAATGATAATTCTTGATTCAGTAATTATTTAATCAATTTCAATAAGCATTTTCTCTCTATACATTGTATAGTAATTTGTGAAGCAAATTATAAATAATTAGAATGACATTTTACTTCTAAAAAATACAGTGTGGTAATTAGTTATATAATGCAGTCAATAAATGAAAGTGAAGGTCGGGGAAAGTGTTGGTGGAATATAAAGAGTTGGGTGGTCACTCATCCTGTATCCTGGTAATGGTACACTACACTCTCTGTAAGGGAAGATTCTTCTGTTGGTGAATTGGAAGGTTTCAGATTCCTCCAAACTATTCCAAGCAACAACAGGCAACCCATAAGTTTTTACATCTGATCCTGTTTCCTGGTACACTTTGGAGGAATCAAGGCACTCAAATGTACCAAGTGAAATATCCCGCTTAAATAATAATTAAACTATTATTATAAACATTATTAACTACTGTTCCTTACACTAACAATAAAGAAATAATACACACAATGCATAATAATGATATATAGTAATGAGGGATAATGATATTACATGAATGGCATTAGGTCACTATTCACTCACATACAAAGAGGCCATTATAATTTTACAATGTATTCTCAATGTGGTGCGTGTATGTGCGTACACGTACTGTCACAATCATGAGTGTGTACTCGTAATGTCACGTACAGTCGTGGTCAATAATAATAATCCACATATGGGTATCTCAAACAATATACAGTCTAATGTTTTCACGTTCACATATGATATTATTGTTTTAAGTAGTGTGTAGCTGCTTGTATTAAATTAAAAGATGGTAGTTAACCTATTTATTAGAAAGTTTATCATCTAAGGAACAGAGGGAAGCTGTTGAACCCTTACATGAGTTATTCCTATATGGATGATTATATTTGACCGCGACTGTACATGTGGGGGGAGGCGGAAGGTTGAGGTGAAAAATTTACGAATAACGGCAGCCAAAGATATAATAATAAGATGCTACGAAGCAGCCAAACATGAGCACTATAATAACCTGCATCTAAACTACATGTTTTTCCTTTATCACTATAATGTCATTATTTACACACTATAGTGACAATACTTTAGCTAGTAAATGCGACTCAACAGAAATATTTAATAGAGTACTCAACACACAACGAGGTCGCCACAGTATAATAAAAAGTTTGTAATCCTGATGTTACACAAACCTAATGCCACGAAACCAGACCAATCTGAGTACTGTCAACAAGAATGATCGATTACAACCTGCAGCATAACGGAACAATCTGAGTAAGAAATAATCAATAACCATATTCTCAACTATGGGATTAACTGGGAGTCAAATCTGCTGTCCAGTCATCCAAGTATACAATACACAACTGAACATGTGTACACTATTTGAGGCTGGGACAGTGACGGACGGCAACACCGGAGGTACTCAAGTTAGAACCAACACCAATAGAATACTAGAGAGGTCTTCCCATCAGATTCCCGGGGAGTTTCTCTCTCAAAAACAGTTTGATCGCTGGTCTGTAAGTGACGTCAAGGAGTGGATTGGGTGGAGGGTCTGGGTTAGGCTGGTGGTCAACAAGACACAGATACATCCTCTCCTCTCCCGGGCATGAGTAGTGACTCGCTGGGTTAGCCTACTCTAACATAGAAATGCCTGCTAACTGTGCTGCAGCTGGATGCCCTGCACAGGTAAAGAAAAACAGAAATTTAAGTTTCTACAATTTCCCAAAAGATGAGGAGTGTAGAAGTAAGTGTGTTAATCTCTGCAAGAGGAGTCTAATTAATCCATCTACTTCAAGAATATATACCATCATTCTGGTGCAAAGTCATTCAATAGGAATTTAAAATATGAATTACTTGGCCTTTAAACACAACATCCACATTCTCTCTCTATCTGACCAAGCCATTAATACATATAAAATATCCTAGACAATGCATCCGACGCTCAGAACTGTGAAGAAACAAAAAAGTGGAAATAAGTAATATTCACAAGAAATGCACTAATTTTAATAAAGTGTTGATAAAACCTATAGATTTTATTTTATTTCTTCATATTATTGCATCAAGACTCTGATATAATTAAAATACCAAAAAATGCACAACAAAAACACAAAAAGGAGCTACGAAAACGCGCAAAAGCTAACATTTTCTTGATAGATCACTTTGAAATGAGCTAAATCTATCAGCAAAAGCACAATGTTATCAATGTGGCACCTACGTGTTCCTGCCCTCTTGATGACGCTTCACAGGTCTGGTCACACTTTGGGTCTGGTACCTAACTGGTGTCCTCTCCATGACGTCACCAGTCCGTATACACGTGATACCCCCCCCCCCCCCCCTCCAGATTGGCGGGAAGTCCTGTCTAGTCTATTGGTCTTGGTTAGAGCCTCGTTATAACGAACGTCGAGCAATAAATGCAAATGTCAACAATGGTATAATAATGGCGTTATAAGATCAAGGATTACCGCTCTAACAGACTTGATATATGTTGTCTCCATCTCACTATATCCTCGAAAAAAAAAAATAATAATAATAACAATAAAAAAAAATTATAATAAAAAAAAAAAAAACAATAATAATAATAACAATAAAAATAATAATAATAATAATAACAATAATAATAACAACAAAATAAATAATATATATCCCCAACTAACTACAAGAATGTAACACAAACATACATTTCTTACAAACTAACCGGGCAGAAAGTCAACTACGGTATATAAAATATATCTGGTCCACAACTCCGTCTGGTGTTAGTGTTGTAATGTGTATAGAATGTGTAACTGTTCAGAGCTGGGTTACAAGTATATTATTATACAGAGGGAAATAAAAGACTTGCTCCCTTTCTCTCAACGAAACTATAGGCTACTGTATTACAAATTCCATAACAACTAAAATCTTTAAAACTCCAATATATACATAATAATGGTCAGGAGTGTAACACCAACAATAGTTATAGTAAACAGACCAGTGAACTCGACTTCCAGATATCAGGAGAAAATATTTTGCTAACCCATTATCTTAACACCATATATATAATGTCTCTCTCTAAGAGCCACTGAGACCAATATATATACGTGTTTCTCATTTAAGGTACAAAGTGGGCGTCCCTTTCTGCCCTTCTTCCACACCAACCAAACCCAGGCCATCCACTAATGACTAGACAGTTGTCAACTCACCAATTATTTTAAGACTATTTCTGTTACATATTTATTATAGCAACTCGCTATCACAAGTACAAATTATTTCACAACTGTTTCTTGACATATAAAAATATAATAGTAGAGAAATTAATGTTTTTTTTCCTCAGTGTTACCTGACATGCATGATTACCTCACTCAACGAGATTACCTATTCTCGCTATGAAACTAAATAACTTCCCTATATCACCAGCTTATCTCGTTATTTCATATTTCCCTACATATTTCAACAAAACAACAAATCGGTGGGTACCTCCCACACATTCGGATTCAGGCTTTTCACAGACGAAAAAGGAACATAATTAAATAAGGTATATCTTTCTGCAGCCATCTCACCCTTCCTGCTTCGTCTCGTATTCATAAAGTGGTCCAGCTGGCGGCAAAAGAAGCGAGGAATTTAAAACGTCGGTTACAATATATATAAAATACTCTTTACACAATTACACAAACCATAACCCTATTCATTTTAGTTAGGCCAATTAAGAGCTCTGAAACTTAATAACTTCACTTCCCGCCCAGACTGCCAACCCGCCTCCCTTGTCACCCATGCACACTCCCCTCAATTGAATAGTTTTTTTTATTTATTGACGAAACTGATAACAATACCTTGTCATACAAAGTACTTGATGCAATACACATGTAAAGAGTAAAACTATAATGCTGTTCTGCAAACATCCAGAACCGTTTTAGTAACCACTCCAATAAAAATAAATAAAAAGTGAATTGTATGAATTGTCAAGGGTGAGTGGTGAGTGAGGATGGAAGGGAGTGTGTAGGAGTTGAGGGGCAGCCTATCCTACTTTATTAAATCCATTCATGATCTTTGGTGTGTGTGTTTATTTACCCATTATTAAAAATGTTTCCAGGGTGTACTACGAGTATATATATATATATACATATATATATATATATATATATATATATATATATATATATATATATATATATATATATATATATATATATATATATATACATATATATATATATATATATATATATATATATATATATATATATATATATATATATATATATATATATATATATATATATATATTGGTACAGACTCTCACATATACTTTTTAACTACCACTAATCCTTCCTATTCTAAAATGTAATAGTCAGAATATATTTATAAGGAAACACAAAAGATGTCCCAGTAATGAAAGGGTTGAGTTTATATTCATGTTTTAATTAGAGTCCCTCAGTTCCTTTGCATATAGAATTTCACCTACTACAACGACAGTCCCTTTCAAGATGGATTACTCTTACTTTTATGAGAGAGAGAGAGAGAGAGCATGTATGGATAAATGGGGTTGAGGGAAGGGGATGGGGGGTGAGCTTCTTGCCGCTAGTGATCAGCGGGAGTGGGAGGGAGAAGGGAGGCAATTGTAATGTTATTAATTGAAATCCAGTCCTTCTCCCAGCAAGTGGATCACAATATTAATTTTGTCCGCAATAGTATGTGAGTTTCCATCTTTTTGGTGTGTTGTTGTGGTTATCCCCATCTCTAAACCTAGAAGTGATCATCTGCAGGCAACGAATTACCCTCCCTTCTCTCTGACCTCTTGAAGTTTTGAGCAAATGGTAAATGAACGGTTCATGTCACATTTGGAAAGAGGCAATCACCAGGACAGGTTGGTTTTCGACAAATGTGAACTACCAGTGATGTCTTATTATCCTTAATATTGTCTCTATGTGAGACGTTCTCTACTAAGGCCTCCTTCACACGATGCAACCATGGCCTAGCGAACAAGTTAACCGCACACAAAATCGCCTAAATTCCCATTACCTGGCGACCAGAGCCGGTATTCACAAAAAATCTTAGAGTTTGGAGTTTTTCGTATGGTTGTATTACTGACCTCACCATAGTGTTTCAGGCCCATTTCGAAGCAGTGAATGGTTTTGCTAGTCTATTTATATGAGCTATTATTATGATATAGAAGCAGTTCTCTCTCCTAGTCCTTGCCATGAATAAACGTTTACGAACAAAATTTTAAGGTAAGAGCGAACTTTGCTTTTGTGAATACGGACGCAGAAATGCACGTGTACTTACAGTACTGTATATGGTGGCGTCGTGTGAAGGGGGCCTAACTAGCACCAGTTAACGGTCTTCTTTGATCTGGAGATGACATATAATAGTGCTTGGCGTCATGTCATTATTCTTTCTCTCTACGAGTTTCGTCTTCGTGGAAGATTGCCAACTTTTTTCCATCTGTTTTTATCAAATATTTTGTTAAGGTTCCAAGTGGGAGGAGTGCTTTCAAATGTCTGTACAGTTAAAGAGGGGGTGTCACAGGGAACGTCCTTAGTATTACTTTATAGTATTTGCTGTGGCCAGAAACAGTGTTATCAATATTATTTCCTGTTGGAGTGTGGGGCTTACTATATGTTGATGACCTCTCAATCTCTTTTACTGCATGTCGAATGTTCTTGACGGAGAGAAAGCTGTAGCTGGCAATCAACAAGGTCTCACAGTGAGCTGAAACTCATTGCTTCAAGATCTCCTAGAGAAAGACAGTAGCCAAATATTTTTGTCGTCTTCGGGGAGTACACTCATGCAGAACCTGAAGAATATTCTTTTTGGAAGGGACCCGGTTTTGGGGCTGCACATATTCGATGCATAAAAATTAAATGCATTAAAGTGTTGAGTCTTTTAAGGGTCCAGGCTCATTCCTCTGTCCGCCAGACTCTCCTCCTCCAGCACAAGTCTCATATCTCTCTAAAACATTAATATGGGTGTTAATTATACTCCTCTGGAGTACAGGCCCGTCTCCACTTATTAATTAAGCTCTGTGCAACGTCCCCTACAATTCCAATTTTTCTGGTGGATGCTCGTGTTCTTCATTTGAATTTGCATCACAAGAACTGATGATGAGGTATTGGTATTGCCTTCATCACATTCCGGAGTCATCTTCCTGTTCCCGTTTATTGTTTCCGAGGATTTTCAATCTTCTGTTCATGACGTCCATCCAAGTTTCCCAAAGCCCTCTGAGTCTTGAGTCCAGTCTGTTACGTTAGACCTTTCTATTCCGAGACAAGCAGTTTGTCCCCATCCGAACCCGAGGGTTTTTCCTCTCAGGCATCCCTCTCTCTCTTCATAGATCACGCCTCATCTCATGAGGGTTCTGTCCCTGTCTATACTGACCGCACTAAAATGTTACAGGTTTAGGCTTCTTTTAATAGGAGGGTTATTTTCCCTGGCAATGGCTCAGTGTATACAGCGGAATTCATTGTGGTTACATGACACAATAATTATGTTCATATTAAATATGTAGATAATTTATTTCCTGCCGAGGTCATTGATGTTACTGACAGTATTAGGTTCACTGTGCAGGATACCCTACATAATCTCACCAATTACTGTATGAAGGTTAACATGTCCCACAATCTATTGAAATGTGAAGTGATGGTAGTATGTCCTACAAAAGACCTGTAGTTTCCCTACAGTTAGTGTTAAGTAACTGTGCCATACCAATTGTAAATAAATATTAAATTCCAGGATTGTACATAAACTCAAAACGTAATTGGAATGATAATGAAATCCACATCGTAAAAAAGTCAAAGAAGTAAATGTTTATATAGTATTATGCTCGTCAGTTTAGTTTTAGCAGGAAGGTATGTTTATTGTGTAGCCTTCACCTGGTTTATACACACAACACTTGAATATCCAACACCAGTATGACATCCAGGTTTTAATAAAGGTACAACACACACACACAGTTGGAAAGTATACAGAAAATACCATGTTTTAGGGTCATATTAGGATCAAAATATACACATTATGATACACCTTTGTTCGTATTCAACACAAAGTCACTCTAAAACAGATGTGAGGATTTTACTATTCATTATGGGAATAACATTATAAAATCTGTAAAAACCTCATCACTTACAACCACCAACTTTGCGTGATTTATGCGGGAGATATACCATATAAAATGTCGAATAATCCGCTATAAACTTCGAGCATCCCTTATCTTATCAAGATAAAGCAAATGGTCTTATAGATTTATCTTTAGTATTACTTGTTATCAAAATGGTAATGTATAACAAGTCGTACAGTCACCTCCATGTAATCAGTATCTCCAGCAAATCCACCTGTATTGATATTTTGATGTATAACAAGTACAGTTTTTATGACATTTTCACTTCATTTTAGGGATTAAAATATATATGCATAAAAATGCATATTGTAGACCTCATGATTTCTAAATTTAGCTTTCTAGTGAAGAAACATTGTATAATAATAATAATAAAAATAATAATAATACTGGTAATAATAATAATAATAATAATAATAATAATAATATTAATATTAATAATAATAATAATAATAATAATAGTAATAATAATAATTTATCATTATTATTATTATCATTATTATTATTATTATTAGTAGTAGTAGTAGTAGTGGTAGTAGTGGTAGTAGTAATGGTGGTAGTAGTAGTAATACTAGTTGTAGTAGTAGTAGTAATAGTAGCTCTTCAAACCCTGTTTACTTTCATCTACCTTTGTGGTCTTTATAAGTGATTCACATAGTGGTCTGTCTGTACTGGAATCTTTTAATGCGTCTCATCCAGTACAACAATAATTATTTTAGAGTGACATTTTCTTTATACCCGTCGTGGAAATTTCTGTTGAGTCCCAACACATGTGGTGGGAAATGAGAGAGTTGTTATATTAGGAAAAGCTGCGTCCTTTAGACAGCCTTTAACCAGTTACCTGATTCCTGCCCCTGATATGACACCTGTCTTGAAATACGTGATTTATGCACGTTGTCAGAGACAGTGGGACTGTGTTGTACAAAATAAGAATAAGACATTCTCCAGAAAGCAATTGTGCTTAGGGTATTACTCTGTATGTCTAGATGACTTGGGTTGACTCTTGCTAGGCTTCACCTTGGACACTATCGACATACACATGGGTTCCTGATGAGTGGAGGAGTGCAGCCAACATTGAGATGACTGTCTGCTTCCATTACTGTGTATCATTTTTTGGTTGAATACCCAAGTCTGGGGGACCTTCGTCAGAGGTTCCTCGATAGACATAGAGAGGTAAATTGCTCATACAGCCTATATTCAATGCTGGTTGAGGAGCGCAACGAATTTAATGATGATTTAGTTCATTTCAGTCTGCCCTGTTGCATGTAACCATAGCAGTTGTGTGTTAAAAAAGAAAAAAAAATCAATGACTTAATCAGCAGTGGGACTGGATGGTCTGATAAACATTTAAAGAAACACTTTATTCCAAAATGTCAGCCATCCGCAGAAAGGAATAATCATAATGAGGGTTATGGGGTGACAAACAATGATTGCCCCCAACCCCTCCCCAGAGGAAACTAGGCATGATAGGAGCAAAATGAAACTATCAACAGGTATCACATTTTATTATGGGTCTATGGTGACAAGCTCAGTATTCAGTGTTGCCTCCATTGGCGTCACGAACAGCTTCAAGACGAGCAGGGTAAGAAAACAAAAATGACTCAAAAAGCTCTGTGTTGAACTCCATTCCCTGAAGCACAGCTTTGATGTGCTCCTCCATCTTGGTAAAACTAAATCGAGTTGCTGGAGTTTCAGACAGCATCCTTTTTTCAACCTCGTTCAAGATGGATCCAATGTTTTCACAGATAGGGAGAATTACCGGGCCACTCGTTATTACCAAAGAAGTAAATGTTGTTGTCCTTCAGAAGGTTGTAGATTCGAAGCACTTTCATGCACGGAGTTTTGTCATGCAGAAATGTATCCTTTTGAAGAAAGGGAATGATGCGCTCCATCATGATCTTCTCCCTAAAATAATCCCCATCCCAACTTTGCCCCCAAGGCTATATCACCCACATCATTCGCCACGCAGTGAAGAGGACAAGAACATCAACACATTCAGGACTTTTGATTTATTCATAATGACACTCTTCATCTGGAATCTCATCCGGAGTCAGTAATCAAATTCTGTCGTTCTGAAAATGTGGTCTCCTCGTGACATAAACGAAAAATTCATCGCTCACTGCCAAATGGAGGAAGCTGCCTTCGTCCCACCCTCTTAAAAAACCACAAACCAAAGGCGATCTTCGATATTCAGTTGGGTTTTACGAGGCTCTGGAATCTAATGCCATGCCATCAGGCCTTGTCTTTGACGAATTACTCGAATAACTTCCCGACTCCTAGGTAACAAGAGAAGAGGGGAGATAGGAAAGAAAGTAGATAGGAGGACGAACACCAAAGAAGCACGCGAATAGAAAAGAAAGAAAGGAAGGAAAAAAGGCAGGGTAGAAAAAAAAAGCAGAAAGAAAGGAATAAACAAGCAAGGAAGAAAGAAAGAAAAAAAGAGGAAAGAAAGAAGTGAGGAAAGACGTACCATTAATTAAAAAGTGAAGTGGTGAGGTGTGTTTGAGTTTGTCTGCGGTAGGATCCCTCAATGACAATGTCCTATGGTTCCTGAAACAAAGCTTCCGGCCTGCCACCCGCAAATTTAGATTCATAATTGTCCAGACTCTTCTTCCAATTACGCTTGACAAAGTCCTCGAACTCTTCGAGCCGTATAGCAAAACCCAACCGAGATATAAAGGAGGCACTGGCGTCAGGGGCCTCACGAAAAGTAACTGCTTGGATGGGGTCGATAAATCTCATCCTTTCACTGTCGTTTATCACAGCAGCACACATGTTAATACCAGCAAAGAAGAATTGAATGTACAGCCACAATAATAAAACCAACGACACTTTCCTTCCATCGTGCAAATAAATCAGTATCATATCAAAATATGATCATACAACACCTTACGTCAACTCAACCCCCTCCATTATTATTATGAGTTGTTACAAAATCAAACAACGAAGAAAGGAAAGTGTCGGTGGTTATTTGATTGTGGCTGTACTTTCAGATGATATCACCATCACATTTGTAGCTAGTACAGTATTCGCCCGGCAAGGAGAGGAGAGGGTCTATGGGCTATCTTGTTTGGCACCCTATACCGTAGCTTAAATTATAATGTCAATAAACGGACCGAATGTAAAACTTTGTGAACACTTGTAAAAACAACACAGATATAAGAAAACATGATGTGTGTTGTTAGTATATCACAACCAAACAGGCCAGTGTGTGAAGGTGTTTTGTATTCCATTGTATTACTCCTCCTTATACTCTTCATCATGCCTCTGTACCTCCTCTTATTCATGCACCCAAACTAATTTCGCACCCAAACTAATCTCGCGCCTAAACTAATCTCGTTTTCTGAAAGCGAGCTAACTCAGTCTTCTCTTCACTCTTCTCCTCAACTACCTTGTGTTCTCTCTCTCTCTCTCTCTCTCTCTCTCATTATGTCAGTAGTTTCCAAAAGTAATAATATAATAGGGATAAATAACACTATTGGTATGATGAAGTGATCCAATCGTCTTATGGGGGTAAGTAAACATAGTACGATGTAGTTGGTGATAAATCTGGAGCAACTGATTCCTCCAAGCCATTCCAAACAACAGGATACCATTATATTTATTCATTGGTCCTGTTTCCTGACACATTTTGGAGGAATCAAGGCACTCCAATGTACCAAAAGTATATTACCCATTAATATAATAAGAGACAGCAACAAATAAACTATGACATATGCAGTTACCAAACAATGATATAAACGATATTCTGAACCCATTATATTATATTCTTTTGGAACATATTGTACCTAAACTTGCCATTGGTATTAGAGGGCCACTGTGACACTGGAAGACTGTATGTATGACTTAAAGTTTGCACATGTAAAAATAAATGAGACGAGCAGATTAAATACTTATTAATTTTCAGATCTTAGGGATAGAAGTCTGAACAAAGGATTGGCAGAAAACTGTAGAGTAAATACATTGTTAAATTTGGCATATCTGCTATATTATACTGTATAAATGTTTTACAAATGTTGGATTCTGGAAAGAGGATACCGACATCGAAAATGTGAATATGAAACTAGAAGTTTGAGCATCCCTTCACCCCAAAACTTTTCGGCCACAGTAATGCATAATTCACCCTCATTCTTTATACCTAATATGCACATTAATAAAGTATACACGGAACTCGCTTTTTGCTAGCTTCTGGGTGTTGCTATTGCTTAAAGTGCAAGAGGAAAATCTCATGTTTCAGATACATGTTGATACAGGAGGAAGGATTGGAGTGGTTTGGTACTGATGAGCGGGGCAACTTGTAAGAATAACAGTTTTTTTTTTTTAACTATCTTCTGCTATTTTCCATTTTACAGCATTGCAAGTGTCCCCTTCCAGCTCATGCAATCCTCTCACTCCTACACCAGTTCAGTTTATCACATCCTTTGCTTTCTAGTTCTTCTTTTGCTTATCTCCTTCTGTTCTCTTTTCCATGTTCAGCTAAACTCACTTCATTTCGTTTCCCTCCCTATCCCGTGTCTTTTCAACTATTCTGTCCCATGACCTTTCACCACTACGACCATCTTCCTTCCCCAAACACGTTCACTTTCGCCCATCACTCATCTACTGGTGCATAACAAACTTTTTAAAATTTATTCCAACATTGGATACGTTCTTGGAACATTTTTGCACCATGGTGAGCAATTACCAGGCAGCCAGTAAGTTTTAATGAGCCGCTGACCTCCACCTGACTTGCATAGAATTACCTCCACTTTCCGACTTTTGATGAGCTCCAAGAGAGTTGAAACATTTAGGACAGACCAATAGAAACACTTAGAAAATACCACCACGAGACACACTTAGAACAGACCAGGAGACACAGTGAGTATAGAATTTGAAGCAACTGAGTGCAGACCAGGTAACAGATACTAAGAAACGGAAAATTTTATTATACTAATCAAACAAAGTATAGCAGGTGTTAAGGTAAAACAAGCGTTAAAGTTTGCTGCCTTGTCCCTCTATCTACACCCCCCTCCCCATACCACTATCCTTACCCCCTGTTTCCCTCCTCTCTGTCACATAACGTTGATTGTGTCCTGCTACCCTCTGTCATCCCCTTCCCGCATATGTGACAATGCTGCACTACTTATACCTGGCTGCATTTTGACCCCAGTAAGAATTTTCTATCTGAATTACGTATGTCTCGTGCTACAGCGGCTGTAAAGAATTATTAACTTATGCTTGTTTGTCGTGGCGTGACTCACCAAGACTCACCATCAACTATTCCCCATTCTAATGAGACCCACCTTAGCTCTCTAAGACTCCTGTTTCAAAGATAATATGATGAGTTAAGGGAGTATATAGCACATTGTTTTGGGTGGTAAATCTGGAGCAAACGATTCCTCCAAGCGATTCCAGACAACAGGATACCATTATTTTTCTTCATCTGGGTTTGTTTCCTGGCATACTTTGGAGGAATCAAGGCACTCCAATCTATCAAAAGAATATCATCCCCTTACGTCATTTTCAGCGTGTGAGTGTGTTGGTGTTGGTGTGCACTGGTTGGTGGTGGCCAGGACTGAGTTGACCAATTCACGCATTAACACATTATTTTCTGGTCATTATATTCGCCCCTTTACCCTTACAGCTTTTGATATTGTGGTTAGTACATCATTCCAAGGTAAGTGTGAAAGTCATAACGAAACAAATAAATGAATGTGAAACGCAGTACTCTACAATATATCGGATAACTTATATTTGGACGAGTGTCGAATATTATTTTATTTATTTTCCATGTAAAAATATGGGTGTAACTGTCACTTCTATCACTGTACAGAAGGATATAGAAACATGATGATTCATAAATAACTGAATATAGGGCTTAACACGGGTTAGGGAAGCGGCCTTTACACTTTCCACACACACACTCAAACTCACACATTTACATTTTCTACACACTCACACAGACATTTACACTTACACACACACACACACACACACACACACACACACACACACACATTTACCATTTCCAAACACACACACACACAAACACACACATACATTTACCATTTCCAAACACACACACACACACACACACACACACACATACATTTACCATTTCCAAACACACACACACACACACACACACACACACATACATTTACCATTTCCAAACACACACACACACACACACACTTTTACCCTTTAACAATTTCTAAACTCATCTTTCAGTATAAGTGAGAGTGAGTGAGTGAGAATTACTGCCATGAGAAGAGAATATATGAGTTTATATGTGAAAGTGTGTCTAAGAAACTGTGTAATGTGTGTGTTTGTGTGCAAGAGAGAGAGAGAGAGAGAGAGAGAGAGAGAGAGAGAGAGAGAGAGAGAGAAAGAGAGAGAGAGAGAGGGTGTATGTATGAAACTATATGAGTGTGAAAATGTGTGAGTGTCAGTATGTAAGTAGATGTGTATGCTGATGTTTCAGTAGGTATGGAATATAATCATGTAAATAGGTATGGAAATACAGTATAAATATGTAAGTAGGTTTGCAAGTATACAATGTAGGTGGGCTGGAAAGGGGAGTAGACTACAGTAGATGTGAACGTGATTCAATGCACTGGGTACTCCGACTGTCTTTTCTTTCTGTGTTCTGCTTCCTTTGTCTACTTCTGGCAATAGAGCCCCATCCATTCAAAAAGAAAAGAAAAAAAAAAGAAAAAAGAAAATGAGGTATTAATGATGATATTTCCTTAATGAGTTGAGTGGACAGAGGGGTTGCAGCACATAATATTCACATCAGGCCGGCATGAGTGAAGGGGACAGATGGAATTATTCACATTCATTTCAGGCCAGAAAGTAGGGGGAGGGTGATAATGACACTGCAGGAAAATCCATTGAAAGGGAAGACAACTGGACCAGTAATGCCTTGAGAGGACTGATGACTGGTACGATGATATCACAGTTGCCAAGGTGATGAGGAACATGTAATTAGAGTTGAGTGTCTGTCAGGCTGGTATATGCTGGCCAGGACAACAACGGCAGGAATTTAGAGATTATATTAGTCCTGATGAGTTTGGCTGAGGACGGACGAGAAAGAAAGAAATCTCTAAACAGGAGTGACGTTTTGTTAAGCCAAGTCTTTATTCTTTTCTCCATTTAACTTCATTCAACCGTGTCCATGCTTATTTTAATTCCACATAATCCCTTTGGGCTTAGTAGTCGTTCTTATTGTATTATTATTATTTAATATAATATAATATTATTACCAATGGCAGAGCCCGTTGGGTAAGGAGATAGAATATTTTTGGTACATGTAAGAGCACCTTGATTCCTCCAAAGTATGCCAGGAAAACAGGACCAGATAAAAAAACTATTGATGGATTGTTGTTTGAACCAGTTTGAAGGAATCGTTTGTTGCAGATTTACCAGCACTCTACTACCTCCTTAATAGTGATGTTACACCTAAGAAGTAATGGAGTCTGGCAATGCAATGCAGAGGGTGGAAACGGTGGAAGGAGCTCTGAGCCTCACTTTAGATAGCAAGGTCAGGAAGACCATAACCTTTACCTCTGACATAATGGCAGAGCTCGAGGCGTGAACCTACTCAGCAAGACTCATGTAAGTGTTGTGAAGAGGGAAGGAGAGCCTCAACTTCTCTGTTACCGTAAACATGTACATAGTAATATTATAGGGAAAACGGAGACTCTCTATATGTGTAGATTAAAGGTTGACTATAATGTGTATTGAGCGGCACATCAGGCAGGCCAGCACCAGCAGTAAACGGGTCCAGCATCACCGGTCGAAAACTTTATCCTGATCCTGTTAAATTTTCTCCCCAAAATAAGCGAGGTTGTGAGCAGACCAAGTGGTGATGAGCCGGGTTAGAATCACTGGACAACCCCTGGGGAAAATTCAATCTTTTATAGCAAAAGCAACAGCTGGGTCATAACACACACACACACACACACACACACACACACACACACACTGATATTGTCAAAGAGTGCCATCGATGTATATACTCGTACATCCTCCCCTTTAACCTCACACAGCTAGTGCTATCGACGGATATGAGTGTTTTGTGTGGAAAGATGGTAAGAGGCGAGTATAAAAAAATGCAAGAAAAAATAACATAATCTGTGAGAGAACGGAAAAATGAAGTAAGGAAAGAAATAGTAAGCTGACGGTGGGAAAGAAAACATTACAGAATGATACATACGATTTTTGTTTTGTTTTTACAACCAAGTATGCAGAAGTTCACCAGTAATAAATCATTTGCTAAGCCAGAACATTGTAATGGAGAAATACAGTGAAACACAAATGAATAAAATGTATACAGAAGCGTGATGAGGCAACGTGTTAGAAAAAGAAGATGCAACAAAAGACGATAAGAGGAGAAGCACGGAGGGAATGCGGTAAGAAATAGTGAAGTAGATCGAAAGAGAGAGACGGAAATAAGGAACGCGAAATATATACTAAAAAAAATGGAAGAAAATATGAAAGCAACAGGAGACAAGATACAGAAAAAGGGAAGGAGGAAGGTGATAAAAAGGGCAAGAAAATAAATATATGACTAAGTATTATGGGACAGAAAGCCGAAGAAACAGACAAGGGATAAGAAAATACAGAGAAAAAAGTGAATAAACAGATAGACGATAAGAGAAAGACAGAGGAACAACTGAAGAAACAGACAGAGTAAGACTGACAGCAGAGGGAAGGGAATGGCAAACGAAGGAAGGACAAAAACACGGTCGAGGGAAAGCAAACACTGATTCCACGTCAGAGATTTTACGTTGGAGTGATTGTAGGAAAAGTAAGAAGAAGGAGTTAAAGGCATAAGAGGAAAGAAGGAGAAATACACAGGGGACATGGAGAAGAAAAATATAGGAAAGTCAGATATTTAAGATACTGTGTGTGTAGAAGAGAAGGAGGGAAACAGTCCAAGAATATAGGAGAGACAACGAGGAGAAAAACACAGGAAAGACAGAGAAGAGAAATGTATGATTGGAAGAGAAATGTATGATTGGTTTGGAGGATTGATTGATTGAAGGATTGTTATAAGGCTCTGCAACGGCGAAGTCATATAGCGTCAGAAAAAGGTGATAGAAAGGTGAGACAGCAAGCAGGAAGGAAATAGAAAGAAAAGAGAGACAGTTGAAGAACTAAAAGCTAGTGGCTGGGGCCGAAGGGGTGCCAAAACCCTTAAAGTATTGCCTACATCATTAATGCAGGCAATACCCTCCTATGGGGTTGGTTTGGAGGAGTGATAAATGATGTAGACTGACGAGGAGTATAGTATAATGTGTATGAGTCAGGGAACAACAATGAGGAGAGGCACGACAATATAAATGTCATGGCAGCAATAGAAGATTATTTAAGTACAGTCACGTGCCATAAAAAGTAACCAGATCATGTTGTTGAAGTCTGGAATCATCTGGGATAAATATCAGCCATAAATTACAACGTATATCTTGTTTCAATGACACTTCCTGGAGTTCGTTTAGTGCTCCATCAGATTATTCGAAGCAGACCTGGATAATTACTATGGTGCCATAACAATATCCAGGTCTGCTTCGAATACCAAGAGACAGCAAGTATATGCACAATAAGATCTCCTTTGAAATTGCTTCGTTGGTGAATTGGACTGTTCAAATATTCAACCAAAGCTGTATATTTATTAGTACTCGTGCCTGTACAAGAGGTGATTATAGAATGACATAAATTGGTTGTTACAGTTGGAGCACTAGTAAGTATTCACCTGTGCTTCGGCTACTGAGAGACAGTAAATAAATGCATAGAGAGATCTCCATTGTATTTACTTCGTTGGTGAATTGGACTGTTTAAAGCTTCAACCAAAGCTTTCTATACTTATTAGTGCTCGTGACTGTACCTGGCTTTAGGACCTGAGAGTTATGGAGTGATGGAATTAATTATTATCAGTGGGAATGACTGAAGATGAGGAGGCAATGAATGTAAAGAAAAGGAAAAAGTAAAGATTAAAAAATAAATAATTAATTAGAAGAATAACTTAAATCTGAAAACGGAAGCTGAGGAAAAAAAAGTGGAGTGAGTCGAGTGGTCTGGTTACACGATGGATGTTTAATTTCCTCTCTCAGACCCTGGCGAGAAGAAGGGGTGGCACGGGAAGCATATTTCCCTTCTGTATACGAGCTCGTCTCAGGACTGGGCCTAGACAGGGAAAAAAAAAAAAAGAGTTGAAGAATGACGTTTGTGTTGTAGCGACAAAACTGATAATAGGATATTCCTTAAAATAGTTTCATTGTCTTTACAAACTCATTTTATCTTTTTTAGCGAACACAAGGAACTTAAACCTAACTAACTTAAGGACCCCTTTGATGTAGTCATAAAATTGGAGTTATACGAGTCCTTCAAATATTGCCACTAAATACCACCTATATGGAAGGACCTTTTTTCATGGCAGGAGGAATGAGAAGCCCATAATTATCATACGCGATCACAGGGTCCTTAATCTAACTGAGCAGAGAGGGCAGTCGGTAGTGGTAATGACACCAGCGGGTATACTGAACGGAAATATACACACGGTTAAAGGGAAGGGTGAGGGAAAACCTGGGAAAAACAACAAGTGAACTTTTGTAAAAAATGGATAAAAAATGGATATATATTACAGTCAAGACCAATCAACTCAGGTGTTGTGTATAAGATTCCTTGCAAAGAGTGTAATAAGTTTGTCATTGGTCAAACCGGAAAAAACGTGGATACCAGGATAACACAACATATGTATAGTGTAAGAAAATCACATTGTAGTAGTGGTTTATTTCAACACAAAGCCATTCATGAACATCATATTGACTGGACACCTGCCAAGATTATAGCAACATATAAAAACCTTCTTGAAAGGAATGTAATGGAATTTTGTTAAATTACGGCAACTTATAAACTATTGAGAATATCCATAAACTAGTTTATTGACTAATTTACATTCAATTATAGTGCAGAATACACCTGGGATTTTCGGCACGCATTATGAATAACCTATGTATATATATATATATATAAATATATATATATATATTATATATATATAATATATATATACAGGGTGATTCATAAATGCGTGCCGAAAATCCGCAGGTGTATTCCTGGCACATAATTGAATGTAAATTAGTCAATAACGATTTTGGAAATTCTCAATAGTTTATAAGTTATAGTGCCTTCAAGGTTTGAAGAGTGTGTTTAAATCTAGGGATTGTACCATAATCTTTCAGACATTTTGCTGTGACTGTACACTCTACAGCTTTTGTCATATTCTTTAGTAACTTTTACTGTGTTTCCAATGCCTTCATGGGAGTTAAGTAATTTCACACGTGTCTGAAAGATTATGGTACAATCCCTAGATTTAAACACACTCTTCAAACCTTGAAGGCACTATAACTTATAAACTATTGAGAATTTCCAAAATCGTTATTGACTAATTTACATTCAATTATGTGCCAGGAATACACCTGCGGATTTTCGGCACGCATTTCTGAATCACCCTGTATATATATTGTGATGCATTGTTAACAAAAGTACAGAGGGAGGGAAGTACGGCAGCAGAGGGTGAAGAAGGGGAAGATAGGGAGGAAGGGGAAGGACAAGAGAAGGGATTGGAGAGTTGGGGTAGAAATATCATGAAGGGGGTGGGAGGGAGGTTGGAGGGTAGTACAGAGAAAGCCCAGTGGAATAATAATAGAGTAAGTACAGACAATTCCATCAGAGTACATTACAGCAACTGTAGGAGTCTGTGTAACAAGGTAGACGAGTTAAGGGTCATATCTAGTTCGGACAAAATTGATATTATAGCGCTAAGCGAAACGTGGATGAATTTAGTGACAAACATTTCAGAACCGCGTTCCAAATTAGGGAGTAAATTCTTCAGTGGTGACCGCAGACAGAGAAGGGGAGGGTTAGTAGCAATATACCTTAGAGATAATATAAAATGTTGTGAGGAAGCAGATATTAAGACAAAGCATGACACAGAATCACTTTGGCTAGATATCAAAAATGGTAGAGATAATATAATATTAGGAGTTATGTATAGACCACAATATTTGGACACAGACAACAGTAGACTGTTATGGGAAGAAATAAATAAACCGTCGAGAAATAACAATGTATGTAATGTAGAAGACTTCAACTTTAGGAATATTAACTGGACTTCAACTTTAGGAATATTAACTGGACTTCAACTTTAGGAATATTAACTGGACTTCAACTTTAGGAATACTAACTGGACGGATCAGACAACAGACCACTAGTCAAATGAGTTTCTAGGGACCATACAGAATAATTTCCTCATCAGTTAGTACAAGAACCAACAAGGGGAGATAACATACTAGATCTTATTTTGTGTAACAAAGAGAGTTTGGTACACAGTCTGAGGATAGCAGATACTTTAGGTATTTGCGACACTGTGCAATAACATTTCAAATAAAGAGTAGCAAAAGAGCTACAGAAAATCCAATAACTGTGCCAAATTTCTGTCCTGCAAACCTTGAGGGATTGTGGGAACATCTGAGGGACGTTGTAGACAATGGGTGGATCACTGTAGGTATGTCCCTAGGGCAGCAGGAGTTAGCAGAGGATCAGGCAGCTAATGGAATCCAGTGTTGTTTCCAGGTTTTGCATCAAGTGTGAATCACAGTTATGACCATTTTACACAAATATTATTTCGTCCATCACTGATGTGTTTACTCTTAGGGTTGTTGCCAGAAGCCATCAACGGTTTACATACTTTGTTCTCCGACTGTACAGTCGGCGGCAAAAGTCCTGTCGCCTCACTTGATTCACCGAGGTAGGCGATGTTCATATACTCACTTGATTCAGCGAGGAAGGCGATGTTCATAGACTCCAGATTATGTTTAGAAAACATGAATATTCCTCGAGTCTATGAACATTGTTTGTATCGGTGAAGCAGGTGAGGCGACAGGACTTCTGCCGCCGACTGTACAATGCTATACCATGTTCATACAGTGTTACCAACTGGTATTGGTTCGCTATACTATTTATACGTAGCAATACACATTGTTCACCATAAGGCTGTACAGTTTCCTTAGATTAATGTGCAAAGTTGGTGTTACAACTTGACTATAGGTATGGCATTCCTTGATTACATATTTTTGTACACACGTTGCTAAAACACCATTATCTCTTTCATTATGCGTATCTTTACACAGTACCGCTATTTTTATTACATCATAACTATGTTTTTTACTTCAAACCTCGGGATTGTACAGTACAGTACACAGTAGGTTGTCAGTAGCCTGTGACTCTTGATAGACCCCGAGATTATTGAGTGAAGCTACGAGGTGTTGGTTGTGTTCTTCACGTGTGTCACATTGGATGAGACAGTGGAACTTTATGGTGTTAGTTGTTTATTTTCTGTCCCACTATAAATAACGACTCCATATTTATACACGTCACTATCAGGTGAATACAGCTACACCGTCACTCACAGCATCATGGAATATGTTGTGAGTTGGTGATGTATGATATAGGGAATATTTTCTTGATGGGCTGTTGTAACCAAAAATAATGAAAACCATCAGATCACCTCGATAAACCTCAGATGTTTTGGCGTAAGTTCGATCCTGGATCCTCGAATATCGCAAACAATAATTGTCCTCTCCACTGCTATTCAGAATAATCAACTTCATGTACCACAATGCATCTAATCTTCACAATCTTTTGAAGGAGTTAATATATATTTACCGACATAATGCAAACCTGCAAGTCTTTACATTTCACGGATTTTCTTCTTATACAGGCCTGGTATTATCCCTATGCATTGAAAATATGATTCAATGTACGTTATAGAACATCATATAAATATTGCAATCATAATAAAACTTATTAAGATGAAATAAATAAGGCCTCTTTGGTCCGAAAACAATATTAGGCTTCCACTCCCTCCGAAGCTCACCGCCATTTGACAACACAAGTTAAAATAGTTTTTATCAGTATTCATTGTACTTTACTGAGATCACACACAGCATACTTTATACAACAAAATATACTCAAAATAATATTTTATATCTCTGGTGTAATTTAATGATATACCTCGCGATACACCCTGTATATATATATATATATATATATATATATATATATATATATATATATATATATATATATATATATATATATATATATATATATATATATATCAACAGTAGCAATTACCGTCCATCGCTGATGAAATACAAACCTTTCTCAGAAGTTCCTAGACTGTGTCAGTTTTTCCCAAGTTATGCCTTCAAGTGTTTCTATTTATTCTCTTTTCGTCATATCTTGTGTTGCTCTGCTTCTCTTGCAATGTGATGGAGTCCAGTCCTTGATCCTCTTAACCCATCTCTTGTTATCTCTCTTTCATCGTACAGCAGAGAGATCTCGTAAATATGGCAACAGTGTAAGTGTTGGTTTGTGTGTATATGGTCGAAAAATATTCGAATCGCTATTGGGTGGCTTAAGTGGAACTGTCACCTACTGCACACATCCTGCTCACCTTCATTTCTATTCTTAAATTCTATCTATCTATCTATTGCCAGACGCCTCAATCCCCACAGGGGGTGACCACAAATGAATAGCCTCCATGTACCTCTGTCCCCCGTCAACTGGCGTCCCTCCTCCCACTCATATACCTCTCAACTCCATCCTTCCACCTCACTCTCAGTCTGCCTCTTCCCCTCCGTCCCTCCACCTCACTCTCGTACACTTTCTTAACCAACCTCCCACTCCCCATACGCTCCACATGACTGAACCACCTCAAGGTGTTTCTTTTCACATTCTCTAGCACATCCACATCCACACCACATCACTCAAGTACTTCTTCATTCGTCAGTCTATCTCTCCATGTTACTCCACACGCACTTCTAAGGTAACTCATTTCCACCCCTCTTAACTCTTGATGTATGTCTCTATGTCATCGTCTACGCTTCGCTCCCGTATGTCAGTGTCGGGATTACCACACTTATCATGTAACGTCTTCTTCACTACCATACTCATCGCCCTATTCCTTGTCACTGCTTTCAACGTTCCTACAACCCTCTTCCCCTGTTGTACCCTCTCCTGCACCTCATCTTCTAAACTTCCATCTTTACTCATCACACTGCCCAAATACTTAAATGAGCTGGCATTCTCCATAACCTAACCATTCAACATCACCTCACAACCTGTGGCTGTACCCCTTTCAAAGACCATAACTTTGCTCTTCAACACATCTACCTTCAGATTCCGTTTCTCACACACGTCTCCAAACATATTCACCAAACCCTGCAACTCCCACTCATCGTTACTCAACATAACTGTATCGTCAGCAAACAGCAACACAGGCAACTTCCACTCACTCCCCTCCCTTATCAGAGGTCCACCAACAGCCACTGCTCTTCCCTGTATTTCCTTCATGACTCCATCCATGTATATACTGAACCACCATGGGGACATCACACACCCTTACTTCAACCCAACATTCAAGTTAAAGAACTCACTCTGTTCACTCTCCACCCAGACTGCCATTCTTGCACCCTCATACAAGCTCTCCACTGCCTCCACCAACTTTACAACCACTCCATATAATCTCAGTACTTTCCACAGACCTTCTCTATCGACTTTGTCATATATCTTCTCCAAATCCATAAATGCAGCATACAACTTCTGTCCCTTCTCTAGATATTTTTCCACAGCACACCTCAAGGAGAAAATCTGGTCTACACATCCTCTACCCTTCCTAAACCCACCCTGCTCCTCACCCACCCATTCCTCGGTTCTCACTCTCACTACCCTACAGTATACCTTCCCTACTACACTAAGGAGACATATCCCTCTGTGATTACCACATACTCCTCTCTCCCCTTTACCCTTATACAGAGGAACTATAATTCCTGATTTCCATTCTTCAGGCACACTTCCCTTCTCCCATGTCAGTCCACACATTTTTTACACCCACTCACCCACTATCTCACCGCCACACTTCAACATCTCACCACACACTCCATCTATTCCTGATGCTTTACTCATCTTCACCTTCTTCAAAGCCTCACTCACTTCTACCCTCCCGATCCTCCCACCTCCTCCTCCTCCTCCACTACCTCTCTTTATCTATCTCCCATACCCCATCCAACTATGTTTGCCGGCGTTCCACTTCCTTCTTTCAACAATTCATCAAAGTGTTCTCTCCACCTCTCAACATTACCATGCTTCTTAACAATTACCAGCCCATTCTTGTCTTTCACAACCTTACTACTTCCTTTGTCACCCTCCGTGACTTTCTTGACCTCTTTCCAGAACAACTTCTTACACTCCCTCCACTTATCACTCTTAAATTCCTTCCAAATTCTTCGTCTCCTCTTCTCTTACTCTCTCACCACTCTCTTTACCACTCTCTTTTTATCCACATATATCTCCCTTTTCTGTCCCTCTAACTCTTCATTTCCTCTACTACCCAACCACTCTCGGTATGCTTTCTATTTCTCTTCAACTGCTCATTTCACCTCCTCATTCCACCTTGCTGTTCCTTTCACTCCTCTCCCCTTTCTCTTCACCCCACACACCTCCTCACACGCCCCACACATTTCCTCTTTAAACACTCTACTCACTTCCTCGTCCACTTCCTCCATTTGTTCCAAGTCAAACCTTCCTAGTCCCGACATTCCTCCTCCTGCAACCTTTCCACCGTCATCCTCACTCCTCCTCCCTCTCGTCCTCCCCTCGCTCTCTTCACCCACTTCATTTGTGTCTTTATTTTCGCTACTACGACATAGTCTATTGGTCAGATACCTTCCCCCCCCCCCCATCCCCATGTATACCCTAGCATCTATCAACGATTTCCTCATCCGTTCATCCACACAAACATAGTCAATCAGCGCCTTCCATTCCACTCTCTCACCCTCCTTCCTCCATTCCACTCTCCATGTGTATTCTTCTGTACTGGAAGAAGGTGTTGGCGACCATCAGCCTCCTCCCCACACTCACGTCCACCTCTGACTGCACACCCCACCCTCCCACCACCCCATCTACTTTTCAATCCCTCACCATCCCATTCATATCCCCAATCAGAAACACTCTTTCACTCTTATTAAACCTATCCAGGCACTCCTCCACACTCGTCCAAAATTCGTCTTTCACTCTATCCACTCTGTCTTCTGTTGGTGCATACACACATACAATCACCCAAGTCTGTATTCCCACTTTCATATTCACCCACACAATCCTCGACCCCACGGATCCATACTCCCTTATACACTCCTTCTATTTATTACTTATGAACATACACACACCTTCTTTCGCTCTCTCATTCTCCTTCACTTCAGCACACACCCCCATTCCACATTCCTACTCATTCACACATGTTCCCTTCCATTTGGTCTCCGTCATTCCACATACATCCAACCTTGCATTCGATATCACTTCCAGAACCTCTCTATCTTTCGTGTCATCATTCACGCCTCTTATATTCCACGTAGCCAATTGGAAGTCCGTAGTCGTTATCTTGGGGTCAGTCCTAATCCGTGGCAAGTCATTGTTAACTGTTCCCATAGTTTTTTTGTTTTGTTTTTTACAAAGGAGGGTTGCAAGCCCAACCGCCCAACCCGTTTTATTAGCCTTTTACAACACGCACCGGACACGTGAGGCATATTCTTTCCTTCACCACATGTGAAGGACCTCTTACCCTCGAGGGGTTCTTAAATTACTTTAGTGATATCAATAAATTTAGTCTGTTTGTTCTCTTACGCAATGTGCTGTCTTTCCATCTCTCAGTGATTTTAACCTTTACATTGTTAATTGAAACATTGTCAGTTTCGCGGATTCGAATTCATAATTCACTGCTGGTACTATGCATTCGTTATACGCTTTTTGTTTCATATATATTAGGAACTTCTAATCTTCATAATTATTATTTCTTTATTCATCAACGGCACTTCATCATTTATTGTATTTGTCATGTTATTCTCTTTTGTGGTCTGTCGTTAGTCGTGTCGTTTGTTCCAGGTATGTTGCACAAGTTGACTTATAGTGGTTTACACAATGGTACTTAGTATCATTCTAGGTCATTATTAGGTGAGAAGTGGGCACAGAAAATGTGAAGTTTATGAACGCATAACCAGGGTTCTCTGAGGCAGTTGTTAAAGTTGCTACTTTATAAAATATAAATATAAATAGAGGGAGAGTGTTGCCTTTGAGAGTATGTTGAACTGCTTTCGTTGTAGATGGGACACGAAAAAATAAACAAAGTTGGAGAGATATGTGAAACTTGAGTTGTAATACTCTGTGTTACCAGTCCCAACATTCACCCTTTTAGTACTGCTCTGTTCAGCTGGTGTCTGCCGCCTCCTTCTCCACAGTGTACACAATTCAATAAGGAGATACTTAGGAAAATACAAGGGATTTGCAATAAATAATGACATTTTCAAACGCTTTCATAAACTAGTCAGAATTGAGACAGTCACATACATACATACATACTGTACAAACAACACACCCAACACAATTCCACCCATGAGAAAATCGGTAGCAATGACTTCCATTAACCATGACAAAATGAACAATTTGTAAATGTATCCAAGCAATATGTTATGTATGTATGTATGTCTAACTTTGAAGGGAAACTAATTGGTTGGAGAGAGAGAGAGAGAGAGAGAGAGAGAGAGAGAGAGAGAGAGAGAGAGAGAGAGAGAGAGAGTGTGTGTGTGTGTGTGTGTGTGTGTGTGTGTGTGTGTGTGTGTGTGTGTGTGTGTGTGTGTGTGTGTGTGTGTGTGTGTGTGTGTGTGTGTGTGTGTGTGTGTGTGTGTGTGTGTGTGTGTGTGTGTGTGTGTGTGTGTGTGTGTGTGTGTGTGTGTGTGTGTGTGTGTGTGTGTGTGTGTGTGTGTGTGTGTGTGTGTGTGTGTGTGTGTGTGTGTGTGTGTGTGTGTGTGTGTGTGTGTGTGTGTGTGTGTGTGTGTGTGTGTGTGTGTGTGTGTGTGTGTGTGTGTGTGTGTGTGTGACCCCCAAGAAATAAGTGATATAATAAGAAAACAATATGAAACAGTTTTTAGCATACCACTTCAAGAAAAAACTATCAATTGCCCAGTAGATTTCTTCATGTCTACAGACCATGCTAACCAAGACCAACAACTTCGCAACATCACCATTAACACCACTGACATAATTGACGCCATTAAAACTTTAAGCAACAACTCAGCGGCCGGCCCTGACCATATACCAGCAATCTTTCTCAAAAGATGTGGGGGTATGGTGGCAAAGCCACTTCTCATATTTTACCAAAACTCACTTGCAACCGGTATCGTGCCACAACTCCTCAGATCGGCGAAAATCACCCCAGTTTTTAAAGGGGGTTCGCGAGATGAGGCAAAGAACTATAGGCCCATAGCTCTCACCTCGCACATCATCAAAGTACTTGAAAAAATAATTACCAAGAAAATCACTACATATCTCGAAGACTCAAACAAAATGAATGATGGACAACATGGTTTCAGGAGAGGTCGATCGTGTCTATCTCAACTTCTTGCACATTACGATCGGCTCATCACTTCCCTTGAACTCAATACTATGATTGATGTAGTGTACCTTGACTTTTCAAAGGCCTTTGACAAGGTTGACCACGGGGTTCTGCTCCATAAGCTGCGCAACTTGGGAATCTCCGGTCAACTGGGTCTTTGGGTATCTGCATTTTTAACCAACAGAACCCAATTTGTCGCTGTCAGTGGAGCCATGTCGTCTGTATCGTCTGTTCTGAGTGGTGTTCCTCAGGGCTCTGTCCTGGGACCACTACTGTTTCTTGTCCACATCCACGACATAGACTCAAACATCACCAACTCCACTGTCACTTCTTTCGCTGATGACACGCGAATCACTAAAGTTATTAATACTAATGAAGATGCTGTCCTCCTACAAAATGATCTAGAGGAAATATATGAATGGGCCAACATCAATAACATGAAATTTAATAATAACAAATTCGACCATCTTAGATATTCAACAACACCAACCCAAATACCAAATGCTTCCTACGAAGCACCTGATGGCTCCATCATTGCTACCCAGCCCTATGTCAGAGACCTTGGTGTCTGCCTCTCAAACGACGCTACATTTTCATTGCACATTACCAATATAGTAAAAAAAGCACGTGGTCAACTGGGTTGGATACTCCGCACCTTCAAGACAAGAGACCCCTTTCCGATGTTGACCTTGTACAAATCGTTGGTTATCCCCTTGTTGGAATATTGCTGCCAGTTGTGGTCCCCTTGGAGACCTGGGGATATCCAAGCACTCGAATCAGTACAAAGATCATTTACTTACCGCATATCAACTGTAAAAGATCTAAACTATTGGGGGCGAATCAATACCCTCAAACTCTACTCTCTGGAGCGGCGTAGAGAGCGATACCTGATTCTCTATGTCTGGAAAACAATGCGGGGCCTATGTTCCAATGACATAGACCTACGCTTCCACGAGCACCAACGACTAGGTCGACTCTGCAACATAGGTAGAGTTCACCCTCGGGCCCTTACAAGAGTGAAGACGCTGAAGAGCAATTCCTTTTCCATACGTGGTCCAGCGCTCTTCAACTCACTACCACGACACTTACGAGCCCTCACCAAAGTCACCCTTGACCAATTTAAAGCAAGACTTGACCAATTTCTACAAGATCTACCGGACGAGCCGCACCTCCCGCACTACTACTCCCGTGCCCCAACCAACTCAATAATAGACTGGTTGGCTCTTCGACGGGCGGACGGCGACTTCACTCACCCTGGGGAGGCGACCCATCGCGACCCCGGAGCACAGCACCGCGTCTAGCGGGGCTGACTGCTTCCAACTTCTTCACAGGCTTCACAGGTGTGTGTGTGTGTGTGTGTGTGTGTGTGTGTGTGTGTGTGTGTGTGTGTGTGTGTGTGTGTGTGTGTGTGTGTGTGTGTGTGTGTGTGTGTGTGTGTGTGTGTGTGTGTGTGTGTGTGTGTGTGTGTGTGTGTGTGTGTGTGTGTGTGTGTGTGTGTGTGTGTGTGTGTGTGTGTGTGTGTGTGTGTGTGTGTGTGTGTGTGTGTGTGTGTGTGTGTGTGTGTGTGTGTGTGTGTGTGTGTGTGTGTGTGTGTGTGTGTGTGTGTGTGTGTGTGTGTGTGTGTGTGTGTGTGTGTGTGTGTGTGTGTGTGTGTGTGTGTGTGTGTGTGTGTGTGTGTGTGTGTGTGTGTGTGTGTGTGTGTGTGTGTGTGTGTGTGTGTGTGTGTGTGTGTGTGTGTGTGTGTGTGTGTGTGTGTGTGTGTGTGTGTGTGTGTGTGTGTGTGTGTGTGTGTGTGTGTGTGTGTGTGTGTGTGTGTGTGTGTGTGTGTGTGTGTGTGTGTGTGTGTGTGTGTGTGTGTGTGTGTGTGTGTGTGTGTGTGTGTGTGTGTGTGTGTGTGTGTGTGTGTGTGTGTGTGTGTGTGTGTGTGTGTGTGTGTGTGTGTGTGTGTGTGTGTGTGTGTGTGTGTGTGTGTGTGTGTGTGTGTGTGTGTGTGTGTGTGTGTGTGTGTGTGTGTGTGTGTGTGTGTGTGTGTGTGTGTGTGTGTGTGTGTGTGTGTGTGTGTGTGTGTGTGTGTGTGTGTGTGTGTGTGTGTGTGTGTGTGTGTGTGTGTGTGTGTGTGTGTGTGTGTGTGTGTGTGTGTGTGTGTGTGTGTGTGTGTGTGTGTGTGTGTGTGTGTGTGTGTGTGTGTGTGTGTGTGTGTGTGTGTGTGTGTGTGTGTGTGTGTGTGTGTGTGTGTGTGTGTGTGTGTGTGTGTGTGTGTGTGTGTGTGTGTGTGTGTGTGTGTGTGTGTGTGTGTGTGTGTGTGTGTGTGTGTGTGTGTGTGTGTGTGTGTGTGTGTGTGTGTGTGTGTGTGTGTGTGTGTGTGTGTGTGTGTGTGTGTGTGTGTGTGTGTGTGTGTGTGTGTGTGTGTGTGTGTGTGTGTGTGTGTGTGTGTGTGTGTGTGTGTGTGTGTGTGTGTGTGTGTGTGTGTGTGTGTGTGTGTGTGTGTGTGTGTGTGTGTGTGTGTGTGTGTGTGTGTGTGTGTGTGTGTGTGTGTGTGTGTGTGTGTGTGTGTGTGTGTGTGTGTGTGTGTGTGTGTGTGTGTGTGTGTGTGTGTGTGTGTGTGTGTGTGTGTGTGTGTGTGTGTGTGTGTGTGTGTGTGTGTGTGTGTGTGTGTGTGTGTGTGTGTGTGTGTGTGTGTGTGTGTGTGTGTGTGTGTGTGTGTGTGTGTGTGTGTGTGTGTGTGTGTGTGTGTGTGTGTGTGTGTGTGTGTGTGTGTGTGTGTGTGTGTGTGTGTGTGTGTGTGTGTGTGTGTGTGTGTGTGTGTGTGTGTGTGTGTGTGTGTGTGTGTGTGTGTGTGTGTGTGTGTGTGTGTGTGTGTGTGTGTGTGTGTGTGTGTGTGTGTGTGTGTGTGTGTGTGTGTGTGTGTGTGTGTGTGTGTGTGTGTGTGTGTGTGTGTGTGTGTGTGTGTGTGTGTGTGTGTGTGTGTGTGTGTGTGTGTGTGTGTGTGTGTGTGTGTGTGTGTGTGTGTGTGTGTGTGTGTGTGTGTGTGTGTGTGTGTGTGTGTGTGTGTGTGTGTGTGTGTGTGTGTGTGTGTGTGTGTGTGTGTGTGTGTGTGTGTGTGTGTGTGTGTGTGTGTGTGTGTGTGTGTGTGTGTGTGTGTGTGTGTGTGTGTGTGTGTGTGTGTGTGTGTGTGTGTGTGTGTGTGTGTGTGTGTGTGTGTGTGTGTGTGTGTGTGTGTGTGTGTGTGTGTGTGTGTGTGTGTGTGTGTGTGTGTGTGTGTGTGTGTGTGTGTGTGTGTGTGTGTGTGTGTGTGTGTGTGTGTGTGTGTGTGTGTGTGTGTGTGTGTGTGTGTGTGTGTGTGTGTGTGTGTGTGTGTGTGTGTGTGTGTGTGTGTGTGTGTGTGTGTGTGTGTGTGTGTGTGTGTGTGTGTGTGTGTGTGTGTGTGTGTGTGTGTGTGTGTGTGTGTGTGTGTGTGTGTGTGTGTGTGTGTGTGTGTGTGTGTGTGTGTGTGTGTGTGTGTGTGTGTGTGTGTGTGTGTGTGTGTGTGTGTGTGTGTGTGTGTGTGTGTGTGTGTGTGTGTGTGTGTGTGTGTGTGTGTGTGTGTGTGTGTGTGTGTGTGTGTGTGTGTGTGTGTGTGTGTGTGTGTGTGTGTGTGTGTGTGTGTGTGTGTGTGTGTGTGTGTGTGTGTGTGTGTGTGTGTGTGTGTGTGTGTGTGTGTGTGTGTGTGTGTGTGTGTGTGTGTGTGTGTGTGTGTGTGTGTGTGTGTGTGTGTGTGTGTGTGTGTGTGTGTGTGTGTGTGTGTGTGTGTGTGTGTGTGTGTGTGTGTGTGTGTGTGTGTGTGTGTGTGTGTGTGTGTGTGTGTGTGTGTGTGTGTGTGTGTGTGTGTGTGTGTGTGTGTGTGTGTGTGTGTGTGTGTGTGTGTGTGTGTGTGTGTGTGTGTGTGTGTGTGTGTGTGTGTGTGTGTGTGTGTGTGTGTGTGTGTGTGTGTGTGTGTGTGTGTGTGTGTGTGTGTGTGTGTGTGTGTGTGTGTGTGTGTGTGTGTGTGTGTGTGTGTGTGTGTGTGTGTGTGTGTGTGTGTGTGTGTGTGTGTGTGTGTGTGTGTGTGTGTGTGTGTGTGTGTGTGTGTGTGAATAGCCTCCCAAAACACTAGCAGCATAAAAACGAAAGAGGAACAACGACAATAAACGTAAAAAATCTGGTACATTGCCTTGAAACGTGATAGATATTGGTAGTCCGGTAGATCAGTGTGCCAGTTGTGTATATCATATAATATATTATGTTCACAGTTAATGGATTGCATACTTCAATTTTCTAGTGGCACTCAATGATAAAGGTGAATATATATATATATATATATATATATATATATATATATATATATATATATATATATATATATATATATATATATATATATAATATGCGTAACATACAACTAATGTTGACATCATAACTTAAAAAAACAAATAATTATATTATGAAACTAAACAAGACAGTGATCGCCTCATCCACATGTGATTAGAATCACATACGTAATGTTTCACAATCGAGAGAAACCTTCTGAAAAATCCTACGCACACACAGGTGGCCAGCTGGACACAAACCTGCTACCAATCACAATATATGAAACACCGTATGGATTATGTTTATAAAGTGGAAGATTTCAAGGACAACGTCATATGCTTTGTTTAAAACTTCAAATTGTGTCATTATAATAATAATAATAAGACTAAAACATATGAACCGGCTACACTTGGCTCACAACAATGTTATGTCGTATTGTGGCAGCATCTGTCTGCTGGTGTGTAGTGACCGAGTGAGATGAGACGCAGATTAAACGGAATTTTTACTGCTGGATCTATACAGGATGTTTCATAATATTATCACCAATTATTAAGGGTAATTTGTATAGTGAAAAAGAAAATAAATTCTATCTTATACAACGTGTACTTAAAATATGTTATTTTAGAGATACCGGTAAATGACTATTATAAAATGTAGCGACTGTGTGATAATACTGAGGGAAAGAGCAGTACGTGTGTTTGAGGAGACTGGTGAGGTTGTTCAGTACACTAGCAAGGTGAGGTTTGTGACTATACCTTTATAGAATTCTGCCGATGGCTACCATTACCATGAGTGGGTGGTAGAGCATGGCTAGTTTCTGACATGGGTGTGTTGTGTCCACACTCTAAGACTGACTGCTGTTTGTTTGTATCGCGTCTTGTGGAAGTGTTGTAGTTATATGTTATCAGATGTTTACAGTGGCTATATTCTATATTTGATTGTATAGTGAAAGTCTCCTTAGTGGACATGTGTTGGCTTCACTCTGGTGTGAACTGATGGGTGTTAATTTCACTTTTAGTAGTTTTTTGGGTCTAGTTTGCATAAACCCTTTTCCCTGATCCACAATGATCTGATAATTGTACAGCATAATATACTATATATAGATTGGTAAGTATGAATGTGGAAGTATATGTTTGCCAATATTTGAGTGAGCCAGAAATAATCAGTTTCTGCCAAACTGCAAAAACTGACATTTTTTTTCAGAAGACTCTGCATCAGCAAATACTTTCTCTAAATGCTTTTTATTTAATCTAAGGATCTTCAAATTGGAGACTTGAGTTGAGCTCTTTCTGTGTAATCCCACTCCCTAAAAAATATCAGTTGTCATGCCTCCCTCATCTAGGAGGCAATTGGTACACTAAGCTTTAATGAAGATATAATCTATTCGCACAAATTTCGAAAGAAACTATTGAATGAGTTATACTTGAGTTAAATCTAATCACTCCATTAGGACCATCAATGAAGAGAACTCCATCTCCATATAATAATTATTATTGTTATTATTAATACGAATTGGTAAGCGACTACCTACCACTTGAACAACATTCTAAGTAGCACTATGGGGTCCATGTGTTGTCACATATTATATAATATTATACCCTAGAGAGTTCTATGATTTAGGCGTATATTCCATTCTTGTTTGAGTTTTTGAAGTTTCTGATATATAAATGAAGTGTGAAAGCAGAGCTACAGGTATATAACTCACTGGTACTTACCGACTTTGAGCCTAGGTTGCGGACCTTGCAGGGGATATGAGCTGGGGAGCCCACCGCAGCCTTCACTAACTTGGGGGAGTCCAGGGAAAAGTGTGGTCCACGGGGTGGCTCAAGATGGTCCCAGCGTGGCACACCCACTGCCTGACCCCTCAGTGTGTTTCTCATCTCCATCTTGGGATCCGCAAGAACCACATCTGAAAAAAAAAAAAAAAAATCAAAGTAATTTAATATGTTGCACACAAATCATCTGTCGGTAAAAAAAAAAAAATCTATATATATATATATATACTATAGATGGCAAACTGTCTCTGTTTGACCTCTTATAACTCGAAAACGGTTACACCTACATCCAAAACACATATATATTCTGAATCACCATCACTAGGCGCAGGTTTTGGAATGACGTTACATGACATAACTCGACGTAAAGATTACGTCATCTACTATAAATCCGTTAAAATAACCCGGTTTTACTTCCAAAACTATATATTCCAATTCAGCACCGCCGGCAAAGGTTTTTATGACGTAACGTGACGTAACTTGACGAAAAATTACGTTAAAATGTCAAATATTTTATTTACCGGTTAAAACCATAAAGAAGAGCTCGAATTTCCGTCCGAGCTGCTAAAATCGCGCGCCAAATGTACCGCTCGAACAGAAGCTCGAACGGATTAGAGAGAGAGAGAGTGAGAGAGAGAGAGAGATGGTGACGGCACATGTGGGGTGTTATGATGCAACACATACACACACATATGTACGTTTATTACACACACACAAATGTGCATGTATGTACACTCGTGATAGATAATTTCTGACCAGAGTGTGAGGAGCAGAAAGCTTCGAATCGCCTGGTATTGCTCATTTCCCCACCCAGTACACATATAGAGGCTGAGTTCAAATGCAGGGTATGTGTGGTGCCTGCCGTTCGTCTCTGGTCAGGGGTTACGTATCACGAGTGTACAGGTGGTCACACTCCCGTGAGGTCCACCCAGCGTTGTCAACGTTGGCCGAGATATTAACCCCGAAACACTAGTTGTGAGCTCTGCTCGCTCGAAGCATTAATTGGTGGGAGGGAGAAGTAAGGAGGGATTTGAGGAGGGTAGGGGGGGTGTCTATACAAGAGAGGTGAGAAATTATTCTTGGGGAGATGAAAGATGTGTGGAAGCTTTAATAAAAGTAGGAAAACACACCCGGTTATTAATTATTTATATACCGATATTCGTGTCAATTATTAACATCATTAAAGGTAAGATTAACTTTTTCATATTATGATGTAACACAAAAACAACTGAGATAACATTATTATATACTTTTTTCGTATAATATTCAATGGTTATTATCAAGCACTAAACGCTGAAAAATACTTACACAATAACTGAATAAGAATCATGAACCAGAATGCTCTTTATTAAATGAAGAAAATGTGAATACAGGACTTTTGCCACCGACTGTAATTGCCAGTTCGGTGATATTGACTAGTTCTGTGCCTTGGAGCCTATGTTTTGGAGGAGAGGTCACAGGTGTTCCAAACGGAGAAGATGAAGTAGATTTCGCTCAACACTTTCAAAAGCAGGATTGGCTTGGCACTGATGCTGAGATTGCCTGTTCTTAGCATGTTCCTTGAAGCTTGACAGAACGAGCAAGATCTTGGCCACTCCACCCATCGCTTCCCTTCTATCCTTTTTATGCTACATTATCAGGAGTGCCTGATCCTCCTGGATGATCAAGAGCTCCATTGTCTTGGCCTGGGCAACATCGTAGAAGTTTTCAACTCATCACAGAACTTATCCTCTTTCCTCCGCTGTGTGTTCGTAGTGTGAGTGCGGTTTTTCTGAAGACCCTTCCACGTCAAAAACAGATCAACCACCTTTTGATCAATGTTCTTCTATATGATGGTAGGAATCCATACTTTCTCCCAGAAACCAGTGTCCGATGATGCCACCTCCATTGCTAAGTCATTCACTGTTTTCTTCTGTTCCTTATGGGCGAGGAAAAACAGGCATAGAACGATTCTAATTGCAGGGAATTGTGCGTCCTGGAACTCGGGTATGGGCTGCCCCAAGGTCAAGTATTCCCTTGACCTAGGGCTGCCCAATGTGAGTACATACACGTGTAGTAATCATCACTGAACTTGAAAAACAAGGATGCTGTCTGTTGACGACAAAACAATAGTGGAAGCTTTACTATCAAACGCTCACAAATGACCAAGACCATGCTTCGCACCTTGGCTTCGCAAGCCGACAACGACGAGACGCAAAAAACATAATACTAGAGGTCGGTATAAATGCCAAAATTGGCACTCATCAGCAACACTATCTGTTAAGGTTAAAATTTTTACACACTTGGAACACTATCTGTATCTCAATAATACCTAACTGAAGTGAACAAACGGAAAAATTCGCCAGTGTGAAATAGCCTTTTCTATATATAGCCTTATATATAAACAGCATATATATATATACCGAAATATCTAACAAAGAATACATTTCCACAAGACAATTCCACTGTGTATCGATCAAGGTAACCGAGCCCTAACTAACCCAACCTAACCAGTAGTTCGCCGGCGCAGATAATCACAATATTAGCCGATATTTCAATTTTAAGACACGGCATTTCTGTAGCAGAGGGACGAACAGAGGTCGGGCGGACAGTGTTACCAGATCCTCTTTGCAAAATTACGAAAGGTCCAGCAGGCAGTTGTGTACAATATGCCTGACCCACCGAATTGGGATACTTTAAGCTCGTATCCACAGGATCGATTTTATTTTTAAAGGTCCCGAAGGACACTAAGTTAGGTCCCGAAGGACATTAAGTTAGGTCCCGAAGGACATTAAGTTAGGTCCCGAAGGACATTAAGTTAGGTCCCGAAGGACATTAAGTTAGGTCCTGAAGGACATTAAGTTAGGTCCTGAAGGATATTAAGTTAGGTCCCGAAGGACATTAAGTTAGGTCCCGAAGGACATTAAGTTAGGTCCCGAAGGACATTAAGTTAGGTCCTGAAGGATATTAAGTTAGGTCCCGAAGGACATTAAGTTAGGTCCCGAAGGACATTAAGTTAGGTCCCGAAGGATATTAAGTTAGGTCCTGAAGGATATTAAGTTAGTTCCCGAAGGTAGCCACAGTCTAGGTTAGGTTAGGTAGGTCAGGTTATTTCGTCTGGTGAGCAAAAAATTATTTGTTCCAATTTTAAATGATTGAATTTCCCGCTCAACTGGGCTACTTATTGAACATTCTTCATACGATTTCCCAAGTGTGGACAAAATTTGCCTAAAACATGGAAGTATTCTTGTATCTGGCAACACTGCATGCAGAGGCGGGAAGTCGAGATTCGGGAACCCGCTAGGAAAGCTGTACTCCCATTTCAAAGTAAATACATACAAAGGTAAATGTATACAAATGTTATTCATGTTTTTAACGTATTTCCACATTATATAACAGTCTCCAAAATAAAAAGTTAAAAGAAATGGGCGATTCGGCTGACAGAACGTGTGAAAATCGAGGACGCAGATAATCGCAAAATATATATATATATATATATATATATATATATATATATATATATATATATATATATATATATATATATATATATAAAATTCTCATTTGACATAGTCCTTCATCTAAATCTCACCTTCAATATTGTTCGTCAGGTGTCCGTACATTCACATATCCTTTTTTTTTTTTTTTTTTTTTCGATAATTTCCTTAGCTGTATTTTGTCTCCTCTCCGTTCATGTGTTAATTCCAGTTCACACCAGGTTCACCAACCGTCTATTCTCACTAAATAGTGATGCAGTTCCATGCTGGATGTCTGACGTATCTTTCATCTTCGACTGGGGCAGGAAATGACTTGTAATTTTTAAAACAAATCCTTCATCTCCCAACTCATGCACTTTATTTTTCCAAATGACTATCCCTTTTACATGAGTACACACAGCTTTGCGCTTTCTTTATGAACAATATTTTTGTTACTTCTTTCTTTCGCAATCTCTCTCTGGGAGGTCAAAGCCTCTCAAAGACGTTGGATGTGATGCTCATAATATTATTCCATGAATATTTCACCCACACTGAGATCCTGTCTTTGTTCAGGGCTGTCATCCTCTCCTCTCTGGAGTACAGTTTGCATAAGTGGGATGATTTAACCTTCACAACACTTTTGGACGAGGTGGAATCCATGGCATGTCATTTCACCAATCCTTCCCTCCAATCATTGATTCCCTACAGCCTCTCTCTCGTTTTCACCACAAAGTTGACCTACTCACTTCCGCTTCTATAGTCATTGTATTGAAAAATGCTCTCAGTGTATCCTTCCCTCACTAAATCATGCAACATTCGCCAAGCTATTCAGGCTCACTCCTTTTCTCTCCAAGTCCCTAATACAAGAGTACCTGGCAGTCTCAATATTTTATGTACAAAACTGGTCAGCCTTGGAACACTCCACCTTAGTTCATCTACCCTTACTACGACGTGTTCTTCTCCAAGTACAGTAAGTCTCCACAGCTCGAAAGAAGTAGGACATAATTTTGGACCATTTTCACTTTTACTGTATTTTTTTTTATGTAACACAAGTATGGAAACTAAGTGGGCTATAGTCCTCATCTTTCAGAATACAGAGAACGTGGGTGAGGAGACCTAGGCCTACTCTATGAGTTCGAAGTGAAATGGGCAAGGAGGAAAATGTACGTCAGGATGTTGTAATCTGTCAGACATAATGTTACAGAGATAAATAACGTATACCCAAATATTCACACATTTACCTGTATAATTATAAACTTGAGCAAGTTATCCCACTCGGGAATCAAACCCAAGGCCAGTAAAATAATGTGAAACAAGAGAGAGAGAGAGAGAGAGAGAGAGAGAGAGAGAGAGAGAGAGAGAGAGAGAGAGAGAGTGAGTTACAAGGAGTTACAAGGAAAAGAAGTACCCTAGGGGACCTTACGATCCATACAAAGAGGGTACCTGTGGGTTTAGTTGCGCAAGTAGGCGACCGTCCTCGAATGTGTCATGTGAAACCATCAAGGAACACTCGCACAACGGCTTAAACACCTAGACGGTGATTTAAGACTTTGTCTAATCTGGACTTGAACTGATCCACAGAGTTGCTGTTGACTACATCAGCAGGAAGCGCGTTCCAAGTACCGCAGATGCTGTATGTAAAGAATTTACCACACAGATCACGGTTGTATCGCTTCAGTTCAAGTTTGTAGCCATGATTCCTGGTTGTGCCCTCACTGAGTTGGAAAATGTCCCTGTAGTCTACATTGTCAAAGCCTCGTAGTATTTTAAACACTTCGATAAGCTGACCACGCAGTCTCTGGGATTCCAAAGAGAACAGGTCGAGTTCTACCAACCGATCTACATAGCTCTTGTGTCTAAGAGAGGGTATAAGTTTGGTTGCCCTGGCTTGCACTCGTTCCAATCTCGCGATATCCTTTCGGTAAGAAGGACTCCAAAACTGGACTGCATACTCCAGGTGCGGTAGGACAAGGGAATTGTACAGACAAAGTACTATCTCCTTGTTCCGGTATCCAAACTGTCGCTTTATGTACCCTAACATCCTTTGGGCTTTCTTCTCAGCCTCAATACACTGCTTTGAGAACTTGAGGTCGCTGGTGATAGTTACACCCAAGTCTTTCTCAGTATCAGTGCTTACGAGAGCATTGCCCTTAAGGTTATACTCTGTTCGGGGGTTTCTGTGGCCTATATGCATAACTTTGCATTTGTTCACGTTAAATGGCATTTGCCACGTGTCAGACCACTCCCCGATCTTCCTAAGATCTTCTTGTAAGCGGGTAGTATTTCCTTCTTTCGCGACATTCATACCAAGCTTAGTATCATCGGCGAATTTGGAAATCTTGGCAACCATGTCACCATCCACGTCATTAACATAGATGATAAACAGTAGTGGTCCCAGAACAGAACCTTGGGGAACACCGCTAGTAACGGGCACCCACTCTGAAGCCTGTCCATTCACTACCACCTGCTGCCGTCTGTCACTTAGCCAGTTCTCTATCCAATTTGCCACATTTCCGTCTATGCCCAGTGCACGCACTTTCCGAAGGAGGCGGCGGTGGGGTACCTTATCAAAGGCTTTCTGAAAGTCTAAGTAGACAACATCGACCGCTTTATCCCGATCATGCTCACTGAAAACAAAATGGAAGAATTCCACCAGATTTGTGAGGCATGACCGGTGCTGCCGGAACCCATGCTGGGAACCCCTCAGTAGCAAATTTGATTCTAAGTGTGCTGTTATTTTGTCCACCATGATGCTCTCCATGAGTTTACAGACTATCGAGGTTAAACTGATGGGTCTGTAGTTTGACGGTTGGCTAGCATCTCCCTTCTTGAAGATAGGAGTCACCTCTGCCTCACGCCAGTCTCTAGGAACACATCCAGTCTGGATTACCCTGTTGAAGACCATGCACATGTGCCGTGATACTTTACCATGCATTTCTTTCAACACTCTAGGTAAGAACCCATCCGGACCGGGGGACTTGTTTACTTTTAATTCGATTATTTTTCTCTCGATTTCTTCTTGGGTGAAGACCATTGACTCCAACTTCTCACTGAAGGAGTCCAAAGGTTCGGGAATGGGACCACTCTCCTCAGAGAACACTGAAGAGAAGTACTCATTTAAGAGGTTAGCATTTTCTGCATCAGAGTGCATCAATGCTCCATCCTCATTCACCAAGGGACCGATCCTGCATCGGATTGGTTTACGGCCATTCACATAACTGAAAAACTCCTTGGGGTTCTCTTTGCAGAGTCTAGCCACACGGACCTCCTCAGCACGCTTAGCCGCCCTTATTTTGGACTTCACGTTTCGATTCAGTCTTCTATGACCGTCAAAGTCCCCAGATGTCTTCGCTCGACGATACGCAGTTCTCCTCTCCCGTAGTAGGTTACGGATTTCCCGATTAAACCACTTCGGTTGAATGAACTTCTGACCTGTTCCCATCAGAGGAATAAAGCGCGACTGAAGTTCCATGAAGGAAGACAAGAATGACCTCCACAGATCATCAGCACTCTCTCCCTCCTCTAGTTCTATTTCGGCAACGCCTTCACGAAGACCTGCAAAGTTCGCTCTCCCCATGTCTAATTTTCTATGCACCGGGGTCACGGTCTCCATATTAGGGACCTTAACTGAAAATCTTATAAGCTTGTGGTCGCTTCCACCTATTTCTTCGTTTACAGAGAGGTCTTGAATGATGTCATCCTCGGAGGTGAGGACCAAGTCGAGTATGTTAGCACCTCTTGTTGGCTCCCTTACCCATTGAGTGAGGAATTCATCATTTACAAACTCCAAGAGTGGTGTGTTCTCGGCAGAGGGCTCTCTGGTTTCCCAGTCAACATGTGTGTTGAAGTCCTCCATAAGGATGCACACCCTGCCATCCACTAGTTCACCCAGCAACTGGTATAGGTCCCTGTCCATCTCATTGAGTTGTCCAGGGGGTCTATAAAGCAGCAGGGTTCTGTATTTTGCAGTGCCTATTTCTAGGTCAACTCCAAGGAGCTCGTGGTTTGATGTGATGTTGCAGGTCATCGATTTGATGGAGTTCTTTACATACAACAGCACACCACCACCCCCTCTGTCCTCTCTATCTTTGTGGAAGAGTTGGTAGCCTGGAATCACGAATTCCCCTTCAAGATCTCTGTCTGAGGTTCTCAACCATGACTCCGTTATGGCCACCATCTCGGGTTCCTCTGTCGCAACGAGGGCCCGCAGTTCCAAAAACTTGTTTCGGATGGACCTGGCGTTGAACAATAGAACCTTCAGGGAACCCCCAGCTGCATGGCTCCCTATACTCCTCCGTTTCCCGGTTTGGTCATTGTCTTGGTAGTGCTGGGGATATCCTTCTTCAGGATCTCAGCGAATGTCTTCTCTGGGGTCACTCTAGCATAGCAACGAGGGCTCTCCTCCATGCTCGGTCGAGTGCTCCTGAGACATCGTCGGACGGCGTCTTCCATTAATTTGGAAAGCACTTCTTTCCCCTTTGGTGAGAGATGTGTGCCATCCCTCTGGTAGAGGTCGTCTCTACCAAAGAGTGAGGTGTAGGGGTCCACAAAGAACACCCCCTCGGCAGTACACAGATCAGCCAGGCGCTGATTTACTGCAATGTTCTTTGACAGAGCAGTCCCTAAAGGGCCTCTCCTTGGGAGCATGCCAACAACTACCCTTCTGCGGGTTTTCAACCCACAGTCATCTACTGCACCGAGCACATCCGAGAGGACTCCTTCGGTAATGCCTACTCTACCATTTCTCAGGTAGATGTCATTACCACTCACCATGAGTGCAATGACAGCAGATCTGGACGTTTGGATCCTCTCAGCATCCTTTCGGAGGTCAGCAGTGCCACAACCTGGCAAACAATTCACCTTCACAGAAGTGTGAAGGCGATCTGCCATTAGGGGTTGCAGCCCTCATGCCTGGGAATCACCTACAATGTGTATATCCACAGGCCTCTCCTTGGTAGGAGCACGAGATGCCTTGTGAGGAACCCGAGAGTGTTTTGAATTCCTGCCGGGCTCGTCACTTCCTCCAGGTTGCTTCTTCTTCGTCTTCTTTTCCTTCTTCATTTTCTTTTCCTTCTTATTTGATTCCTCACTTTCCTCTAATCCCTACTCAACTGTCTTCTTGGGTTTTTCTCCCTTCTCCATATTCCCCTCCTCTTTTCCATCACACTTTTCTGCAGTCTCTTTTCCTTCTGCAGTCTGTTTTCCCTCTTCATTGTTGTTGTTCTTCTTCTTGTTGTTCTTCTTATTATTCTTATTCTTCTTGTTGTTGTTGTTCTTCTTGGTCTTTACCGCCGTGGTGGAGCTCTCCGGTGAAGAAGCTCCTTGGACTGCCTTGTCTCTCACATGGCAGTCACACCTCTGTGAGTCCATTCGGAGAACTTCCTTCTCCTTCGTGAGCAGTGAGATGTGCTTCATTAACCTCTCCTCGAGTTTGCAAAAGTCGCAGACACTCGAGGAGTCTAGGTCGCTCGCACTCCTCCCGCTGAAGTCCTCACACCAGCGGTACACCTTGCATGTAGTACATGTAAATTTTCTTGCTGATGGACCAGTCATCTCGCTCTAATTCAATTTAAGACCAATAATACAAAAGAAAAGGTTATGTGATTTGGTCTCGCATAAGTCTCATCCGCCTACTTCCAGAAGGTTTTCGGTCGTTCGGCCAACAGAAACCTTATGAGCCAAGCACACCAACCCTAAGGTCTCCCCTGGGCCGGACGGCCCCAATCGTGCCGCAGCTCCCAACTGAGCAGCACAAGAGTCCTAAGCAAATGGGACTCTGATTTTTCGACTGGGGTGCTTGAAGTGTAACCGTCGTCCTACTAATCCCTACTAATCCTCCATCCGCGGCCAAACTTAAAGCAAATAGTAAAACTAAATGTCCACGACTTAATCCGAGATCTTTTACTGGCCTGGCAGCCAGCGAGGCACGAAAGCTCTCTCACCAAAGAGCAGTCGAGCCTTTAGGCACCTAAGAACGGTCACAGGGAGCTGGTCAGGCTTATTAATCTAAGAGAATACCTACGGGGGCCTGAGGCATCTCCATTACTCGTACCCCACATGCCTGAGATCCCTTCAATCTCAGCCCTTTCGAAACCTGTGAGCGTTAAAAGGCGTTGTTTTAGGAGGTTCCAAAGCCTCCCTTCTCACACGGCATAAGGTAGCTGGTGAGGTCCTTAACAATAAAAACTTATATCGAAAGTGATGAAGATTTTTTTTTTTTTTTTTTTTGTTAGGACAGTTGAAGAGCAGTTGTGAAGCTTAATATTAACATGAAGATTTGACAACTCTTAGTCAGGATCCTAATAACGCTACCTTTCTGGCACGGTAACCCAACTGGACTGAATGTCCCCCAGCATAGCTAGCAAAATTCAAACAGATCACACAAGCTCTCTCACCGACGGCAAGGTGGTTGTACAAGAGAGAGAGAGAGAGAGAGAGAGAGAGAGAGAGAGAGAGAGAGAGAGCTGTTTTTATTACCCAAACACGTGACTCATACATGTAGGAGTAGTTGTAGCTCCCAGTGCATCTTAAGGGGAAGGTACAATACAGTGATGGTAAATCTGGAGCAACTGATTCCTTCAGACTGTTCCAAGTAACAGGCCGCCATTCTATTTGTTCATCTGGACTTATTTCCTGTCATACTTTGATAGGGACAAAGCTTTCTAGTAAATCAAAAGTATACAGTACTACCCCCCTTAAGCTGACTTGTGCATTTGTTGCCAACCCTCAGTACACTACTATAACACCATAACACCATACCACCATACCACCATACCACAATAACACCATACCACCATAACACCATACCACCATAACACTATAACACCATAACACCATACCACCATAACACCATAACACTATACCACCATAACACCATAACACTATACCACCATAACACCATACCACCATAACACAATACCACCATAACACCATAACACCATAACACTATACCACCATACCACCATAACACCATATCACCATACTGAACCAGAAGTAACTCTCACCACAACACAAAAACACCTGCCTATCTCAAAAGTGTTGAGATCAGCCTCTCTTCCATTCCAATTTTCACAGAATCCCTCATGATTGTACTATTATTACACACATCCATCACTTACAATATATCATTACTGTTATAATTATGTACTCCAGTTTGGTGTGATGAAATATAACAAAATATATTGCTAAAGTAAACCATATCCGCAGTATTATAGTACCGGTATGTAATAATTGTAGAACTATGTCTATTGATGACTTTGATGTAATGTAGTGCCCTCAGTTTGGAGTACCATCTGTGACCAATTGTCAGTCATCAGGTCACTATGGTAATGCTCTGCTCATATCTTCTTTAGACTTCATTATTACCTCATGGGCAACTCAGGACTCTCTCCATCTTTCTTACTTTCATTTAATTTCCATCAGTCAGAAACAAAGTCCACAATTTTAGACTTAGTCACAGAACCGACTTTATAGTGAAATTTGTACACTCTCGCCCAATACTTCCATAACTCTTGCAAACCAGTTTCGAACATTTAGATTCATTTGCATCGTCTTTTTCAGGTTCGGACTGAGACAGTCATGAACATCTGAAGCAGCCAGGGAAACAATAGCTGGCTGGCGGAGTTAACTCGGTGAGAGTGTACAGGACAGACTTTGTCCGGCACTGTACAGTCGGCGGCAAAAGCCCTGTCGCCTCACTGGCTTCACCGAGGCACGCGATGTTCATAGACTCGAGATTGTTAAGTGTAGAAAACGTGTGTATTTATCGAGTCTAGGAACACTGTATGTCTCGGTGAAGCAGGTGAGGCGACAGGACTTCTGCCGCCGACTGTACAGTACAATGGCTGTAAGCTATTTGTATATAATAATGTGAAATAAGTGAACTATATCCTTTGGCCATAAACCCTGTAACTAAAGATTGGAATGTTTGAGTGGGCATCATGGAAACACGTTACCATAAACATAATTATAATAATTATACAACTAACTTGCAGACCAAGAAGAGAACTTTGGGTGACTGCAGGTGACGGAGTCTGGTGTACAGTCGGCGGCAGAAGTCCTGTCACCTCACCTACTTCACCGAGACACGCAGTGTTCATGGACTCGAGAAATACGCACGTTAACTACACTTAATAATCTCGAGTCTATGAACATCGCGTGCCTCGGTGAAGCAAGTGAGGCGACAGGACTTCTGCCGCCGACTGTACAGTACATAGTATACAGGACTGATGAGTAGGCAGTGTGGTAAGTCAGACTGTACTCATCCTCCCTACACTACCTCAACTACTACTCCTCATATACTCATCTACAACTTATTAACTTCTATGAGGAATAAACCTCTAAAAGAGTTAGACAATCTGGATCAGCCGAGAACCCGAGGTATGTACACTCGCGGTCAGAAGTTGTGTCCCGATTCCCTGGAACGATGATTCGCAACCAGGCGAAGTTGGAAGGTTCGAATAAGGTTATGTTGTGTGGAGAGAGGTGTAAGGTGCACTGTTGTTTGGACCATCGAACTCATCTGGTTGCGATTCATTATGTCAGGGAATCGGGACTCAACTTCTTACCGCTACTGTACATTGGAATGGACTCTGCTCATCTCCACTCGACATTACATTTGACTCCTAGTGGCACTGGTTGGTCCAAACATATTTCCCATTCCGATATTTGTTAGTGTACTGAGAAATTCACACATTCCAAAATAATCACACATTTCCGTGAGTAAAAATATGAACAAACTCACCGGTATACCTCGGGTTCTAGGCAAAACTAAATATTCTAACTCCTTTTAGTGTGCTATGGTCTCGCATTTGTTAGCCTACGGTTCGATTCCCGAGTGGGTGAACTTGTTTATATAAATATGCACGAGAACATGTGATTAGTTGGCTCTTGACACACCATTGATTGGGATAAGAATTATATTTCCACCACCTCAAGTCACCCGGATTTAGATGTAAAATGGCCTGCAGATTAGGTAACTTCTTAGAAGACACCTGACAACCGACTCATGAGGTTACTATGAGGTAGTCGCCTAGGCTCCACCCCTGCTGTAATCCAGCAGAGGTATCTGGTGTTGATGAAGGTGTTGTCAGTTTTGTCAATAATGTTGATTCATTGGGCATTGAATGGTTCAATGCAACATAAGGTTTGGAACAGAGTTATATTCGGAGGTAGTGATGAAATAAATGGGACTCCTGCCCTGATCTATGCTTGGCTCACATCCTCATCTTACCCTGGTGCCTAACGCCTGCTACTGTCCAACACACTACCATGCCTTTCATGATAAGTAATTTTCCATGTGGCTGTAGGAACACCTTTGTATTATAACTTCTCTCCGTATACAATGGTGAGAAATAAGGTGTAGGGATGTATGAAGTGCCACGTATACCCCTCCCTGCACCACTTCACCCAGGCCAACCTGCAGGTCAGGCTGGAGGCAGCCAGGCTCTGTGACTCCTCAGAGGTTTGGGTCGCTGCTGTTCAAAGGTCAAAGAATTTTTAAGACGGCTACTGGACCACCGACATCACACACGAGTCCTTGGGACCAGTCAGGATTCATGGATACTCTGTGAATTCTGGAACCATCAATCTCACCACTGATGAACAAGACGAGGACGTGAACAATTTATTTCTAGAGAGTGATGGGGAACAAAACCTACCATGTGTTAAGTTTTTTTTTTTTTTGCCTTGTCTAGACAATATGTCTCTTCTTCCTTTCAATCCTCACAATACATGCTTCACTTATATCATTATATCTTTATCTATCTGTACATACATATATTGTATACAGTATGCAGATATGGCCATAGTTTCCTTGTACTACACATGTATGTATTCTTTCCTCCTATAATAGATAAAGGGAGAAGCCAACCAGATGCCGTCATAGTAATGTCACGAGTCGCATGCCAGATGTCGCCTAAGACTTTACCTAAGTTATCCCTTCGAGTCAAGAAACGAGTGTCTTAATTATACAAATTTTGTTAATACAACATATTGTGAAAGTTAGCGGAAGGTCTAAAACTATCTCTGCCAGAATATGAGCCAAATCCAACACTTCCTTGTTTTTCTATTTAGAAAAAAAAAAAAAAAAAAAAAAAAAACGATGTAACACGGCCTGTGCACCGCATGGTAGTTGGTGATTAGCTGCGGAAATTGTATCAGATTTGATATGATTTTACTTTGGATCTATGTGAGTGGCGGGATTGTTGTGTGACTATGTATATAAAGAACGATTAGAGTTAGCATTTATATGATAGTTGTTAAGTATATATTCTGGGGGTTTTGTTTATACCCTTTTTGTGTCCGTGAAAATTAATAGTTTGCAGACGAACATTAGCGTGTTGTTATAATTACATTTGTGGTGTTTGTTTGTCGTGGGTTTTATATAGTGCAAAATATAAATACATAAAGGTGATACTCTTATAACAACACCAAATATATATATATATGCAAGATCTATGAATATGAAAGCTTATTCCTGTTGCTGTTGTATTCCGTATTCATGTATTGTGGCCGGATGGTTGCTGTGTGTAGGCAAGGTTAGGTTAGGTTAGGTTAGGCTAGGCTAGGTGTGTGCTGTACCCTCCTCGATATTTGGAGATTGTGTACATAAGTAAAGGAATACATCACAAGGCTGTATTTTTTATAACATGCATGTCAAAACCGATTCATTTCTTCCTGGTTAGTTATGTGGGAGTTTCGTGAATACTGCATTATTGTGAGTGTGTGTTTTTTTTTCCTTTGTGCATAAAAGAATTTACGTAAAACTTGTGTGTGTGTGTGTGTGTGTGTGTGTGCTGATTGCACTTTAATGTTTGCTCTCACTGTGTCATGGTTTATGTATGTTTAGTAATATGTAATAAAAACATCACATTGACTGATGAGCGATTTTATGTTTGAATATTTGATTCTGTGAGGGTTTACCCGTGTAGAATATTGTGTGATGAAATGATTGGTGGGTCATTAGTCATGCTGCCTACCGCGTGTGAATGTGTATATATTTATTTGTTACCAGTTAAATCTGCTGGCAGTGAATTTATGCAACACTTCGTGTGTACAGCTAATCAATCATGGCTTTGCACGGTACAGTATTTACGTATGAATGATGTCTGACATGGCTCACACCTTCATAGCCTCAGCTCAGTGGTATTCACGAATTCATACTGTTGTAAATATTTTATTATAAAAGATAACAACAGACACTACAAAATGTTGTTGAAAGGTAGTCCTATTACTTTTTTCTTCACACAGATAACAAGACGCATGTTTCGTGGCAATATTTGAAGGACTCATTTACCTTCAAAATCTGCCTACATCACAGGGTCCATAAAACTGTATTCCTGATACATTTTAGGGTCACGATTATGTTCTTAATTACCGTAATTCATAATGATAATCTCAACATAAATAAACCCTTGTCTCACCCAAACAGCTCCTACTTCCAAGCCATAATAATAACTTCGTAATAATTATTGAAAGAACGATCCACACAAGGAAGAGCAGGTATAAAACATCAAAGGCTACTGAAGGTGTGATAGTTGCTAAAGTCGTGAGGAGATTGCATCAGCGATTATACAATTTTGGTGGCTTAGCAAAAATAAAGACCCGAGTCAAGAGGGAGCTTAGTGTGAGTGATTGGGGGCTGAAGCTCAGAGGGAAGTCGCAAGTTGGAGTATTGACTCGGGTTGCAGGGAAGACCTCGAGAAGAGAATTGGTGAATGCTGGGGAGGGCAGGTCAGTGGATATCTTGGAAGTAAATGATGATTGGAAATTTCTGTGAGACTAGTCACTAAGACAGAAGCAGATGTGGTTGGTAATAAAGTGTACAAAGGCAGATAAATAGAAGTGCATGGTGGATATGATGGAGATAAGGGATACCAAAACAAACCAGAGAAATTATATATGAAAACCCTACAAAGTAATTTGGCTGACGAATTAAAAGAAAGGAGAAAGCGTTGAGTAAGTTATGTTAATTGTAAGGTAAAATGTATAATTGGTGAAGGAGAGCAAAAGGAGAAAGAGAGAATGGAAGAATGGGAAGAACGGGAAAATGAAAGAAAGGGAGTGAGAAATTTAGTGACAGTAAGAGACTTGTATGGAGAAAGATAAGGAAAGAAAAAAAGGAAGCCAAGATTGGCAGCATGAGAACAAAGGGGAAGGATTGAATAATTGTATAGGTGGCAGTGAAGCCGGGATGGGGTATGGAAAGGGCAATTCGAACACTTATGAACCAGGGGATGATAGAAGAGACAGTGGTGGCATGCATGTGGATGGAGGCAAGTGGAAGACGCCTTGCCTCCTTACTGTATTTCTGTGACCTTATCTCTAGTTACCTCATTGGAAGTTCCGTTCCAGTCTCGACTGATGTATCCTCTTCTGGCACATTCCGTATCGACTTTAGTGCTTTCCATTGTTACGTTTTTCCCCAAACACTTTAGACCGCGTCACACATAGCAGAAATGACAACCGAACTCCCCCGAATTAAGAGTAGAGAAAACTGCACACAATAATCCTGCTTTACGTAAGAAACTCGCATAGTGTCATCGGCACATCACACGCAGACACACATAGTTCACACACATGTCACACGTCGATGAAGGAATGTCAGAGGCAAATGCTGTAATTGGCTTAGAACACAACCAAACCTCACATGTATAAGGCAAATCACACACCTACGGTTTACACAGTTTGTGCGTCCCAGAAAAAGGATTGTTTATGTAATAATCCAAATCAATCCAAATCACCCAAGTAAGTCAGACCCAGAAATTGATCCATTTAAATTCTAGTCGTACCCACGGAGAATCGAACCCCGGACCAGAGATATCTCAGGCGGTAACTCTACCGGGTAAGCCAAGGAAGTACTCCGTTGGCGCAGCTTTCAAATTCCGCCTTTAACTCTCAGGTCCGGCCATTACATTTACATGTATGAAGCAACAGTTTTGATAACATAAAATAAATATATCGACACTTGTAATCATAATAAATACTTTTCTGCGTAGCTGTTCCTCTTGATAACGTTCCTAAGGCGACGTGGTACACAGTCAGGAAGTCTTTGAAGGCTCTCAGGTTTAAATTCTTCCCAACACTCATGGACCTCCCTCTCAAGTTTGTGGAGTTTTGAAGTGTTACGTGATCGGACCTTTCCTTTCATTGATGGCCCAGAAACTATTTATGGGAGAGATACCGTGAGAATTTTCTGACCATTTATCTATTCACTTAATCCTGCAGTCATTAAGCCAGGAATGACAATTCGAGCTGCAAGACAGGAGGCTTTATCCTGTTGTAAGATCTGAGCTTGTGTTTTATTCAAGCCGTCCTCCAGGTGTTTTTTTTTTTTTTTAAGTTCAAAATAAAACACTTTGTTCACAGATGTGCCCTTTGGTAAAAATAACTAAGTTCCCAATACCATAATATAGAAAGTTGCTCCATACTATTCATGTGGGAAAAGCTCTTTGTGGTCTTTTGTGAGAAGAGGGGATCGGTTCGGTCTGGGCCAGGAGAGATTATATTACTTCTATTGTTAAAATTGCTGCAAAGAAGTTCAGTGTGTTGTGCAGATTCAGTGAGTGTGTTACCCCAACACAACTGCTGTCTGTATACGAGGAATAAATTTGCCCTTGTTTAGCTTTCATAAGTGTGGTGGTTATCTTAACATACTCCTGAACAGTGTGGAATCAAAGGCCGTTCATTTCATCAACGTTTCAACTCTTCCTGAATCACTACAGCCTCTCTCTTCGCCTCAAACTTGCCTCACTCTCCCTAGCTCTTCTTTCACTGTTGCACTTCACAGTTATCTTCTGAACTGGTACAAAATACGCTTCATCCTCTTAATTAAGGAGAACATGCAACACTCGCCAAGCTACTCAACCTCATTCCTTTCCTGGATAATTTTTTAATACAGGAATTAACCGATCCACTCCGTCTTTCATGTATTTTGTCTAGTCATTTCGAACACAGCTCAGCCTGACTTGGGACCACTCTCACTAATGTTCCACAGTATAAATCAAATTGCTTCGGCAGCAAATATAAACAGATGCTTCCTCTTCATCCCATTTAGTTCGCCAACAAATTCATTCCTATTATATAATGGAGTTTCATTGCTCTCTTCCCATTCTCTTCCAGTTAACATAACCATTTACCGTCACCCTCTCCTTCCTTCGTACCACATTAAAACCTTAATAATCTACTTCTTTTGTTATTATCTCCTCCCCACTTGTTCTTTCCCTCTTCCCGTCTGTATTACTCATATATTTCATTAAAGCATCGTTTTCATTTGTCCAGAAGAACCAGTTTCTTATTTCAGCCATTTGCTTTTAGTTTCAATTCTCACCTATTATCATTTATCCAGCCTCCATGTCTTCTGTCCACAGTCAGTTTAAAATCATGTAATATATTCTTTCATTGACTTTATTCTCTTGGCATCACAAATTATATACACTATTAATTTTTATCTACATTATATATAGACCTTTGACTGTGTTGAATGAATCATCTTGAGTGAATGTTTCTTTTCTTCATCTTCCATGCACTTATCAACACCACAGTTAATAGTTCATCAAGATACCCACCACTTAACTTCCCCTTCACGATGCTCCCATATCTCTCCATCACAATTTCCTTCGCTACCTCTGTAATTTTCACCGTGAAAAAGAAATAACGATCTAATGGCAGTAATTAAAACTTCAATTATTGTATTCTCCTTTGGACATCATGCATCATTAAGGAGTTTATGTCTTCCATCAATTTTACCATATTGTTTTGTATCATACTTACAACCTAGCCTTTATATCGTACATGTTTACGTAATTTAATGAAGCTCTCAGAATCCTAGAACTTGTTTCATTGTACTGTCCGATAACACTTTCACTCATTACATATATTTATTGAAACTTTGCGTTTTGGTGGTCATTTTTACCAGTTATGGCTTATTCATATCAGTAATATAATTAAGACAACCTCTCCATCTGCTTTTTCTCCTGGGCAGGTACCCGAGCTCTGATGGTCGAAAGATATATTTTTTCTTCATATTGAGGAGAATGAAGACCAAAGGCAAAAAGCTCACTCAATACTTTCACCCGTGGAACAAAAAGACTGAGAGATAGAAAATTATACAGAAAATAATTCGAGATGTCTAGGACTATTGTGTTTCCCGTATGTTTCTGCCAGGAATTGCACCAAATCTGTTTTTCTACTAACCAAAAAAACTTTCACCCATTTCTTTTTTCCTCCTCCTCTTTTTTTTGCCACCTCCCCAAAAATCTCTTCAGCAACTTTACCTCTTCCACAGGAGGTGATATACCATCTGGGCCAGGCGCCTCGAGAGGCTTTTAAACAAGCTTGGATGATATAAGGAATTTAGGCAGAAGTTCCGCTAGAGGCAAGGCAATGGGAGCATCACTGTTGGATTCGTCCAGACCAGTGTTACCAGAAAATATAAAGACGAAGAGACTGACGTTATTAAAAGGAAGAAACAGCAGCAGAGTTATCAGGGCCAAACAAGAGTGGGAAGGAAAACTGACTTGATGAGATATTTTTAGCTAGTGACCGAAGAGAACGTTTAGTATTCTGTTTAGCAGCACAATAATAGATTTTGCATGATTCCATAACGAGATATAGGCCTAGATGGAGTGAGCAAGAGAGAGAGACTTTCTTCTCTCAAAAATATATTTAGGGATAAGTCGGGGTCTTAGAATACATGGAATAGTGCTTCAGCTACTGGTAGATGCCGGAGAAACAGTTTAAAACCAAAATGTCCACTTTTTACCCTGTATATAAAAGCTAGAAATTCCCCATGTATTAGTAACTATCAATCCATCTGAAATTTTCTGTTTATACCTCACCCTCGGGACTAAACTGTTGGCTGTCAGTGCCTGTGACTCTTGCAAGGTCCCGTGAGTAATGAGAGTCGCACTGGATGTGACAGAGGAGCTTCATGGTGTTGGTAGCTTCTCGTCTGTCCCACTAGATGACGACACCTTATTTTATACACGTCACTATCAGGAAAGAGTAGCTATACCATCACTCATATCAACTTGGTATATGGTTGGGCATATTCTATGTTATGAGTTGATGACGATGTACGAGGCGTTTTCCTGACCTGTCGGCGTAACCAGAATACATGACGGTCAGCAAGAACCATCAGACCACCTCGGGGAAAAAAAACGTTTGGCGTGGAGGTGATCATCTTTTTTCCCTTAAAGTTGTAGAATGTCGTTGAAGGCACTCTGCCATCGCCTCCACATATCATCAGTTATTTGTAAACTTAACTGAGTAAAGAAACTTTTAAAAATAAAACATAATAAAATCAGCTTCGTTGCAAATAATTTTCCTGAAGTGGATACTCAACTGCTGACAATCTATACAATATGACAATAATTAAATACAAATTAGTAAACAAACTACCGTAACTGAGAAGACTGCAGGGTATAAATATGCCACTTTGCCTAACTTTTGTACATTATGGAAAGGCGTTTTATCCCATGGTACACGTAGCAACTGTCAACGAACACGTTAGAACTGCTTGATAATATATACAATGAAGGAACTGCAATAGTGAGGTTTCATAGCAACCCTAAATAAATAGGAATGAAAAAGGCAATATACAGTTTGTCTTATAAGCAGCTTCAGGAAACAAAATAAAACAGATTGGAATGACAGAGGTATAAATCTAAATGTGGAAATGTTAATCCATTTAATATTTTGCGATGGCATTTTTCAAAAATTAGTAATAACAGAAACATTGCAAGGTAATTTATATGACCAAAAGAAAAAAAGTCTCTTTATAAGGCTTAAGAATAACCAAGGAAATGTTTTATATTTTTTCAAATGCAAGAAATAACGTCATCAAAATCAATGAAGAAGCTCTTAACACGTGATCAGACCAAGAATGAGAAATATCCATACATTGGATGGAGGACCTTTGGTAAGCATACACAGCATGAAGGGTAACTTGTTAATAGGTATGAACAGAAAAAGTATAAACTGAATACTTTATACATTCTGTGACGTGTGGATGAGAGGCCTGAAAACTTGACAAAAAATAAACATAGACCTCACTAATTCGTTTTCCAGAAGCAATGTAAATGTTAATATTAGGAATATCTTTGAAAGATTGGGAGAGATCAACACGAGAGAGTAGACTGAAATTAATGACGTCACTGAAGTAACTCAGGAACAGAACTGGATGTGGGCAAGACATGATGGCTAACAACAATGAGAAATAACAGACAGAGTAAGAGGCTCACGGACTGGTCAACAACAGAAGCAGAAGATCTAATAGGAGGTGGAGAGTCGAAATAGAAATGGTTGCAGGCCAAAGCTGGAAAGTCCAGTCCAATCCAGGAACTAGTGGAGAAGGTTTGGAGAGGCCTTTATTTAGCAGTGGACTCTAAATGGCTAATATACATGTACAGATAGATAGGTAGAGAGAAAATGCCGAAGATAGATAGTTATAGATAGATAAGCCAGCAAAATTATGGATTACTTATTTTCAGCGACAAGTCACTCCATTCTGCAGTACCGGTAGTCCCTCATACCATTCTGCAGTACCGGTAGTCCCTCATACCATTCTGCAGTACCGGTAGTCCCTCATAACATTCTGCAGTACCGGTAGTCCCTCATACCATTCTGCAGTACCGGTAGTCCCTCATAACATTCTGCAGTACTGGTAGTCCCTCATACCATTCTGCAGTACCGGTAGTCCCTCATAACATTCTGCAGTACCGGTAGTCCCTCATAACATTCTGCAGTACCGGTAGTCCCTCATACCATTCTGCAGTACCGGTAGTCCCTCATAACATTCTGCAGTACCGGTAGTCCCTCATAACATACAGTACCGGTAGTCCCTCATAACATTCTGCACTACCGGTAGTCCCTCATAACATACAGTACCGGTAGTCCCTCATACCATTCTGCAGTACCGGTAGTCCCTCATACCATTCTGCAGTACCGGTAGTCCCTCATAACATACAGTACCGGTAGTCCCTCATAACATTCTGCAGTACCGGTAGTCCCTCATAACATACAGTACCGGTAGTCCCTCATAACATTCTGCAGTACCGGTAGTCCCTCATAACATACAGTACCGGTAGTCCCTCATACCATTCTGCAGTACCGGTAGTCCCTCATAACATACAGTACCGGTAGTCCCTCATAACATACAGTACCGGTAGTCCCTCATAACATACAGTACTGGTAGTCCCTCATAACATACAGTACTGGTAGTCCCTCATAACATACAGTACCGGTAGTCCCTCATAACATACAGTACTGGTAGTCCCTCATAACATACAGTACTGGTAGTCCCTCATAACATACAGTACTGGTAGTCCCTCATAACATACAGTACTGGTAGTCCCTCATAACATACAGTACCGGTAGTCCCTCATAACATACAGTACCGGTAGTCCCTCATAACATACAGTACTGTAGTCCCTCATAACATACAGTACTGGTAGTCCCTCATAACATACAGTACTGGTAGTCCCTCATAACATACAGTACTGGTAGTCCCTCATAACATACAGTACTGGTAGTCCCTCATAACATACAGTACCGGTAGTCCCTCATAACATACAGTACTTACATCCTGTGTATGATGTCCATATTCATCTTAAAACCGAATAAAGCAAAGTATCTAAAACCTGTTATTGATTTGTTTTGGAATATGATGATCTGTATGCTCTGTTTTCAGTCTACTCATATGACTCACTCTTACCAGTACCGGTATTAGACACCCCAGGCTGGTTCTCCAAGTCTTTCCTTCCACGTTCACACTGATTGGAGGTAGGAGGAGTCTTTGCTTTGCTGGATATTTTTGTTGGCTAGCAGAACAGTTTTGGAAGGCACAGATGAATTTCCAATAGGGACAGCGAGTTCCGAAATGCTGGAAAGTTTCGTCGTTGTTTGCTCTTCTTTGTACTCCTTTACTCCACTTGGTTCCATCTCCCTCCCCTTCCCCTGCTCCATTCTTTTCTTTCTCTCATCTATCCACTCACCTTCCAGCCCTGGTTTAATTATTCACTATTTCCAGAGTTCTCCCCCGTTGAAAAATCCACTCAATATTTTTTCTTATCATCTCTATGTCTTTCATCTTTTCAGTAACGCTAAATCTCTCTCTCTCTCTCTCTCTCTCTCTCTCACTCTCTCTCTCTCTCTCTCTCTCTCTCTCTCTCTCTCTCTCTCTCTCCTCTCTCTCTCTCTCTCTCTCTCTCTCTCTCTCTCCTCTCTCTCTCTCTCTCTCTCTCTCCTGTGCACCTGTGCATGGTCTTCAACAGGGTAATCCAGACTGGATGCGTTCCTAGAGACTGGCGTGAGGCAGAGGTGACTCCTATCTTCAAGAAGGGAGATGCTAGCCAACCGTCAAACTACAGACCCATCAGTTTAACCTCGATAGTCTGTAAACTCATGGAGAGCATCATGGTGGACAAAATAACAGCACACTTAGAATCAAATTTGCTACTGAGGGGTTCCCAGCATGGGTTCCGGCAGCACCGGTCATGCCTCACAAATCTGGTGGAATTCTTCCATTTTGTTTTCAGTGAGCATGATCGGGATTAAAGCGGTCGATGTTGTCTACTTAGACTTTCAGAAAGCCTTTGATAAGGTACCCCACCGCCGCCTCCTTCGGAAAGTGCGTGCACTGGGCATAGACGGAAATGTGGCAAATTGGATAGAGAACTGGCTAAGTGACAGACGGCAGCGGGTGGTAGTGAATGGACAGGCTTCAGAGTGGGTGCCCGTTACTAGCGGTGTTCCCCAAGGTTCTGTTCTGGGACCACTACTGTTTATCATCTATGTTAATGACGTGGATGGTGACATGGTTGCCAAGATTTCCAAATTCGCCGATGATACTAAGCTTGGTATGAATGTCGCGAAAGAAGGAAATACTACCCGCTTACAAGAAGATCTTAGGAAGATCGGGGAGTGGTCTGACACGTGGCAAATGCCATTTAACGTGAACAAATGCAAAGTTATGCATATAGGCCACAGAAACCCCGAACAGAGTATAACCTTAAGGGCAATGCTCTCGTAAGCACTGATACTGAGAAAGACTTGGGTGTAACTATCACCAGTGACCTCAAGTTCTCAAAGCAGTGTATTGAGGCTGAGAAGAAAGCCCAAAGGATGTTAGTGGTACATAAAGAGACAGTTTGGATACCGGAACAAGGAGATAGTACTTTGTCTGTACAATTCCCTTGTCCGACCGCACTGGAGTATGCAGTCCAGTTTTGGAGTCCTTCTTACCGAAAGGATATCGCGAGATTGGAACGAGTGCAAGCCAGGGCAACCAAACTTATACCTCTCTTAGACACAAGAGCTATAAAGATCGGTTGGTAGAACTCGACCTGTTCTCTTTGGAAACCCGGAGACTGCGTGGTCAGCTTATCGAAGTGTTTAAAATACTGACGAGGCTTTGACAATGTAGACTACAGGGACATTTTCCAACTCAGTGAGGGCACAACCAGGAATCATGGCTACAAACTTGAACTGAAGCGTTACAACCGTGATCTGTGTGGTAAGTTCTTTACATATAGCATCTGCGGTACTTGGAACGCGCTTCCTGCTGATGTAGTCAACAGCAACTCTGTGGATCAGTTCAAAGTCCAGATTAGACAAAGCCTTAAATCACCGTCTAGGTGTTTAAGCCGTTGTGCGAGTGTTCCTTGATGGTTTCACATAACACATTCGAGGATGGTCGCCTACTTGCGCAACTAAACCTACAGGTACCCTCTTTGTATGGATCGTAAGGTCCCCTAGGGTACTTCCTTTCCTTGTAACTCCTTGTAACTCTCTCTCTCTCTCTCTCTCTCTCTCTCTCTCTCTCTCTCTCTCTCTCTCTCTCTCTCTCTCTCTCTCTCCTCTCTCTCTCTCTCTCTCTCATTCATTTTCCTACTGTATACCTCTCACCCTCGTTGCCAGGCTGTATACAAGGCTATACCTTCCTGTAATCTTGTTTACTTGTCGGATATTCTGCCTCTCACTCTGCAAGATTCCTGCCTGTCTGTTTGTCGTGCTGTCTACTGGCCTACATGCTGGCCTACAATACAGACAGCCTGCTATTCTGGACCTACTTGCCTGTCTGCCTGCCTGCCCTCCCGTCTGCCTGCCTGCCTGCCTGCCTGCCTGCCCTCCTGCCTGCCTGCCTGCCTGCCTGCCCGCCCGCCCGCCTGCCTGCCTGCCTGCCCTCCTGCCTGCCTGCCTGCCTGCCTGCCCTCCTGCCTGCCTGCCTCCCTTCCTGCCCTCCTACCTGCCTGCCTGCCTGCTAGTTTACATCCATCAAGTGCCGGCTGGGTAGACACAATTGCGACCAATCATCATAGAAGTGTACCTCATTTATATTCCCAGGCAACTCGTTCCAACTTCATGTATATCAATCATCACTTGTTATCGATGCATTAATCCTCATTAGTCTCTTATTTTTATTTGTGTGTGAAAAGCAAAAGGCCGATAATTACGAATTTTATATGTGAGTATATTTGACCACGCTAATTATTTTTAATAGTTGAAACTGTTCTGCACGACTGATTCCACAGTAAATAATAACTTGTACATTATTTACAGACATAACGTATGATGTTGCAATATGAAAAACTGAGTACATACCAACCAACGGCGTTCTTCTCGAATGTAGTTGATTCGAGCATTACATTTTGTTCAATCTCTTTACCTATTTATACCTCTGACTTCTTGTTACCTACATGAACTCCCTCCAAAAAGGTGGCCATGACAGAAGTCTCCAGTTGTCCCAGTTTCAGCACTCCCTCCTCACTCAGTCAAGCTCTCCCTTTCCACTCACGTTCCTCTGTCTCACATATTCCTCCTTCCTGTTCATTCATCTGACCTGTCATCTGCCTCTCACACCGGGCCCTACAAACTTCACACCCAAACACTTTTGCAAACTTTCCATCTTGCATTCTCTCCACATGTTCAAACTACACACACTCGGCACCAGTTGCTGTCTCACCAAGCCCACACCTTCCATTACACATTCACATTACATGTCCCATCCAACCTTGTCAAGCCACATCACCTTTCAGGGAGCTCATTTCCAACGAACTTATTCTGATCTACTGCGGTCTGTTCCACACCCATGACTCCGACTCATGAATTCATGTTGGCAAGACTATTATGTTCCTCAGTCTCCGTTCCACTTCTATGCTTACACTCCTACACTTAATGATTCTCCCCAATGATCCTATGATCAGCTTTCCACTCACAGCTCTCTCTGATCTCCCTTTCCCTTTTTATACAACACTGCTCTCAGATAGGCTACTTGAACTGCTTAATTCCTTCCTTTTCTCACCTCCCAGCACTCCCCCCTCCCTAAAGGGAAGCGCCTTGTCGTGGTGGGGTTTTGATTGATTGATTTTAAAATTATCTTGCAGCACAACGGTGAGGTAATAAGCTGCCGAAGTTATGCTAAGAAAATAAGGAATGAAATATCTATAATAGTGCCCTATTAAAAATTTGTTTAAAAATTTAGTCTTATAACTATAGAGCTATCTCAAGATACCCGCCTCCTCTATGTAGGAGAGGTTTCCCCTTCCAGATCAACCGGCATCCTCCCCAAACACCGAGGATAGAAGGTAAGTCGCATTCAACCCCAGATGTCCACAAAAGTGTTGGCAGCTCAGGTCTACCAGACTGCAGCAAAAAAAGAAAAGGATCCCCCTTCCATCAAACATCCATCCATGCATCAGTCGTGTATGGCCAATACGGAGACATCACAAAGCAGTTTCGCATCGGAGGTTTAAGTCATAATAATTATCTCCAGCTACCTACTTTGGCCCTGATCCTTTTGAGCTTGTTGTCGCCCACGGCTCTCCACTGTCGTGGTGGTTGGGGGGGGGGGGGGCTGGCTTGTCCTTATTGCCTGTCAAGTAAGGCTAATGCACTCCACTCCTTTGAGGGTGAGAGGGTTATCCATGGTAGCAAGGTCGTCAGTGAGGGACCAGCCTAAATGGTTCCCTGGAAATAGGCTATTAGTACTGGTGACGTCCACCAGAGGGATGACCTTAGTGAGTCTTCCTTAGTTGAATGGTTAAGTGTTTGGGCTGTGATAGGTTGGGGAAGAGATCTTAGCTCCATCGTGGGTAAACTATTGAATTATGATGGCTGCTTATTAAATCGAGTAGTCCCATGGGAACGAGGTGCTCCCCCATACACTGGTCAGGACTTGGCTCCCTCGAACTCTCAGTAGACAGTAGATCGTAGCCCCAGGGGCCAAATTCTACAAAGCTACTATTATATTTATGGGAAAGAAAAAAGAGAAAAGGTTCTCGGAGTGTCAACATCTGGTGTTCAACCTGTTCTGTTACAGATACAATATGGTGTTGTAGCTGTGACTGATCATCTTGAAGTTGCTGCAGTGTTTGATCAGCATTTTGATGGTGTATCAAAAATGGACACAGGAAAATATTCGACTTGCCATCGTCAGCAATTCGAAACAAGTGTTCTCAGCAATACGTCTTCTGAGGGAATCTTACAATGTCCCACTTTATGTTCCTGAGCTTTGGGCGGCTGTGTCACAGCGCCAAGATTCTTCTCCAGCCTACGATCATATTCAATATGCATTATTACGAATACATCACATGCCAGATGATTCCTTTTCTAAATTTAAGGATAATATGTAATAGATTTTGGTGTACTGGTGAATTTTAATTTTCTTAGGGTGTTGCTGTGGTTATCACCATTCCTAAACCTGGAAGATATAATTATTTCAGGCTACAATTTACTCCCACCTCATGTGTATGAGAGGTATTGGAGAAGAAGGTAAATGCAATGCTCTATTTGTTGTTCCTCTTTTGCATTGTGCTAACAAATAGTGTACAAAATCATCCTCATTGGTTGGTTTCCTGTATAACGAAAATTTCACTCTTCTGTCCATCCGATGTATCACGTGTTCATGAACCTCTGTTTCATATAGTGTCCATGCCAGAGGGAGTGGAAGGTGGGGAGAGAGCATTCATCTGTGCTTTCCTTTTCCCCATTCTAAGGCAGTATTTAGTATCTATGGAATTTTACGTAATAACATAAAGTCTCTCTCTCTCTCTCTCTCTCTCTCTCTCTCTCTCTCTCTCTCTCTCTCTCTCTCTCTCTCTCTCTCTCTCCTTCCATTTCCACTTTGAATTTTATGTTTCCGTTCATATTGTTTAAGGTTTTTAATTTGTCTTCCACTCGTGTGTTTTCCGGCATCACAACAAGGAGGTCATTCACATACCTCTTCCACTTCCTTGGATCCTCTTGGAATGGTCCGTTTCCAGGCTTCCCATGAATAGTGATGCCATTACCGTTGACAGAGGGGATTCCATAACAAGGCCACGGACGTGCTGGAACTCCTGACCCTCAAAGGTAAATGCTTCAGATTTCACACATAGAGATACTAGTGCTAGGTTGTCGACTTTATTTATTGGCAATTCACTTTCATCAACGATATCAATTACACGTTTTACTGGGCTTAGGGACACACACACACACACACACACACACACACACACACCATTATCTGTACTTGTTTATTCTTACACCAATAATTGTACTGTGTTGTTTTGTCTGAATATTGATGCGTCTTGAACCAAAACTGTACAATCATGACCAATTTTTGTATCTCTATTTTCAATTAAGTTTGTTATATACTGTAAGCCTCCCTGGGCCAGGTAAAAGAACCATATTCAAACCGGTGCACCAGTGCAATATCCATTGTAGCATCCACCTACATTCACTGTTACAAACATAAAGCACAGAGGATAACAAAGGGATTAGGCAGGGATGGGAAGGGTCCCCCTAGACAACCAACTCTTTGGTAAGAGCCCAGAGAAATATTTCCTAAATAGGTTTTATTTTTTGTTCTTTATACTAACACGAACAAAAGTTACTAATTTTCACCATTAATGCCTTATTTCCAAGCCATTAAGTACGGAAATCCAACTTTATTTCTGGAAAAACAGAAGCAATAATAGTGTATGAATGTTAACGCTGAAAAAATCAAACATTTTTGTGCCAATGGACCATATTTCCACATATTTGGTTACACACACAGCATGATGATGCAGGCAATTATATTAGAATTTATTGTCAGTCCTAAGACATTATCACAGTTATTTATAAAATACTTTATACCGTTAATTCAAAGAGAGAGAGAGAGAGAGAGAGAGAGAGAGAGAGAGAGAGAGAGAGAGAGAGAGAGAGAGAGAGAGAGAGAGAGAGAGAGACTTTATGTTATTACGTAAAATTCCATAGATACTAAATACTGCCTTAGAATGGGGAAAAGGAAAGCACAGATGAATGCTCTCTCCCCACCTTCCACTCCCTCTGGCATGGACACTATATGAAACAGATACAACAACACACTGCAAAATTGCAAAATCCGAGGAAGGTAGATGGTTTTTTTGAGGCAGTTTGAGCCAGAGAGGTAAGTTATCTCTCCAAGATATATTATGAGAGAAAGAGGCCACAAGTATGCAGAGAGAAGAGGAAAGATTAAGTATTGTGTGAGTGAAGAAGAGGGGATAGTCATTGGGAAGATTAGTGCGAGTTGAAATATGAAGGATCAGTGTTTTGAAAGCCACGAGGTTCTCTCTAGGAAAGGTCAGAAGGCAGGCCTGCCACTACATCATCACGTGATGTGGAGAGCAGCTGCGGAGATAGACGGTTGTCCAACTGAGAGGAGTAATAAAGAATAGAATAATTGCTGGTATAGGAGTGGATAGAGGAAGCAGTACAGCTGAGATCATTGATGAAAAGGAAATGAGTTGTTGTTGTTGATGTTCTCCCGGGATAGAATGGCCTCCTGCCCCACTTACTGGACCAGGGAGTCTGGGGGCCTCTGACCGCCAGGGAGATTGATCACACAACTAATGTTATGTGTCCAAGTCCACGTTACCACAAGAGCTACAAGTGGGGCTACACCTTCTATGAGACCAGTACTGAAGAGACCATAGAAAGTGAGTAGGTGATAGGACAGAAACCTGAGGAACACAACTGTTGATAGACTTAGAAGAACAACAGTGACCATCTGCGACAGCAACAGTAGAGCAACCAGAAAGGAAATCAGTGATATAGACCCAGAGAAATGGATCAAAACCGAATGAGCTTTGAAATTCTATCTTTGTTTCAGACTCTATCAAAAACTTTTAAATGCATAATGCAACAGTAAAAGGCTCCACCGCATTTCCAAACAGAGGATAACAATGAATTAGAAAGGAGTGATGAAAGGTCGCCAACACAGTAGAGCGCTCCTGACAGAAACCATACTGACGATCAGAAAAAGGTAGCGACAAGAAACATACTTTTTTTAAATTTTGCAGTTACGGAGAGATTCGAAAACTTTAGACATACAAGAGATCAAAGCAATGGAGCAATAGTTGGAGGATTGGAAGCGGTCACCTTTTTTCAGAACAAGTTGGATCAAAGCAAACTTCCAGCAGGAAGTAAAAGTATTAAATGACAAAGACAGAAAAAAATTGACTCGATTGAGGTGATCCAGACAGAATCAAAGGGGGTGTGGAAGACCTTCACGCCTGAAGCCTTCCAGGGATATATTCACTCGTGGAAAAAACACAGGGACCACCGTGTACCTGCTAGTATCCCAATCCTTCATTTCAGAAATAAGCCCCACTTCTCAGGGACAAATACCTTAATTATTCACAAATGACAAATATTTGGGCAGGGTGTGAAACAAACTGTGGCAAAATACCAAACTGATCCAACTGTTAGTTATTAAGTTATTCCTAAAAAACGATGCGACATGGCCTCTGATACTGATAATAAAATATCGCAATCCTGCTGTCATGTGAGGGATAATACGAGCCCCGATGTCTGACACTACCTTTGTTAACCACTAGATACGGATGATATAGATGTGTGTACTAGTGGTGTCAGCAGTTGCCATATGCTGTATTACATTTAATAAAGAAACATTCTGGTTCATGATTCTCAAGCAGTTATTGTAACTGTATTTCACAGCATATAAATACAATATTATTACCTCAGTTATGTCTTTGTTGCATCATATTATTAAAAAAAAAAAATAGTTGATTTATCCATTAATAATGATAAACACAGACACAAATGTCAAAATATTAATGATTGGTTACCTGGAATAATTTTGTTTTCAGCTTCCACTCATCTACTAATCATGTCGTGCCTCACTTCCCATAAATTGGTATCCCCTATCCCCATTTCCCCCTCAACCTCCATCATTACCACTCACTCCCACCAGTGAATGCTTGTAGCTGAGTTCACTACTAGTGCTTCGGGGATACTATCTCAGCTAGCGTTGTGGTGGCCCTAGCAGGAGTATGGCCAGCTGTACCAATCCCAACAAGGTCGTTTCTGTGTGGGTCGATCTTCAAGGTTTCTGCGTCTCAGATTCTGGTAGATTCGTCTCTAATGTCAAAGTAAGCGTGTCGGTTTGTTCATAATATTGCAAAGGTATGAAAGGCTTTTGTGTTTGTTTAATATCACACTTGAACGAGGAACACCGACACCAAAATGATCAGAACATATACGCAGGTAATCCTGTTACAACTACAGTATTGGATTTCACAATGAAACTGTTACGTCATTCTATAAGTGTTTAGGGTACCGTAGTCCTAGAACTCAGTTGAGCTTACATTTTAGTACTCCTTAATTATGCTATTCCAATTATTTTAACAGACAAAAATACTTATATTTATTCACTGTACAATCACCCTGTGAAATTTAAATGAAACTCCTTTAGTATGTTTCCTTTCTGCGCTAAACTTCTAGAGAAACACTGCGCCTGAGTAAAAATTCTTCCTTAAAGTAATTCACTTCAAATGTTACCGGATAGTATGTGCAGGAATATGTTGTTTTTTGTTTTATGGTCCCACAACGAACAAAGATTACATTTCCTGTCCGTTACAGTGACCCAGATCACCAGCAACCCACAAGCAACACACACACCTTACCACTTCCACTGACATCGCTGCCAACCTACACTATGGTGATCTATATTTAGTTTAAGTTGTTGTTAAAGAAGGAAGAATTATTACGTGCATAGTGTCTAAATATAAATTTTAAGCTTGAGCATTGGACTTTGACAGCAGTTACACGCAACAGGGAAAGAAATCGACCTCATTAGAGAGAGAGAGAGAGAGAGAGAGAGAGAGAGAGAGAGAGAGAGAGAGAGAGAGAGAGAGAGAGAGATTTTTTGGTTGAAGTTTGTAGCTTTTTTTATTTCACAGATTCTCTCTCTCTCTCTCTCTCTCTCTCTCTCTCTCTCTCTCTCTCTCTCTGCGACCATTCCCTTTAAATTCTGCCTTACCCCCCAACCACCTCCAGACTCACTCAGGTTCATTCCCCGCTTGTAGAATGTTGTCGTCTCTCTTCCTCTCGTATCTCCGTGTTTGGTCCTTCCTCATCTAAGCTCAGTCTATTGGCTCTTGTTCCCTTTACCTGTATTACCATTGTAACAAGACCCACTCCTTAGTTTCCAAACCTATTTGTACTCGGCTTTGTAATGTTGCGTTCAGTTTATACCCGTTATCCAATTTATTAAGAGTTTTCATGAGGAATTTTTTGTATACCTCGTAAATCTTTATACAATCTCGGTGAGTTGGATTTTCCTCAGTTTCTGTTTTGAATAGCTGACCTTTAACTTTACTTCTCTTTCACTCAATTCTCCCCCACCTCTCTCTCTCTCTCTCTCTCTCTCTGTGTGTGTGTGAAGAATCTATCGATATATATATTTTGTTTATCTATTAATCGATCTATGCATTTGTCCGCCTGTCCTTCTATCGATCTATTCTTCCAGGTAAATATTTGTCTTTCTACCAACTATTCATCTATCTACCTGTATTTCTGTCTCTCTATCTATCCACTTAATCAAATACTTATTTCTCAGCGAACGAATGTTTTTACACTTTCCTTCCGTTAACTTAATTAATGTTCTCTGTAATAAAGTTGAATAACCTTATGGAGTTAAATAATTTGAGGGTATTTTCTCAGCTCTCTGATAATATAGAACAAACCAACTCTTCCCATTGTTTTACAGCATTTTCCTGTTTGTTCTCGTCTGCTTAATTCATTCTCTGGCCATGTTACTCTTATCTTTCAATCTTATCTCTGCCATTCCTCTTACCCAGTCACATTTTAAGTTTCTTTTCAATGCGTTTTGCGTTCTTTCTTGCTTTATACCTTTATCTATTATGCTGCTGTATATTTCATTCTGCTTCCCTAAAAACCGTAGCTTACCTTTTTATTTTGAATGTTTTTATATCGTTAACCATTTTCCTGATGTTCTTCTACTTCCTTCTCCTTTTCCTTTTTCTCTTTTCTCCTCTTTGGGTTTTGAGTTCTTTCTTGTTATCTATTTTTTTCAATTATGATACCTTTCACTCTGCTTCCCATAAAACCCTAATTTCCATTTTCATTTTGCATGTCTCTCTTTCTGATACTCTTTTAAGTCCCTCTCCTTCCTTTCCACTTCTCATACCAAAGTTTTATCTGTATTTTTCATGTCACTGTCTCCCATCCTGTCTTTCCAGCTCTCTCTTTCCTCTCCCTCTCCCCTTAGGCTCTTAAATTGAGGCTCTTAAATTGAGGTTATATTGCTGCAAAACCAAGCTGGCTCCATATTCCGACACGAGCCACTTGGTGTAGAGGTCAGGAGAGGGAGAGAGGGTGCAAAGGCAAGTGGCGTGGTGATAAAAGTTGGAAAGTGAGAGGGCTGGGAGAATGAGGGAAGTAGTGCGTGAGAGGAGAGCGAGGATAAAAGGAGTGGGATAGTGAGTGAGAGTGGTAGGAGGGGAAATGCTGAAGCAGTTAGGACTCCTGTGTGAGAATATACGACTTTGAGAATGTAAGTACGGGAGAGCGGAGAGAGAGGTAAAGCGACAATGAGAGTGGTGCTATAATAACGGAGAAGGCTAGTACGGTACTTTATTCTGTATTGATTAAAGTGAGGAGTCAAGACTTGGAGCTCATATGTTGTGTTCAACGGTGAAATGAAATGAGAGGTTGAGAGGCCTAAAATATAGTTAAGTTTAATACGAGACGCCTTGACATAATATTGTCTATTATATCAAAGTAAGGAGGGATGATGGATGACTGTTGAGTGTCTTAGACTTGACCAGCTGTGAATATGAACGTTTGTGGTTAACTCTAGCCTTATGCAATTATGGACATAGTAGTTTGGTAAGTATTGATAGGACAATGGTGATGAGAGAGAGAGAGAGAGAGAGAGAGAGAGAGAGAGAGAGAGAGTTACAAGGAGTTACAAGGAAAAGAAGTACCCTAGGGGACTTTACGATCCATACAAAGAGGGTACCTGTGGGTTTAGTTGCGCAAGTAGGCGACCGTCCTCGAATGTGTCATGTGAAACCATCAAGGAACACTCGCACAACGGCTTAAACACCTAGACAGTGATTTAAGGCTTTGTCTAATCTGGACTTGAACTGATCCACAGAGTTGCTGTTGACTACATCAGCAGGAAGCGCGTTCCAAGTACCGCAGATGCTGTATGTAAAGAATTTACCACACAGATCACGGTTGTATCGCTTCAGTTCAAGTTTGTAGCCATGATTCCTGGTTGTGCCCTCACTGAGTTGGAAAATGTCCCTATAGTCTAGATTGTCAAAGCCTCGTAGTATTTTAAACACTTCGATAAGCTGACCACGCAGTCTCCAGGTTTCCAAAGAGAACAGGTCGAGTTCTACCAACCGATCTTCATAGCTCTTGTGTCTAAGAGAGGGTATAAGTTTGGTTGCCCTGGCTTGCACTCGTTCCAATCTTGCGATATCCTTTCGGTAAGAAGGACTCCAAAACTGGACTGCATACTCCAAGTGCGGTCGGACAAGGGAATTGTACAGACAAAGTACTATCTCCTTGTTCCGGTATCCAAACTGTCGCTTTATGTACCCTAACATCCTTTGGGCTTTCTTCTCCGCCTCAATACACTGCTTTGAGAACTTGAGGTCGCTGGTGATAGTGACACCCAAGTCTTTCTCAGTATCAGTGCTTACGAGAGCATTGCCCTTAAGGTTATGCTCTGTTTGGGGGTTTCTGTGGCCTATATGCATAACTTTGCATTTGTTCACGTTAAATGGCATTTGCCATGTGTCAGACCACTCCCCAATCTTCCTAAGATCTTCTTGTAAGCGGGTAGCATTTCCTTCTTTCGCGACATTCATACCAAGCTTAGTATCATCGGCGAATTTGGAAATCTTGGCAACTATGTCACCATCCATGTCATTAACATAGATGATAAACAGTAGTGGTCACAGAACAGAACCTTGGGGAACACCGCTAGTAACGGGCACCCACTCTGAAGCCTGTCCATTCACTACCACCCGCTGCCGTCTGTCACTTAGCCAGTTCTCTATCCAATTTGCCACATTTCCGTCTATGCCCAGTGCAAGTACTTTCCGAAGGAGGCGGCGGTGGGGTACCTTATCAAAGGCTTTCTGAAAGTCTAAGTAGACAACATCGACCGCTTTATCCCGATCATGCTCACTGAAAACAAAATGGAAGAATTCCACCAGATTTGTGAGGCATGACCGGGGCTGCCGGAACCCATGCTGGGAACTCCTCAGTAGCAAATTTGATTCTAAGTGTGCTGTTATTTTGTCCACCATGCTCTCCATGAGTTTACAGACTATCGAGGTTAAACTGATGGGTCTGTAGTTTGACGGTTGGCTAGCATCTCCCTTCTTGAAGATAGGAGTCACCTCTGCCTCACGGGAGAGAGAGAGAGAGTTACAAGGAGTTACAAGGAAAAGAAGTACCCTAGTGGACCTTACGATCCATACAAAGAGGGTACCTGTGGGTTTAGTTGCGCAAGTAAGCGACCGTCCTCGAATGTGTCATGTAAAACCATCAAGGAACACTCGCACAACGGCTTAAACACCTAGACAGTGATTTAAGACTTTGTCTAATCTGGACTTGAACTGATCCACAGTGTTGCTGTTGACTACATCAGCAGGAAGCGCGTTCCAAGTACCGCAGATGCTGTATGTAAAGAATTTACCACACAGATCACGGTTGTATCGCTTCAGTTCAAGTTTGTAGCCATGATTCCTTGTTGTGCCCTCACTGAGTTGGAATATGTCCCTGTAGTCTACATTGTCAAAACCTCGTAGTATTATAAACACTTCGATAAGCTGACCACGCAGTCTCCGGGTTTCCAAAGAGAACAGGTCGAGTTCTACCAACCGATCTTTATAGCTATTGTGTCTAAGAGAGGGTATAAGTTTGGTTGCCCTGGCTTGCACTCGTTCCAATCTCACGATATCCTTTCGGTAAGAAGGACTCCAAAACTGGACTGCATACTCCAGGTACGGTTGGACAAGGGAATTGTACAGACAAAGTACTATCTCCTTGTTCCGGTATCCAAACTGTCGCTTTATGTACCCAAACATCCTTTGGGCTTTCTTCTCAGCCTCAATACACTGCTTTGAGAACTTGAGGTTGCTGGTGATAGTTACACCCAAGTCTTTCTCAGTATCAGTGCTTACGAGAGCATTGCCCTTAAGGTTATACTCTGTTCGGGGGTTTCTGTGGCCTATATGCATAACTTTGCATTTGTTCACGTTAAATGGCATTTGCGATGTGTCAGACCACTCCCCGATCTTCCTAAGATCTTCTTGTAAGCGGGTAGTATTTCCTTCTTTCGCGACATTCATACCAAGCTTAGTATCATCGGCGAATTTGGAAATCTTGGCAACCATGTCACCATCCATGTCATTAACATAGATGATAAACAGTAGTGGTCCCAGAACAGAACCTTGGGGAACACCGCTAGTAACGGGCACCCACTCTGAAGCCTGTCCATTCACTACCACCCGCTGCCGTCTGTCACTTAGCCAGTTCTCTATCCAATTTGCCACATTTCCGTCTATGCCCAGTGCACGCACTTTCCAAAGGAGGCGGCGGTGGGGTACCTTATCAAAGGCTTTCTGAAAGTCTAAGTAGACTACATCGACCGCTTTATCCCGATCATGCTCACTGAAAACAAAATAAAAGAATTCCACCAGATTTGTGAGGCATGACCGGGGCTGCCGGAACCCATGCTGGGAACCCCTCAGTGTGCTGTTATTTTGTCCACCATGATGCTCTCCATGAGTTTACAGACTATCGAGGTTAAACTGATGGGTCTGTAGTTTGACGGTTGGCTAGCATCTCCCTTCTTGAAGATAGGAGTCACCTCTGCCTCACGCCAGTCTCTAGGAACACATCCAGTCTGGATTACCCTGTTGAAGACCATGCACAGGTGCCGTGATACTTCACCATGCACTTCTTTCAACACTCTAGGTAAGAACCCATCTGGACCGGGGGACTTGTTTGCTTTTAATTCGATTATTTTTCTCTCGATTTCTTCTTGGGTGAAGACCATTGACTCCAACTTCTCACTGAAGGAGTCCAAAGGTTCGGGAATGGGACCACTCTCCTCAGAGAACACTGAAGAGAAGTACTCATTTAAGAGGTTAGCATTTTCTGCATCAGAGTGCATCAATGCTCCATCCTCATTCACCAAGGGACCGATCCTGCGTCGGATTGGTTTACGGCCATTCACATAACTGAGACAGAGACAGAGACAGAGACAGAGACAGAGAACAACACTTTGTGGGTATAGAGGAAGAGAAGTTGTAATGAATTAGTAAGAGGGAGTAGATGAGCCGAAAAGTGTTTGAAAACACGCTGTCCAAGAGCCTTGTGAAGGTTAATTCAATCCACAAATGAAAGCTGTTCTCCTCACAGGGGCAAATAAGACCTCTATACCAATACAACAGCTGTGTGGAGGTATACTATTCACAGAGTTTGAGCAGCATACCAGACTTCTTTGAGACAATTTTAGCTGAAGATAATATGTGATTTCTCCAAGAGAGATTTTGAGAGAAATGAGCGCCACGAATATTGAAAGATGATGAAGGATTAAGGTGTGTGTTATTGATGTTGATGGTATAGTCACTTGAAGGATTAGAGTGACTTGAAAGATGAACGAACTGTGCTTTGTAATCATTAATAAAACACAAGGATATCTTTGCTCCAATAAGGGTTAAGGGATATATCTTCTTATCATGGCATGTGGTGAGAGCTGTGAGAATGGACAGTTATCAAACCAGGTAGATTTCCAAATTAATCAAAGAGTAATATTAGATGACTGACAAAGGCTGCAACATTAACGTCAGCAGGGAGGAGTTACCACAGAAGGACAGAGCTCTTATATTCAACAGGAGGAGTCACACCAGGACAGTATATCTTCTGAATATCAAAGCCAGGGAGGGCAGAAAGTCCTTCCCTTGAAGAGTTTCTGATGGCAGGTATAAGTAAGTCAGAAGGGGCCGTGATGAGTGTTTGCATTAATCATCCAGGGTTGTGTCAGATGCAAAGAAGAGAGAAAAGTTCTGTTATAGAGATGGCCCCGAGACCAACAAGGAGAAAGAGAGGAGGCAAAGGAGAAGAGAGAAAGTTGTGTGAGTTTTCTTTAGTTTTATTTTTGTTTGAGGACGATCGGGAGTAGAAAGAATTGGAAAGGTTATTGCTCTTGTCACGGATGAAATTTTTTGTCAAGTCGAAGATCAGACATGGCACGATTCCGAGCAGATAATATACAGTAAGGAAGAGAGTTGAAAAGAGAAATAGCTGACGTAATACATGGAAATGAAAGATAATAGAGAAGAGAATACAAATGATACCCAACGGAGACTCAATGATGAAGAGAGTAATAAAGAGACTTACAATTTATGACTAAAACCAACAGTTATATATGATCTCATTTATCACATGCAAAAATGGGTAGAAAAATTTACGCAAAATGAAATGGGCACCAAGCATATGAAAAATGATATAATACAGTAACAGGTATGAGCAGCATCTGGCATCAACGTTTGGATTCATGGTTATGTGTATCAAAATTATTTTAGAATTTTGTTACACTGTGGTGGACATTGTGAGTCATTTGATGGGATATGTTATTGTTTATGTATATGACAAATTACAGATTATTAGCCATGGAAAACAGCACGAGATATGACGAAACAACATGTCAAAATATACTAAAATATATTCCACATAATTGATTCCACATTTATCTTATTTCACTTTGATGAAGGGATTTGCTATTTGTAGCATTCATTGGTTCCACTAACTCTGCCGTACTCATGGCAATTCTGTATCTTGTAGGATGACATCATTTAACTTTTGTAGCAAAGTTTGCCAAACACTCAAGTATCTATTTGCATGTGTTTCCTCGCAGATGATACTGAAGATCAAACAGCGTGTGATGTAAGAGTATTGGATGTATGCTACGTTGGATTCATTGTATATCCCGGGGTTAATATCCAGATGGTCATATCTGGTGGCATGCAGGAAGTTAAATGATTCTGAATAACGTATGTAAAGCAATGTGGAATTAAATATTGTAAAGAATATCAACTATATGAACTCTAGAGAGGAGAATATTAATGTGAGGTGAGTTGGGCACACAGACAGAGGCCAATATACCAATACAATACATCATTCGGAAAGCTTTGGGGAAAAATGAAATAGTTTTTCATTATGGGAACTGTGAAAGTTTTGGGTGTTTCCAGTCCACTACAATTAGGCAAGGGGGAAACAAAAGCTCTCTATGCCTTCTTTCCCTGCTAGTGAGACATTGCAATGTACTAAGATGGTAATATACGTTTAACTCAGTAAATATGGAGTGTCAAAGATATCCACATAACAACTAACTCAGCAATCATCGTGAACTGAGGCAGTCCATATATATTCTCACACAGTTATATAAAGCAGAGGTAGTGTGAAAGTGAAGTCTAGATTATTACCTTCAACTTTCTTCTTCTGTTCATATTTACAGTGTAAGATACTTGGAGTAAGAGAGAGAGGACGGATCTTCAAAATGGAAATCCTGAAAAGTACCTCTTCCCCTTCTATGGTACGAATAATACAACCAAATGCTGAGTAAGGATTCCCTTTATTCTACATTTTTTCCACCCGAGTTACTTCAGGAATAATCTGAACAACGCTTAATGGTTGAATCGTTGATGGTATAAGATATCTATCCGGATTGCTACGTATTCTCTACACTTATTACTCATCAAACTGCTACAGGTATTATCGCACTTCAGTACAATTTTAGAGGTGCTCCTGCAAAGCTTATATCTTATTGAGTGTCAGCAAAGTATTCAAGGCGAGCCTTTCAAACTCTCCTGTGAATGATGTAAAACACATTACATTCTGCAAGACTTACGTTAACAATTTCTTGGAGATGATATACACCTATGATATCTTAATCAATCAAAACTAGTGAAATATCCTGGTAATTTTGGAACTCACTCTGACGTTTGACTCTGATATTTGATACACAGTGAGCGAAAATTGCTGTAAACAACCCTGCACAAAATAACATAATTAACCATGGCATAATTATCAAGCCAGAGCACCACACACACACACACACACTCAAAGAGGAATGACGTACGTGGAAGGTATTTGGTGTAAAAAAAATATTTGCCTTGGTTAAATATTGTCTCAAGCTTTGCAACAATTATGAACACTCCGCTGGTCAACTCCACTTTTTGTGCAGGTAGGACACACACCCACACACCCTTCTCCAACACACACACAGGCTTCGTATTACCGTACTTTGTTATCTAGCACTATAATTCCCTCTGAGTGGTTTGCTCTATATTTACTTAAAGTTTCACCTCACCAAAAATACGAATTACCTTGATGCCTCGCCACTCCACCATCTCATTACCACACCGCCAGCATAACACGGGCTCACCCACACGTCACTAAACAACACTTTACCAATCATCATACAAAGGCTTACTTTTACACAGAAGCACACCACGCCTTACAAACATGCATACACCAAGATAACTCACCCACATACATACACCAAGATAACTCACCCACACGTCACTAAATAACACTTTACCAATCATCATACAAAGGTTTAGCACACCACGCCTTACAAACATACTGTACACCAAGATAAAATAACTTACTCCTACATAACAGCATATCACCCCGTACAGGCATACCACAACTTATCAACATGCATACAACACCATTCACCATACTGCACCACAACACAAAACCTTACAACTCACACAACACAACACAACACAGTACTACTTCATCTTAACAAGGTCTGATGTTATGAGGCGGCTTGGTCCAGGCCCAGCACAGGACTCGTACATAATTGATACTTGCCCATCGGCCTCTGTGTAGGTCGAAGTGTGTGTGTGTGTGTGTGTGTGTGTGTGTGTGTGTGTGTGTGTGTGTGTGCTTGGCTTTGGCTGGGATGATGCCACTGTATATTTATGTACCTTTGTTGTAAACAGATGATATGTTCGTGTTTTGATGTTTGTGACAGGTGGATGGTTGTGTTGAATGCTGTTATTCGTGGATATATTTTCCATGTACTGTGTACCTTTGGAGGCTGGTTGCATGTTTTATGTTTACAATAATCTACTGTGTTTATTCTGTGTTTATGCGATGTTGATTCGCGATGCTTTAGTGCGTGTCGATACACAATGTTCTTTGGTAGTGTGTGTAGTGAGGACAAATTAGTGTGTTGTGCTGTATGATAGTAAACATAATCTTATGTACATTTACTTACATACATATTTACATATACTTACATAGCTACTTACATACATATTTACATATACAGCACTGGTAGTTCTACTTACAAATACTTACATAGCTACTTACATACACTGGCATGCATACTTACATACCTATTCACCTACCTACTTACATACCCTGCCTACATATTATGTTTGTCTACTTAACTACTCATACCTCTGCTTAGATAACATATACTGTATTTAACATGCCTCCATGCATATCTTCTCTCTCTCTCTCTCTCTCTCTCTCTCTCTCTCTTCAAACAATAGTACACATTTTCAAAACTCCCTCGCACGTGTGTGAAAATAAGTGTGAAAATGAAATTGAATATAAAACCGAATGTGACCACAAACCATTTGTGACACTGAAACCAAAATGGAAACAGCAAGTGTATGAGAAGGTGCAAGTAAAAATATGTTTAAAATATGTGTAAAAGTGTGTGTGTGTGTGTGTGTGTGTGTGTGTGTGTGTGTGTGTGTGTGTGTGAAAAAGAGAAAACAAAATGTAAAAATGTGTGTTAGTAGGTATTTAAATCGGCATGTAAGTAGTAGATGTAAATGTAGGTCGAAACACTTGTAAGTAAGTATGTAAGTACAGTATATGTAAGTAGGTTTGGAAGTATATGTAAATAATTGAATAACTTCGAATGCAAGAAATGTACAGTCGCTGCCATTAATATTAGTCTTTTATTACTTTTATTATTATTAATAATATTATTATTATTATTAGAGAAAGAAATATGAGTAGTTAGCTCAATAAAAGCATATTAGCACTACTCTTGAAGCCAGCCAGTCCTACACCATCTAAGACAGATTCACCAAGGCCATTTCACAAAGACACCGACCTAAGGACAAACTATCGACTGTACTGACAAGTTCTACAGCGCTGCAATACGTAAGTAAACCTATGGGAGTCCAATGCACCACGAGTGACACGAGCTGGAACACACAGAGGTGGCAGAGATGAGTTAAGAGGATGCAGCACATTACTTCTGATCTTGAACAGCATGCACAATGATGCAACAGAACGACAGTGACTCAGATTACAATCAAGTGTTCTGGACTCGTAACCTTTAGGTCGGGAGATCGCTTCCTCTCAGTCGAGGGCCTGAGAATATTTGCTCTTCCGATTTTAGCCACGGTAACGGGCTTGATGAAGCCTATGTCCAGTGTTGGAACATAATAAAAAATATATATATATAAACAACCCTATCCAGCAACATGAGATAGCAGTCAGCTGCTGAACACCACACTGGAGAACAGTATTCCAACAGAGGCAACACAAAGGAGTTAAAACACCGCAGTAACAATGAGTGATCTCCCAACACACTCCAAGCTCTATACATTATACCCAACTTTTGGGAGACAGACCTCCAGATTAACCGAACATGCTTCTCAAAAGTCAGCTTGTAATCAAATGTAACTCCCAGAATAACCAAATTCTCAGACCCCTCCAATACAGTCCCATCAAGAATCAAGGGTGGCAATAAAGGATACACCGTGTGAAACCTCGAGATGACCATTGCCCTAGTCTTGCCAGCATTCAACCTCATACCCCACAACCTGCACCAATCTCTAATCCTATCCAGGTAACGATCCAATGACTCAGCAACAGAAATCCTGGCACCAGGGGTCGGCACAACAGCAATGAGAGTAGAATCATCTGTATAACCATACAGGTCATTCTCCAAGATGTTAAAGAGTTCAGAGGTATACAGTAGGAACAACAATGGCCCTAACACACTACCTTAGGGCACCCCAGGCATTAATTCTACTCTTTCACTCCGCACATCATCCACAACAAAATACTGGGATCGAGCAGTGAGGAATTGCGACAAGACAGACAGTACTGAACCGCCAACACCAACAGAGCCAAGTCTGTAGAGGATACCCAGATGGTTTACCCTATCAAACGCGGCAGAAAAGTCAAGTTGCACCAGTCTAGCCTCACGACCCAACTCCAAAGCATTCTGCAGTACATGAGAGATACACAGAAGTGCATCACACGTGCCAAGGCCCCTTCGATATGCAAACTGCGAAGGTGGGAATACACCATTATGTTCCATGAAGTTACTTAAACGCACGGCCACCAGCCTCTCAAACACCTTAGACAACACAGGAGTGAAGATAATCGGCCTATAATCGCCAACTGAAGATGAAGGAGGGCCCTTGGGAATTGGGGTAACATTAGCAGACCTCCAACATTCAGGAAAACTACCAAGATGAAGTAGTCTCCTACATACAACACTGAGGCAGGGAGCTAGGACATCAGCTGCTGTTTAAAGAACACAGGAAACTTTCCCAAGGGGTCAATACCACCATAAGAGTCCAACTCATGAAGGAGTCTTTAACTTCCTTTGACCTAAAGGCAAATGAGGAGAGACCAGGACAGGGGTGACATGTGGAGGGTAACTTTACAGACTCCCTAGACTGCTTGCTATCAAAGTGAGCTGCAAGCAATGCAGCCTTACCACCAGGCTCATACACCAGTCTACCACCGTCACCAACCAAGGGGGGGAGAGAAGAGTCAGACCCAAATACATCACTCTTCAAGGTAGACCACCATTTATGTGTGCTCCGAGCATTCAGCAACACATCCCTGGCTCCAATATTGAACCGTTGCTCTGCCTCCGCATAGACACCATTAGCCATTCTTTGGCACTCATTAACATTGGGGTGACTCACGTACACGTTTGACAGCTTCCCCCAGTTCTTTAGCTGAGAAACAATCCAATAAATAGGTTAAGCACCATTTTCTAATTTACTATACAAGCAGCTACTCACTCTTCAGAACAATAACATCGTATGAGAACGTGACTACACCAGCCAGCAATTTGTTTGAGTTTTCCGTATGTGTAATGAAACTTATGTCCACCACTGTACAGTACATCCATAATAACGTCCATACATACCTACAAACATAATTACATGTCTACTTACACATACTTACCAATTATCCATTTTAATACATGCATAGCAGCCTACATACAGCTGTTTAAATAAACTTATATACAGTACTTAAATATCATCTTGCATACGGGTTGCTATTTTTACTTATATTTATATACCAACTTTACAACTTACATGCAGTACTTCCTGAGACACTTACCTCTACCTTTCTCCTTGCTTAAGATCTATTTACTTATAATATACTAAAAAATTTACATACCTACTGTTTTCTTGGATTTCAATTAATTTACTTGTACCGTATATAAACATTCTTACATGCCTATAGTCATAGCTTTTTATACCTACTAATACAACTATTGCATACCTACTTTGGGAATATTACGGCACGTGGTAATTTTTGTGTTTAATTAAGTCAGACATACAGTTATCTATGGCTTTACAACTTCAGGATTCTTTATGCAAAATATATACGGATGTGTAAAGCCACGAGCCATAATAAGTATCAAGGTCTTGTTGATGTTTCGAATTATCTGACATAGCAGTGAACCAATAACAACGCTCATCCTGTTTCATACTTTTACTTACTGGAGTCTGTTTAAAACTCCATCATCAGGCTATTCTAAGCACACCTGGATACTTATTATGACTCGTGACTGCAGAGGAGTGATGGAGATTGTGAGTAGCATAATTTTTCATCTGATAATTTATCTTTAATTGAATAGAGCTAATATAGATAACGGAGACTGTACTACAACATAAACTATATCACTATGGCTTTTGCGTTTTGTGAAGGGTTTAATGGTACTGTAAAGCAGCGGCTATTGACCTTTGCACGAGTCTCTGAAACATTTGATCATGATATTCAAAGGTTAACGGTATTGGTAATTAGAGGTATAGTACACTTTTGGTACATTGGAGTGCCTTGATTCCTTCAAAGAATGCCAGGACACAGGACCAGATGTCTACAAACAATGGTGGTCTGTTACTCGGAATAGTTTGGTGGAATCAGTTATTCCAGTTTCTCAGTACTATTATACTACTTCCTTAACCGGCAAAGAACATCATGCTGAACAATATAAAGGAGTTTGAGCACGTACACATTGCAGTCATTATGTTTACCACCAGGCGGCAATACTCACTCTTATCTTTATAAATGGTAATCAACTGAGGATTGTGGTCTCATTTACTGTAACAAAGGATTTGAAAGAGGTCATGATGTTTGTCTCTCTCTCTCTCTCTCTCTCTCTCTCTCTCTCTCTCTCTCTCTCTCTCTCTCTCTCCAGTTTAATTATACTTTAGCCACTCATTACATTTTTCTTTAAACACTTCCTCACACATCGTCCCACATATTTAATTCTCTACAAGTATCATGCTTCCATGGTCTCATTTTAGGTGTTCATGCTACAAGGTTCACACATTGCCAGGAAACCCTCCAGTCCAGGTAAGGACCAGTCAATGTGTCAAGTGCTGAAACTCCCAAACTATTGAGCTTTGGCGATATGGTCATTAAGGATTATATATTCATACATATCTTAGGAACTATTTACCACAGGTAATTACCGGATACACACTCACACACACACGCATATATATATATATATATATATATATATATATATATATATATATATATATATATATATATATATATATATATATATGAGATGGATATATAGATAGAGAGAGTCAGTATTTGAAACCATCTGTAATACTGTAATAAATGTATGAACGTGTAATGATCACACTTATTTACTGTATGTTATCAGGTTGTGTATGTTGGTATGATTCCTGCCAGAAAAGAAACTATTGCAGTGGGTGTGTGCATTATTAAGACAGTAGAAAGAAATACTGAGGGGACAGTGTGAACGTAACCAACACCTCCTCTCACACCATGGAGTCCCTTGGCAGTGTAGGCTACTGTATTTCTGTTCTTGAGTAGCAAAATTGTCGTTGGGTATTACTGTAGCTTAACTGTATCATTTAGAGCGAAGATGTAGTATAAACCTTGTTATGATATTTACTTGTGAAACTGATGTATAGGATATAGATAATTATTACTGACGATCAGTCTGGGTACAGTAACCGTAATTGAACGAAACTCAGATCTCGATACAAGTCTGAGGGGGAAGGTGGAATGAACCATGAGCAGTTCACTCCACGCAAACCCTTAATGGTGTAAGGTGGTGGCCTCGTGTGGCGCACTTCTCCTCTCTACCAAATTTTCTCGTGCGTTCTGACTTAATTTAGCGGTCCAGACCGATAAAGTCCTCCAGGCATGCCAACAACCCCTGAACCCAAACCTACTGTACCATCCCCATACCCTCCACCTGCCAACCCCATAGTACCCCACAACCTGCCAACCCCATAGTACCCCTCCACCTGTTAACCCCATAGTACCCCTCAACCTGCCAACCCCATAGTACCCCTCAACCTGCCAACCCCATAGTACCCCTCCACCTGTCAACCCCATAGTACCCCTCAACCTGCCAACCCCATAGTACCCTTCAACCTGTCAACCCCATAGTACCCCACAACCTGTCAACCCCATAGTACATCTCAACCTGCCAACCCCATAGTACCCTTCAACCTGTCAACCCCATAGTACCCCACAACCTGTCAACCCCATAGTACCCCTCAACCTGCCAACCCCATAGTACCCTTCAATCTGTCAACCCCATAGTACCCTTCAACCTGCCAACCCCATAGTACCCTTCAACCTGTCAACCCCATAGTACCCCTCAACATGCCAACCCCATAGTACCCCTCAACCTGTCAACCCAGTACCACACCCCAACCTGCCAACCCAGTACCACACCCCAACCTGCCAACCCAGTACCACACCCACAACCTGCCAACCCAGTACCACACCCCAACCTGTCAACCCAGTACCACACCCCAACCTGCCAACCCAGTACCACACCCACAACCTGCCAACCCAGTACCACACCCCAACCTGCCAACCCAGTACCACACCCACAACATGCCAACTGAGTAGTGAACCATGGGTGGGTCAGACCATAGTTGCTTGGAAGAACAGACAGTGACGGGGGAATTCGGATTTCTACTACCAGAATCTTCCTTAGAAAGGTTTGTTCTGTGTGTTAGTTCGTCAATTTTCTTTTAAATCAGTAACAATTCTCCGAGATGCAATATGAGGGACATCGGAAATTAGTAGATGCCTTACAGTAGTTTATGTTGAAATGCGATAGCCTCTATAGTAAAATAAATAGTTGGTGTCACCACATCAGTGTTAAGCAAAACATAGTAATCATATACCAATTTATTTTTATGATTGTAATTTAAAGATCAATACATACTATTAATAAGAGAGAAAAAATATATAACATCCTGTGTAGTGTGTATAAAGGTCAATTGTAAATTATGCTTCCCGGGACAATTGTTAATAGATTGTGCTACTTGTACAGTATTTCAGGTATAATTGTGAATGCCATTAAGGTCAAACTTCTATATACATTTAATTGAGTAATAATAAATACAAAGTTTCCACAGAGTTCAATGTGACATGTGAAATTTTGTACTTCACGTTATGATGCTTCAGGTTATCACTCCCATCCTATTTTATTATTATTAAAAAATATAGTATTAAAAGATTATTAATATCACGACATCCCGTTCAGAACCAGAACCTGCTATACTAACACAGCTCTGGTGACAGGAACAAATTTAATTTCTTTCATTTCTCGTTATTTTCATTTATCTTTTTGTTAATTAACGTCTCTTTATTTTTCTTTCAGTCTGAACCATACCCTTTGTCTCACGTTCTGTTCGTCAGTCAAGATCACCCAACTCTAGTTGAATAATAAATCAATATGGTCGGTCCCATCTTTAAGAATATATTTCCCTCTCTTTCCTTCGTCTATACAACCGTCAATATTTTCTATATAGATACCGTAAAGCCTCTTGAATCCGCTGAGCAAATATTCAACTTCCTTTTCCTCTGAAACCTTAGACCATTTTAACATCTTATGCTGTATGATAAGTGACGTTTCTTTCATTTTCTATATTTTTTCGTATAGTAACTTGTTTCAATCTACCCATCAATAAACTTTCCCAAACACCCTTGAGAGACGAATCGCCTCAGCAGCGGATGATGGATAAAGAAACTAACGTGTAGCCGTGTAAAAAAAAGAAAAAGAAAAAAAAAGTCTTTACGAACGTGATAAATGAGATAACCAAGAAAGTTTTGTGTTCGTTGGGGTAAAGGTCACTTGATCAGTTAGTGTGTGTCGAGTACTGGAGAGGCAACTCTTACATAACACACATCAAAGGGAATGAAGTATGTTCGTGTGAGAAGAACGGATAAGGAAGCCTGGACGTGTTAAGTGGTTGGCATGGGAGAGTCTTGTGCATCATAAGTGTAGAGAGGTTACTTGGTCAGCATCTGTTAAGCGTTGAAGGAGGAAGAAGACCCGATGAAGGAGTGGGTTGCTACTTGTACTAGTATGTGTATAAATTAACACCTGCTGTTTCTATTGCTGCTGTTTTAATCTCTTTTCCTTAATAGTTCTCTTTTCATGTTTTGATTGGGCTTGTGAGGGTGATGTTCAATGTGTTGGTGAGTTTTCTGTCTACTGAGAATAATGTTGATTGGGTTAATGAACTTTATAAGATGATGGACCATTGGGGTTGAATAATAATAGTGTAGCGTAAGAACCAGAGTCATGTCATGCTGGATAACTATAAATATGGGACAATAGGTCAAAGTTTTAAGGGGTTAACATAAACACTTTTTTTATATTGGAGCACCTTGATTCCTTCAAAATATGCCAGGAAACAGGACCAGATGAACAAAATCAACGGTCGCCTGTTGCCTGGAACAGTTTGGAGGAATAATTTGTTCCGGAATTATCAACGCTGTACTCCTCCCATAAGTAAATGCAGTAATCGTAGTATTGGGCTCCTATATATGCTTGTTACTCATATATATAATATGAAATAACAATTTGTCATTGTTTTCTTTCATGATATTTCTGCAATTCTTTACATATATTTACTCATATTAATATCCCACCATGTATCAAATAACTTCATGGCCTTTACCGGCAACGTTCCCCAGAGTGTTGGGGCTTGTACAAAAGGTAAATAAAGAACTTTAAAAAAAAAATACTACGACTAACATTTCCAGTATACTGACCTGCATCCCTAGTATCTAGCTATCCCTAGTACCCAAGTCCTTTACCTGGTTCACTGGGGGTCAATTGTTCTGTCCTGATCCGAGACACACCGTTATTCGAACCACGGTTAGTAGAGATTCATACTGTGTCTCGGATCAGGATAGGACAATTGACCTCATAAGTACTATGGTATACAAAATTTCGTTTTCTTATCCAGCCACATTATGACTGAATTATCTGCGGCTCGAACGATAAAACACATTTTTCCCTTTACTCTCTGTTGTTTAGTAGCATGAGCCACAGACGATTCACTTATATTGAGGTTGGCTACAGGAATGAAATTATGTACACGATACTCTAATGTAAAGACCACATCAAGCAATACACCTTGTGCAGCTTGTAGCACATCATTTCTGGTAAAAGTGTACAGTACATGACATCAGCGATGGTGTTTGAGGAAGGAAGTTGATTTGTTCTACACGCTTTAATTGCATAAACTGTAGACAACACGATGCATGGGTTGAGGTAGTGTTTCCAGCAGTCGAGCCTTCCTCTTTGGCTTTTTTTTTCGGGAGGGGAATCTTACCGCCTATCGGCCTTCTTTCTGAGCACTAGAAAACTCACGTCAGATACAACGTCTCTATTTTACCCGCTACACTTATAGAGCGATACAATACATGCTTTTTGGTAATCCTCTCTAACCTTACACTCCTTCATGAACACCTTGAACACTTGAATACACTGCAGCCATACCCTTTCCCCCTTTCTTAAGAAATTCCGGTGCTATGTCATCCACACCAGCTGATAGACCTCATATCATTTTCTCTCATGCTCTTTTCACTTCGACCACAGATATCTCCCCCTCTTCCATCTTCGCCTCAGTTTCCTACCCCAGCACCAGACATCCACTGTCCAATTTTCGTCCTCAGACAGCAGTTGTTAAAATTATTCCTTCCACCTATTCATTTTCACTTTACTGCTTTCCCATCATAACTCCTAAATTCTCTGTTGTTTCCACTCTTTTTACATTTCCTTCCAGAACATGTTTATAATTTACCTTACAGTTTTCTGATATGTGTTCCTTCATCTTTCATCTGATGTCCTCTCCTTTTTAGTCCCGTTATCTTTTATTTAACCTGTCTGTTCTTCCTTCAATATATTTTGCTCCTCGTTCCTAACTTGAAGGCACAGCTCAGACAGCCTCATCTTTTTCAACACTAACACTATCACTTCATCATTCCTCCACTCTGCACCCTTCCCTTTCCTCCTTCCAGCTATCTCACAACACACACCTCCTTGACAGTCTCCTTTACTCCCCTCTTAAATTCTCTCCGTTCTTCCTCTACACCTCCTTTGTCTTCCTTTTGTCCCACTCACTCTCAATCTTTTCCCGGTAGTCTCACTTATATTTATCACTTCCTTTCCTTCCTCTCTTTTCTTTCACCTCTTCCTTCTCTCCCCTCAGTTGGCCTTTGCCTCAACGATATGGTAGTAAAACATACCAGCTCCTACAATTATCTGTATATTCCCAATCTCTCCTTCAATATCCTGGTATTAACACGTAACCAAGCAGTGTTCTTGTCTCATCTACTGCACCTGTCCATGTAGGCTATATACTTATGGATCAGCCTATTGTTACTTTTAAATCATGTTACCCAAAAACACTACTCGTTCTCCACACACATTAGGCATTATTTCTCCACTCTATTAATTCTTATACACCAAAATGGCCTAGTACCTCTTCCTCTACTCTGTCACTCTCTTTGATATTTATGTCTCCTTTATAATGATTGGGAGTCTCTACAGAGAGGCTACCACATAGTTAAATCCGGGACTGTCAACACCGTTTTCATTGTTTCTCTGAACTTTCCTTCCATGCTCCTATGCATATACAATAATACTCTTACCCAATAATCATATTGTTTTGCTTCTTATTTCGTCACTTCACAAACAGATTTGAAAGAATGCGAAGAGAACTATTTCGATGGGTCGCTAGGCTTGGAGGCTTAGCATGTAAAAACCGATTGACAACGTCAGATCGGCTTTTGTCTGGAATAATCAGAGAAAATAAGAGATTAGTTGTTAAACGATTCATAAATCTCTTGCATGGATGAATGGAATCGATAAGGAGGGCTATAAAACATATGTTGATAGGATATCAGGACGACAGTGCAAGATGTTAAGAAAAAATAAGTGACAAAGACGTCTGGAAATACGTTTTTCAAATCAAATTTAAAGAAGTATACAAACATTTTCAATGGCTTCACCCACCTAAATATTCACGAGTACTTCACAGTTATTGCTTAACCAATATTAATATCACTAGAAATAACTGATATAGGTTTGCAGGAAATCTATTTCAGTCTCATGAAGCAAAATTCTTGTTTTTCAGTAGTATTGTAAATACTGGGAATGTTCTCCCTTCAGACAGATTATGTAATGTTTCACACATATGGAACTTTTATGAGGCATCTAGATAAGTAATAATAACATTGCTTTAGTTGTAAAGGAATGATTGATCTGGAACTACCAATAAAGTACAGTACAGTCTTCTGGGCATCAATAAATTCAATAATAATAATAATATTACATTCAGTATAATTAAACTCTTTTGTGATATCGTGTTGAAGTATTTGTATTTTTATACAACAATCATATTAACTTCATTCTTGTTATGTCCTGAATAATGTAAGTGATCGTATTGTTTATACTTTATTTTGTATGAAGGATAGACTTACTATGCGTTAGAATGGGCGTGAGTGAGGCATCGTTTTTGGCAAATATCCTTCAAACAAACAGTTGGATCAGTATTGGTATTTTGGCCAAGCTTGTTTCACACTCTGCCTTTAATTCTTGCCACTATAGTGCACTGCCGAACGTGGTTAATGACGGCGCTCACTCTTGACTCTGATAACTTTAGGCCATTGGTCCTTTACTGTTCGCTTTCTCCTTCTCAGTTGAGTTTGTTCACAACTTCCTCCATTTTGCTGATTAGTCTTTATCGATTATTTCATTCTTAACAAAATGATAAGGTTTTCAGACTTACTTCACTCTTTGTTATTGTCTTATATATAATTACTTTTAATTCATTTGTCCCATCCATCATTCTACTTTTCATGTGCCTTATACAGGGTGATTCAAAAGAAACATTACTCAGACTACATATTAAATTTAATACTTATATATTATACGCTGTATATATGCATTTAGGACATAAAATACAGAACTTATTTACAGTGTTTAAGAAGCAATAGCAGATCATATTCACAGCATAATTATGTTCAAAGTATGATCCATTTTCATGAATGTAGGATCGTACCCTTTTTACCATGTTAGCAGAGACTTTGTGTAGGGTTGCTATAGTAATGTTTGCACGTGCAGTTTCAAAGTTAGCTTTCAGTTCGTCTAATGTGAGTGGGTTAGTTTGGTAGACCATGCCTTTCAGGTGACACCGTAGAAAGTAATAGGGAGATGTAAGGTCTGGCGATCTTAAAGGCCACATGTTTATGAGAATGAGTCGTGTGACGGGGAATTCAGATTTTTATTATTATTATTATTTTAATTAGTGATATAAAAATAACTTACTGTTAATTCTTACTTACCCGGACTTATTCGTGGACTTTCGTGGTGTTGGCGTCAATGATCGTCAGCAGAGGTTAATTATCCCCTTTTACCCCAATTCCGTCAACATAAATTAATTTTACGTTGGTTCTTTCGATATATATGCACTTATAATAGTAACAACAGAATCGTAGGTGCACGAAAACATCCAAATTACAATGACTTTACTATATTTATTAATTTCAGTCATGCACCAACAATTAAATTATTTAGACAATTAATAAATTATTACCACACGCATACACTTCCACACGAATAACAATAGCTAACTAGCTAATATCGTAATAATCGATAATCACGACACTCGTTTTCTTTTACGGTCTCGTAATGTTCTCGTGTGTTCTCGCACTGTTTCCCTCGAATAATTTTCTACCGATTGTTCTCCAGTCGATTTTTCTTATGATAACCTATCTTACGTTACTCACTGTGAATAATTAATCAAGTCTAACACTGTGTTTAATTATTTGTTGGGTGCTATTTCAAGACCTTCCTACTCAAATTACTTTAATAATATTTAAATTTCAATCTAACACTGTCGAGTTCGGAATATCTGAAACCAAGATCGCTACATAGACTCAGTTAAAGAATGTTCTTACACCTGTTGCAATTTTCAGTGTCAATACCCAACGTATCACTCGTTACTTACAATAGGTATGAGAAACTCTAGGCAAGTCCTTCTACCCGGGTTCACGACTGAAGACTGGCTCCCTTCTTATCTTATTACCAATCAGTTGTCTGTTGCAATCGATCAATAATCTATATATAACCATAAAGCTTTGGAATACTGAGTATTCAACCTTAGTAATCTCTTCGTCACGAGAGACAAAGGGCGAGGTAAGAGAGCAAGGCGAGCAATACGTGTGTATACACTACAGGTGTAAGCCGAACTAAATCAAACTGGCTGGGGCTGAGTGGTAGGCGCGTATCTCTCTCAGTAACAGTGTATGTCTGCGATCGATATCCTGGCGCCATACAACTTGTTCGAAAGACTACACTGACTAACTTACATCCTACACATCATATACACATTAGTTATACATGCAATTTTACTAAACGACGTATAAATAATTCCCTATGATTCTCCCACTTCACAATCATATGCAATATAAGGAATTAAGCTGTCTTGGCATGATCAATGCCTTCGGTAATAATAATACGATGCCTCTGATTATATGCTGGTATACATCACCATTCACTGATGCCTCTGATTATATCCTGGTATACATCACCATTCACTGATGCCTCAAAGACAATTGGACCCACCACACGCCGGTGACTTACAGCACACCATACTCCAATTTTTTGAGGATGCAAGGGTTTTTCATGAAACATATATGGATTTTCACTACATCACATCTTACTGTTCTTACTGTTAACATACCCGCTAAGGTGAAACCAGACTTCATCACTAAAGAAAACATTGTCAAGCACGCCAACTCCATGTTCATTAACAAATCGTTGAAACACCTGCAATACTGTAAACTCCTTACCAAGTCTGGTTGTTGCCGTTCTTGAACCACACAAATGCGATATGGCCGCAGGTGTAATTTCTTTGCAGCTCTTTGTGCACTATAGAGTAAGACATTTGTGCCTGAGATGTAAGTTTTGTGAGACTTTTTCTCTGAAATATTTGTAACTGCTCCTTCACATCTACAATCTTTTCATCAGTCAACACAGATGGTCGTCCACATCGCTTCCTGTCGTACACACCTCCAGTCTCACCAAAACGGTCAACCAGTCTTGAAATTGTCATCTTATTGATATTGGGGGCATCAGGATATCGTGCTTGAAACGATCTTTTCACTTTCTTATATATATAAGTTCCGACACTGGACATAGGCTTCATCAAGCCCGTTACCGTGGCCCAGGTCAACTGCTGCTCACACACACACACACATACACGTGTTGAAAAATATTATTCAAGAATAAAGACAAGTTGCGCTTTGGAAAACAACATCTTGTTTCAGCTGAGAACAAAGCACTCCTTAGAGTGTACAGGGCACGTCACTAACCAGGTGGCGCTGGTGTATCATCTAGGCTACATATGTCAGTAGTGCCATCTGTTGAAATAAAATATAATTCCAACCTATTTTCCATTATTTCAAAACAATTCTATGATGGGTAACGTTTCTTTTGCATCACCCTGTACATACTGGTCTCTCACTGAGTTATTAATACTTCTATTTCCTTCATTGGTCTTATGTAGTTTTCTATTCTAGTTGCTGCATCGAAGTGCTCTCTTATGGGGGAAATACAGTGCTGGTATATCTGGATCAATTGATGTATCCAAAGTATTCCAATCAACATGCCACCATTATTGTTGTTAATCTGATCCTGGTTCCTGGCATACTATGGAGGAATCAAGGCGTTGTAATGTACCATTTGTATTATATAATTTCCCTTTAATTATCTTGGGCTCCTTGTTTCTTCTGTTTCAATACTAAGTTGCTATTTGATCTTTTTCTATATATTCCTTTTTGTTGTCTCTCATTTCATTCCTCTTCTTCTTTTCTGCTTCCGCGTTGACAATATAGGTTAGTCGAGTCCTGCAGTAATTCCTTCACCATCTCCTCTTTAATTAGCTTTTCCTCTTTGTGTCTCTTTCTTTTTGTTTTCATTCTATTTCGGTTCTTTCGTTCATTTATTGCTTTTCTAATATGCTCTATAGCCCAATGTTGTTGTCCTGCTTGCTGTCACACCTCTGTATCACCTTTCTCTGGCGCTATATGACCTCGCTGTTGCGGCGCCTAATATCAATCAATCAATCAATTCCCAGTGTTGTTGTTTTCTGTATGTGTTCTCTATAACGTTTCTTTTGCACTTTTTCATCATCTTTGCCTCTGCCACTTTCAGATTTCCTTTTTGCACCCTCTCATCCATGTCTCTCGTGAATTTCATTAGAGCTCCATCTTCTGTCTGGTAGTAACTTGTTTCTTCCCTAATCCCTCTCCCAAAACTTCTATTTGTATTTCCATCTGCACGAAGATATAATTATGTACGGTTGGCCACAGGAATTCGTACACAGGCTATTTCGAAAAAGGAGGTACCGTAATGCAATGTAAGGGGAAGGTGTTAACTACCATCCAGCCTGTCACCATGACCTCACCAGGGTAAGTAATATAATAACTAACTATATATAAATCATTTCCTCTATACATTTTCCATATGTAGGTTGGTGGGTGTTGAATTCAAGAGGTGTGGGTGAGTAATACTATAAGGGAATGGTATGGTTGGCCACAGGAATTCGTACACAGGCTATTTCGAAAAAGTGGTCATTATTCAGGAAGTATTGCAATGAATGTTCTACCAAGCGACTCGGTGGTGACAAAACAACTAAACTAATGATAATATTGTGTTGTAGTTACATAGTCTTACATTCTCCATATATTGTAAACCTCGAGAACAACAGCGTGTGTACGAATTCCTTGTGGACAACAGTACAGTCTGCGGCAGAAGTCCCGTCGCCTTACCTGCTTCACCGAGACATGGACTCGAGAAATACGCACGTTTTCTACACTTAATAATCTCGAGTCTATGAACATTGCGTGCCTCGGTGAAGCAAGTGAGGCGACAGGACTTTTGCCGCCGACTGTACCTGGAGGAGGTTGTGGTGCGATTCGTAATTATCTATTTTCCTATCTACGAAACAAGAGTACAGCCACAAGCCATTAATAATAAGTATGCAGGTCTGCTTCGAGTAGCCCGAAGGATTGTAAAATGACCGCCAGCCAGTATGAAACAGGGTAAGTGTTGTGAGTCACATGATTCCAACTTCAACAACAACACCGGGATAGTTATTATTCCTGTTGACTGTACACTCACAATCCAAAATATGTATATCAAGCTTGCTTCGAATAGCCTGTTCAAGTATTAAGCGAACTCAAGTGAATATGAAACAGAATAAGCGTGTAATTGCTTCACTAGTATGTCAAATGATTCGATACTTCAACATGACCTGGATACAAATTTTGGATTGCGAGTGTACAGTCGGCTACAAAAGTCCTATCGCCTCACTTGCTTCACTGAGGCACGCGATGTTCATAGACTCGAGATTATTAAGTGTAGAAAACGTGCGTATTTCTCGAGTCCATGTCTCGGTGAAGCAGGTAAGGCGACGGGACTTCTGCCGCAGACTGTACGTCACATATCTTATCTATACGTAATGATATCAAATCCATCATAATCATTCATCTAGTCTAATATCATCGTTCCTTTCTTGTTTAATTTATGGTATCTTAGAAGATCAAAATATACACATCTGCTTCTCCCAGCCTTATGTATGACGCCTATTCATTCGGGTTATTCATAATTCTCTCACATTTTCTTTTTATGTTTGCATCACTTTCTATGTCCTCTTGACTATTCATACCTGCCTCTCCTCCTTCTTCTCCTCATTTTTTTCATCTTCTTTTTCTTCTTGTACATCTCACTCTTTCCTGTCTTCAGTCTCTTTCCCTCCCTCTCTATTCTTTTTTACCATCCTTACCCTCCATTTCCTTCCTTCCTCGGGCTCCATTGGTTTTCTCATTCCGTACTCCGCCAATTAAACTTTTCTCCTCGGGGCTGGAAGTGTGCGACCCTAGCCTAGCCTAGCCTAGCCTAGCCTAGCTGCATTCCTCAAATATCCACTTCACACACACTCCTTGTTCCTCCTCTTCATGTTCCTGCCGACACCCCAAACTCTTCCTGTCATTTCATCTCTAACAATTTCCTTGATATATTATATATGCTTTCCAAGATCTCTCTCTCTCTCTCTCTCTCTCTCTCTATATATATATATATATATATATATATATATATATATATATATATATATATATATATATATATATATATATATATATATATATAGTTTTGGCTTTTTCGTTTGTCAGTCAATCTAATTTTCTGGGACTCGTGTTTCCCTCGTCCCCTTCTCCATGTCTTCTTCTCCCTGCCTTCTCTCATCCGCGGCTCATTTTCTACCTTGCACTTTTATCTTTAATGTTGTGTCTCTATTTCTCTCCCCACTCCTTCTAATAAGTCTCCTCCATCTCATCCATCCCTCTTCTGCAGACCTATCATAATTGTCTTTCTCTTCCTTCCTTCCTTCCTTCGCTTCATTTCGTCTTGCCTTTAGGTAACATACTCATTTTTAAACTTCCTTTTCTGGGTATAATTAATCATTTCAAGGTTCTCTTACAATTTTCAGTATTTAATCTCTCTCTCTCTCTCTCTCTCTCTCTCTCTCTCTCTCTCTCTCTCTCTCTCTCTCTCTCTCTCCAACTGTTCGTCCTTTCTTTTATTTCCTTGGGCCCTGCTGTCCCTCCTCTCTATCTCCTTATCTCTCGTGCTGCAGGATTTTCAGCCCTAACGGGATCTTCTTACTTCCTTCTCAGACTTCTCTTATATTGTTATGCCTGACTTAACGATTTCTCTATAAAACCCAGGTAGGTGTCCGGGAGAATTGGAGATCCCATTCCACCTTTCTGTCAACATTTACTGACCTTTTTGTGTCTCATCTACACTGAGAGTATTCCAATGTACACTTGAAGACCACACTCTCTTCATATGTACACTATGTGAACAAACCTTTGTCACACCACGAATTATATCAGAATTATTTGTAAATTTAGATAATGTTATGTAACATCAAATCGATTCAGATATTTCGGACCTAATATTTAAGATGTACAGAGAAGCCCTAGACCACAACTTGACTCAGTATTCAATAATTTTCTGCAACTTTTGTGTCCTTTCTATTCACTATTGAACAATGCCCTTCCTCTGCTAAAGCTCACCTTCTCTTTCTTACCGAAGCTCAGGTATCAGCAGCATCTGATAGCAATCCTTTCTCCGTCTCCTCCTACCTTCCCAATCCTCAATTTCTCGGCAAAGGCAAATCTTGCATATATATACGCAACGACCCTACCTGCTCTCGTGTTCCCAAACTAGATTGTACTGATATCCAGACCCTCTTCCTTCACCTTACCAGTTACTCTCAAATTAAATATATATGTGTTGTTCATCTTTCCTGACTTAATTCGAAATTGTAACACATTCCTTCCACTCTAGTTTCTCAAAAAACTCAATTTCCAAATGAAATAATAATAATAATAATAATAATAATAATAATAATAATAATTATAATAAGAATAATTTCCATTCACTGGTACACTGGTAGAACTAGACTTATCATATCTCTCCTCAATAATCTAGAACAGTTCTTGGAATACGGTACCGTACTTGTATTGCAGACGGCCTTGGAGAATAGCCAAATATTCTTTACTAATTTCTAACAACTCATCTTTCTGCTTCTGTTGTTGAGGCTATTTCTCCGTTGGAGCTTCGCCAACCACAAATATTGTATTTCCGTGTCCTGTTCTATTGATCCTGTCAGACCTTTAGACTCGGCCAGCAAAATGCGTTTATTGCACGACAACGCTACCAACTAGAAGGATCATAGCAGTACTTTCAATATTTTCCTTAGAATGATTTCTGCGTCCATGGTTGGAGTCCCATTGAATGTGTTGCTCAAACTAATAAGTTATCCTTTCAGACCATATTCTTACCCTCTGTCTAATACAAACAACTCTTATATTGTTCACCCTGGCTCTCCTGCTGTTCACATCAAGAACGTGACTTTAGACGGCACCGTCACCTTCATGTAATGAATCTCATGTCCAGCATATTTCTGCCCAGAATTTACCAAATATGTTCTTCGACAAGACAAAAATAATTTATTCATTTCAAGTGCAATGATCTGTCCTCTTCTTCCTTTTCCCGTTCCTTATGGCATCTCTATTAAAAACTCAACAGCAGATTTACTTCTCTCACTTTCCCTTTTCTAATTGTTTTTAATGGCAGTCTTGTCATTTTTTCACTGAACAGAGATGTGCTCCTCTTGCTAATCATTGTCTCAAACTCCTCTCTGGAGCATTCTGGCATTACTTCCCATCTCCTCCCCCGTTTGACTTATGATGAATGTTATTAGAATCTCTGCTCTTTCTACAACAGTCTTGACACTTGGAAAGGCGTGTAGTTCTGGTGGGATTTCTGCTGTTGTCAAAATTATATAACTGTACTGCTGAGCTAACTACATGCCTAGGCAAATCTTTCTGCTTTTGTTTGTCTTTACTACATTCCCTTCCTTTTTATCCATATATATATATATATATCTAGAAAGATGGGGACTAAAGGCTTTGAGCCGCTGGTCGTCCTCATCTGTGTAGTATAAAGTGAGAGTGGTCCAAAGTCATGTCCAATTTCGTTCAAGATGCCTTGACACATTGCGTTTGTAGAAGCATAAATCGTTGTAAGGTAGAAAGATGGATGAAGGTAGAGTGTTCCAGAGTTGACCAGTTGTGTATATGAAAGACTGAGAGTACTGGTTAACTCTTGCATTAGCGAGTTGGACAGAAAAGGGGTGAGAATAAGAGGCTTAGTGAGTGTTGCTTGCTCTCCTGAGAGAAGGAAGCATACATTGAGAGAGTTCAGAAGAGCAATGTCCAGTGTAATAGCGATAGAAGAGAGAAAGTGATGCAACATTGCGGCGAAGTGAGAGAGGTTGTAGTGAATCGGTAAGAGGAGGAGAGTTGATGAGATGAAAGGCCTTTGATTCCAAATTGTCCATGAGTGTTGTGAAGGTTGAGCCACCCCACACATGAGAGCCATACTCCATACAGGGGTGGATGAGACCCCTGTACAGAGACAGATACTGTGTGGGAGTGAAGTGTTCACGGAATCTGTGCAGCACAAAGAACTTCTTTGAGGCGGTTTTAGCAAGAGAGGTAATAAGATCTCTCCAAGAGAGATTGTGAGAAGAAGAGACTCCAAGAATATTATGAGAAGGAGAAAGATCTCAAGTTATGTGTCGTTGAAGGAGAGGGGAGAGTCATCAGGAAGATTAGTACGAGTTGAAAGATGAAGGAACTGTGTTTTAGAGGCATTAAAAACCACAAAGTTCTCTCTGCCCCAGTTGGAGATGAGGGAAAGATCAGAAGTCAGAGTGTCATTGCATCATCACATGATGTGGAGAGGAGCTGCTGGGATGAGCGGTTGTCAAACTGGGTGGAGTAGTGTAGGGTGGAATCATCGGCATAGGAGTGGAAAGGGGAAGAGCTACAGGTAAGAAGGTCATTGATGACAAGGAAAAAGAGGGTGGGTTATAAGACAGGACCCTGAGGAACACCACTATTGATAGACTTAAAGGAAGAACAGTGACCGTCTACAACAGCAGCTATAGAACGACCAGAAAGGAAATCAGAGATAAAGGTGAAGAGGGAGGGATAGAAACCGAATGAGGGCAGTTTGGAAATTAAAGTGTTGTACTAGACTCTATCAATAGGTTTGATTATGTCGAGGGCAACAGTAAAAGTTTCACCAAAGTTCCGAATAGAGGATGACCTTGAGTCAGCAAGGAGGGATAGAAGATCGCCAGTAGAGCGTCCCTGACGGAAACCATACTGACAATCTGAAAGAAGGTCGTGACAAGTAAGGTGCTTATGAATTTTGGAGTTAATAATAGATTCAAAGACTTTAGATAGACATGAGGTCAAAGCAATGGGGCGATAGTTGGAGGGTTGGGAGCGGTCACCTTTCTTCGAAACAGGTTGGATCAGAGCAAACTTCCAGCAAGAAGGAAAATTGTTAGATGATAGACAAAGACGGAACAGTTTGCCTAGGCAGGGTGTCAGCACGGAAGCACAGTTCATGAGAACAATAGGAGTCCCATCTGGATCGTACGCCTTCCGAGTGTTAAGGCCAGAGAGGGCAGAAAATGCTTCCTTTGAAGAGATTCTGATGACAGGCATAAGTAAGTCAGAGGGGGACGGAGTTGGAGGAATAGAGCCGGAATCGTCCAGTGTGGAGTTAAAGGCAAAGGTTTGTTAGAAGAGTTCAGCTTTGTCAGGTGAAGAGATGGCAACATTTCCATCAGGAAGGATGAGAGGAGGGAAAGAGGAAGAAGTAAAGTTACTGGAGAGATTTTTGGCTAGATGCCATAAAGAACGAGAGGTGGAAGAGTTGGACAGGTCATTGCACTTGGAACGGATGAAGAATTTTTTTGGTTAGTCGGAGAACAGATTTGGCACGATTCCGGCCAGAAATATACAGAGCACGAGTTTCATCAGTTTGAAGGTGTCGGTACCGTGTGAAAGCTTCCTCCTTGTTGTGGACAGCAGTAGATGAAACCAAGAGTTTCGTGAATTAGTAAGAGGGAGAGAATATGGAATGTATACCTCCATGCCCGAGAGGATCACCTCTGAGATGCGTGCAGCACACGCAGAGGGACCCCAGCCATGAAAGCAAAAATAATTCCATGGGAAATCTTGAAAGTACTGCCTCAGATCATCTTAGTTGGCAACACTGTAGTGCCACAGACGCCGCTTCCTGGGAGGGTCCAAAGGTCTTACTGGAGCGATAGGACAGGATACTGAAATACGATTGTGATCGGAGGAGCCCAATGGAGAGAAAAGTTCAACAGTATAAGCAGAAGGATGAAAGGTTAGGAATAAGTCAAGGATATGGGGCTGATCTCCAAGGCGGTCTGGAATACGGGTAGGGTACTGAATTAACTGCTCTAGGTCATTGAGGATAGAAAAGATGATAGTTTGTTCACCAGGTGGATCAGTGAAGGGAGATGAAAGCCAAAGGCCGCGGTGAACGTTGAAATCTACTGTTGTATAATAATATATACTCTGACGGGTAACCGCTCCCAAGTCTTCACCCCGGAGTGGGAATATTGTTTAGGTGATGTGGACAATACTTTAGGAGTTTGGGCGCTTCATCGACTCCAGCCACTCCGTTTCAATTCTTCAACTAATCCTATTTTTTTTTTTTCTGCTTGCTGTTCCACCTCTCTTTCATCTTTTCCCTCGTCTTCTACACCTACTATACGTTTCAGCGCCGGACAGACGGTGTTTTTCGTAAATATCTCTTAAACGAATCGTTGTATCAATATAATATTTCAGCACACTGTCTTTAACACCCGGGCGTAATTTATGGCTGACATACCATATTACTATATGTGTTATGTTAGAAGTTTACTGAGTGATATTAAGCCTAATCCAGTCATCATATCTAAGGCGTTATAGAGAATCGGACGAGTGTGGGGTACTCGTGTAACCCCTCCACCAACACCCCGAAATCCCCCCACACCATTCCTTCCTTCCCTACCCCAATATCTTATTATCCCCCTCCCCGTTTCACTCTTCACCCCCCTATTTACACCATCCCTCTTCCATTTTTTATTTTTTTTATGATAGTATGTATATACGTATCGTTCATTAGTAATATTGTTTAATACAGTTACCGTTGTGTGTGGACATGAAACCCAGAGTGGGTCAAATGACCATTAAAGCAATAGCTAATCCCGTTGTTAATGGCCGTATAGCCGGATAATAACCCACGTGTCTAAGGCCACCAGAAAAAATATTAATTTTGGTTTTGGGCAACTAAATATAATCGTTCATGGTTGCTTCATGTGTTCTTTACCTTTTTAAATAACCAATTTATGCCTTAATTGAATATTCACAGTCTCCCGTATCCCCTCCCCCTCTCTCTGAGGTATGAGGTACCCCCCAGTCCGAGGCTATGACTCAAGTAGTGACAGGGTAGAAATCATTGACTGCCGAGGCGCACCTATTAGCAACAATGTTGTCCATTTGCCCCCGTGGATGCAGGGCAGCGTTTGTTCTTCGTCTTGCCACATTGTACAAACGTGAAAGCCAGTGATGATGAAGACGATGACGTTTTCCTTGACAGTGATTGTGAATAAATTTTGTTTTATCATGTTTGCATCATTAAATCCTACACTATTATATATATATATATATATATATATATATATATATATATATATATATATATATATATATATATATATATATATATATATATATATATATATATATATATATATATATAATTTGGTGATAATATAAATATAAAAGGGACAAGTCAACAAAATAACATTATTAACTGGACCAAGTTGACATTTTATAATGAATAGGTACACAGTATCTAATAACTTTTCCTAGAAGGTCCAGACCACAGGTAATGCCAGTACATCGTGTTCACTTGCATGGTTGACCATAAGGACTGCAAACATGGACCTTCTACATACTACATGTATGTAAACATGCTGTCGTACAGTAATTATCAAAGTGAAATACGTCTTGCCTCTATAGAATTGTACTGCACCATACTCTTAGTTAATAATCATATCTATACATATACATCTACATAACATTTTAATATATAATACAGTGATGGAAGAAATAGGGAGGGCCACGAGTGATGAGGGAGGCGAGGAGCTAGGGGGAGAAGAGGAGGAGGGAGGGGTGAGAAGGGGGGGATGTAGTTGTGGTTAGGAATGGTTTGGGAGGGTGTTGGGGGGGGCCACACTTTCCTTCGAATGCGTCAATATGACTGGCTGGCTTTGTGCTATTTTTCACGAGTAAACTCCTCGCATAACACATATAGGAATATGGTATGTCAGCCATAAATTACGCCCGGGTGTTAAAGATAGTGTGTTGAAATATTATATTGATACAACGATTCGTTTAGGAGATATTTGCGAAAAACACCGTCTGTCCGGCGCTGAAACGGATAGTAGGACGATGATCTTTGCTCCTTCAAGCGGAAAGTGTCACAGAACCTCAAATGAAGTTCCTTGTGTCACTAACTGGTGAGTTGCGAGTGATCACCAACAAGGTCAATATGAATGTGGGTCCAGTCTGAGTGTCTATGAGGAAGTCTCATAGATTCTAATCTTTCCCCCGTGATGGTTACTGCTACACTATACTTAATATTTTCATAATATGCTACACTATACTTAATATTTTCATAATATTATTCTTCATTAGTTATATTAATACCTTTAATATGTTTTAGTTTGATAAATACAGTAAAACGGTTACCGTACTAGAAACCATAAAAGCAGACACATTGGTTTGACAATATTCATATAAATAAAAGTATCTAGCTGCACCTTTAAATTCAAACACATAACATAGAGTTTTCTAAAGAATATTGTTTTCATCAGGAAAACGTTTTAGAAAATCTGCAAAGTTTTTCCTGTGAAAAATATATATTGGTTGAAGGTGAAATGATGCAGTGACGAGGTGAGTTGACCAACTTCCAGGTTGAAAATTATATAATCTGGAGAAGAGTGGAAACTTTCCCTCGATTAGTGATGCCGGGAATAGTACATAATTATAATTTCACTTTTTATTTCACAAGTGAAAATAGTAATCGGGCAACTAGCTTTTATTTTCACCTTCCTCAGTGCAATAAAATTAATCACGTACAACCATGAACCACAGTTACCAAAACATTGACCACATAATTATTATGGTACTGTTCCACAAGCTTGTCAACTGAGCATCACAGGATTCCTACAATCGAAAATGCTTAATTCTCTTAAGTGAATGTAGCAGACGATTTTTTAAAGCATTGAACTCAAGTCGGGACAGAATACTTAAGTCCTACACTTAGTATCCTTACGTGCACTTAGCGGAAGACAAAAGTTAAGACACCTCCATGAAGACACTCATGTATAACTCAGTGTTTACTTGTGGCAAAGATGGAGGAACACCAACAAAGGAAAGCAAAGAAGCCAAGCAAGGGTTTATCATAAGAAAAAGACATTTTAAACACGTATTGATATTCACAACTAGTGAAAGGAATAGTGTATTGTCAGAACTATTTCAAGTCTTAATAGTTATCCATGGCTGGTATATATACGGTAAAATTTACTCTGCCCACAGCAACATTGGGTTACAGCTGTTCATACACAAAGTAGCAAGATTTATAGGCAAGCATTCCCTGCGTGATGCTCCTAATTAATTTTCCTTTGCATAGACTGACAAGTGACAACTTGAAAAGTTTGTCCAAATTTCCAAAACTATTGAACCTGTGAGAACCGTGAGGCCACAGTTGACAATACTTAAAATATTAACATTGTTTTGTCAATATATATTAATCATAGAATCAAGGATTTAACATATGTATATTTTCTAATTTAGTAGACCAATGTCATGAAAATATCCGTTGCAGTTCATTAGTACATAATAAATATAATTTCTGTATGTTTATTACTTATGTTCTCTTTGCCAAAATAAACATAATTTTAGTAAGTCATGTTTTGCTATGAGTTATTTGTCATACAGGTACAGCGCTTATACTTGTTGGCTGTCTAATTATTTTATCTAAGTGTTTGATTTAATTAAGCAAAGTTAAGTAAAATACTCAGCAAATATTAAGTTTTATTTTATTGCACGGGCTCAGAAATGTGTATCTCTGTGACGTTAGTTGTTGTATTTATGTGGTGAAAGTTATTTGTTCGATAATTATACTTATATTGTCCTTCAAAAAACACTCGGTGGGGAGACAGTGCCTATGATGTCGATGGCACGTATACAGACAGTCCATAGGGTTCCTATCTGACACAGGTCAATTCTTCACCAGTGGGTTACAACTCATCCTTATCCTCTGAATCATAATTATCATACCACCACTCGTGACATCCATAAGTTACTAAATGTATAATTTAACACAAGAATAATTTATTAACTCTTTGATATTTTGCTTGGATAAACGCAAAACAATTGTATATGATACAAGAAATCCCCGACGTCTAAGTAGGATACACAATGTACACAACTGGGCAACTTTCTTCATAGTTAGTGCAGGTACAGTTAGCACTTCACAATGGGAAGTGCATTAACGTTTCAAAAAGCGCATATGCAGTCACGTTCAACTCGTACAATGCACAAAGACAATACGTACAAGGTATACACCATGGACACGTACTGCATGAACACACACACACACACATTTGGTATTCACACCATTCCGACCCGGAAACCATTTTTCTTGCTCACACCACTACCAAAGCTTTATCTCCTCCATGACTCTCCCTCTCTGGGTAAACATATCTCTACCTCCCAACGGAATTGCTCCCACGAGTGCCAGAATACAACTCCTGGCATTCCAGAGTCGTGCCTAAGGATGAACAATGTAGTGTACAGAGTTAATGGAGTGTCAGTGAGTGGATTTTATCGCTTTCTGCTTGCTCCCTACACAGGCTCTGATGAAAGGAAAAGGGGCCAGTGGGTGAAACAAGGGATGAGAATTAATGAGGTTGGAGTGTGGAAGAAAGGAATAGGAGGAGTTGCAATAAAACAGGTAACAGTAATGAGTGCTTAAATTGGAAAGTGTACGCGATTATGATCAAGTGGTTGACGCGAATTTTTTTTAGAAACGACAAAGACGAGAATCTGAAACGTAGGAGATGGAGAGAGTCATGTAGTTTCGCAAAAGTGTTAATTAAGGATTATATTTGAGGCTTTGATAGGGACATGTTATGAGATGTTGCCAATTGATGTTTAATTAAAGTAAGATATGAAGAAATATTTTATGATGTTGTACACCATCGAAAGATTGTGAGGCAGTGTGAAATGAGACGACGTTAAGGGGAGGAGAAACTGTTTTTTGGAGAATTGGAGACCTACTAATCTTCCAAACAAGCCAGGAAACCAGTCATCTCAGACTTACTAATAGAGGATCTGTTTCGTGGCAGAATTTGAAGAAAGTAGTTGCTCTTCAATATACCAAAAGACCTTCTCCCCTGAATTAAGAGAAAACATGAATTTTAAGTGTCACATTCGATAAATAGTTGGAAATTGGTTAAAGATTTGTATGTTTAATAATCTTTGTAGAGTATGAGACGTGGAGTTTGTGATGTTAGATGCCAGCAATTTGGCTTGGATGAAGAGTTTCCACTATTTGATGTATGAAGGTTTTTGTTTCGGTGACTCATGAGTTAGAGCTGACAGAGAGCCATTACATACCGTTTTATAAAAACATAATGATTTTGAGTAAGTTTCCGCAGCCAAGAGTTAAACCCAAGAGCTTGTAGCACAGAGGTGGTACCAATTAGGAGACTGTGCCACCATTAAGAGAATCAGAATTATAATGGGGTCAGGTTCTCGTGGGGTGCAACGCCTGCATCACATCTAATTATCTAAGTGGTGGCATCGTCTAGTGGGATGTACCCTGGAGTCACAACGGTAAGCCTTAGGTTCAAGAAAGAAAGAAGGGACCGGTGAAGAATAAGAAATGGAGTGATTGGGGCCGAAGGGGCGCCATAACTCTTACTCGATTGATCACTGAGAATTGTGTGTTGTAGTTGGAGAATGATTTCTTTGATTGCATCCACATGTTCATATTATAATGACAGGACACTCAGTCTAACCCTCCCTGTTTTGATATTTCTCGAACATTTTACTGACACTCATAAATGTTATTGAATGCTTCCAACAGAGTGGATGGAGGGACGGACTGGGAATACCAAGAACAAAGTCCACGTCATTTGTCACTTTTTTTCTTAAGTTGATCTGATGGCACAACTAACACGTCAAGGAAGTATCCCCTCTTTTGTCTCCTACTCATAGCATAGAAGCTGCCTGGCCATATTCCAAGATGCTGTTTGTGACTGTAAAGCTGCTCTCTCCAGATAGTAACCCAACACCTTGAAGCTCCACTGTCTCCAAATAATGACTTGAGCTCATATGCTTACCTTGGCAGAACGACTCACGTGAAATCAAAGCACATAAGTGTATCATACTTCATGAAATAATTTGATGATATGATAAGTCTGAAATTACATAATAGTGTGGAAGAATGATCTCGGCATAATCTAATTACTGTGAGCAATCATGGTGGAAGAGAATTTCTTTGTATCTAGTTTCTGCGGTAGATTAATATGATTCCTCATCCTAATTCAATTAATATTTACACAGACGCATGACAGATCATCATTAACATCATCTTTATAATATTGTTCGTCATCTAGTCATATATTGCAGCAGTGTCGTCTGATTTATATTTGTATTATCTCGTCAACCCAGTAGGACCTTATGGGTACAGACTACAGAGTAAAGAAGGGAAAACAGAATCACACAGACGGGTTTACAAATTAAGGGAATGATTTGAATATGAAGAAGAGCCTATACTTAAAAGTGGGAGTGTACTATGATGGGTGAGGATATATGTGATGAGTATGAGTGTAAGGATGTAGGATGAACCAGTGAGTGTAGGAGGGAGGCAGTGAGGACGGACGGCGATCATAAGGTGTCATTATAACGATAAATGAGCGGAGGGAGGCAAGGGTATTATAGGCATTACCTGCAACATTATGGAACATTACACGCCCCACTGCCAGCATTACCTCACTAGGGAAAGGCGGAGAGGTCTCTCTTGTTTGTGTTATTATTTAGGTAGTATATGTAGAAAGGAAAATATACAGAATGTTATCTTACGAATCGGAGTGTTGTGCTAACATGATCTAACCTAACCTAACATAATAAACTTACTGATAAATTCTTGGGTTATTTTTGCTTCAATTCCTCGAACAAATTTCTTTCAAATCTCTTCAGCTGTTCTTTCCTTTCCTTTTTCTTCGTGTTTGTTTACTGTCCCTTCTCTATGTTTCCTTCCTTCTTGTGCTATATATATATATATATGGTCGCCTTATCCTAGCACAGTTTTTCTTTCTTCCACTTTATAATCTGTTCTTGGGATGTGAAGATAAACAACAATGACTTAAGGAACTCTGTCATGTCGTCAGAAAATTGGAGGCAAACGAGTCTTTCAAATATTGCCAGGAAACACCACCTATATAGAAGAAGGTTGTTTTGTGGCAGAGTCAGGAGGAGTCAGAAACCTCCAATTCTCATACACGATCACATGGTCCTTAATAAATGATTAATGGAATAAGATCTTCGTAACGTTAGCTGAATATGTGACTCCTAGTTATAACAACACAGTAGTCTCAATTGATGCACTTTTCCATAATACCAGGATGTTGGTGTACATTGGCAGTGACTGTTTCCGTCATAATCAAACTGTTTTGATATTTGATATTTAGATTAGTTTACTCATACAGTCTGTATCGGTTATACAATTATAACAAAATATGAATTCTGATGCGGCCATTAATACCTTATTTTGGCTATATAATATTGTACTGTAGATAGGCTACAAGAAGCCACATTCGCGAATGGAAACTCTAAGAGTTGAGTATTACTATGTACAGTCACACTCAATATTTTAGACCAATCCCCAGCCAAGTCCATTGTTGACGGAGACAGAATGCCGTGAGGTAGAAAATGATCGTGGGATGACGAGAGGGAGGTGGAGGAGTGAAGGAGGGAAGGCTAGTTAATATGCTCGTATAACAACCGTGGCTAGGCTACTGCCTCCCTAAACACTGCTTGGCTTGGATGTTAATTTAACACTCCGTAGCGGCCTGGATGGTTTAACTTGTAGGTAAAGGATGAGTCAGGGTTCACACACAAAGGAATGGTCTGCAGTTGTTAGTGGAGCATGACTACACCCGGTAAAAGCGGCTGGACGACTGACTGAGTGAGGGAGGGGACTGAAGGGAGCTCGTCTGGGCTCATGTATCAAACTATCAATGTTTTCCATTGTTGTTGCTGGTGTCCTCTGTGTGACGTCGAAATGTGAACTGAAACCTCCAAACGGCTGATTTTTGGTGATTGTTTGAAAAAAGGACTTTTGAGGGATGTTTTATTAAACAATGTTCCCAAGAATGTTATTTAAGGAGCGTGACTTTACCACATACAGTTCTTTTTCTTTAGTGTATCATAATTTATTTCACAATACTGTAACTACTTATATGCCAACCATTCCGGATGGCAGCGCCCAGTTGAACTTTTGAGCACGAAAGGCAAAGAAGTTATTGGAACAAAAGGCTCCTTTGCATGTTTTGGGAATCCCGCTCTTGATTGTTCTCTGAAACCACATTGTTCCTTTCCTATTGACCGTTCAGTTTGTGTAAATAATCTGTCAGTACCATTCTTCTGTATACTTTTCCTGGTACGCCTTAAAGACTCACACCTTAATACTTTGCAGATTACGCTCATATCAACTTTGTCCTTTTACAAGGATACAAGACAAGTTCTTTGTCAGTCCGCTGAAACTTCACACTCCTACATGCACACCTTGAATATTTCACTCAACCATTCCACCATACTGTTGTCCCCTTTCTTAGGAAACTCGGGTGGTGTTATGACATTCATCCCTTATCTTTCATAATTTGTTCTCTTTAGTTCATTAACAATTATTAAACATCTCTGTCCTTCATCCAACAAACTTTCCTTGTCTCCTCGTTCCAAACTTGAAGGTACCGCTCATACAGCCTTCTCTGCTGCAACACCAACACTCTCACATCATCCTTCCACCACTCTGCCCCCTCCCCTTCACTCCTTCTCAGTTATCTCACAACACACACCTCCTTGACACTCACCTTTACTGTATTTTTAAAATCTCTCCATTTTTCCTCTGTCTTCACTTCCTACTTCCTTTGTCTTTCTTTCATCCCACTTACCCTTAATCTTATCCTGGTAGATTCTCGCTATCACTATCCTCTTAAGTTAACTTGTAATTATCACTGTCTTTCATTTCTCTCTTTTCCTCCACCTATTATTCCTTTCTCTACCTTGTGTGTGTGTGTGTGTGTGTGTGTGTGTGTGTGTGTGTGTGTGTGTGTGTGCTATGCTATAATTATTGTCATTCAGAGACAGCAAAAATGTCATATCATAGTTAGTGTTTTCTGAAATCAAAATACAGTTATGATTTTGTAATTTGAACAATAATGTAGTTTCCAGTGCAATCCGGCCACCGATTAAAGAGTTATGGTTCTTTCTTACTCGGACACACTATAATCTCTAAGGGATTTCACGCTGTGTGAGAGTAAACAAGCCGCCGTCAAAACATCCCATATTTTCACCTCATCATTATGCTATATTTAAGGATCTTATATACATAGACAGAGATTGGAGTTTGCCGAATGTAGCCCTTATGTAAGTAATAATAATAATAATAATAATAATAATAATAATAATAATAATAATAATGATAATAATAATAACAATAATAATTTTACTACTACTACTACTACTACTACTACTACTACTACTACTACTACTACTACTACTACTACTACTACTACTACTACTACTACTACTACTAGTACTACTACTACTACTACTAAATAATAATAATAATAATAATAATAAGTTTGTCATACCGCAAATCCGTTATTCGGGATTTCATAAAGTAATAACAATATTGTTATACATTTAACCTGTGATAAAGCAGGGTAGTAAACGTGTTTTAATTACGGACCCAGTGATCGTGTCTGGGAATTAGAGACCTTTGATTCCTCCTGACTATTCCACGATACTCGCTCCTTCCATATACTGTAGGTGGTGTTTCGTGGCAATATTTGAAGGACTCGTTAACCTCCAATTTTCTAACTACATCACAGCATCCCTTAAATGTAGAGTTGGACCTTCTAAAATAAACACACTGTCCGAAAGATCAATTACATTTGAAAATAATGGAAATTAAAATTTTATATATGAAATATGATGAAACGTACAGTCATTTAAGGGGATAATATACTTTTGGTACATTGAAGTGTCATGATTCCTCCAAAGTATGCCAGGAAACAGGGACCAAATTAACAAAAATAATGGTGTCCCGTTGCTTGGAATAGTTTGGAGGAATCAGATGCTCCAGATATACCAACACTACTCTCCCCTTAAAAGCAACATTTGATGAGTAATGTAATGCAGGCTGAATTCCGTAAGGCTACTTGATGCTTTTAATAACGAGATGGAAGAATGTTGATAGAACTTTGCTTTGCTGTATGAAGGCTGCAATGAAAAGTAGTGTGTGTGTATACAAGGTTCCAGCTCCTCCTTCTGTCAGTCGCCCCCTATAACGTTATTAGCTGTGTTTGATGACGGGTAAGTGGAGTACCTTCAGGGATCAATGTAAGGGATTAGTGCATTATGGAGTTGACAACACTCTGGCCAATTAATTATCATTCTTGTTTTGACAATTGAAGGGAACTGCTTCGTCATTGGTTGCTGATATTTCAATTATCGGAAATAACATTTTATGGGAAAGTATTGAGTTGAGACAGTGAAGGTAACCTGCAGGTGCTGCTTTATAAGTTGTTAGACCTGATTGTTTCAATCATACGTATCAGAAACTACAGCCTTTTTGTATTACTCTTTGTTGTCCCTTGAAGAGTTTCTGTATTCAATATGAGTTGATTACTGCTTCTTGGTGGATAAGTTACATTGTTCAGAAGAAACTGCTCAGAAAACCTGTGACAAGTTGAACCACCCGGAAATAAAGAAATACTTCACTTACCAGGAAATTGAGGAAGGTCTGAGAGAATTATGCAAAAATGTGCAATTTAATAAAAAGGAGTCTAACGTAAAGGTTGAGTCTCGGAATAAATTAAGGATTAATATGTGCAATATAATACCTCGTAAAGAAGATAAATTGTACAGAAGGGAAAAAGTTATTACGTATATGAAACAACAGTCCAGCAGAGAAATATCTTAAGAAATGGAGATAGAACAGTTAAAGATTCGAGACCAGCCCAGACCATAGTTACTAAAACAAGAGTAACTCCTGAGGTAACTTGTGTTTGGTGTGCCTGAGCGTTCCTCACGAAAAGGTAAGAGTGTGTTAGTAAGTTATCAGAGTATTATCAGTGTCAGCAGGCAGGGTATACACAAAGCTATTTTGTGACCTTAAACCCATGAAAGGTTGTCTGGAACCACTAGTGTGCGTATGACGTTGATTGCTGGGAGGTTTTTAAATATATTGGCGGCCACTCTTACAGCGGAAATTAAGCATTTCAAGGGGAAGGATAACAAAATGGTGAAAACCTTGCTTGACACCGGAGCTCAGAAAACATTATTCTAGAAAAAGATTGTACAAGAGCAGGGCCCCTATTGACAAAAGTAAAGTTCACACATAAGGTAAAATTTTCTTCATAGCGTTCATTGATGGCAATGACAAGGACCCGTCACTGCTTTCAAGTCAAGAGGAGGACATTGGTTAACTGCCTTAAAATGAGCATGAAACATTATGGCCAGGTTAGTAATAAACACATACCAACAAATCCGAACTCTGAGATGTTTTGTAAGTACGAGCCCTGATCTTAACAAATGTGAGAGAAGTGAACATCGACCAAAAAAGGCTTCTTAGCAAATAAAGTCTTGCTGGCATCAAAATGTAGACTACATTGCTTTATGTTGTCAGCAAAAATATTGTCTTTCCACTTATAAAGGTTAAATCATTTCTTTCTAAGACTCGTTCTTTGGAAACGTGTAAAAAGAAAGATGCTTATAAATCTGTTTCTACAGAAGCAATAAACCAATGAACAGTTGCTATGCATGTCTTCACACTTTGATATTGGCAGTCATAATACTGACAACATATTAATATTAAGTCAACTAATTTAAGACACAGCTTAGCGACCTCCACAAGTCAAAGTGAGTGGTAATAGTTCCAGCAAGAAAAATATAAATGTATCAAAATAACTTCTCAAAATTTGAAAAACTTATCCACATGATTTTAAGAAGTACCCAAAAAGAATCCAATATTATATTTTAAAATGTGCTACATGAATAATAGATTGTAATGTATTTCTACCAAGTTGAACATCATGGAGTTGGCAGACAAGAACTGGGCTGTGTGGCAACAGAGAATAAGAATGATTTTACTCTTCAATTATACAAAAGACTTCAAGAGAGAGAGACAAAAAAATAACTTACGGATTTCATTATCATATTACACATAATTAAATTTTCTCAGGAAATTGAAACAAAATATGCAGAAATACTGATATACCGGTACTCATATGGTAAACAAATTATAACAGCCCTACAACAAAAATAAATTCTGTATTCAGTCTGTTACTTATGTCTGTCTTTATATAAGCTTTACTTGAGAGAATATCCCGTCCACTGCAGCAAAACAAAGTGGGAGAACACAGAGACTTAATTAACATAATATTGGCCAAATTTGGTAACAACATATTATTCAAATATGCTGATAAGGCTCGACCACTTTTAAACTATCGAACTTCCTTTAACCTTAAATATATAGTTAATCCTACTAACATAATTATATACCATGAACCTTACAGTTATAGACCTAAAATTAACCTTATAGCGGATATTCGTTACACTATTATTTACTACTTTACATTTTCATAACCGAGCGCGAAAGTGACCAAAATACAGAAGGGTTTCCTGAAGTACTTAATGCATCTTCTTGGAAAGTGAGTGATCGCCAGACATTATTACCAACATCAAAGTCTGACTCTTCTATTTGGTGTGGAATTTTTTTGAAGAATGGAAGTAGACTTGTTACTGCACTCACTCGGCTTAGACCACCGCCATAAGTATTTAGTAAAGGAAATTTAAGACAATTTTCCATTTCTATCGAAAATTTATCAAAAAGTATCCATTTTGGGATTGTTCAGTTGTATCCTTTTCCTCTGGGTGTTAAAATCGTACCGGTACTAATAACGCCAATAAATATTCAAAGTATACTTCCTCATCCATACTGGGTTACTACTGCAGGAGTATTGGTGTGAAGTGGTTGTGGTCCATACTGGGTTACTACAGCAGGAGTATTGGTGTGAAGTGTTTGTGGTCCATACTGGGTTACTACTGCTGGAGTATTGGTGTGAAGTGTTTGTGGTCCATACTGGGTTACTACTGCTGGAGTATTGGTGTGAAGTGTTTGTGGTCCATACTGGGTTACTACTGCTGGAGTATTGGTGTGAAGTGTTTGTGGTCCATACTGGGTTACTACTGCTGGAGTATTGGTGTGAAGTGTTTGTGGTCACAGTGTGTCATCATCCAACGTAACCAAGGTGACATCCAAGTTAAATACTTCATTTTATGTTCTAATTGGATAACAAACAATTAATTTCATATTCAATATTGTGACACTATTTCCCCTGATGATTAGTAAAAATTAGAATTAGTGAAAATTCGTGGGAATTTGGACGTGATGGAACCGGGAGGAGCACGGCTTTTAACCTTATATATATCATAACCTTATATACTGTATATTATATAAGTGACGCCTGAGTATATAGAGTTAGCAAAACCTTCATTCCGTAAAGTATAACCTCTCAGGCTTGCATGGATTGGCAACTTTTAATTATACTCATAACTCTGATGAGGGAATTTTCATTTTTGTGTATATGTAAGCTTTTAATATGTATCTTAACAAAAAACTGTAATCTAATACTTATTTTTCTTCTTTCTATTGGACACCAGCCCAGTACATACACGGCTGCTCAAACCAATTCCATCGACCATGTTTAGGAATTTGTACACATTTATGGGAATCTGGACGTGAAGGAACTTTGAAAGAGCAGCTTCATCAATTCAAGGCAGAATTGGAAACGTTCCTGAAAAATGAAGACATAAAAAACAAGTTTAATCTAGTTGCATAGGCCGTAAACCAACTTGCATAAATCATTGAAAACGAGGGAAGTGAAGCCATTACTGAGCACCAGTGTATATCATAATATGCATAATGTGCAGTAGGTGTTTACTGATTAATGAGAATTTTACACACAGTTCATTGTAATGGTAATCATTAAGCTGAACACGTTGATGGTCACAACTCGGTCTGCTTACTTTAACGAGGACTGTAATTTGTTGTTCTAATGGTTTGAATGGTTATTATCCTTTTTTACTTTATATAATTATGATGGAGTAGGTAAATAATTATCATTGATTCATCATTCAAATATAATTGTTTCATTCGAAATCCTTAATTATGTCCTCGTTGTGCATTCAGTGGGACAGATAGATGTTAATAGGGTTATATCATCTATATATACATTATATAAATTATGTAGACGTAATTCATCGATGGATGAGAAAAATACCAGCCATTTTGTTTCTATTTTGCCAAGGACCTTGACACATGTGTTATTCATCTCCAAGGCCCATAGCCATGGATAATGTTTATCATTGATCAGTTAATGAACAAAATCTTCGTATCCTCTTCCATTTCCATCATGAATGAGATTTATACTCATTTATACTTGTATGGGAAGGACACCAACCAACTCATTAAAATTATAACTTAATTTGCTCATTTTGTCAGTCACTCTGCAGTTTCTACCGAGATTAATAAAACCATGTTTCAATGGTTCACATGATCCAGGGGAAGGATTGCCTGCGCTGATGTGGGCAATATTTTGAGGGTTTGGGTACTCCTTCCTCCCCAGCCACTCCCTTCCACATATTCAACTGTCCCTCCTTTCCTTCTGTGTCCTTCGTGCTCCATGGCCGTCCCACTATCACCTTCACACTTGTAATACCGTACCTACAGTGCTGCCATTCTGAACTATAGTAGGTCGTTCTTAATTCATCTTCAATTATTCACCGAGACACCAATGAACTGATGTGTAATACAGTATGTTGTTTTCTTTGTTATGGGGTTTATGTTATATGGGCTCTACGAATAATATTGTTTCTTACGGAGTCTCTATCTTCGAAATATCAACGTCAATTTTTCGTACGCATAAAAACATTATCGTAACCATGAGGATAACAGAAAAGGTGCGATATTATCTAAAGAAATGGCCTTTGCAACGCTACACCAAGAGGCAAAACCACTCGGTTTGTTGGTGTTCTGAACCAAAAGGAAGGTCCAGGATCGGAGTTTGTTGAGTAACAATATTCAGTTAATGCATCCTTGTGGCGAGAATAATGACATAATGAATAATGTCAGTTATCTTTCCAGTGTATAGTCCAGCGCATAATGGCTCGGATGGGGAGGTTACCTGCCATATCTGTCTGATCTGTGAGGTTATGGCTCACTCAACAATACTATTGTGTTTGGTGTTGTTCTTATCCATGGGAATGACAAGAGTCGTGTTCTATTGCTGTGAGACCTGAACATTTAATACCGCCATTAGGCCTCATCTTGACTCCTTTAGTAGTAAATGGCAGCGAATAATCACGAGATTTTCCTGGAGAGACCGAGTGTCCAACCAAAAATTACTCAGTGGAACTGCTTTGAGACATTCTACTATCCTGGGCATGTGGCTCGCTTCCCCCAGGTTATACCAGTAACAGTTCGTACATTAACTGTTAGACTATAGCGTGGTTCTCAATGGAGGAGGCAGAGTACAATAATGTTGTCTGAAGCGAGGGTCTGGTATGGGGACTTGTTGGAGGGATCCCCGGAGATGACGTCAAAAGCTGGGTGAGACAATAGTCCACCAGGTGTGTACAAATGCCCCTCTACTCTACATGATGATGATGAACACGAAGCAGCTAGCCTATCTTTTAATTCCGCTCCATGTTTCATTTCCTCTTATCCGCTCTCCTATCACTCTCTCTCTCTCATGTCCTTCTCTTTTCCTTCAACCAACCATTTTTCCATTTTACCATTCTCTCTCTCTCTCTCTCTCTCTCTCTCTCTCTCTCTCTCTCTCTCTCTCTCTCTCTCTCTCTCTCTCTCTCTCTCTCTCTCTCTCTCTCTGTCTCTGTCTCTGTCTCTGTCTCTGTCTCTGTCTCTGTCTCTGTCTCTCTGTCTCTGTCTCTGTCTCTCTCTCTCTCTGACCGGTGTGGTGTGGTGTGTTGTGGTGTGGGTTGTGGTGGTCAATAAACACACCCGCCTCATGTGTCCCTGCCTTTATCCTCATTTTTTCACGCTCGCTGCCTGGTCGCTTCGTACTGTTCGTTACCTTTGTTGTTGTATAATTATGCCTCCACGTCACTCAGAAAAAAGTAATGATTTTTTTTTATTCCCTTTCGCAACTATTACGTATTTCTTTATCCTTTACTCTTATAATTCAACGAGTATGTATTGTTGCATGTACAGACACGAGCATTAATAAGGATACAGTAGCTTTAGTTGAAGCTTTGAACAGTCCAAATCACCAACGAAGTAATTTCAATGTAGATGTTACTGTGCATTTATTTACTGTCTCCAGGTATTCCAAGCACACCTGGATACTTATTAGTGCTCGTGACTGTACATGATGGAAGGTAGCCTGTCATTTTATCCTTTCCTCAGTGTGTGTGTGTGTGTGTATTATTATTTTTTTTTTTTTACTAGACTTACTACATTGACCTTTGGTGTGACCCTGACCTGTGGCAGTATAACCACTAACAGTAACTTTCACCCAACATAAGGACACCAAGAGCCAATTCACCGTGCTCCGGCTCACTGCTCTACCCTAATTTTGCACTATTTCTGCGACGTATAGTTCCCCTTATATCAGGGTTTGCATACACAAGTTTTGGGTGTAAACCTCTGCTTTTCGTCTGCTTTTCTTCATCCATACATGAACAGTGAAGGAAGGGTAATCTATTCCTTGCACTAGATTAAGGCTTTGGTCGTGAAATGTAAAAGATACCTCCACCTCATACCAAACTATTGTAAGGAAAATTTCCCTACATATTTTACTGAGAACTTACATAACAATTTGAACGAGAATATTGAAATGTACTGTCCTACTTAGTGTGGCTTAACAAACTGTTACTACTTAACCAACTTCTTACTGCTCTTCACAATCATGTTGCCGAACTTTTGTGGGCTAACATCTCTCTCTCTCTCTCTCTCTCTCTCTCTCTCTCTCTCTCTCTCTCTCTCTCTATATATATATATATATATATATATATATATATATATATATATATATATATATATATATATATATATATATATATATATATATATATATATATATGTATATATATATATATATATATATATATATGCAGCTGAACCCACCTTTCCATGATTCTTTCCTACTCATCTTTTCTTTTGTCTAGCGTCTCCTTCCACACAATGCAACACTTCTAGGCGAGTGTCGTTCGATCCGTGTCATCCCTTGGCCGCCTCTCCACTCACCACTTCCTCCTCATGCTATTCCTTCTAAAGCCGAGCACATCACCACACCTCTAAGACGCCAGACCTTACCTTCATCTTGCCTTTCTCTGTGTTTCCAATTATTGACTTGCTTTTTATGTTCGTACCGATAACCAATTCTCTCTCAATCCCACTATCTCTCTCTCTCTCTCTCTCTCTCTCTCTCTCTCTCTCTCTCTCTCTCTCTCACACACACAAACACACAAACACGCACACACATTGAAATGCCACAATCTATCATGCATGAAATAGCTTGTGATATTGTACTTTGTTGGAGAAGCAGGAAAGCAATGGGTCGTGGTGGAAGAACAGCAAGAGGGAATGTGTTATGGAGAAAAGTTAGAGAGAGGAGGGAAGTGAGAGAGCAACAAGGGAAATATACAAGGTGAGCTTCTATGGGGAATTTATAAGACAAGAGAGGAAAACTACTGATGTGATGCGGAAAATATGTGAAATATGAAATGCGGAAATCGGAAGACGGTAAGGAATTCAGGTAAGACAGATAGTAGGGACGTAAAGTGTTGAAATAAAATAGAAAAGATAGAAAAGCTGACCAGCATAAATTATGACAGAGAGAAGAAAATTATTTGAAGATTTATAAATTACCGAATGCAATATCTCGTAACAGATCAGTTTAAGGGGCCTATGATTGTGTATGAGACCTGGTGGCTTCTGATTCCTCTTGACTATGCAACGAAACAAGCTCCTTCCATATAGGTATGTGTGTGTGTGTGTGTGTGTGTGTGTGTGTGTGTGTTTCGTGGCAATATTTGAAGGACTCATTTACCTCCAATTTTCTGACTACATCAAAGGGTCCTTAACCTAAGATGCATCATGGATAACAGTCACTAAGGCCGATCCTAAAGACTGGAAAACATGAACAATGCAAACGATGGGGACTTTCAGTATGTACGGTACGTCTATTTATCAGTCTTGTTAACTTTGTGTTATTTTGTTTTGTGTTTTTAGTAACTGTGGCTGCAGTTAGTATGAATATCATAGTTCATGTACATAATGATATTCTCTCTTTTACTTTCGTTGTGGATAATATTGGTAAAAAAAAATTGCACTTAATTTAATATTTAGAAATTAATATATCCCATACATTTATGGATGATGTGAGGTAGAGAGAATGTTTGGATTAATGAGGCGCTGAGCAGTACACTTTATAATGAGGAGGTTCAAGTCATATCCGTTATGCAAAAAACAAGACTTTGTTTGACAAGGGCCAGAGAAACAGTGTGGCAGCTGCAGTAACAACCCCAAACCTACACACCAACTACACCACAACCTCTCAACTCTCTCTCTCATACTTTTATATATACACACGCACACACACTCACCAAATTACTTACTTACATAATTTCACATAGCCACCGTACTCTTATACTTGTGTACCTATTTACATGCATCTATAAGTACAGTACTTCTTTATATGTGTTTGCATACATAATTACATACGGTACTTGGATATACTTACATGATTTTTATTTTCTTTGTTTTAATACCTCACCCTAGGGACTGTTGGCTGCCAGTAACCTGTGACTCTTGCAAGGTCCCGAGAGTAAGGAGTGTCGCACTGGATGTGTCAGTAGAGCTTCATGATGTTGGTAGCTTCTCTTCTGTCCCACTAGATGACGACACATTATTTATACAAGTCACTATCAGAAGAGGGCAGCTACACCATCACTTACAGCATCGTGAAATATGGTCTGGCATCTTCTAGGCTGTGAGTTGATGATGACAATGTAGGGGTTATTTTCTTGACGTACAGCAGAACCATCAAATCACCTCGAAAAAATTCCCGACATTTGGTGTGAACTCAATCCTGGGCCTTTGATATTTGCAGTCCGTCGATATATGTACTCTGCCACCGCCACACCCAAACATAATAATACTTTACTTAGATAACTACAGTACTTGCTTATCTACTTACACACCCATTTTCACATTTTTCACAGCCACACATTATCACTTTTCACAGGTTTCAAACTTTCAGAAGCATACAATAGATTTAACACATTAACAATTTTCACACTTTTAAACATTGACACACACACACACACACACACACACACACACACACACACACACACACACACACACTTTAACACATTTTCACACTAACACTTTTCCACGATCACATTATTTTTTTTCAATCACTCGCACTTCACACTTTCACACTCTCACACACATAAGCACACTCTTTCACATTTTATCAAGATGGATGTCTGAAAATATGAGACTCACTGAGAAAGTATATAATGAGAAAGTATATTAATTAACTCCGAGACTCACTGCACTGTTGTCTGACTAACAACTAACCATATCCACTTCATGACTAGGAGCAAAAACCTCTTGGTTCGGGTCTAGTCCTTCACCCACGGTATTAAAACCACATCTCAACACCTCTCCTTCTTTTCTTCTTCAGTATATCCACAACTTAGAATATTCGGTTGATAGTAAGGCTCCATCATGTTAATGTTTCATAATGGATGAGTCTTACGATGGTCAGGAGTCTCTACCATATAATCTAAACCCTCAGCTTATCACTGACTGTATAAGGTTCACTAAACATAACCGACAAAGTCTTACCCTACACTGGTATTAAGACCAACACTTCGTCCCCGACATTGAACTTTCTAACTTTAGCCTTCTTATAATAGCGGTGTTTCATTTTCCCTTGAGACATGGTCAAATTATCTTTGGCCATCCTGACTGCTAAAGGATTTTTCTGCTCTCCACTCCATACCTCCATGATTATAGTCAGAGGTCCATAAACACACTGCTTGAGGACTACCTCATTTGAAGAGAACCCAATGCTCTCCGTGGGAATCTCTCTGACTACAAACAACAGATTTCTACTCATGCTGATGTTCAAGACAAAACTTCCATCCACAAAAATCTCTGTGTATGTACACAATTGGTAATAGGTAATTCCTATTCTACACCCAAGTACTTTAGAATACTCAAACATGTTGGAAGTGAAAGTGACCTCTTGGTCAGACACATCAGTACCTCATATGCAACCCAAAATATACGAAAACAGTTATTTTAGTATATTGCAGGAGTAATATCCAGGTACTGCTATTGCCTCCTGTTAATGGGTAGTAATTTTCGTACATAGAGTCCGCTGCAGGATGTCGTTCTCACAGTCATATCATATACCTGTATATAATGAGCAGCTCCACACCAAACCCCCAATCCTCGTCCACACACCACCCAGTAGCAATCTCCTCCCTTCCAATGTCTGATTCATAATTATAACTCACGTTTATTTGGTAGATGTTTTGTGAACTCTGTATCAGTTGTATGAACTTTAAAAATCCATGTTGTTAGTCATTAATGTTTTTCTTAGAGGTCGCTATTCCTGTTAGCTGTAATAAAGTACAAGTTTTTCCTTCATTTCAAGTTACGCTAATTAGATAGTAAATAAACCCTACTGAGTAATCTCGTTTTTCAAATATGGAAAATACACTTGCAAGTTTTCGCGGTAATGGTATAACATAAGTTTCTGTAGACTTCGTGAAATTGCCAGCAAGTTAGTCGCAGATTCCTCCCTTTCATTCCTTTAAACTCTGGCATAGACTTCTTCTTCTCGGTCAGTTGATTTCTGTGCCTTGAGTCTTTTAATCTCTTTCACCACATTACCTCTGCTGATGTCCATGCACCATACGTGGTTCTATTAATAATTTCATTTGTCTGATTTATTACATAATAATCCTAGTTGTTTACCTTGATTTTTTTTAGTTATCAAAATTTCATAGTTTTTTTTTTTTTTTTTTTTAACTAATCTAATTTCCATTTCAGCCTTTCTTTTGAGATCCATATAATGGTTTTCTTCAAGAGCTTCCCTTATAAATCATCACCATCACTATCATCATCATCACCATCATCATCACGATCACCATCATCATCATCACTATCACCACCATCACCATCATCATCATCATCATCATCATCATCCTACATATAGAGTCAACTGCTGAACAAAGGCCTCCCCAAACCTTTTCCTAAATTCCTACCGTGGGCCAGTCTTCCCCTCCCCAGGCATTACCAGCAATCATTTCTATTTCATCTTTTCACCTCTTATCTGCTCATTTTCTGCTTTCCTTTGCACCCTTTCTTGAAGTCCAGTGCTTGACCCTTTTACTCTATCTGTAATATCTCATTCTCACATGTCCTACACACCTCCATTTGTGTTCATTAATTACTTCAATGACGTTAATTTTAGTCAGTTCTCTACCCCGTGTTGATCTCTTCTTATTTTTCAAAGATATTTCTAGCATTGACTTTTCCATTGCTCTTTGGGAATAGATTAGTTTGTTTTCTGTTGAATTTGTTATAGCTGGCATTATAGTTTCATTAGATACTTTTAGCATCATACATAGCCTAATCTTATTTATATGTCACCTTTATGATGTCTGTATACAGACCAAAGGCCATGCATCCAATAATTGTATTGTGTTTTGTAGTCATTCGTTAACCTTAGCATTTACGCCAGATATTTCTATTCTTCAACTTCTTCAAGTGTTTCTTCATCTTGACGTTCTCTGTTGTATTAAGATTAAATATTACTTGTACTTTGGTCGCACTGTGGTTTGTGTTAAGCTCTAATATGAGAATATCTCGTTATAAATTACTTAACATATCTTGCATATTTCTGATAATAGGACTGTCATCTGCAAATCGTTTATGGCTTAACCATTCCCCATCAATGTATACTCACTCCCCTTCCCTCCCATTCTGATATATATATATATATATATATATATATTTTTTTTTTTTTTTTTTTTTTTTTTCATAACGAACAAGAATCAGTTTTGGTGAATATGTCTCTGCTTGCAGCTCTTTCTTTGCTTATAATAATTTTCAGGCAGTTTTACCATGTTCTTGTTTATTCCTTGCTTTCGTAGAGAAAACTATTATTAACAATTGATTGGTGTTTCACTGAAGCATAATTTTCAAAGCCTAGTCATAGTAACTTATTTTATTCTATAATTCTCTTAGTTATGTGATCCATAAATCTGATTCACTGTGTGTACAGTATATGGCCCCATGTTGAGTATTAATTTGGGAAACCTACTTCTTGTTGATAAATTCAACATGTGACAACTATTTATCATTATACCTACCGTAGCATTGAGATTCCTTGCCTACTAAGATGAACCCATTCCCTGGTGTGTATTTCATCTCTGTCATATAATAGGTTCCACTAGTCAATGAATGGTATTGTCTGGTCCTTGCAATAACTGCCCAGCCAGCAATTGAAACCAATTACCCTGGACATCCACTCTCGACCGGAACACTTTCGAGGCAACATGCCACACACTGCAGAAGCTTCCTCCTTCCTCCTGACCTTCTCTAACCACTTCAACCATTTCTCACTCTGAACACTACTGATATTATTGCATTCGATATTAAGGCAGACAAATGGTTTACCTCCATTGTCTGGCATGACTGTGGGCAGTAGAGATGGATATGCTGGGAGGAGTGTGTATAATCTAGAGAATTGATTGGATAAGAAATAATGAAATTCTTGATAGTAGTGCTGTATGTAAATAACTGTGCAATAGAGTAGAGGAAAGTATGGTGAAATGGTATTGGTATGAGAAAACAATGAATGACTAACAATGGTGAAAAAGTTGTGTGAGAGTGATTGTATTGTAAAGTGTAAAAATACAGGGGAAGTCCAAGGAAGATATGTGGTTTGATATGGTGAGTGATTGTGTAAGGAAGTGTGGCGTAGAGTGAGTGAAACAAAAAAACTTGTGAAAGATAGACTGAAATGAAAAAAACTCACAAGTTTATGTTTGGGCAGGTAACATGGTAAGATAATAACATGACTCTCAATGGAATGGCTCCATCCACCAACATTAATTGAAGTTATTTTTGTGACGTGGAGTTGAGAATTTCGAGGACTTGAAATTGGGGTTGAATATGTGTGACAAATATTACTGGTATCCTAATTTCATATTTTTTATCTCTGGTTCTGGAGCCCCCCAACTCTTGAATAAAGGATGATGGAGTAGTGATGATAATAATGATGATAATTTATTTCTTGCCTAGACTGTGTAATTAATTGCAACAGAAAAAATGCGCCAGGGTCAACTGAGTGTAGAAGGTAAAACTGATCTCCACTTAATTTTGTTTAGCCGAGTTTCAGGCAGATTATCCCTGTCTCATCTCATCTTCGCTCTTCATCTATCATTTTATTTTTCTGACTGTACTAATCTGACACTTCCTCTTCATCTCTTTTGTCTCTCGGAAGGAATATTGCCTTACCATCTTCTTTCTCACCTTATCTCTTCCTCTTCCCCCTTTATTATTCCTCTTATTGTCTTTCCAAAACTTATTACCATCATTATCCCATTCTCAAACTCTCTCCCTCTCCGGAATTATTCTTGCCTCTGTCTCCTTTCTCTTATGCAGTCTCTCATTAAGCATTTTGTATCTGTCCTTCTTTATCCACCTCCTCGTTTACTCTCTGATTTTCCTGTGTATTTTCCTTGGCACTTTATCTACACATTCTAGACTCTGCCAACAGAGGATAAACTCTTGTAGGTAAATTGAAGGGCAACTGCATCCTCCAAACTTTGCCACGGAGCAGATCCCCTGTTGGTAACACTGAGATAACTTGTTTCCCCTGAGATAGTTTGGAGGAATCAGTATCCGTCCAATTTGGTATAAAGAGGTTCTCCACTTAATCCTTTTCTCGTGTTAAGCCTCTGCCTAACTCGTACTGCCTCTTTAATACCAACCGAGCTGGAAAAAATACACGATACTAAGGAATTCATTACTTAAAGAAAGAGGAAAGAAGGTTAACTTGGAGGAGTGTGGCGTTAAACTATCTCTCGTCCAATCCGCTCTCTCATTTTATTTCCAACCCGCCTTACATTACTTCTTTCATCATTCTCCATCACGCCTCACCAACTTTTACCACACTTTACAGTACCGTATACAAACTCTCTCCCCACATGCCCTTCCAGACATTTTTCGTACATCTTCTCCCTGACATCCACAACTTCCTTGCATAATTTACAGAGCCTCTCCAACACACCCTCCTTTGCTGCCTCTCTAAAACACTCCTTCCTGTTTCTCTCGCACACATAATCTCCCTTACTCCCTCCTCTGCCTCTCTCAAGCACTCCTCTCTGTTTCTCTTGCATACAATCTCCCAAACACTTTTCCTTGCCTCGCCAGCGCATAATTATCCACACATTCTCATTTGCCTCAATAGCACATAATCTCCCATACACTCTCCCTTGTCTTTCCAGCACATAATATCCCACATATCCTCCGTGTGTGTGTGTGTGTGTGTGTGTGTGTGTGAGATTCCCTACACAACCTCGGGTACCTTTACTAGTACTGCTGCATTGTTCGTATGAGAGACACAAACATTCCCCTGCCTCTCTACACACATTCTCCAACCTCTCCCACTTGGAATTTCCCACACACTTTATTCTGCCTCTCCCGCACACCATCTAGTGCCTCTCTCACGAACACACCCAGGCTATCTCTTCCACGCACAATCTCCAGCTCCCCTGCGACTCCCATGTAGCCTCCCACGAGTGGGGGCTACAATCCACAAAAACGCATCACGCGTGCTATGCTACTGGTAACAAAAAGGAGGAAGCTAACAGATGGTACCATCACCTTCAAATTAATAAATCTCTTGCTGTGTTGTCAGACTTGCCAAAAAATATTTCATCTGTGTCAAGTGCAATAACCATTCCAACTCGTCCTCCAGTTCTTTCTAAAGAATCTCTCTAATTACTTTACTTCTTCCTCTTTCACTCCTCTCATTATCCTTAACGGTAATGTTGCCATCTCTTTATCTGATAAAGTTGAACTATTCTATTATACCTTTGCCTTTTGACACTATTTGGCTCCTCTGCTTTACGGATGCCTTCCATTAGAATCTTTATAAAGGAATTACATTCTTCCCTCTCTGGCCTTAATAAAAGAAGTGTTCAGTCACCAAGGTATTCTTAATATTGTCTTAAAGGTATGTGCTTCTATGATGAATCCATGACTAGACAAATTATTCCATCTCTGCCTGTTATCTAACGCTTTCAATTTTTGCTAATTTTCATCTCTATTTCTTTTAGCTATAAATAATTTGTATTTTTGCTTAAATTAGCAAAAAAATAGAAGAAACAAACTTACTAATATTGAAGAAAATGCATTTCGCTGTTACATTTCCTTTGATAACTCTAGAACAACTATTTTCTCTTAGAAGATTATAAAGATAAGGTTGTGCTGTACAATGAGAACTTCTCTTTCAATTTGCATGAACTTTTATTCTAAATTTGAAAGACTGTGTAATATCCATACTAGCAAACATTGATCCAAATCCTTATGTAGTCTATAGACAATCATTCAAAATTATTTACTTGACCTGGTTAAAACTGGAACAGAATTGATTTCTTATGCATTCTACCAATCTTGCCCCCTATTGTCATATCTCTGTCAGCACTTTCTTCTCTGTGTTCACGTTTTCATCACTGCCACTCACCTCTCTCTGCCTTTCCAGTCACAACTCACTCCTTCCAACACCTTACTTCATCATCACCGTCACTCATCCCAATTTGTATTACCATATCCACAATCCCCATCACCTCGGCCACCAACACCACAATCTTCACATACACGTTCGTTGTTTATTAGCAACGGGTGCTTTGCCTGTCACAAATTAACCAACATGATGTCTGCCTCCCTTCCTGTGTTGTCCCTATTCTCCCAATGCTATTCCCAGAGCAACAATTTGCGATTTTCGGCTGACATATCCGAAATGAACCTCCAAGTTGGATCTGCCAGTGATTACAGGAACACAAAAGGCAGGTGGGTCAAGGTGAGGATCGAGGAAGGGGTGGGTGAGGGGAGGATCAATGCGGTCGATTCAAGGGGCGGGGAGAACGAGAATCTGCTAACGAACCAGCAATGTGAAGAGCCTGGCTGCGTCATTATTTCCTGGCGTAGTTATTGGACATTTTTGTTAGATGGAGTGGAGCACTTGGTGGAAGCCTCGCAAATCAGTTTGATTAACTCATTAGGCGAGCATCTAAAATTATATACCGGTACTTCTTATTTGTACCACATATTGAATGGTACTAACAGACGTATTTTAATTAACTGGACATACATCCCTTCATAGTTTTATACGACAACTTTACAAAGTCACATTCTAAAGATTGTACTAATTAAATTCAGAACCGATTTGCAATAATACCAAATAATCATTACATAATCTTCGTTAGTGTGCTATCACATTAATGCAATATAATAGGAAAATTGAAGATGACCATAAGCACTCCCTGATACAGTACTATAGTTGTGGATTTCTTTCTTTTTACGCCTTTGTGGAAAGTTAGTTAGAATATCTTTCGTGTAGGGTACTGGACCGTTATGGATCTACTCGGTGAGGTGCCCGGCGTATAGCCCGGGGAAAAGAAAGATTGAAGAAAAGAATTCAATTTTCAGTTCATATTAGCATAATTATTGTACCAGCTAAATTATTATTGTTAAAATCACAGCAATTTTTTACATCGTTATTACTTTTGGAGCGCCTCGTGGTAATCCACTTTTACTGTGTTGCCCTCTTGTTTGTAGAGGATAATATAGAGTCGGCGAGAATTACTGACTCGAGACCAGCCATAGTAGAGTTGTTTGTGAGAGAATACAGGTGTTGAGTCCTACAACCTTCACCTACTGACCCTGACTCTTGTTGATGGACATTGTGTAGCTCACCTTCATCAGGAACTGCAACCTATGAAACTCAAAGGACATATCGGAGGGGATGAGCGGAATCCTGGGAGTGAAGACGTCCTCGCCCTTCACCTTTCCCATCACGACAGCTGCCTGCATTACATTACCCAATGCTGAGCTTCGGAGAGTCTAGGTTGTATAGGAACACGATCGGGGCACGCTCCTTCAGGATCAGGTTGTGTAGTTGGAGCCAAGGTGGTTCAAGCGATTTGAGAAACTCCGGTGGGTAGGTGGTTGTCTCCTTTGGGTCGGGCACGGTATCCACTGACTTGTAGGTATCAACGGTTTCCAACACCAGCTGCAGCAGCTTTAGGATGGTTTTAGGGTGCCAAAACAGTTTCAATTCTTTTGAAAACCATTTTGTTGAGAGTACAAACTTATATCTTCTATGATTTATTAAAACATTCTAAATACATACGGTACTTTATAATAGTGGTGTTAGTAATCTATGATTTCATCATCCATGAAAACTTCTTCCTGCATGGCACTGACACCTAAAACGGATGGAGACTTTTACTCTTACTGAATATTGACATGGTAAATATTAATGATGGAAAATGCAAGTACAAAAGTTGAGGTATTTCTGGAGAACAGTGCCGCCTGGACTTACCCAACATTTTATAGTTTCTCATGCACATTTTTGAGCGTTTTATTAATTTTTAACAAAATAATTGTGAGGAAAATCTTTATCCTGACCTGATATCCAAACAAGGTACACTACAACATGATACCATAGAAACGTTGTTGATTACAATTACCCAAGAGGTCGTCCTCCAAGTTAATACACGTACTGAAATTACACCCAGTATATATTGTATACAGAAACAGCAATAGGCGCATAAGAAGCGTCATTGGTCCAGTAATGACCTGGACATAGCAAACATACTTAACATCTTTTGTTTCATTTCTTACAGCATATGAAGATAATGACGACACCTTTAGAGAATCAATAACCCCAGAGTAAGCAACCTTAATTAAGGGAAGAGTACACATATGGTTCATTGAAGTGTCTTGATTCCTCCAAAGTGAACCATGAAACAGGACCAAATTAACAAAAATACTGGTTTCCTGTTGCTTGGAATGTCTGGAAGAATCAGTTGCTCCAGATTTTCCAGCACTATACTCCCCCCTTCACTCCTCCCTTTGCTCATAAAGGCCTGTCCACACTAACGTTTACTGCTCGACGAGTAAACATTGTTGCCGAAACCCGGTCCAATACACACGTTTGGTATAGGTGGGTGGCGCACTGGAACGAACATGACGTCATAAGCGGCAAAACCAAGGCTAAACCAACGATAGTCCCTTGTTGCAGGTTTGATGACGCAATAACACGTCTATCCCGTATACTACACAACACAAGGACAGTCTTTTACTAAACATTAGATGGCGCCACACACACACACACACATTCTGTATAATATAATGGAGCCTATTGTACCACATGTCGCTACACACACACACACACACACACACACACACACACACATTCTGTATAATCATATTGGAACCTATTGTACCACACACACACACACACACACACACATTTTGTACAATTATAATGGAGTCTATTGTACCACTCCCTGTCACCGAATCTGTTTGGTAATAACCTTCCGTCTGCTATACAGTACTATACTGTGGGTTTTCTTTCCGTTATACACAATGCCGCCAGAGTAATTTTTGCATCCCAAACAGTAGGAACACTGCCAGATATTTATTGTAGAGTCTGCCGGGAACTGCCTGGTCCATCTGATAACAATGCCAAAGAACCGAGAGCAATACGCTTAGCGAGCAATACCCACCATTGCTTTGTGAGAGCGATTATTTTTAGCTGTCTGTAACACGCCTTCACTACAGCTGATCTGGACGTAGTGAGTGTGTGGAGACTCGTTTCAAAGGGAGATTCTCGTGTTGTTAGGTCTGTGATTCCCCCAAACTATGCCAGGAAACAGACGACCTTAATGTGACTTCAACGGGGGATCAAATTCGAGGCATAGTTTGGAGGAATCTGTAGCCCACCTATTTACTCTCCAGAGAATATCCCGTTGAGGGGGAAGCACACTGGTGGCAAATCTGGTGCAATTGCTTCCTCCAAACTATTCCAAGCAACAGGCCACCAATATTTTTGGTCATCTGGTCCTGTTTCCTGCCGGCATACTTTGGAGAAATAAAAACGCTCTAATGTACAATAGTAGACCATGAAAAGTCTACCCCCTCCCCCGACTCTGAGACGAGGCCTGTGGTTTTTTCTGGATGACGGCTCAGCAAATCTATCACTGACAACACACGCACCAACATACACCACGGACCCTCATGTCTGTGTTGTCAGTAATAGTTTGGATGAGCCGTTATTCAGAAAAAACCACAGGCCTCCTCTCAGGGTCGGAAGAGGAGGTAGACTTTTCATGGTCTGCGATTGTACCAAAAGTATATACTCTCCCTTAACATACATTTGTACACTGCTGCCATTACGACTGAATCTTACACAACTATGTATGGTATATCCTGGGATCGAATATTCTGTTTTCTAGTTTCTGTTTCATGTCTACAAAATCCAACATTCGGTTATGCCAATGACAAGGTAGTCAGTCCACCATGTATGTCAGTGCCACTAGTGCATTGAAGAAACATATTTTAATAGTGTATGGGTTAAATGTTATGTGAAGTGCATTGCTTCTTAGTTTACTGTTGTCTGTCTTTGCTGCTCTGTGTTATAATTATGATTTGTAGGTAAGAACAGAATAATTATTACGTAGCCAGCCTAAACCAGCTGGCCCGACCCTTGTTAGGTGTCCTTTTTGGAAGAGAATTGGTTTATTATAAAAGACTTAGTCAGTTATTTGTGTTGTATGCTAAGTAACAATATCTGCTGACCTCCACACTCTTAGGAAGGGTCCCTGATGTTATAGTGTTCACAGAATTAGTCTTATAACGCCTGATTGTCTCCCGGTATTTCTCCAATCAGGGCTTCTCATCTCGTCCTCCAAAGGGGAGATTCTTTGGTTGGTGAATTCCTCCAAGCTATGCCACGAAACAAATCCCCTATTAGTACCACTGAGGGCGTCTGTTTTCTGGTATAGTTAGGAGGAATCAGTAGCCTTCCAATTTGTCAACAAAACAGTCTCATTAATGTGATAATTTTGTTTCTGCGTAGACAATGTAGAGGGAGGTAGTAGGTGTTAGGTGTATCCTGGGTCAAAAATTTATTGATAACAATGGTATGCCTGTGGTTAGTAGCAAGGAAATCAACACTCTTACTGACTCTATAGTATTCCAGGTGTGGCCATTTCACTATTAATTAATTAAGAGATAAAAGCAAATTATAAATAGTAATGATATCATCGCATCCCGTATGTATGTAACTTGAAGGTGATAGGTCAGAAAAATCAAATGTACTTTACCAAACTATCATTAAAATTATAACATGTTATATTCTTACGTGGAGAGAAAATATTTACTCAGGATAGGAAGGGGAAAGTATTTGCCAAGGATGTTTCTGAAACTCATAATCATTGCCCTGCGACATTTACACCACCACATGGGTACAATAATAAAGGAAAAGACGTTTTCAAATAAACAACAGAAACGACACAGTCCGACTCGTTAACAAATATATATTCAACACAAAGAAGAAATAACTCAAAATACCAAGGTGGAGAGATCATCACTGTAGCCAAAAACATCATGCAACATAATTATGTAGAGGTATGTACAGTCACGAGCACTAATAAGTAAACATCTTTGGTTGAAGCTTTGAACAGTCCAATTCACCAACGAACTAATTCCAATGGAGATCTTATTGTGCATTTATTTACAGTCTTTAGGTATTCGAAGCACATCTGAATACCTATTAGTGCTCGTGACTGTACAGTACCTGACCTCATAATTATGTTTGAAATATATTTTGGGGTTGTTTGCTTTAAATCAAGTGATTCTTAGTTTTGACAGCCATAATTTATAATGTACTTGTGTAACTGGGAAGTTGTTTTTATTTGATGTCTCATTCATACATCCAATTAGTCGACTTATAGTCTAGGTCACTCTAGAATTATACAACTATGACGACTACGCACTTATTATCGTCAGATAAGTTGTCTATCAAAAGAATTTAATTCATACAATACGGTAATAGGTGATCAACCCTCATTAAATTCAGGTCTAAGTATTGCCCAACAGAGATCGGGGTAAACTATTTACTATCTCTAATGTATTTGTTATTCTTTGAAGGTGTCGTAGACTCTAAAAGATTTTTTGTATGTGTATAATTGTGGAGTATAACACTTTGTGAATATCAAGTAATCAGCAGGATTGGTGTATAGACGTCCATTAGATCATTTCTACATATGGATGGATGAATATAAATTGTGTTCTGATCCGTAAGGAGTATATTTTTATCTTCATAGAGTAGGGCACATGTATTATTGTTCGACAGATTTATTCTGAAGCACATTAACATTATTGTTGCAATACCCTATGTAATCTTGGAGTAATACTTTCATGCTTGTAGTTATAACAGGTAAGATAGTTTTTCAACAATAATAATAATTTGTTGTGTCGTGTTCAGTTATTGAGTGTGAATAGTTATTAATATAACTCAAGTGAAGAACAGAGAAGTCAATGTTCAAGAATCGCAAAGTGGAATGCTTTATTTTTATTTATCTATTTATTTTTTTATCTATTCATTTATTTTGAAACTGAAGTAGTTTATATGTTCATATGAAATTTTAAGGTCTTAGTATAGGCTATATTTACACAGCGTTTAATATTACACATTAATTGTTGTTATGGTTACAGTTGGCATGTTTTAAACAATGGGAGCGATTTTTAATTTTGTGACGCTTGTTGGTGAAGACAGATATACAGCTATAGACTCTATAAAAAAAATAATTGAACAACCATCATATTAATTTATATTTAATCTAGGGAAGAGCGTCATGGTTTCTCCGTTGGTGTGGCCTTAACAAAATTCTTGGATATTCTGTGACGAGTTGGTACTTGGGGAAATAACATGGGCCCGCATCCTATCACAATATGTGGGAGACCTGAGACACCAGTCCCGTTCAGACACCCACCAAAACTGTTTTTCCTACCTCTCGCCTATTTACACTCGTCCCTATCAAAATGTCCTGCTACTCTGCACAAATACCCATCAACCCACCTCATTACCATTCCATCTCATATCGTTTCCTTACCCTCCTACCTCCTATATCCGTCCATCCATTTGCATGTTCCATTTGCATGTATCTGCACCTCATTCCATGCTGTACCGCTCACCAAAGCCTCACTCACTTCACTTCTGTTGCTGCTCTGCCAATTGACAATTCGAGGTGAGGCTGAGGAAGTGAGAGGATTGGGTGACAAGGAAGGTGATGGGGAGAGAATTGAGTGCCACTTGGATATGAGATCCAATAGGCCTCGGTAATGGAGGTATGGACGGGTGAGTGTGAGACAGGTGGGAAGCGTCTGAAGTGTTATACTTTATATTTATCATGAAATGTGATCAAAACAGTAGATAATATAACAGATAGCCATATGAAAGAATATTTATGTGAGACAATTAATACGATTGTATGGTGAGAACTATGATGTTGAAGATGTTAATGAAGATGAATGGCAAATGCAGGAAATTCCTAAACGGCCCAGGAAATGAGTTAGTTGGAAGAGGACAATTTGTTGAAGAAAATGCTTTTGATTCCGCCATGTGCAGGAATGGAGTACCACTTGTGTCACTTTATATAAACATAAGAGAAGTAATCAGCAGAAATATACAGCACTCTATAGTATGTGCCCAGGTCCTCTGTGGGGAAAGTACTGTAGTTATAAAATGTAAAGCATTCTATAGTATGTGGCCAGGTCCTCTGTGGGGAAAGTACTGTAGTTATAAAATGGTGATAGCATCATCAGAATCTTTACGACTTTATAAAACCAAAATTCCTGGGGAGGCGGTGGCAGATTGGATTCATCGATGGACTGCGAATGTCATGGACCCAAGTTCGAGTCCAAAAGAAACGTCTTGGGTTTTTCCAAGGTGATCTGATAATTCTTGCTGTCCGTCAAGTATCCTGGCTACGCCGACACCTCAAGAAAATACCCCCTAGCTGCCCTCTCCTCATAGTGACGTGTATAAATAAGGTGTTGTCATCTAGTAGGGCAAACAAGAATAATATATATATATATATATATATATATATATATATATATATATATATATATATATATATATATATATATATATATATATATATAATATGAGATGCGTAACATTGTATTTGAAGAAAAGAGGCTACTTGAATTGTGTTTTATCTACAGTATCTACTGTTATCACGCTCAGATGTGTTGTGAGACTTGATGATTGACACTCGGTGAGTATAATTGGGTGGATGATGTGAAGCGAGAAGAGGCTATGAAGACCTCTGAATAATTATGTGTAGTGAATTCAATAGTAATATTGTGGGAAGAGATAAACCTTCACCATTCGTTCCTAGATTGGGCCAGTCTTTGCTAGGTTTTCCCTGTAAACATTTATATTACGTCATCTGTTTCATTTGCATTTATTTGGAATCCAGTCCGTGAGCGTCTTACTCCACCTGATATCTCTTCTTGCTACTAGTCCTGATATTGATTTCTTCATATCACTCAAAGATAATACTCACATTGCTCATGCCATTGCTCTTTGATAAAAAAAATTACAGTATTTTGTTTTCTGTAGATTTTGTAAGTCTCCAGGGTATCATATCAATCCGTCATAGGAATATAATGGAATCCTTTCGTTTCATACAGATTGACAGGTTACCCTTCATGATGTCTCTATGTTTATCACTGAGTCATCCATTTAATTGTAATGTGTTTTGTTATTTTTCGTTCGTTGTCTTACGCTAGACTTCGCTAGACGTTTGACCCACGAAAGTATATTCTTCACTTTCTCCAAGGGTTTCCACCTTTATCTTGATGACGTTTGCTCTTGCATATAAACTAGGCATTACTCTGGTCTTACTTCGGCTCATTTTAAACCTTATTTTGAGATTTTCTCGGTTTAGATAATTTAACATTTATTGCAATGTTTCAGCTGTTTCTATATCACATGCAAATCTTCTATGGTTTATGTTTTGCTCATTTATATATTTACTGCCCTCTCCTACACTTTTAAGAACACTGTGATCCCGTATGAGAATTGTAGGCTTCTGATTCCTCCTGACCATGCCACAAAACAAGCTCCTTCCATATAGGTGTCTGTGTTTCGTGGCAATACTTAAAGGACTCATTTACCTCCAATTGTCTGACTACATCACAGGTTCACTTAAACATTGATACCTGCTTAACCTGTTTAAAACATTCGAACCTTTCTGTGTAACTGGGTTTAGACTCACGAAAAATTCCAAGTTGCCAACCTCAAAAATTAATTATCCGATTTTCTGCACTTTTTCTTATCAACTATAACAATATGCTATACAGCGTTTCTTTTTTTTAACAGGTCTTATACCTGTGGGTGTTTCATCATTATATTCTTGTTATAATATAAAAAGGCTGTACTACAATATGTATGATGGAGTAGGGTTTTTGCTGATACACATACGTACTAAACCTACTGTCAGATACAATCTTGTGTATCAGACAGCCGGTTTATAAATGAGTTCACCAAAGTTTTGTTATGAGGCAGGTGTTGTCTCCCTTCCTGTCAACTTGTGGTAGGAAGTGATCTAGTATTGACGCACTTCCTACTCAAAATCCACTGGATCCTGAGCTTTGCCAAATCCCGCCCAGAGTTCCTTGTGTCATTTTTGTTCTCAGGTATAGCACCTACCCAGAGTTCCCTAACTTATTTCTGTTCTCAGAGATTTCATCAAATTTCTGTTTATTTTATGTAGGTGAGTTTTCAAGCAGTGTTTATGAAGCTGACACCCATTATATTTAACCTTGAGACACTCCATAACATAATGAGGGAGACAACTTCGAATAAGGTTCTTACTTAGAAGGCGCTCTGCGGAACAAGATCATTTTTTTTATTATATCTTGCTAATATACAGTTTTGTGCATATTATTCTTAAATTATTAAATAAATCAAATAAGCACTTAGTCTCTCTGACATCTTTGAGGTTGGTGTTACAAGTCAATCATCCCTCTTCTTCTCTACAATGATCTACAGTAGAATAGAATGTCCACTCAACACATTCTAAGTACCAACATCACAAGTATCCTCTTTACAACCATAACAATGACGCCACAAATGTACACACGAAAAAAAAAAAAAAAAAAGCTATGGGTGCAATTCTCGTGTGAAACATTCTGACACCTCAAAGGATGGGTAATGAAAACATCTTGTTTATTAATACCCATGGCATCCTGAGCTGTGCCAATCATCTATAGAACCATCAGAACCCTCCTGCTCCATAGTTATAGGTTTTGTTGTGTGTACTGTACAAGAGTTCTGGTCGTTTGTATTAAGAACAGAAGAGCAATAAATATACAAAGTTGGGCTTAAAACAGAAAGTGCAATATGCCGAAAGACAAACACTCAATTTATTATGAACTTTTCCGAAAGCAAGGTTAGTATTACATTTTGATCTCATGGTGTTTTTATTTTTTGTTTGTTAACTGTTTCAGTAGCTCTAAGACAAAAAATCATGCTTTTCATTCTACATATTTCCTATATAAAATGTGTTGAAAATGATGACTACATTATTCACCTGTTTGTACAAGTCATTACTGAATATGAAACGAGAGTCCTTCCAGGCTGAGAGGACATGTTTTACTCATATTCATAACATTAACTCTGCAATTAAACACCACATTAACACGCACTTTAATTGCTTCCTCTAATGACAAATTAGTGAAGAGTGAGATTTTAACGAAACCGAACATTAAACACAAGGATGGTAGTTTGTATCTAGTAAATTATTCAAATAGTTCGTACGAGTTTTTAATTGTATGTGAAGTAGTTATGGACCAAATACCACAGGGACGAAAAATGTAGCTAATTTTAAGGGAAATGTAGTGTAGTGTATGTATTGGGTGTTGTATGTATTGGTTCTGATGGGTAGAGAAGGTATATAAATTCTAGACAAACCATAATTATGTTTGGATAAAAACAAATCTGGTTCAGAACTCTCGATTCTCTATTCGTGACTGTTCCTTGCTTAACATAGCTATTGAAAATTCTGTTGGCCATATCTTTTAAGTTAATTTTAAGATTTCTGTAGTAAATATGAAAACGTAATTTCAGACGTGTTTTATTTTAGATATAAATTCACATTTGTTCAGTAAAACAACTCCCCTTCCATTATCCGGCAGACATAATATTACAGTATATAATCAATGGTACTTACGGTTATCGATATATTTATATCGGAAATACTAATGAAAATACTTTGTGATACTTAAAACCAGTAAAGTTCTTGTGAGTAGTTTTCCGTAAAACGTGATAAAACAAAAGATAACTTATTATTGTCATAGAAATGCTTTAAAGGGGATAATATACACTAGGTACATTGGAGTGCCTTGATTCCCCCAAAGTATGCCAGGAAACAGTTCTTGGTGAACAAAATTAACTGTCGTCAGTTGCATGGAATAGTTTGGAGGAATCAGTTGCTCCAGATAATATACCAACACTGTGGTTTAGCCTTTAACGTTACTCTTGTGAACATCCTCAACGTCAAGGAAATATTTATAAAATCTAGGTTACAACACTGGTGAACTGAAGTCAAAACCAAAAGAAAACAAAACATTCTCGATATAATTACACTAGAAAGATTAAATATAACTCTCTCTCTCTCTGGGTCACATGATATAAAGTGGTTGGATGTTGTTTATTCTCGATACAACTTGTGAAATAACTAAGATGGCTGTGTTACTATAAATATATTGATATCATATCAAGGTACAGTTACCAACACTTATACACTTATAGCTGGAATGGGAAAAAAGTGGAATGACAAAAAGCTGACTGTACTAGATGTTAATGCTGACAACTGTACAGATTAAAAAACAAACATAAACAACTGTACTTCCTCCTCCTCATCATCATCATCATTGTCATCTTCACTAAGATTCCATTATCCTTTGTCCTCAAGGCAAGTGAGATCCAGGCTCAGGAAGAGAAAAAGGAACGGAAAAACAAGAGAAAGAGAGACAAAATGGCCTGTGAGATGGGCCCCACTCACTTTAACTCCCTCCTCCCCTCCTCTCAACCCCACACAATTCTCAGAGTCCTCCGAAAGTACATTTACCTCTTTGTTGAAAGGAACTGTTTCACAATCTGTCAAGTTAAAACCGGATTACTAAAATATATTCCTCCAAGTAAATTTCATCCACTTGTTGATATAATACTTATTCCAGTTGAACTCCTCGCTTCGTAATATCATATAGTACACTCGTGGCAAATATTCCCTGACCAGACTATGGTGGAAAGTCCCGGCCAGCACAGAGCAGAGCTTCCGAACACATTCAACCCATCGATCCCACAAGGTTAATTCATTAGTTAGTTGTTTGGAAGTATTTCTGGCCACAGTTATTGACACCTCACCCACTGTCATGTTTGCTGAGTAATTGAGAGTATGAGGGCAGATATCTGGATGCCGGTCACACCCCGATCAATTTATTGAGCTAACAAATTAGCAATAACATTTTCCTATTAAAAAAATATCTTATATGCACGAAGAATTATTGAAGTGCTCAAACTGAGTTATTATGACAGATGAATAGAAATACAGGTAAGTTAATGCACGATGACTATGATGAATGTATACTGTATCATTTTCATATATATTACCGTTTCCCACAAATAGGGTGGCAAGACTATCTGGAAATAAGATGGAAAGGAATTTAGAACAGAAACCAGACATCAGAAGAAAAAAAATCTATGAAAATAAGAGAGATAATCTACTCCAGATGATCACTCTCGGTGCTCCCTCCCTCAAGAGAGTACCAGAAGATGTGTCCCCTCACTCATACAAATCAGTCACGCTCGCATTGGCACACATTCACTCACTCTTCCACATCTCAACTAGAAACGAGCACAGTGTCCGTGGAGTTTGACGAAATGTGGGCCACTATGTTTGTGTACGGTACTGGTAGTAATATTTAATGAATAAGAGAGAACTCACCCCTGCTGTAGTTATGACTATAATACTTCCAGGTAACCTACACACTGGAGGTGGCCGAGTGGTTAGTGTTCTGGACTCGTAACCTGGAGGTTGGGAGATCGATCCTCTCAGGTGAGGGCCTGAGAATATTTTTCTCTTCCGATTTGAGTTTGAGGCACTAAGTATAAGGCCACCGAACGTCGTAAAACACCCTCGCTGGTACCATAACAGCTGCAGTATTTGGGAATTACCCTCACTTCCCTCCCTCTGTGACTGGGTACCAGTTCGGAAGTCGTGACGTGTGTGTGTGTGAGTAGCAGTTGATCTGGGCCACGGTAACGGGCTTGATGAAGCCTATGTCCAGTGTCGAAAGAAAGAAAGAAAAAAAAAAAAAAAAAACCTACCGGAGGCTGTGTTCGTTACTAGAGGAGGCAACTGTACCATCATCTATAACAAATTCGCTTCACCAACCTAAATTTTCTGTCCAACTCATTTATGAAAGAGCTGATCTGTCCTCTTAGTATTTCATGTCCATAACTCGTCAACATTTTACTTCCATCCATCTTTCCCCCTTACTACGACTTATGTTCATTTAAACACAATGTTTTCAGGCATCGTAAGTAAAATTGGACATGATCTTGGTCCTCTCTTACTTATTTTATTTTACAGGTGTGGATAATTAATGGGCTTTCAGTCTATAGTCCATACTTATACAACATTTATACAAACTTCATTGATAAACTTTGGGAATATATCCCTCATCGGAAAATAAATACCCTTTATTTATAGGAAAATGCGAAAACATAATGCCTTGAAAGCCATGTGGTAACTCAAGTCCGTACACTTTGCAAGCAATGCCTCGTCCCTTCCTACCCCTTGTCTCCTCTTCTTTTCATTTCTATATCGAGGGAGGTGAGGAATAAAGGCAAAACCCTGCTCATTATCCTCATCAACAATGAAAAGAGAGAGAGAGAGAGAAAGCGTGGCCAAGTAGAAGGCATCTCTACAATACAAAGGTGGCCTTAAATCCAATGCCGATTCCAGATCATAAATCTATGACTGTGATATACAGTCATGAATGAAACAGAAATCAAAGCATACACCACAATACTGTATAGTGAGATGAAAGAACATACCCGTCTATCTGCATGTACACATATATATAAATCATCTTAATAGAGATAAACTGACTCACAGATAGTAATGCCAGCTTTAAATGGTAGTGCTATTAACGTCGACAATATCTCTAACATAATGGTGTGCATATCATTTTTCAACAAATTAAAGTCATAATGTAATTATGCAATACAACATGATGCAATTGATTACAATTAAATGCTTGGCACACAGGAGGATTGATTCTGAGCAGAGGAGGTACAACTCATGGCTGATAATTATAATTCATGCTGGTGTGTGATGGGGTGGGAAGTGGGAAGGGTGTCTCGGTGAACAACTGCTCCGAGTAATTCAAGGAAATGGCACCAGGTGGATGCACCCCAAAGATTATTTTGAATTGGTTATTATTGACTCATCAATATATTTCTCTGATTAAAAAAACTAAACTGCAATTCCTCTTGAACATTTCGGATCCTATAGAAATTGAACGAGAAGTTTAGGGAGAACAAAAAACTATTTAGGAAAGAGGTAAAAAAAGAAATAGAAGAGAAGTCTGGCAGCGTGAGAATGAAGAGAGAGGATGGAGTCACTACGAGTGGAAGTGAGGCTGTGAAAGAAGTGTGAAAAAGACATATTGATGGTTTGATGAATGAGGGGACGGGAGGGGAGGCGATTGTGACATAAATGGTGATAGAGGCAGGTGGTAGACGACAGGGTGTACAGGGAGAACTAGGGAAGGAAAAGGTTAGGAAAGCTATAGACAGGTTGAAGATGGGAAAGGCCCCGGGGGTGGATGGAGATGTTGAAGTGTGGGGTGGAGGTAGTGGTGGAGTGGATGTTGCGCACATATGCACATTGACTTGGAGGCAGGGAGAAGTGTCAGAGCATTGGAGGAGAGCCATAATTGTACCTTTGTATAAGGTGAAGGGGAGTAAGGATGAGTGTGGTAGCTATAGGGGAATAAACTTTCTTAGTGTGCCAAGGAAGGTGTATGGGAAGGTTCTTACTGAAAGACTGGTTGAAGTAACAGGGAATAAAGTTAGTGAGGAGCAGGGAGGGTTCAGAAAGGGGAAGGATGTGTGGACCAGATCTTTGCAATAAAATCAACAGTGTATAAACATATTGAGACGAGTAGGAAGCTGTATGTTGTTTTCATGGTCCTGGAGAAGGAATACAATAGGGTTGATAGGAGAGCTACGACAGATGTGCTAAGGATTTACGGTGTCGTTGCTGGAAGGCATTGAGGCCTTATATTGAGAGGCAAAAGCATGTGTGCGGGTAGAGGGTGGTATAAGTGAGAGTTTTAATATTAGTGTGGGGCTGATACAGGAGTGTGTTATGTCACCATGGCTGTTCAATGTCAATATAGATGGTTGTATGAGAGAGATGAAGGCCAAAGTGAATGTCCTGGGAGCCAAGCTGAAGCTGAATGGTGTAAATTGGTCCTTGGTGGCAAGTTTATTTGCTGATAATACTGTGTTGATGGCTGAGAGTAAAAGGGAGTTACTGAGGGTGGTGGATGAGTTTCAGTCCGTGTGTAAACGAAGGAATTTGAAGGTGAATGTTAGTAAAATTAAGGTGATGGAATTGAGAGAGCAGAAACTGAAGTGATTGAGTTTGCCACACACCATAGAGTGGCAGTACCAACTTAGATAACTGGGACTAAATGTGAGATAACTTTAAGGGGTGAGAGGATGGAGGAAGTGAAGGAGTTTAAGTACCTGGGTACAGTTCTGTGTAAACGTGGAAATATGGTAGGAGAAATTAGGTTGAGAGCAATGAGGGGTAGACAGGTCATAGGATCACTGGGGAGGATTATGAAGGGTAGAAGTGTGAGTATGGAAGTGAAAAGGGGACTACAACATATTATAACACTGACATATGCATCAGATACATGGGCATGGAGTAGGGCTCATCAGTCTAGAATAGGTGCAGTGGAAATGAGTTACTTGAGAGGAGCATGTGGACTTCCTAGGTGGGATGGAGAAAGTAATGAGAGTGTGTATGAGAGATGTGGTATGAGTGAGAAGGCAAATGGTATTGAGTGTGGAGTGGTTGAGAGGGTGAAGCGTAATACATTGAGGTTTGGACATGTGGAGAGAATGCAAGGTGAATGGCAGAACAGAGTGGAAGAGTATGTAAGGGAGAGAAACGTGAAGCGCAGAGGAGGGCTTGACCAAGTAAGAAGGGAGTGTTGGAACAGGGAAAACTGGAGACACTTCTGCCGTGGCCACCCCTTTGGAGGGAGTTCCAGGAGGGAACGAGGCGTCAGAGCTATAGATAGATAGAAAGAATTAAAATCTCATAATAAGAATAAACAGTTATTTGTGGCCTTCTAAAATATTTCATTAGCATTGCATTGCAATGATAGAATATTCATATGCGTTTAAAAGTAAAAAAGTTTTATTTTAGTGTTCTATGCTGAGTTTTCTTACGAACTTGGTTGAACTTTTCTTTTATGAATGTCTATACCTTGGATATTGTAGGTTAATCCAGATTATATGACTTTACCGAACACTTTCATAAACTGACAAAGAACTGTATTCAACCTGCCCTAACTTTGTGGCTGGGTGCCAGTTCGGAAGTCGTCACGTGTGTGTGTGTGAGTAGTAGTTGACCTGGGCCCCGGTAACGGGCTGGATGAAGCCTATGTCCAGTGTCGGAACATATTATATATATATATGTATAAGACCCAAATTAAAACAGTAGATTGTATCGCTTAATACTCACCATTAGTTATTCAACGAGACTAAACCGAACTTAATAGAATAATTAGTTGTTGTGGTACAGGGATGATGGGAACTGAAGTGTATATGAAGGTGTTGTGAGCAGGGAGTGTAGTGAATGTTGTGGGAAGAGTATAGAGGAGGGAAGGGAGGGGGTAGAGCGTAAGGAGGGTAGGGAGGGGCATTGGGGTGGTGCCTCTCCTAGGTTAGCCAGAGGTTGTTCAGGTAGCACCAATATTCCTTGATTTTATGTCTCCAGCGCACGCATTTTTTCGACTTTGTGTTCTTGGTCACTTTCTTTTACAATCCCTTCAGAGTCAACTTCTCATTATTTTGGGTTTCCCTTGTATAATCTCACGTCATGGATTTACAGTACTTTCTCTTGTATATTCACTACACCTAATTACTTTTTCATTTTCTAGAGTAAATTTCACTTACAATACAGTAAATACACAGAGTAACTTTCTCTTACACAGAGTCACTTTCTCTTAAGGTAACTTCACAATAGAAACAATATCTTATTCCGGGTAATTTTCTCTCACAAAGAGCCACTTTCTCTTACCATATGTGGCTGAAGTAGAGGTGAGTGAGGGATTCATTCTTTAGACACATGTTGGAAACACACTGAGGCCGACAGTATCACCAACATTAAGTCACTCCAGTTGTTGTTATGGAAGAAATCGGTGCGCAAATTAATATGAATCAGTGGCGAGAGAACTTTAGGGAAATACTGGTCAGCAACGGCACTGGCTTTGAGGGAACATTATTGTGGGACCATTATTGTAAAACCTTAAAGGTAACAGCAACATCACCGTCACAAATTACTGCAATCAGGGAAGTAGGGACCTAAGGCTGGGTTGTCGTAGCCAGCCCAGTGGTTGCATTACATAGGAATAACCTATATTAGTGCATTTGTCGCGGCTTCTAGCCGCTTAAATTGTATTTATTGGTTGTGAAACCAGCACAGCTGTTTGCTATAGAATAGGCCCCTTCACAAGCCCAGGCCCCGTGTAGGCATAATCTGGGTTGGAAGGGTCAATTCCGTGACGTTCATCAGAAGTAAATAAAATTCAAATCTGGCGCTGTACTGATAGTGGAGCCACCTGGTGGTGGTGAGGTGAGGTATTAAGCCCCTCCTCCGCTGAATACCGCTCGCCCACTCCAATGAGAAAGAAGTGAGTGCCTGGCGCATCGGGAGGTGGGTGGGACAGTAGAAGCTGTGCTGGTTTCACAACCAATAAATACAATTTAAGCGGCTAGAAGCCGCGACAAATGCACTATTATTGGTATAGTGAAACCAGCTCAGCTGTTTGCTATGCATGCGATGCGGTAGGTGGGAGGTGAGGTGGAGGCAATCACGTGCTAGTTAAGAGTGGTTGAGAGCGGAGGGCAGGAAAGGTAACCGAGCCCGGTGAGGCAGCAGCTAACGCCCCTCCCGACACTGGCTATGTGAAACGCCGTGGTGGGGGAGAAGTAGCTTATACCATATAACCGTAGACCATTCTGTTATAGACCAGAATTGTTACACATAAAGTCTTTATAGGTAGACTCGAGGGTTCGGGCCTAGGAGAGGAGGGGGGAGGTGCCCATGGATACTCCCCCCCCCCTTTTTCCTCCCCCCCCCATTCCCCCCCCCCCTTATTCAAGTCTTCTGAGTTAGGGCTATGGCCCTCGCTCAGGTAATGTGATCCCGAGGGGATGAAGGAGGACACTAGGATCCAGATATCCTGTGTAATAATATCTCCTGTCACTCATCGTAGTTAAATAATTGTTTGGAAAATGAATACACAAGAATTCCGTAACAATGTAATTTATTATAGACTCTCTTTCACCATATGTACACGTGAAGAATGGGGATGAGTATGAAGCTGTACAAGATGTGGATGAGGTATGGGATGATGTGACGGGACTTAAATCACCCGACCTTTTCTCTTCGGGCGGCCCCTCCCCCCCATGTGTCTCCCGCGGGGACCCTGGGGAATAGGAGGTGGAGTACCCATAGCCACACAGGGGGTAGGGGAGAGCGAGTGGAACAGGTACCTCGTCCTGAAGGAGGAAGTGGACGCCCAGCCCCCTAAATCCCTGACCCTCTCCACCGAGTGAGTCCTGAGGAAGGCGAGGGAGGCGGCCACGCCCCTAACGCTGTGAGCCCTCGGGGCGTGTCCGGGATCCCCATTCTCTATCACTCGGCAGAGAAGGCGAGCGATTGACCTAGGGAAGAGAGGGTTACCGGACCTAGAGTTGTAGAAGAGGTGGTCCGGAGAAGCCCCTCTCGTCGCCTCCACGTATGCAACAAAGGCGTGGACTGGGCAGAGGGGGTGGAAATTTCCATCCCTCAGGAACGAGGGTACTGCGAGAGGGCCAATTCTGTCGTCAGCCTGCTCGTTCTTAGCTAGAAAAGCAGGGGAGGGGGAAATGGTTAAGGAAGTAAGGTTAGGGGTTACTGAAGAAAAGGCTGTGTGACGGGTCAGGGCTGCCAACTGAGAAGCCCTGTAACCTGTAGCTAAGGCGAGCAGGAAGAGAGCTTTCTGGAGGAGGTGACAAACCTCCAGAGGGACCCCCTCGAAGGTCAGGTAGGAAAGGACACGATGAAGGGACCAGGAGGGTGTCTGGGCCCGGTGAGGTGCGGTCCCCGCCCGAATCCCCATCCTCAGGAGAGAGAGAGGCCTCTCCGAAACCTTAATGTTAAAACCCAGGAGGGGATCAGACAGGGCTGCGTGATGCGCAAGCACCGTCGCCGGGGCCCTGTTGGTGGAATCGGCGAGCCACGTGAGGAATTCCAGGACTGTGTCCTCCGAGATGACCCTGGAGGGGTGTCTTCGCAAAAAGTCCTGGAATCTTTTCCAGCACGATTCGTATTGTCGCACCGAAGACTGACGATGAGCCCTCAACATCTTGTCCACTGTCTCCTTAGTGAACCTTTTGCTGAGGACTCCCCGTAGAAACTCCAAGCGTGTAGTTTCAGTGACGCTTGGAGTGGTGCAGACAGGGTGCTGGAGAGGCACGCCGATCCCAACTGAAGGGGATGCGGGCACCACCGGGACAACTCTCCGAACCACGGCTGTGCTGGCCAGAGGGGGGCTATGAGGAGAACCCTCCCCCTGAAAGTGCGCAGCTTGAGGATCGCCTTCAGGAGGACTGAAGTGGCTGGGGGTGGGAAGAGGTAGAGATGACCCCACCTGTTCCAGTCCTCCGTGAAGGCGTCCGGGCCTCCCGCCTCTGTTCTGGATGAGAAAGTCAGGAACAGAGGGAGTAGGGCCGTGGATGGGGAGGCGAATAGGTCCACCTCCGGTGTCCCGTAGCGAAGGCAGAGAGACTCGAACACAAGGGGACGCAGTTGCCACTCGACTGACGTCCCCCTGAACCTGGATAGGGCGTCCGCCCAATCGTTCTCCCGCCCTGGCACGTAGCGGGCCGAGAGGTGAATGTCCCTCTTGGCCGCTATTGCGAAAATCTGTTCTGACAGGGACAGGAGAATTTCCGACCATACGGTGCCCTGTTTCTGTAGGCACTGCACGGCCGCAACGTTGTCCATATCGAAGCGGACGCCTATCCTGGCAAACTGAGGGTGTCTGTTGAGCCATTCCTTCGCTACCATCAACTCCCGGGCGTTGATGTGCAGTAGCCTTTCCCCTTCCTTCCATCCCCCGCACCGTTGATGTCCCAGGCAAGACTGGTATCCCCAGCCTACGTCCGATGCGTCTGTCGCCACCGTAATCCCCGGGGGAGGGAACACCCAGGGGACCCGCTGACGCAGGGCACCGGGACGTAGCCAGGGGCGAAGGAGGCGGTGGAGAGAGGGGGACACTTGCCTGGGAAGGTCCCTGTGTGCGGGGGACAGGTGGAGGTTTACCTCCCGCGTCAGCCTCCTGTGTTTCAATCGTCCCAGGGGCATTGCAGGGGCCGCGAAATTTAGGGACCCGAGCAATGATTCCCACTGGCGGCGAGAGAAAGTACGGGAAAAATGCGCCTGGCGGACGTGGCGGAGGGTCCGGCGGGCGTTGTCTGGAGCGAGAGAGAGGGTGGCCGAAAGAGAGTCCCACTCTATTCCTAGCCAACACAGCTTGCGAGTGGGGGTGAGAGAGGACTTGGGGATGTTCAACAGAAACCCCATTTCCTCTAGCACTCCCCTCGCTACCCGGACGTTGTTTGCTACCTGCTCCTTGGAAGGGGCGTGAAGCAACCAATCGTCCAGGTACATGAGGGTGGGGACACCCGCCTCTGCCAGACGGGATGCCACCACCCTCACGAGTTTTGTGAAGACTCGCGGAGCTAGAGAAAGACCGAAAGGGAGCCTGGTAAACTGGAACGTCTCGGTCCCCACCTGGAAGGCCAGAAAGCGGCGAAACCTGGGGTGGATCGGGACGTGCCAGTACGCATCCTTGAGATCCAGGGATGCTAACCAGTCTCCCTTCCTCAGAACTGTGCGGACCTGAGCAACCGAAACCATCCTGAAATGTAACGTTTTCACGAATTTGTTTAGCTTGCTCAGGTCCATCACCAATCTCGTTTTTCCCTGATCCTTTTTGGGGACCGTGAATAAACGAGAAAGAAAGACCCTTCCCGTCGCCCGCTCCACTACCCCTTTTTCCCGCATTTCTAACACATGCGGGACGACCGAAAGTGACACTTTGGTTGAGGCAGGAGGTAGACGTAGTGGCTGTAACGGGAGAAGACAGGTGTCAGTGAGAGTACCGTTAATCCTAATCCCCCGGGGCCCGAGGGACCCGGGGTGGTTGGGGGGTGAATGACAGGAGAGGCAGAGATTTTGACCTAACGGTAGCCCAAGGACGGGATTAGGCATAATTCATATGTCAGAAAGTAAGGATGACAGTTACTCACCGGAACAGTAATCCAGGGCCATGACAGGCCCTGGCGAATTATCCTTGCTGCCCAGCCGTGGGTGGGCCAGGCTGCTGACCACCCTGTGAGGCAGCCCAGAGTGGGACCCTCAAGTGGCGCGGTCCTTCTAGGCGGGGTGGTTGAAGGAGGACTTGGGCTTCGAGTAGGGCTTGGAGCCCTGTCCCCTTCCTCGAAAGGGCTGCTGGCCCCTCTGGGAGGGCCTGTTGTGTGCTCTCGGGGGAGTGGGATAGGAGGGCCTCGGTAGCCTGGAGGGCTGGGAGGGCCTCCGGGGCTGGTAGGCTGGTCTGGCTGGCTGTGGGGCACGTGGCCTACGGACAAGCAGAATGATTAGGAACCAAAGTAGACCCGAAAATCCTTTCATTTCACCCCCGTGACAACTCGGGTAAGACGAACACGAGAGGTACTTACTTGGAGGTGGAAGGCTTTGGTAAATTGATTACCGCTGGGAGGGAGGCGAAGATCGTGTCTGTCGCCGGTTGGTCAAAGAGGGCGGGGGACAAGGGGGCAGCTCGCACCACTCCCCTCTGTGCCATCTCCGGCGCAGATTTAGCCGCCGCCTGGCGGGCTGCCAGTCTCGCCTCGGCGAACGCCTTCGCCTCCTCCCGCATGAAGTGGGTTGACATTGCCGCCACGCCCTCCATCACGGTGGCCATGGAAGAGAGGGTGTCACTGTAAGGGGTAAACAAGGAAAAAACCGAGCGAACCCGGGGATAAGTACCCGGGAGTAACAGGGAGACCCTCTACCCAGCATCCCTAAAAACATGATACACGAGTAAGGTACTCGCGCTAGCTGTACACCCGACATCTCGTGGTAGGAGTTGGTTAGGGCGTTGAGGCAGTCCCTAATCAACGAGGCGGCTGCTCCCGTGGAGATGGTGTGGGCCAGCTCCAGACGGGTAGCAGACTCCGCCTGTCGCAACTTACCATCGGGCTCCTTCAGCTGATAGGGGACCGGGGGCTCCTTCTCCGTCTTCCACAGGCACTCCCTCAAGCCCGGGGGAGCCCGGGAATGAGGGAGGATGACGGGGAAAGACGGAGGAGGGGGCTTCCTGGGCGCGTTGTTTCTCTGGTGGTCCAGGGACTTAAGGAGAAGGGCTGGAATATCCAGGTCCCCTTCGCCCTTATCCCCCGGGAAGTACGCGTCCGGGGAAAGGAGGAGAGCCGTGTTACCGTGGGAGCGGTCAATCCTCCAAGCCCCGGACAAGTGGCTGTACTCCACCAGGAAACCCATCGCGTCCAGGGTCGCCGCAGAGGACACCCTAGCTGAAGTGGGTACGGGCGCTGAGATAGGACGGACCTTGTAGAAGGGAATAGCCTCGCCCTTCTCATCCGCCCCCCACTTCACCACGACGTCATCCCTCCGGATCCACACGTCTGGTTGAGCTGTGTCCGGAGACCAGGCCACCAGTCTGCCCTCCTCCGAAGAGTGGGTCCATGCAGGAGGGAGAAGAGACCAAGAGTAGGGAAGGTATCCGTCTCCCGAAGGAGGGGGTGACGGGGACGGAGGTGCGGAGGTAACCAACTCCTCAGCTACGTCCCCCGACGGAGACTCGAGCCCTGGGGAAACGGGAGGCACGAAAAGGACTCCCACATCCCCGGGAGGACTCGAGCCCTCGACGGGAGCAGCAGCGGGAGGCGGGGGAACAGGAGCGGGTTCCGTAGCGACAGCCGGAGGCTGCGCGACGGAAGCCCCAGGAAAAGCGTGAGGAATAAGGGCGTGGAAGATCTTAACTATCTTCCTCGACGAGGGGCTGTCCCCCCCCCCGCTTACCCCTGCGGGAATTGCGGGCGGGCGAAGGAGAGCTCCCCGACGACGAAGAAGAGGAAGAAGACGACGAAGAAGAGGAGGAAGGAGAACGGCGACGAGCACGGGACTTCCTGGAGTGGCGGGACCTTTTAGCTGAACGCTTGCGTCCTCTAGAGAGGCCTGAGGAGCCAGCTCTAGCAGGAGGCGAAGCTGGGGGTTCCCTGCTGGGCCCTTGTACCGGTGAGGCAGTCAGGAGAACCAGCGCGACAGACTCGCTCGCTTCCCGGGGGGATAAGCCCCGAGAAGGAGTCGTAGTACCGCCTAGGGAAGAAGGCTCAATCTCTCGGGCCTCAGGAGGTTCTAGCCCCTGAGACTCCGAGAGACAGGAAGAAGGGTAACGGGTCCTGAAAAAACCCAGGTCCGCTCCCAAAATCGGGTCCACCCACGCCAAAGAAGAACCGTCTCGTTTGTGGGCCATTCTCCTAGCCCTCGTCCACGCCATACGAAGAGAAGCAAGGGCAGGGAGCTTGGAGCGGGCAGAAGGGGAGGTAACCCGACACAACTCAGCCCAGGGGCGGCACACACCACACGCCAAAGGGTCGTAACCCAAGGGAGTGAAGCAGGGTGCGTGAGGAGAACAGTGCAGGTGTCCGTCAGGCGAGACCCGCACGGTACATCCTGAGGCAGCACAAAGGGCACGAGTAGGCTGGGGGAGAAAAGAATACACAAACATGGGTTAACACGTGCAAACACTGGAACACAAACCCATCCTCCCCGAAGGAAAGAAGCGCGGGACACGCCCGCTGAACCTGGGGACCAGAACACGATCCCCCACACTCGCGCAGCCGCCCAGGGAAAAACCCCGTAAAACCAGAATCGTCCGCCACATGGAGCGGGTAAAAAAGGGCCCCCCCGGACAGATGAACCAGAAGGAGGGGTAGGAGGGGACCCGATAGCCTGAGAAGAAACACTCCAGGCTGAAAATAATGGAAGAACCCCAAAATAAAATAAAAAACCCCCGCCCGGGAGAGGAAGAGAGAACCAGGGCACAATTCTCACTCCCCCCTACCGAGAGGGGACACATAATAATCGGGGAAGGCAAGAGGAAGGGCTGCAAAGACCCCATGTGGTCACCATGTGGGGCGGGGAAGTCCCACGTAGCGCCCACTAACCTCGCTAAAAACCCCAGAAAACCCCGATAAAATACGCACGAAGAATGTACTAGTGGCAGGAGGGACAGTGAAAGAGGGGACAGACGGAGAAAAACTCCGAAAACAGGGGCTGAAAAGCCCCCTTCGCTTAAGGAAAGAACTAAGTCCTAACGAAGAAAAAAAACCCATAAACACCTAAAAACCCTCCTAGAAAACACACATGATACATCTGCAAAGCAGGCTAGCCACTAGAACACAAAAGAAAAACTTAGCAGGAACACGCGACACAATACCATAGCGTAGCAGCGAGGAGCGTAGATGTTGACAGAAACGTGTTCCGCGACAGAGTGGGCGAGCGGTATTCAGCGGAGGAGGGGCTTAATACCTCACCTCACCACCACCAGGTGGCTCCACTATCAGTACAGCGCCAGATTTGAATTTTATTTACTTCTGATGAACGTCACGGAATTGACCCTTCCAACCCAGATTATGCCTACACGGGGCCTGGGCTTGTGAAGGGGCCTATTCTATAGCAAACAGCTGTGCTGGTTTCACTATACCAATAAAGCATACTTGTACACGTCGTGGCGTGGCCAATGTTCCTAACCATCTCCACAATGATGAATAGAACCCTGCGGTCACTTTGTTCTGTATACAGCTGAGGTGAGACCAGGGGCAATGACAGTTTGGAGTAGTTTATTGAGGAGGAGATGAATTAGTGTTCTGTTCATTAATACAAGCATCTCCACCTACATTCCTACAGTACCCAAGTATTTATTCTTCATGCTCAATATCACTGTCTGTAATATTATTTTCTTGTCCACTTGCAGAATTAGATGAGGATTACATCTGTTCTATCGATGTTGCCTCCTAAACTTGATTTGCAACAGTCGCCTTGTATTCCATAATTACTACAGTCCGGATTGTGGAAATTCACCCTCCCTTTCCCCGTGGAAGTCCAGGGTGCGAAAATTTCCACTTATATATATTTTGCGTTAAATAAGCCAATGCAGGCGGGATATAATTTACCTGGGCTAGAAGGCAACCAGACAGAGAGTCGGTATGATTGGATGCCTCAATGATTCTCTAGCTGGTGAATGGTGAGTCTCCAGCGAAAATTTTCCCCGTGTTCAAATTGATTCACCCTCGTCAACACCACTAACTTGTTCATTGATGTCTTGACTTGATTTGATTCCTGCACTTCAATGTAGGGCACAACACCACCTTGGAATGGTTTGGTAACTAGTAAGCTGGGGCTACATAGGAGGTTAACACTGACAAGGATTATATCAGTGCCGTGGCCATTACCACCAGTGTCCACGTATGTACACCGCATCGTTCTCGAGGTGAATGTGACTTCCCTTCAGCTAATCATATCTCCCCAACCAGAGGAATTAGAGAGCTGGAGTTTAATTCATTAGAAAGATAGAGAGAGTTAGCAGTGAGCACAGACCACCAACATATAAGTTCCTGGGCATTATAGCTGAGGAGTAGGAATAAAAATAATTGGAGCAACTTTTATGAAAACTCTTCAACATGACAGGAAGAAATCTAAAAGTCACCTGAACTCAAGTGGTCTAAATAGTCACCAGTTCCTGATTGAGTAGCACATCTAATATCCCTACTATACACTCCTACTTCCTGTTCCTTGCTGTGACATCAAGAATTCCTGATACTCAGGATTATTCATCAACAGTAAAGCACTCTCGTGTGTAATGTCGAAGCGATTATTCATATTCAGTTTAAACGATCTTCCTCTTAACAGACTAGCTCCTTATAGCTCTAAATAACACCTTGCCACTCATGTATTAAGAGTTTCTTCAATCCTCCCACGGGCATGGAGTGAGCCGAGGACTTACCACCATCAAGTCCGGCTACGTTGGTAGCCTCCACGCCCTTCCTCCCTTCCTTCACAGTGAAGGACACCTCCTCTCCATCCCTCAGTGATGGTGGTGAGGTGGTGGCAGCAGAGAGAAGGATGTCCCTCCTGTGGACGAAGTAGTCGTAGTTGTCTGCAGTCAAAAAAACCATAGCCCTTCAGGAAGTTGAACCACTTCACCCTGCCAGCGAGACAGGTTGTAGAAGAAGTGGTGTTGGCTGGTGGAGGTGTTGCTGGGCTCATGGCTTGACTACGAATCCCTCGTATCGAATCACCCCGAGGTGAGGAGCTCACCGGTCTCCTTTTAATGCTTCTTGTTAAACCTCAAATGTTTTATACAGATTTGATTGATATTTTTAACTAGGTGAATAAATTTCCTAGATTTAAAAATTCAGTGATTCGGAGATCCAAGGAAGAAACTGCACCGTATTAGCTGAACCACAAGAGAAAGTTAACAAATGGAAATATAGTTAATATATAGTTATAGGAAACCATACGTCCCCACTGGAGATATCATTGCCTTTACAGTGGAGATGAAGGTACAAAGGTGCCCTCTTCCTTCTTGAATTTGTACTTTTCATTATTACTTACACAAAAATAATATTATATAAAACGTACGGAACAATACTCCTGTGGTGAGCAATGGACAGGTGTAAAAGAATTGGATCTCGCTTTTGACCAGTCTGTTCACCTGTGCTGATGTTGTATACCGTACTTGTCTAAGTCTACACCGAGTATAATCCAAATTGATCTTCAAAGACAATAATTTTCTCCTGTGTATTATTGTGGACAAAAGTTTCTTTCCACACAGAGATGACTTTAGTAAACAATTGACTGTTTTTCTCTAATGGTGAGTTGTATATTTTTCTTTTATATCAATTAAGAAGCATCTTCTAACTTTTAGTAAACAATCACACATAAATTAAGGCGAGTAACCTATTATGGGAAATTGGAAGGCTACTGATTCCTCCAGACTATGCCAGGAAACAACCCCTCCATAGGGTATTATACAGGGGATGTGTTTTATAGCTGAGTTTGGAGGCTTACATTGACTCCAAATTGACCACAAATGATTACTTCCCTTAAAGCAATAACATCATAAGAGTTCATGATAACACAGGTGAGATAACTGTATGTGTCATCCAGGTAATGAGTTGACATACATACCCTACATATAATAAGTATATAACGCCACGACTTACACCTCTTATAGATCATCTATTACCATATATTCTATTATAACACTTTTTTTTTCTATATTTCGTAGTGTTATTACTATTTCATGTTCTCCTTCTTCATTACTCTCTTAATTTACTTATCCTTCTCTCCTGTTCATACTTTTCGTCTTTACTTATGTTCCCTATCCCTTTTCAATATCACCTTTACCTTCCAATAAGCTATATAACTCTTCTCTTCCCTCTCCCCCTCAGTGCAACGAGCCTCCGTCCCTTCACTTTTGCTAGAGAAAAAATTCCCAACACGACAAGGCACGACAGAGCACGTCCCAGGCAGAAGTTTTTACCGGTCTGCTTGTATCAACTGTCCTTTAGGAGTTCACATATTCTTTCGGCAAATAAATTTAGTGTCCAGCTGCCTGTCGGTCCATTTTGATACTAGTACTGTTTTTACTGAAAACATTCATATATATATATATATATATAATATTTTGTTTTCAAATGTTCATTTTATCAGTAAACTATGAGGCTGTTTACTCATGCACATGGTCCATTGGTTCATGAATATGTCCATTAATTTCTGTTTTGAACTTCCTCACTGACACTTCCATCAGTGTAATTGATAATTTCCATTAACCATACCCGCTATACAGCCTCTCATCTTTTACTGATCCACATGTACATTGGTTGTGTGGACAGTACAACATAATATCAATATAATGTATATAGATAAATTAATATTAATTATAAAGAAATGGCATATATAATTTACTATATTTCCTGGTTGCTTCCCTTTCAGCCACTCCATTTCAGTTTTTCAACTGTTCCTATTTTCTTTTTATTTCCACTCTATCACCTTCTGGCGCTATATGACCTCGCTGTTACGGCGTCTAATATCAATCAATGAGTCCTGGTTGCTGCAGAGGTATAGCCTTCCTCGTGCCCCACACAGGGTCAGGTTTGATCTTTGCAGTTCAATGTAACCTTAAAGAGATCAGTAGTACCTTCCTATACCTTAATTAAAGAGATCAGTAGTACCTACCTATACCTTAAAGAGAGCAGTAGTACCTACCTATACCTTAAAGAGAGGAGTAGTACCTTCCTATACCTTAAAGAGAGGAGTAGTACCTCCCTATACCTTAATTAAAGAGATCAGTAGTACCTACCTATACCTTAAAAAGAGCAGTAGTACCTTCCTATACCTTAAAGAGAGCAGTAGTACCTTCCTATACCTTAAAGAGAGCAGTAGTACCTTCCTATACCTTAAAGAGAGCAGTAGTACCTTCCTATACCTTAAAGAGAGCAGTAGTACCTTCCTATACCTTAAAGAGAGCAGTAGTACCTTCCTATACCTTAAAGAGAGCAGTAGTACCTTCCTATACCTTAAAGAGAGCAGTAGTACCTCCCTATACCTTAAAGAGAGGAGTAGTATACCTTCCTATACCTTAAAGAGAGCAGTAGTACCTTCCTATACCTTAAAGAGAGCAGTAGTACCTTCCTATACCTTAAACACCACACAAACAAAGTGAACGTATGCTGTCATATCTCGCATAAATTTCTTTTCTTTTCGTTAACATTGAACGTGATCTCATTTATTCACTGAATAAGGATGTAATTTTGGCACAAATATGGTAACATTTGTACTGTACATGATGCTGATAATTTGATGGGCTTGAAGTGTTTACTTTATCTCCAACAACATTTCAACTTAATGAAAATGTTTTTATTAAAGGAGCATACATAAACACATCATCAGAATTAATATTTCCATTACATATTCTCTTCTTTCATAGCCTCAGCCAACAAGGATTACTTCAGTTATTGGACATTGTGAGTTATTGGAGCAGATTGTGATCGAAAGGTAGCAGAGTATTATTAAAAAAACAAATAAAAAACATATTAATATAAAATGTATTGCTATAATTAGTATACTGAGATGAGGTGAGTATAATAGAAATTTAGTAATGAGATTGAATGAATATAGAGATAAATAGAAATGAAAAAGCTTATTATTCTACATAAAATTGCGATAAAATATATTAAGAAGCAGAGGAGGAAGATACTATGATCATCTCTGAGAACATTACAAATTGGTAATAACAAGATAAGAGAAACGTTTACTGCCACCAAATATCATAATCACTAAGACTCGTCAAAAACGTAATCTCCACGGCTTGCCAATATCAGCGATGGGAACCTTGGCCACAGTCAGTGCAATACAGTATACTTGGTTACTGCCACAGTAATATAATAATGGAGATCATCTGAAAATCACGTCCAAAGGTTTGTCATGGACTGGACGCACTTTTTACTAAATGTGTGTTAAGGGAACAGTACAGTATACTTTTGGTATATTGGAATGCCTTGATTCCTCCAAAATTCCTCCAAGAAACAAGACCAGATTAACAAAAATAATGATGGCATGTTGCTTAAAACAGTTCGAAGGAAACCATTTGTTCCAGAGTTGCCAACACTATACTGCTTCCTTAATGTGTAGCCTATACGAATCATTTGAACTCTTTGTCCGAAGCAATATGATGCCTCGCACACTACTATATAAATCCTGAGATAATTGCACATTTCTGCATGAGAGTATGGATGATTTCAGTATATTGTACACACGATTAAAAAAAAAAAAAAAATCGAACATAATGTGTGTGGTGGTTGTGTAAATGATGGACACACTCATGATGCCTCGGCAATATACAAGTTATTATTCAGTACCCATCGTCTGAGGTGTTGGAATGTTTCACGCCAGAGTTCCATCCATAGTTTATTTTATTTATATATATGTATATATAATTTTTAATATATATACTATTTTTTTTATTATCGCGTGAACCTTCCTCATATCTAATAACTGCTTTAATTACGTTTCTTATACATTCATTCAGAGGTTAGTTTTACATGCATATTATAAAATGGATAAAACTAAAAATGCAATGACAAGTGAAAGCTTAAGGTAAGACTCGAGGCAGAATGATAAGCCACCAAAACGAATCCGATCAGTCATCTGGAAATTTAGACATGATACTTCTCGACACAAATCTTACTCCTTCACTCTCTTTCCTTCGGCTCATTCTGCTTTCATCTTCTATTCATATCTTCCTCATCAAAATTATTCACCTTTTGTTCGTATTCTCCCTTTATCTAGTCTTCTTCTTCCCAAAGTTTCTTTATGATTTAAAATATTCCTGTACCTTGATCTGCATTTGTCATGTTTATTCTCTTTTACTTGTCTCTTGTATATTCTGCTCTTTCACTCCGCCTCACAGCTCACTAAGAGTTCCTCCCACATGAAATTTAATATTCTTCATCTGTTAGGATTCATGTGGCGCTTTACCCAAGGCTTATATACAACTACTGGTGTGTGAGAAGCCGCGTCTCGTAATCCTTTCCTAGATCCATAACAGAAAGCTAACGTTTGGAATGTATACCCCTTTTTGTGTTCATGAAAACAATTGTATTCCCTGTTAAGATTGATTCAGAAAGGATATGATACGAAGAGTCATGAGGTATGATGTAATAATTCATTTCTCAATCATTTTTACACTGAATACGCGAGTTACAATTCTAATTAACCGTTGCTGGCAAAGGGTTACTGCTAAAAATAAGAAGGAAAGATGTACCTAGGAGTGAGTCAGTGATAACACTACTCACGGCTAACGAGGACCTGATTAGCTGGTTTCATTTTATTTCCATTGCATTACTCACCAACCTCACACCGATATATCCATTTACAAATTCTTTCTGTCTTCGTATTTTCTCTTCCTTGTTCATATTCCTACCTATATCTCGCCCCATGCACTCTATTTAGCAGTTTGCATTTATAAATTCATGCTATTTATATTTTGTCTTAATGTGCACTATTTTCATTTATTCACTTGCTGCTGTTTAATTCGTTTATTCTCTCCTTTTCTTGTCTCCTGTGCTTACTTTCAATACTACTATAACACCATTCTTCCTCCTCCTTTTGTTATTCCTACCATCGCTTCTTCCTGCCTTCCTCAATCTTCCCACGCCTCCGCCATAATTCTCAATCTATACTCCGCATAACTGCCTCATCTTCTCTTTTATCTTCATATTTTCCCACCAACAAAGTACCAATTCCGTTCTCCTCTTACCAGCCATCTTTCTCTTTACCATGACTATCATCCATTTGGACACTGACTAACCTTTTTCTCCCCAGAAATTTCGTTATCCCCTTAGCCACCATTCCTTCTTATTCCACATGCTAATTTTCTCTTGTTACACCTTTGAAGCAATAATTTCCTACCATGTATCATGTGTACTGTTTAATTCCACTTGCTTATGATAACCTTCTGGTCCGGCTGTCTCGCCTCATACAGCACGTCTTCTTCCTCGTTGACCTCTTCCTCTTACTCTTCATGGTCCTCACGCTCCTGCTTTTCACCTCCTCATCTTGTTGATTTAAGAGAGTCAAAGAATTTTGGATAGTGTTGTCGGTACTGCCGGGGGAGAGATAAACAACACAGAAATATTACCTCTGAGAGTAATATGTAAGTCTCAGCCAGAGTATAAAGAATTCAGAAGAATCAAGTTTGGGAAAATGAGATGAAGGGAAGTAGTTGCGTTCGTATAAGGAACATCCGCCTTTGACACGAAATTGAATATCTGGTGATACGTGAGTTTCAGTGAGGAAGAGGAGATGAGGTTTAGCAAGAAAAAGGTGGTGCTTCACATATGTGAAATTTGTAGAAAGACGACGAATGTTGCAGATATTCATAACGGGTGAGTGAGGCAATCATATTTACAGTGGCCGTAATCGTTGGGTCCAAAATATGAGGGAGTTTTTTAACCGTACCCAAGGGGTCTCCGACGCTCTTATTTCGTTTTCCAAACAAAGTTTATAATTTTGATTGGTGTGTGGTGTGTAATGTGTTTATTTATATAATGTAAACGGTGGAAGAATGTTATTTTAGAGAATAATTATGTTGAACGGAAAATATTAACAGAGATGGATAGACAAAAGGTCAGCACAGAATTATTGACTCTCAGTGTTACGGTACAGCCTAATTCAAAACTGTACTGAATATTCCCATCATACAATCGTATTAATGTTGTTATGATAATACTAATGTATGTATAGTTTGTAGCGGCATTTGTAGACACATCTCTTGTCCACAGTACTTGTACCACATTTTCAGTCATGTTGGTAGCAATAATATTCACTGCACCATGTTGGGTTGAGTGAGACACAAGGCAGGAGTGCACATTGTTTACTGGCCTGGCGGTAACTGAAACACTCACCAGTGTTGACATTGCCGGATGAAGTGGTTCACAGTTCACAAAATTTGAGTGCCAATATTTCCCCATTTTAATAAGTTTAGGTTATATTTAATTTTGATTAGAGTTATAGCTGAGAATAACATTATTGTTACACGTTTCAGTATGGATAATAGGTTGTCGGTATAGGTGTAGGTAAGTTTGTTAGATATTATTATAATAGTTACAAACAAGCATGAAACATGATGCTCAGCACATTTTATATAAACTTTTAAATAATATTTCTGCCGAATAACGGAATTAAAACAAATTTTATTAGCACTAAATTCCAATCCATATGTCAACACAATATCTTTAATCTTTTGTAAATATTTGACCATTAAAAACAAATTAATGAACCTCTGTAAAGCTTTTGAAGACCAAGAAAGTCTTTAAATAAAAGACCTTGTTGAAGTCAATTTGTTTACTCCTTGCTGTCACCGACCTCACCTCAGTGACACGAACAGTGACAGTCAAGGTAAATGTCTGTAGTGACTTAATTAACAAACAGTAACTCACTATAACTAACTTTAGGCTCGTGCTGGACATGACAAATCCATTCCCTTGTCCGTTATCTACCAGTGGAGAGCTTTATCTATAAAAATTATCATTTCCGTAGATAAATCAACTAAAGTTATTTCGTTTCACATTATCTTATTATATGTGTATAAAGGATTATAAAATTAAGGGAAAGATTCTGCTTCACAATGAAAACCCAAGTTTTTTAGTAATTTCGAAGTCGCATTTAAAAATTCTGCAAAAGTGGACCTGAATTTTCCATTTCCCCATCATCAGCATGATTTTCCCAAAACTAGGGATAATTCCCCCAATATGGAAGCACTGATTACTGTTACTCTCACTGACAGAGATGGCCGAGAACCCGCTTTGTGATACGGAAAAAGTGTGGTATGTGGAATATATGTTAATATCAACATCATACACTAATAATTATAACTTTTATTATTTTTTTCAGGAATGACTACAACAGAAGCAGTCAGAATCCATCAACATAAGATAGTTATCAGAATTATAAAGTTCTACAGCTGCTGGAGGAATATTTTATTTATGGATGTGAAGTTTTATTTCCGCTTGTATGTACTTCTGAGCATAACTTTTCGAACACACAATAAGTTTAAATCTCCCATTTTATCTGTATACACTGACTCCATGTGTTGATTCCTTCACATACTGCAGCTGTATCATTCCCTTGGGATGTTATTCATTGAATATTGTTACTATAGCCTCCATTCAGTCAAAGATTCAAAGAACATCTGAGTAAATGAAATTATGATCTTAGCTTTTGCACAATAACTGAAATCACACTAAAAAGTTTCCTTGCTAAGCAGCCAACCCTGTAAGTAATGAGACACTACGTACGGTTTATGACGTCGTTATTCCAGAAGTATATAGTTCACCGTACTAACAACACATCCCTCGGGGTCGGTAACACCATCTATCTATACAATGTGCTGCAAAAGGAGGTTAACAGTCGACAGCAACATTTATTACTGCAGTGAGAGTATGCCAATACACAACATACACTGTTAGTCTCATCAGTGTTCAAAGAGTCAAGGCCCTCAACACTGACACATTGAGCATCACTATCCACTAAAATTAAATAAAAACATACTTTAGAAAATAAGACTCTCAACCTTTTTTTGCCCCACTGTGTATACACCTCTTGCCCCTCCCTCCCTCCAGGAAGTCCCAAAGGGGGTTTCTATGGCAGGAGAGTCTCCAGTTTTTTCCTGTTCCAGAACTCCATTTTCGCACGGCCAGACAAGGCCACCTCTTCCTCTCACGTATCTGTTCCTCAGCTACTCCTCCACCCTGTCCACCCCATCTGATTTGTGGTCTGTCTCTCACACACACTCCATCAGACATATGCTAAAATACCAATTACACAATGATATCTCCACCATACACATATTAAAGAAAGAAACACACACCAAGAGTAACTTGTCACTCAAAAACCGAGTCCATTGTTTATTAAATTTCACTAATAGTGTAATAATAATAAATACCAGTTCTCCTATCATCTCGAACAGTAATCATGTCTAACTTTTCTTACACACAGCCTATAAAATACAACCATTATAGTGAAAGAATTATAAGATATGGAGGGAAAGACAGTGAATGCATTAACGTGCTCCTTTAATTGTAGTGTGACTTGTGTGAGAACAAATGGAGAACTCAGTGTATGTTTTTTTATAGCTATTGGAGTAAGATTAGATGTGTGATGTCATAATGGTTGGTTAATCTATACATGGATGGAATGACGTAAGAGGTTATGGCTAAAGTACTGGAACTAGGAGTGGAAATACCGAAGCGTGGAGAATGGTGGTGTTTCGAACCCGATATATACAGTTGATGCAGTTCTATTGAGTTGCAGTCAAAGGACGTTAGGAGGTTTAGTGGAGAGCACTGCAGAGGAGAGTAAAAGCAAGGTGACGATAATAGAGAGGGAAGGGAAGTGCAAATTGATGGAAAGAATCTCAAAGTGATTGAAAGTTTAAAAAACCTGAGAATAGTGAAGTAAAGTTGGATAAAAAAAGAAAAAGATTAACAAAAATGGAAATTAAAGTAACCCTATGAAATATAGAAGCAGGAGCAGTGAAAGCACTGGTTTGAACAAAAGAGTTAAGTAAAGAAGCTGCAGGAGAACTGCTTCAGTGTTAAAAAATCACGCTATAAAATTATTGTTTAACTTTGGTGCGGCATGGGTATGAGAAATCAGAGATGAGAGACGAAGAGAAGTTTATGCTTAGAAGCGGAATATCGGAATAACTACTTCATGGAGAATCAAATCATGAACTGAAAGAGAACAGCAGAGAATTTCACGACATTAAAGTCTATTTACATAAGAATATTTACCCCCAAGTTGGATAACACTGCGTCTGCATTATTCCTTCGTTTAGCTTAATTAATTTGGTATTTTTTATGCGAATATGATTTACGTAATTATTCAGTCTTATAACTTTATAATTCTCTCTAAAGGCGGTAGTGCCTGTGGTGATCTAGGCAGTAATAAAAGGGCTTTGACGCCCCTTCGGACCTTTTATTTTTTTCAATTCTTATACTGTCCCTCCATTTTTTCATTTTTTTACGTGGCTGCTGTTCCACCACTCTTTAACGTTCTCCCTAGTCCTACAGGGCCTTCCAGTTCTAGGGCGGTAACTTTCATGTCAAAGCGTATGTAAACTCAATATTTTAATCACAGAAGATAAAAGTGTCGACATGGCGAAACGTACAGTCCCAACAATAAAAAAAAATATATCGTAACATTTCTGGTTGTTCTCTTCGTGTTCCTGATAAGTGATGTATAATCAGAAAAACTGACAGCGTTAGAAACCTTGTTATCTGTTAAAGGGAGGAAAGAATGGATGAAACAAGAGTAGAAGAAAGATGTGCACAAGAATAAATATGAAAAGGCAAAGAGAACGGAGAAGACCTGAGGGAGCATGCTACGATATGAAGACTGATGGTGAAAGAATGTATGGAGTATAGGACTGGTTGAAGCAAAAGGAAGGATGGGCAGGAGTGGAAGGGATGCGACAGAAGGAGTGTATATTAGGATTGGCAGCCCGGTTTTAATTAACTTGATAGTTCATGGAATTGACTCCTTTCATCTGGGCTAAATGAAGGGACTCTTGTAGGTACTAGATGAAAAAATTTATGTGGGGGAGTTGAGAGTTTGGTGGGTTTGGAAGGGAAGTGAATGTGAGTGTGATCTATTTCACTGGTAACTCTGCCTCTTTTTCTGTTTATTTCTGATTAAATATTTGCATTCTTGGCCCTGAAGCTCTGCACCCCTTGACAAGATTTAAATGAGGTATATATGGTATTAATGATATTAGATTATTTTACGCTGATCATTCTTCACCTTGATCACGGGTTATACAGAACCTAATTGCGTCACGCTTAAGGGGATAGCATACGTTTATTAGATTGGAGCACTTTGAGTTCTCCAAAGTATGCCAGGAAACAGACCCAGATGAAAAAAAAAATAATAATGGTATTCTGTTGCCTGGCATAGTTTGGAGGAACCATTTGCTCCAGATTTACCACCCAAAACAATGTGCTATATACCCCATTAACAATACTTGGAGGAGAAGAGAGAAGGAATGTACTTGGGTTAGTAGGGTGAAGAACAGAGAGGGATAGGGGAGAACAGACCATTGCTTGTTTGTATAATAAAATAAAACCCAGATAAAATTATGGTAGCAGGAATTTGAGTAAAATGGCATTATTATATTTTAAAGACCATAAACATTAACAGTATTATAATGACACAATTATATATGTGACTGTAATTCCGTCCACTAATAAAACCTTCATTGCTCACCGCCCTCACTATCCCATCATGTGTTTTTATTCAGTCCAAAATAATTAGAATATTACGGATCCATTAATAAACGTCAAGGTTCCAGAACTGTGTAACACGTGACATCTGGATGATCGGAAATAGAGTTGCTAGAAAAATGTCTACGAAGAAAGTTAAGGTTATAATGTCATATGAAGAAAGATTAGAAAAAGTATACCACAGAAACAATGTACACACACACACTCTCTCTCTCTCTCTCTCTCTCTCTCTCTCTCTCTCTCTCTCTATATATATATATATATATATATATATATATATATATATATATATATATATATATATATATATATATATATATATATATATATATATATATATATATATATATATATATATATATATATATTTGAAATGAGGATGAAAGAAGACCGCATTAAGTCTATATGAGAGAAACAATGATAATGAGATGGGCCAGAAAGTGCAAAGAAAATAGAAGGGAAAGAAGAACACCTGAATAAACAAGGAATGGCTGGGGCTGAAGGGGCGTCCAAACTCTTAAAGTGCTGTCTACATCACCCAGGGCAATACTCCTCCTACGGGGAGAACATAAAGGGAGAGAGAGGGCGGGTACAGGAGGAGATTAAGGGGGATAGAATAAGTGAAAGGAAGAAGGAAGAGCAAGACAGAGTGGGATGAGTTATATATATATATATATATATATATATATATATATATATATATATATATATATAATTTCTGCAACAAATAATTAACTTCCAGACTGGTTTTTGCAAATTTATACATGGAATATTAATATTTCGAGAGTAATTTGTTAAGTACAATTTAATAACCCAATATAGTCTGGTTAAGATGTGTGGATGACGTACTATGTTTTAGGCCTACCAGTTTGGAAGTTAATAATTTTTTGCAGAAATTAAATTCACTTGCTCCTTCCATCAAATTTACTCATGAAATTAAACAAGATAACAAACACTCTTCCCTTTTTAGATGTGCAAATTGTAAAGGATAATGGTCATTGTCCTTAAGACTATAATGTATAAAAAGCCTATAAACATCTTATCCTATGTGCACCATTACTTTACCACCACATTATAATTATGTAAAGAAATCAGTGTTTAGATCAATGTATTTAAGGACGCATGGGATTCCGGACCCTGAAGTTATTGATGTAGAACTTAAAATTATTCTAGAAATTGGATAACCATTGTAACACCCAATAAACCATTTGAACCAGTGTCATGATACAGCCAAGAAACCTTTATACTACACAAGAAACGTTTATACTGCACAAGAAATGAAAGGTCCCGTCAACAGCCACCCACCATAAAGATTGTTCTTCCTTTCCATCAACGTTTACTCCACTACAGTATATTCATGTACTGAAGAAACTTAATGTACAGGTAGTTTTTTTAATATGATAATACTGTTCAAATAGTTCTTATCAAAAATTGTTCAGAAAATGACTCGGGGTGTAGTATATAAAATTCCATGTCGGGATTGTGACCATTTTTACATAGGACAGTCTGGTAAAGATATAAAAACTAGTGTATCACAGCATAAATATAGCGTTAGGGTAGGTCAACAAAGTAGTGGTTTATTTCAAAATAAGGCAGTCAATGATCACTATATCAATTGGAATGGATCTAAAGTTATAGCTAAGACAAAACCCTTCTACGAAAGAAATGTCATTGAATCCTGTCTAATCTCCGGTACATATAATAAAAATGTAAACATGATTTATGGTCATATTAAATGTGACATAGCAATACAGACTTGATAATGAAGTATTTCCCACCAGACTAGAATGTCCGAGTAGGTGAGGTGAGGTTAAGGAAGGTGAGGTCAGGTGAAGTGAACCCACATTTGCCCCACCCCTATGTGGTTTGTGTGTATATATACTCCGATTTGTCCCTTCCTCTATTTACTTTGTCTGATGACGTAATATACGAAAGTACTCACAGTTCCTGTTTCTCTTCTGTGGTTGATGTGCATATATATATATATATATATATATATATATATATATATCTGACGCCTCGTTCCCTCCTGGAACTCCCTCCAAAGGGGTGGCCACGGCAGAAGTGTCTCCAGTTTTCACTGTTCCAACACTCCCTCCTTACTTGGTCAAGCCCTACTCTGCCCCTCACGTTTCTCTCCCTTGTATACTTTTCCATTCTGTTCTGCCACCTAACCGGAGGTCTTCCTCTCACACCAGGTCCCACAACTTCACTTCCATACACCTTCTTTACAAACTCCACATCTTGCATTCTCTCTACATGTCCAAACCACCTCAATGTATTACGCTTCACTCTCTCGACCACTCCACACTCAATACCAATTGCCTTCTCACTCATACCACATCTCTCATTACTTTCTCCATCTCACCTAGTAAGTCCACATGCTCCTCTCAAGAAACTCATTTCCACTGCACCTATTCTCGACTGATGAGCCCTACTCCATGTCCATGTCTCTGATGCATATGTCAGTGTTAGCAGGATTATACTATTTCTTACTTCTTAGTCCCCTTTTCACTTCCATACTCACACTTCTACCCTTCATAATCCTCCCAAGTGACCCTATGACCTGTCTACCCCTCATTGTTCTCTCCCTAGTTTCTCCTTCCATATTTCCATGTTTACACAGAACGGTTTCTAAGTATTTAAATTCCTTCGCTTCCTCCATCCTCTCACCCTCTAGAGTTATCTCACATTTACTCCCAGTTGGTACTCCCACTCTGTAAGGTGTGGCAAAGTCTATCACTCAAGTTTCTGCCCTCTCAAATACCCTCACCTTACTTTTACCAACATTCACCTTCAGTTTCCTTCGTTTAGTTTACACACGGACTGAAACTCATCCATCACCCTCTGTAACTCCCTTTCACTCTCAGCCATCAACACAGTGCCATCCGCAAATAAACTTGCCACCAAGGACCAATTTACTTCATTCAATGTCAGTTTCACCCCCAGGCCATTTCCTTTGACATTCATCTCTCTCATACAACCATCCATATATATATATTGAACAGCCATGGTGACATAACACACCCCTGTCTCAGCCCTACACTAATATAAAAATTCTCACTTACATCACCCTCTACCCGCATACATGCTTCTTCATAAAAGGCCTCGATGCCTTTTAGCACCATATATCCTCAACACTTCTGTCATAGCTCTCCTACCAACCCTATCGTTTGAGTTCTTCAAGTCCATGAAGGCAGCATACAACTTCCTATCCTTCCCAATACATTTCTCCACTATTGATTTTAATGCAAATATCTGTTCCACGCATCCTCTACCCTTTTTTAACCCTCCCTGCTCCTTACTAACAAGACTGCAAAATGGTCAGAGCATTGAACCATTCCTCTCACTACTTTAGCATCCATCACATCCTTCCGTAATCTTGCATCGACAGCTACATAATCAATTACTCTCTTTTGTTTTCCTCTGTCATCCCTTCTCCTCCATGTATACCGGTGTATCATCTTGTGCTCAAAGAAGGTCTTGGCTAAGAACAAACCCCTCTCAGCACAGACGTCCACCAGTAACTCACCATTCTCATTTACTCCTTCCACACCCCATTTACCAACAATGCTTCCTACTTTCTCATTTCCCACTTTCCCATTCATGTCCTCCATCATTACAATGCTCCTCCCACTCTCAAACTCCCTTCTGGCTCCTCCCAAAAATTTCTCATCCTCTCTCTCCCCATCTTGTTCCTCTTATTCACTGGTGCATATACACACACCCACGCATACTTCAATAATCCAATCTTCCCTGTCATTCACACCACTCTTGTCCCACACCATCCATGTCCATCTACTCCCTTCCACACCCTTGGTGACACCAGCACTGCACACCCCTCCCTCCCTCTTCCTTTACACTTCCCATCCATTCCATATATATATATATACATAAACAAGCTGTGGCAAAATATGATGCTGATCCAACACTTAGATACTAAGTTATTCCCGAAACACGATGCGACATGACTTCTGAAACTGACAGTAGTCGACGACGCCTTATAGCCTGTATACACGTCACTATCAGGAGAGAGCAGCTGTACCGTCACTCACAGCACCATGAAATATAGTCGGGTATCTTCTATGTGATAATCTGGTGACGATACAGGTGTATTGACGTGTCGGTGTAGCCTGGATACTTGAACAACAGCAGGAACCAGCAGATCACCTCCAATCATAAAACACACGTTTAGCGTGGACCCGATCCTGTGGATCCTTGGGATTTGTGGTCCGTTGTTTTATCTGCTCTGCTGTCACCCCTTCCCCCTCCCCCCATGTAAGGATGACTTAAATCAGTGGGTGTAACAAAGTATATTAGGAGACGCAAATATCTTTGCCTGTTCTTAATCTCACCTATGTATGTACATACATACATCAGGGAGCTGAGATGTTCCGCTACTTAGTAACTTTGTGAAATGGCCAGAGCCATGATTTTTATAATTTAATTGGTTCTGAGAAAATCTTAGTGCTAAGTTAATTTTTCGATTCATTATTTTCCCCATAATGTTTCCCCTTATGTTTCGATCTTTGCCAATGGGTGCAGCTCCTCTTGTCCTTCCATTCTGCCATTTAGCTATTAAAGTCGTTCAATACAGTATTTTACCAAGGTCTGCTCCTGGCATGGACACAGAGGATGAACAAGAACTGCAAAGGAAAAAATTTAGTTGGATGTTAGTGCAATTATTTTGCAATTTTCTCAGAATACATGTATTGCTTCAAGTGTAATTTCACCTGGCAATTTACAGTACATAATACAGTAAGTTCAGTGAATTTTATATATCTTCTTCAGGAACAACTTCAAGTTCAAGTTTTAAGGTAGGATTTACTGCTGCATAAGATTCAATGACTATGGCTGAAACTATGTTCTCTTCCTTGGGTCCCAATGAGTGTCCTTTAATTAACTACATATCCCTTGGTGCTGGATTTATGGGCTTATTTGACATGTCTATAACAGACAAGACTATCTTATATTAATGGCTTCTGGCTGCTTGTGTTGTTTTAATTGCTGAAAAAGAAAACTTCTAATTATTAGTGTATGATGTTGATATTAACATACATTCCATATACGAGATGTTTTCCGTATCATAAGCGGGTTCCCGCTCACGCCCACCCCTGGGTTTCAGTTAGACAGTTACCGCCTAGCCAGTAAACAGCATTGTGTCTTATTCAACCCAACATGGTACAGTGAATATTTATGTACCGTAAGCTATCATGTCGTCCATAGGATGGCACTCTACAACAAGCGTGAGTCCTCTACGGCACCAGACAATGGGGAATGACTACACCATTCAGCCAGGTGCAGATGATTTTGGCAGCACAGGAGCATGTTATTAACACAGTAAAACAAGGTATCAACACAACCACCAGCAACTACACTCTACTGTCTCATGGACTGACCCCTGCTTACCCCTTGTGAGTTGGAGCTTCCTTCAGCTTCCTTCCGCTCATTGAGACACTACTTGTCTTCTGGCAATGGCTCTGCAGGCTGCCTGCATATAGTCGTATACAGTGTGTCACTGCCCTGCAACGTGCAGACACCCAATGGAACGCCCTCACTTCAGGGGAAGCTATCGACTCAATATGGAAATTCATTAAACCAGACGGTGCAATGGTCCGATTTCTTCAACATACAATAGGAAACCAATGAGTCCATTAGTATATATTTTGGCTATTGTTCTAAATAAGTAGCAGATTGTAATTTTCAGTGTCCCAGCTGCGTGTCTGATTTGTCAGAGTACATAATTATTACTCCGTAAGCTTATCGTACTCACAGCTACAGGGGGACATCCAGAGGACAGTCGCACTTCATCTACTCTACTCCTACCATTGCCAACACAAGAGTACAAGTTGTGCTAACACCATCTGATGTTGTCCCTGTACATTAGGCCTGTGCTGTTTTGATACCAGACTTTATTCAGAGATGTTGCAAACTTGCACCTGCAGTGTTTGGGGGTAAACACCCTGCAAGATTAGCCTCGAACGATGAGTGAACATATAAGAAGTATATTTTATCAAGTCAGCTGACAGCTCCTACCTTTCGTTGGACACCAGCGTGGACCTGGGTTTAGTCCCCGATGACTTTCGCCGGCATTCCTCCACCACGGCAAATGTTCAAGTACAGTACCAATAACGACCCCAGCCCCAACCAGACCAACCACCATGTCCTTCTTGCTATTGGGGGAGAATGTCCCCTGTCTGGAGCAGTATCTGCTACAACATCTTACGTCAACAGTCTTCACATCCAGGCAAGGCAGCACCACTGAACCTTCAGGAATGAGCATCAACTGAGGATGATTCCGCCTGAAGCCGTCCCTACAACAGCCTGCCCAACCCACACCAAGTACTCCAACCTTGTGGTCGTCGTCCCAGCCTGAAGCCGTCCCTACAACAGCCTGCCCAACCCACACCAAGTACTCCAACCTTGTGGTCGTCGTCCCAGCCTGTAGGCCGTCCATGTATGCCTGGCTGGGAAATTACATTACCAAAGTGTTTATGTTTGTGTTGTCCTATATCCATCCTGTTACATTTTTGGTTTGTTATGTGTGTTATTATTTCTGTTTATTTCCTGCTTAATGTGATTTTATTTGATATAATAGTTTGGACCACAAGTAGGGTCTTATTGTATGCTGCACCATGGATGTCGACCATTTGTATCTTTATGTTATATATATCAGATTTATGTTAAGTAAAGGTAATTATATATTGTATGATGTTGGTATAACAGCCAGTCGGCGGCAAAAGTCGTGTCTCCTCACTCAGTGCTTCTTGAAATATAACATAAAGGATAATAATCAAAGAAACACATTCACTTAAACAACATAACAATATCCAGCGGGCAAATTAGTAAACCTCTCTGGTTCTTCTGTTTACGAGCTTCTGAGGCTTACAGTTCCATACTGAATTTCATGATTTGGCAGATGTGGTAACGGGAATTTTGCTGCCGACTGTAGCCTACATCATGTTTTCCCCACACCACAAATGGGTTCCAGCGCATCTCTATGTTTCACTTCTGTCTTACCAGTAAATGGTCCAGATTCATTCCTTGTGTCTCATTCAGTGAGTTCTTAATGTTTTTTGTTATTCATCTTTTTCCATAATACTGGCGGGTAATAACCTAATCTAACCAACCTAGTTATGCCATAATTTGGACTGGGGCAACCCCTGGGTTTATGATTGGTTAGTGGTTAATTAAGTTTTCCAATTAACACATGTGTGAGTTTTCCAGAAAAAAAACATTATTTTTTTTTTACTGTTTTGCATGTGACTCCTGCAATATTGACACTCATTTATTACGGAATTCTCCTATTATCTCCATACCACATCACCCCAATAATCCTGGGGAAACGTTTGGGATTTTTTTGTTTTATATTGGGAAAAGCCTATTGAATAATGACAGCAGCAATTAATAAGTTTATCATGAAAATACCTAACCCGTTTCTAGGCAGAGCACCGAATGAGGCAGTTCAATAATTTAGCTCCTAATGGAAATTCAAGCAAAGTTATGTGCATCATGCAGAAAATGAGATAGCTTGCACATTGATAACTCAGAAAAGTAATTATTTCTTTCCAATATTTATGTCACAAGGAAAATCTGGGGGATCACGCCTCGTCATGGATTTTAATGAGACTCAGCAACATAAACTTCATAATAATACACAATACCATCATGAAGGTTTCAGTTAGTTATGATGCGAACTAGTACATGTTATAAAATGTACCTTCGTGTTATGTAGGTTACCACTGAAAAGTCCCAAATGTCAACAAACATGGTTGACCTCATGATGGTCACTTTAAATTCACGAGTCTCATTACAGGCAGTGATCCATCTGTGTATGTTGTCCACAATAAATGGGTGCCACATTATTGAGTATATAATTTCTGCTGTGTTTAGGCAAACAACTTTGATTTATAATTATGTACCTTACACATCAGCGTATTTTCCTCATATTTTTACATCTCCTTCAACTATGAATGCCCTGTTTTTCCAAGCTATGCGCATTTTGAGTTTTCTCCATCGACTCCATGTATTACTCTACAGGATAATGTGGAGAACATCTCTGCCACGTTACACTCCACCTCTTCACCACATCGGGTACTAACTTAGCCTCTCTGTGTACTGCATCAAGAAACAGTTCTCGTATAACTGTGACATTAGTTTTCTGGCTTTCCACCACAGCTATATTTGAAAGTCAAAAATATTATTTTTGTTTGTGTGTGCATCACAGTGATTTTAGAGAGAAAAAAAGACCATCGTGAAAGGCGACCCTTGGTTATTCAGGCTGTCAAATTCCACCTTGTCTATAATAAAATTAACAAGATATAGGGTTAAATGGGTACAATTTCCAAAATCACTCAAATTTTCCCTAAATTTTGAAAATTTTGGTACAGTGGCAAAATGTTTTTCTGTTGTTTCAGTTTCCTACATTTCTGGTTGGACATCACTAGTCTCAAGGTTAGATTCTCTTGTTGTTGAATTGGAAGGTCTGGGATTCCTACACATTATGCCAGGAAACACAATACCTTAATGTTATTGAATTGAGAGACCTGTGTCGTGGCATACATTGGAGTAATCAGTAGGCCACCAGTTTCACCTCTACAGAATTACCCTTACAAATGAAAGCCATATATGGTAATTTGCGTGTTATCATCCACCCAAACCCCAGATTTCCCAGGCTAACCTCCCAATATTGTAGGAAAGGGGTGGCAATAGTGACAAAATACGTCATTTCAAAAAATCAAATAATAATAAAATCCAACAAATATTTTCCAAGATGTTCCTCAACATAAGAAATGGACAGAGGCGTGATTCCTGAGATTTACTGGTCAAAATATTAATAGAATATAACGTGGCATGAAAAAAATAATATAAAAGTTGAAAAATCCAGAAGGATATGTTTTTTTTAGGAATATCAGATATTATAAGCAAAGTTGTCCAATAAATTCAATGAACTGAACATATAACACTTACCTCTATTGGTTTTGCTGACTCCTTCCTTTGTGTTTTATCACGAGGTGGACACACCAAACTTGGATGGTAATTTTTTCATCTTGTTTAATCTGAAGACATTAGTTTTTTTCTTTTCTATCTCTTTGCTTCCTCACTGCTTAAATGAACCGTGTATTTTAATTAAATTTCTCGAATGTGAAATCCTTCATCTCCAACACAACTGTAACTCAATTATATTGTGTTCACAGTAAGATTCTTCCTGTTGTCTTTCTCTGAGTGTTTTGTTTACATTCCTTCACCAGGAGCAGTAATTTACGATAACATGAAATTCATGTTATTAAATTATATTCATAATGTGTTATGTAGTACATACGAAGCATTCATTCAACTTTACCACACATGTGTACCAATCAATAAAAATTCACAATTCCTTACATAGGTCACAGCTTGGGGCCGGATATAGTGAAACACACAGAAACAGTAGAATAATATGGTGTCCGGACAGGTTCCCATACTTAAGTATCCACACAGCGTTAACAACAGCATTGGGTTATATAACACTATGGTTTTCTTGGAGATGCCATTCATTTAGCTTGTTAGTTTGAATTAAAGCTAGACATAGAATATAACCAGCACTATCACGACACTATTAATACAAGGGAAATGTAAACACTGTAATAACCGTATATATAATTCTAACATTTATCATATTGAAGAGGAGGCCTCCCAATGATTCATTATGATTATTTCCTATAACTCCAGCTCGTAAATACCATGAGGTAATTTCACAACATTTTTATTGTTATCAATATAATTTTTTATAAGTTATATCATGGAAATATGGATGTTGTACAGTCGGCAAAAAAAGTAGTGGAACCACCCTTATTTTGAAATTAACTATAAGTATTCATAGGGGAGTTCAAATGCTTTTTATTACAGACTGTTTATGCAATGGTTATAAGGTAGAGTTGACTGTATAAATACCAGTATAACACTTACTGTATATGCCTTCACACATTTCATATACAAACTTTCACACTTTATATACACATACACACACGCAGTGAGAATGAAAGTGAATGCCAAAGTGTTTCTGAGAGTGAATGGAAAAGTGAGACAATACTGTTATGTGAAGTGCGATCTTGAGAGAGAGAGAGAGAGAGAGAGAGAGAGAGAGAGAGAGAGAGAGAGAGAGAGAGAGAGAGAGAGCTAGCTTTATGAAAGTGAAAATGAGTGTAAGTAGCTAAGCTCTTCGACGTGTAAACAGGCACATATGTACAGTCAGCCTCAGGAATTCGTATACACCACTGTCACATCAAAGATTCGTAACAACTAAAAATTTTACTATATCATTTTCCTAACACTAAATTTTCTAGTAATATTATATGGCTCATACTTGAATCAGTCAGCAGAACACTGCCTAGAGTAAGTGCAGAATAAAGACTCCCTTTAACCAATGCCCTGTGTACGAATTCCTGAGGCCGACTATAGGTATTTACATTGATGTGTAAGGTGTGGAGTATATGTAAGTAGTAATGCAAGTACAGTATAATATGTAAGTAGGTGTCCAAGTACATGTTACCTGATATAGAAGTATGTAAGTACTGTACTTCCATACCTTCTTTCATAATTATATACCTAAAAACATACTGAAATGTCTGGTTGCACTTACTTATCTACATAAATATCCTTATAATACATACATACCATACACTATACAGTTCTTAATTAAGCACCAACATCAATACTGACTGATACATACTTTTACACTTGTACCAACTTTCATATACTTTGTTATACATTGCATATTTAAAAATTTACATACCTACAGAAATATTCATATCAACTTATATATTCACCAGTTTATATAACTACTACACTGTCCATTTATTGTCGCATTTCTACATATATGCTTTATAAGCCTCGGAAATCGAACCCAAGTTCTCTCGCCGGCGAGTTGAGTGTGTTAACTGCAACACCATCGGCTCCTTTACCCAACCAACCTACCAATACCCAAACCCCTTATACCTGCATCAACCTAAGCTTTTTGTCAGTATTAACAGGTGTGGGTGAGAGAGGACGGATATCTGGGTCTAAGAGGTGTTAGACATAGCTAAAGATTTATTGTGTAACCTGCGTTTTCCGGTGATGGTAATGGAAGGAAGTGAAGGTATGTAGTTGACTCCTTGCCAGGGCTGGGTAGGTGTATAGTATCTAGATCTGCTGGAAGAAATGACAATAATAAGGACAGAGGTGTCAACACAGAGACAGGAGAAAGAGGAGTTAGCAAAATTAGTATAGGAATTGAGGGAGGAGATCTGAGAAAGGTTATAGGACAGGGGAGCGAGGTGAGGATGGGGTGAAAAGCTCGGGAGGCAAGGAGGGGGTGGTTCATGAAAGTAGAGAGAGGAGAGGTAAGGAGAGGAGAAAGGTCAGGGGAGAGGAGAAAGGTCAGGGAAGAGGGGGCGTTTAGGGAAGAGTGGGCGTTTAGGGAGATGAGGGGTGAAACCTGGAAGCAGGAAAAGAAGGTAGGCCTCCCTGTGAGGAATACGTTCATAGACTTGAGTGATGAATATGAGGGCGAGTATGAGGCATTGGAGGTTAGCAGGGTATAGAGTGTGGTGGAGCAAGGGATATTGGTATACTTTTTGTTGGCGACTCGCAGGTCTGGTTTTTAAGGAAAGTTCGCACCATCAGGGTTGGGAGACTAAAACATTTGCCGGGGGCACTGGTGGGAAGGGTATTGGAGAGAATAGAAAACATCATGTCAGACATCGGAGCTAAACCTGTTGTCTGTCTTAGTGTAGGAGGCAATGATGTCAGTAAAGTTAATGGTGACAAACTCCTGAGGCAGAACAAAGAATGTTTAAGAGACATTAGAGAGAATTAGGTCAATTATCAGTATTCCACTTGTAAGTAGCATCTTGCCTCGAAGAGGGGACAGTCAAGAGGGGATGTCCAAGGCTATTGGTATCAATAGTCCTGGACAGTTTCTGCAAGGATGTAGAAGTATCATTCATTGACAACTTGCCCCGGTTCTATGGCAGGGATGATATGTATACCAGGGATGGGGTTCACCTTAGTAGGAAAGGAAGCTTTGTGTTAGGTATTGGTAGGACAATTGATAGGACGGTCGTGGTGTTTCATTGATGCCAGAGGAACCCAAAGAAAACCCAGATATACAGACAGGAGGGAAGTACGGAAGCAGAAAGTGAGGAAGGTGGGAAGAGGGAGAGAGGGAGGAGATGGAAAAGGAAGTGGGGGATTGGTAGGGGAGGAAGTGTGAAGTGGGGATGGGGAGTAGAGATGTCATCTATGGGTGGGTGGGAAGTTTGATGGTATTAGACAGAAAGACCAGAGGAGGAAAAATAGAGTGAGCACAAACAATTGCATCAGATGATATTACACAACTGCCTGGGGTCGGTGCAACAGGATAGAAGAGATGAGGTCCATAGCTAGTACAAAGGAAATTGGTATTATAGTTTTATGAGAGTGAGATGGGAAGTTAGGTGATAAACACTTCAGAATAGAGTTTTAAAATAGTGGGTATTATGTTTTAATTTTGACTGCAGACAGAGAAGGGGAGAGGATGTAGCAATATACGTTAAAGATTTAATGAAAAAAAAATGTGAGAAAGTAGACATTAAGTCAGATGAAGGTAGAGAATCACTATATAGGGCCATAGTATATACATAAAAGTGAATGTGTGTCAGTGTTAACGTCAAATAAAATCTGCGGATACTAACACCCAATATTTAACACTCATGTTTTACCAATATCTATAACTCTAACGTAACGAAGGTGACATCACTGTAAAAAACTTCATTCTCAGTTGTAATTGGATGGCACGCAATTAATTTCACATTCTATTATGGAACACCATTTTCCTTAATGATTACTTCAGTAGTATAACTTACAGACCAGTGCAGAGGGCGGCTTTAAAACTTGTTATGAAATAAGATATATAATTATTGGGCTTAAAATGGGGTTTATAAAAGGACATGTTGAGAAGCTTATTTAAGAAACCAATTTACGGATCTCAAAACACAGATTAAAAGGAAAAGAGAAAAAAAAAACAAGAAAAACATCGAGATACAAATAGGTAGAGGGTTTTACCAAGACTCACCAGACTAAGACCAACGAATATTTAGGACCACTAACACCAACAGAGGAAAATGATGGTACAAGATCCAGAGTGAGTGACATCACCCAGCATCAACCAGACAAGAACACCCTTCTCGTAGACTTTGATTCCTCCATAATGTGCAATGAAATAATATGTAGGAAATAGTTACTCAAGATTTACGAACACTGTACTATCACCTTAATTAAGTTGCCTGCAGTTACTCTCTAGTACATAATGTGATATAAACCGGTATACTGTAGAGGTAGATAAAACAGCCCTCTGTAGGATACCAATGTCTATCAGTCTTATATTATAACACTTACATTCGTCATTCAGAATTCTTAGAGGGATACAAATCTTAACCCAGTCACAACCATAGGTCATTTTCCCTCTGCTGCTTTAGGACCGTCTACACCTCATGTCTGAAGAATAAGATTGTTTTAACATTGTAATAAGTGTGAGAGAGAGAGTGTGTGTGTGTGTGGGTGTGTGTGTGTGTGGGTGTGTGTGTGTGGGGGGGGGGTGTGTGTGGGGGGGGGGGGGTGTGGGTGTGTGTGTGTGTGGGTGTGTGTGTTTGGGGGGGGGGGGTGGGGGTGTGGGTCGCGGGACATGGAACAAAAGGAGCAATAAGGTACTGGAAGAGAGCCATTGACTAAGTGGAGAGAGAGGGAACAAAAGACAAAGTGGAAGGTGCTGGATTAGTTGGAGGCTACATGGAAGTAACACAAGATGGAAGTGGCAGAAATACTGGAACTGTAAAAGATGGGAAGCAAGGAGAGGCAAAGGGAAAGAGGAATGTTGAAGATAGAGAGTTTAAACAAAATAGAAGCAGTAAGAAAAGAGAAACAATAATAAAAAAAAAAAATTGAAAGAAAAATGGAAAGGGACGAAGATTTGAAAAAATGAATTGACGGAAAGAGCTACAGTAGATGGGATGTAAGGAGGAGGAGAGAAAGAAAGTAAGGAAAGAAACAGTCAGAGTAAATATGAATATAAGGGAAAAAGGTGGATGAAAATAATGATATACATACCATAAGATATGACAGAAGCCAAACATGGTGACATGAATATGAGAGCGGGAATATAGTAGAAAAACCAGACTGCTAGACCGGCAAGAGTCTGTAGTCACAATGGAGAAGAGGACAAAGAGGAGGGTCAGCAGGAGCAAAGGAATAAAAAGAAGAGGATTATCTGAAGAAAGAAAAGGTAATGGCTTGGATTCGAGGGGGCGTCACAATCCTTAATTTACTGCCCACATCTTTAAAGGCAATGATCCCGTGCGGGTTTGGTTTCCTGAGAGGTGTTCCTTTACATTTATAATACTAAGTAATTTTCTGTTATACAAGCGCCGTCCTCCATCGGTGGAGTGGCAAAGCCATCTAGAAAAACGACGGAAAGGACGTGAGAAGAAACACATGCAGAACATCTGGAAGAATAGCTATAAAAATAAGAGACAGACTCAATTCAAGATGACTATTCTCGAGTGCTCCCTTTCTCAAGCGAGCATCAGAGAATGTATCCACTCACTTTTAAAACTCACCCACTCACCAGTTTGCACACATACCCACAATCAGCCTCACCTTGTACTGGGAATGGAAAATATGAACTATTCTCCATAACAATGTTGCTTCACCAAATTATCCCCTCACTGGTGTGCTAGTTCCCCATATGTCACTTCAATCCAACTTAATGCTTCCCTTGCACGCCTTTTACCCTCACAAATATCTAATCCTCGACTACGGAAAGTTGTTTTATTTCCATCCTTCCGTTCCTCCTTGGCCTCCCTCTACTTCTTCTCCTTCCGCTTCTGCTTTATATATCTTCTTCACTAATCTATCTTCATTCATGCGTTCAACATGTCCATATAATTTCAGTATGCTTTGCTCCCGTGGGTGTTGATGGTGTAATGGATATCATGCTCTAATAACAAGCGAGAGATCCATGGTTCGATTCCCGAGTCAGTGGAATTGTTGGACAATTTTCCCAGCCCCCTATGTTCCAATTCTTCTAGCAGTAAGTAGATCCCCGGCTGTAAGAGCGAGGATTGTGTTACTAATCCCTCGAACTTCTTTTCTGTATTTGCCACCAATGATATATAATCTGTAAGCAACATCTTCCTAACTTCTTATCTATTAACACCACCATTGCATAGCATTGCTCCCCATCTCATGTTCTCACTTCCCTTTCTCTAACAACTCCATCCATGAACACATTAAACACATTAAAGCATCTCCCACATTGTCTTTCTGTCTACTCTGTCGTCAGTCTTCTCTAAATCCATTAACGCTATATACACTTCCTTGTCCTCCTCTATGTACTTCACACATAACCTCTTTAGCACAAACACCTGATCTGTACATTGTCTGCCTTTCCTGAAACCTCACTCCTCCTTTCTTATCGTTCCTTCGGTTTGTGCAATTACCATTCTCCAGTACACTTTTCTTGGTATTCTAAGCAGACTCGCATGCACCTCTTTACATTGTACAGTCGCCAGCAATTCCGCGTGGTACAGGGGCTCACATGTTTAAGATATTTAAGTAATTTAATTCCTTAAGCAACAAAGTTCACCTCATGTGCTAGTGTATCGAGGATACTCCATCTCACACAAGTGGAATACTTCGAGCTAAATAATCACAGTGATGCTACATATCAGAATATGTGTGAGCCCCTGTCCACGCGGCAGTGCTGGCGAGTGTACATTCTCGCTTGTCCCCTTTACCCTTATACAGCGATAAAATGAAAGCTCTTTGCCAATCTTCTGGAACCTTATCCTTCTTCATGCACACCTTGAACCTTTTTCTCAAACATTTCACCATACTCTCTCCCCTTTCTTTATATAATCTCCTGTTCCATCCCAGCTGCTTTACCACATTTCTTTTTCTCCATTGTTCTTTTCGTCTCGGCCATAGATATCTCTCTTTTCTTCCACATCCATCCATCCAGCCCTAAGTCCCCAACCCCAACACGAAGCCTCCGCTGTCCTATTCTCGTCCACAATCAAAAGTTGTTCAAAGTTCACCTTCCACCTCTTCCTGACCACATTTTCTTCAGTGAGTGTCGTTCCCTCTATTGCTTTTACCGACTCCCCTCCCTTTCCATTGTTCTCCTCACGTCATTTACTTCCTTTCAGAACATCTTTGTATTTTCCTTAAAGTTCTCTGACAATTGTTCTCTTTATCTTTCATCTGCTCCCCTCTTTACTTTCTTTACCTTTTGTTTAACCTTATTTGTCCTTCCTCCTATAAACTCTCCTTTTCCCCTCACTCCTAACTTGAAGGTAAAGCTGCCTCAGGCAGGCAAAAACTTCTGTACCGTCTCCGTCTGCAATGTCTCCTATCCTTAAATTCTTAAAATTAGGAAGCGTTCAATCTGTGACGATGAATAAAATCTCATTTACTCTTAAACAGATGATAACAAAAGTATTTATGATTTGCTTTCTACTACACTCCACTATTATCTTATGCTGTGTGATATTGCAGAGTAGAAGGAGGAAGGGAAAATTTACGGGCCACTGTACTATTCATACAGACCACTTTTTTTCTAATACAAGCACTGCCACTTAATCATTTTACACCCTTTCTTTACCTTCTTCCCAGCTCTCACTCGTGTTTGGTGAGAACTGGCATTCTCCTTTACTGCCCTCTTAAATTGTCTCCATTTTGCTCTATACTTCCTGCTCCCATTGTCTTCCTTTTGTCTCACTTACTCTCCTCCTGGTAGTCTCTCTATCTCTTCCTTGTTAGGTTCCCTTGTTTTTATTACTTCCTCTCTTTTCTGTTTTTTCCTCCAGCCCCTCCTACTCCCCTCAACCTTGACCTTTGCCTGCCTCCACTATATAGATAGTGGTCTGATTTACCTGTTCTTATCCTCTCAATACTCTCTCATCAATCAGTCTCTCCTTCACTCTCCTGTCCATTAGCAGGTAATCAAGCAGTGCACTTGTCCCATCTACTCCAAGTGTCCACATAATATTATACTTATGGATTAGTCTTTTTATAAACTATTTGTTACCTACAATTAATCCTCGTCCTTTACACACATTAAGCATCATTTCTCCACTCGCATTTACTCTTTCGTATATGTTGTGCTCATATCTCGATCATATACTCCAAAAAATACTTTTTGTCCCTTTCTACTGATCTCACCCACATCAGTCATGGGCTGATCTCCTTTACTCCTTAATATTTCCCCACATCTCTTCACTCCGTAATATCGCTACTCAATCTTTTACTCTCTCTCATTCCTTCACTCCAAGTATTTCCCTACTGCTATTCCAAGCGTCACCTCCCTCCTTCCCTCTAGATATGTGTCCCTGAGGACCTTGACATTTAAATTTCTTTCGTTTATTACATTTCCTGTCATGCATAGGTCATCCTTCCTATTAAACCCACGCATATTTAGACAGAAAATTCTGATGTGGAGAAGGCTTTTGACTCTTTCAGTCCTTTTTTTTTTTTGTGGCCTTGTAGCAATATGTTTTCAGGGAGGGGGATTGCTGGCCCCACACACCGATTGATGTTTATGCCCCACTAAAAGTGGCGGGCTATGGAGGCCATCAATTCTACACACGACAGAAAAAGAAATGTGTTATATCTTTTATGCATTGGATTGCATTTGAGTGTTAACATGAATAGAAGAGGATGTGTTTTGATAGATACTGGAAATCTCTCAGTGTAGGTGGCAAACTTGTAGATGAAGCAAAGGCTCCAACACCTCTTACATCTACCTATCATTTGTCCTTGGAGACTTCTCTCTTTGAGTCGTTTATATACGCATCCTCTTTATCACTAGCTTTTCTATATTCCATGAGTTCATATATTATTTATGGGTGAGACGATAGCACAGTGGATAAGGCGATGGACTCGCTGCGAACAAATGGACGTCAGATCGATTCCACATTTTAAAGTCTGGGTTTTTTCCGAGGTAGCCCGTTAATATATTACGTCTTCGCTAACTCATAGCAGAGAAGATGTGCGATTATATTCGAAGATTCTCTGGATGACAGTATTTCTGAATTAAAAATCAGTGTTGTCATTGCAAGGATAATTTCCACGGTAGATGCCTTACAAACATAGAAACACAAAGCTAAGTACTTTATCTGCAATACGACTGAAAAATATTTTAGACTGATTTTTGGATTCAGAGAAACATGACAATCAGAATTATTAATAAATTAGTGAGACTCAGCCTTTCTGATTGGAGGTTTGAAGTCACATCATTTACCAGTAAATCAGAGTGTTTTTAACTTATTATGAACAATATTAAAAACAACATGTGAGAACAGTAGCAAAACATCAAAAGGTTTTCATCTCATACCCTGGTGAACAAGGTGATGGCGTATTCAGCGGAGAGTTCAGTGAGCGGGGGATAGACACAAGCCACATCAGACTCTATTTTACGAGGCCAAGAATCTGATTTTGTATCTCATATGAAAGGAAAAATAGTGTGTCCCGGAAAATATCAAGCAGCAATGTGAGATGATCAAAGTGGAAATGGCTAGAATTTTGGAAAGAAAACAATAATCATAATATTAATGTCTTGTAGGTTATAAGGAACTAGCTGGGGTACCCGGCTTCGCTTGGGTTTATATAAAACTGATGGCAAGTATTAATGCATGAAATAATGATCAATAACAATATACTTTCTAATATGAAAAGTCCCAATAACATTCAGTTGACATTGCAATTAGAAAAATGAAATAATAAGAGTACACTATTTAAACAAATAAACTTCACGTCCGCTGACTTGCATATTGTCAACATAAATCACAGTTCTTGGTTTCCTCATATTGGAAGTCTGCACTTACCTCTGATTACGGTGTCAATACTTCCGGGTAGACGATGTTCGTTGTTTTACCCTCTGACACATGGAAGTAAATGTGTTGTGGCGATCCGACTCTTGAACAGCCGACATAGAGTTGGCCGTGGGAGAAGCATGCCCATTCCAAACTCAGACCTGCAGTTTTAAGCGACTGACCCTGTGCTTTGTTGATGGTCATTGGAAAGCTGACTCGAACAGGGAACTGCAGTCGTTTAAAATGAAATGGGGTGTCTGATGGAATAGTTAGGCTCATTTAGGCAGGTTTTAGATCATTTTGTTCATTATGCTCATTTCCTCAGTGAAGATGACGTTTGAGCACAACGACACCTAGCCCATGTTCTTCCTCGGGTAACAATACCCCTTTGTGCCAAGTTTCAGGCCATTCCGTCCAGGGCCCGTATTCACAAAAGCAAAGTTCACTCTTAACTTAAAATTTTGTTCGTAAGCATTTATTCATGGCGAGGACTAGTACCCGACACTGCTTCGAAATCATAACAACAGCTCATACAAATAGAATAGCAAAACCATTCACTGCTTCGAAATGAACCTGAAACAATATGGTGAGGTCAGAATTGCAAACATACGAACAAGTCCAAACTCTAAGATGTTTTGTGAATACCGGCCTGGCAGTATTCGCGGCCATAGCCGGACAGACAGACACACACGCCCACAGACAGACAAACAAAACTCTACTTTATATATGTCTTTTCACCTTGAAGGCCCGAGACTGACTGAATTTTCGAATAACCTTTTTGCCTTCTTCAGTTCGAACGGAAAATTTCTGTTCGAGCTGTACATTTGGCGCGCGTTTTTAACGGCTCGAACAGATAAATAGAATATTTGACATTATAACGTAATTGTTATGTCAAGTTACGTCATAAAAACTTTTGCTGGTGGTGCTGATTCAGAATATATAGTTTTGGGAGTGTAACCGTTTTTTTTAGCGGATTTATAGTAGATAACGTAATTATTACGTCGAGTTACGTCATGTTACGTCATACCAAAACCTTTGCCTGGTGATGGTGATTCAGAATATATATTGGTTTTAGATGTAGGTGTAACCGTTTTCAAGTTATAAGCGGACAAACAGAGACGGTTTGCCATTTATAGTATAGATGCACAAACTGACTAAAGATTTGTTGCATTCTGTTAAGGAATAAAGTTTGGGTTACATGTAGTTATAAATCCAAAATTATTTTGGAACATTAATTTAACGAGTTTGTAACAAAGGCAGAGCTATCGTTGAGCGATGATGATAAAGCTGACTGTACTGGGACAGAAATATTATGTAGTCACGAGGGAGGAAACAGAGAGGAGGGACAGCAAGCACCAAAGAAAATATGAAAAGTAGGAACAGTTAAAGAGAGGAATAGGAGCGGCTCTGGTCCGAAGATGAGCCAAAACCCTTAAAGTACTGCCTACAACTTCAAAGGCAATTTCCTCTATTTGGAACTTCAATATAAAAGTGTTGAGTGGTAGGCCTAGGCACAAGCGTTGATACGAACAACATCCATAATTCAAGCTTTTCCACATCACAGTACGCCATCATCAATAGTCTACAGTGAACATAGAATGTATATGAAATTTAATATCAAAATATCAAAGATTCTAATACTGGAGAGTTTTGTCGTCGCGGTATAGCAGAGCCACCTAGCGGCGGAGAGGAGTCACTAACAACTGGCGCCTTTACCTTTCCTTACACAGGAGCGGTGAGAGTTTTTAATTATCATGGTTATCTGAAGATGATTTTGTGACTGAAATGGGGATTACTGGGTGCTCAACAATAAACTATTCGAGCATCTCTAAGTGGAATAAGGACATATCAATTTTCCGCTTTTCAAAAGATCCTGAAACGCGAGTTTTTTAATAACCTAGTAAGCTACAGATCTGACTGATTGTGATAGTTATACAGTATTAACTTGATATTAACTGGTGTTTGATGATGATACCTTATCCTTTAGCAAGCTACGAAGTACTATGGTGGACAAAAGTCGTGTCCATTGCCCAGCCACAGTAAGATTTCGAATAGCCAGATTCTAATATTTCGAAACACTTGGGAAAATGCTCTGGTCTGGCAACAGATGTCGCCTATGCTGCGTGGACATCAACAAGTGACTTAGGCAAAAAATATAATGCATTGAATTGTGTGGTATACAATAATCTCTATGCCCCGTTGTGGATTTTTTTTTTCTTTTTACGTAGTATTTATATAATTATAGTTTCTACTATCAGTGTAATTTTTATGATGTTCAGCACATAACATTTACAGTTATTTAACACACTTCCAAATATACAAAGTGTGAGTATTGTAGTGGGATGTTTAAACATTGCAGACCTAATGAGTTGTGTAACTCCTTGGTCTCCACTTTACTGTGGCTCTTCCAGCTTTAGATTGAGGGGAAGCCAATGTAAGACCATTAATGATGCTGCTACGGCCACCTCACGTTCCCTTGCCTGAGTTGTAGACCAAAGCCTGACTCAGTCTTATGTATCAGCATGAGCTGATACAGCTATGTGCAGTAATATTGGTTCTATAGGATTTTAGTTATTCAGATTTTATCTCGTTTTATCTTTAGGCATCACTCCATATCAACTTATCTCTTATCAGTTAAATTAACCATTTCAAACATTATCAGAAACGTGGTAATGCTCCTGTCTCATCCAGCCCCACCTCCTCCAGTTCCCCTCCCCCTCCTCTAATTCTCACCCTCCACCCTCCCAACACATCAAAAGGCGACATCTGTTAGCTGATCATAGCATTTCCTCAGCTGTTCCGAAACTTCAAACTCAGTTTACTTGAATTCTCACTGTGGCTGGGTAATGGACACGACTTTTGTGCACCATAGTACAGATGACTTATTGTGATAGTAATATAGTATTAATTTTGGTGGGAATGACATTGATATTAATTAACTACAGTGTCAGATGATGATACCTTATGCATTCTATAGTTAAACAGTATTTATATTTGTGGTAATGTTATTGATATTAATTGGTGTCAGATGATAATAGCTTACCTTATGTCTTCTATTTTATTAAGTACAGTATTGTACTGTATATAGAGATGCAAAAGCTTGTGTGAGGGTCGAGGGTGATTTGAGTGAGAACTTTTATATCAGTGTAGGTTTGAGGCAGGGGTGTGTCATGTCACCGTGGTTATTCAATATCATTATGGATGGTTGCATGAGAGAGATGAAGGTAAAGGTGGAGGGCCTGGGTGCGAAACTGAGGTTGAATGGAGTAGATTGGTCCTTGGTTGCAAGCTTATTTGCAGATGACAGTGTTGCTGGCCGAGAGTGAAAGGGAGTTACAGAGGGTGGTGGATGAGTTTCAGTCGGTGTGTAAGCGAAGAAAACTGAAGGTGAATGTTGGTAAGAGTAAGGATGGTGTTTGAGAGGGCTAAAACAGAAGTAATTGATTTTGCTACACCCTATATAGTGGCTGTGACAATTGGGACGGAATGTGAGATAACTTTAGGGGGTGAGAGGATGGAGGAGGTGAGGGAATTCAAGTATCTGGGAACAGTTCTGTGTAAACATGGAAGTATGGAAAGAGAAATCAGGGAGAGAGCAGTGAGGGGTAGGCAGGTCATAGGATCACTGGGGAGGATAATGAAGGGTAGAAGTGTGAGTATGGAAGTGAAAAAGGGACTGAGAAAGAGTATAATCCTGCCAACGCTGACGTATGCTTCTGAGACATGGATATGGAGTAGGGCTCATCAGTCTAGAATAGGTGCTGTGGAAATGAGTTACTTGAGAGGAGCATGTGGACTGACCAGTTGGGGTGGAGAAAGTAATGAGAGCGTGTATGAGACATGTTGTATGAGTGAGAAGGCAATTGGTCTTGAGTGTGGAGTGGTTGAGAGAGTGAAGCGTAATACACTGAGATGGTTTGGACATGTAGAGAGAATGCAAGGTGTGGAGTTTGTCAAGAAGGTGTACGATAGTGAAGTTGTGGGACCTGGTGTGAGAGGCAGACCTCCGGTTAGATGGCAGAACAGAGTGGAAGAGTATGTGAGAGAGAGAGAAGTGTGAGGAGGGGGGGGAGGGAGAGGGGGGATGGAGCAAGCAAGGAGGGAGTGTTGGAACAGGGAAAACTGGAGACACTTCTGCCGTGGCCACCCCCTTGGTGGGAGTTCCCGGAGGGAACGAAGGGTCGGAGCTATAGATAGATAGATATATAGACTGTACTGTAGTCTGTATATCTATTTGTTCCTGTTAAGATGGAATATTGCATATATATTTTCCTTACCTCCAGACTGAAACTATGACTTTAGGCTTGCAGACAACAATATATAATGAAAGTAACTCCTGATTTTTAGAACCTTTCAAGCTAATAAAGAAAGCAGGAAATCATTGATTCTTAAACACATTTAACCTCTCCTCACAGTTAGGTTATAATGCTCTAAAGTTAAAATAAGGTTATAATATAATGCTGGTAATGACAATACGATACTGTATGTACTTATACTTATGTATACTGTACAGTACTTATAGTTCATTGTTTTGTAGTGTTAATTAAGTATGGTTTATGAAATCTGTATGGCTGTCCTTTTCTTTAATTATACATCAGAAAACAATTGAGAAACAATATTGTAGAATCATAAACTCGTAATAATTACTCATTTTAGATATTATGCTTCAATGTTATAAAAGAATGGATGTTTTAGCAATTAGGATCTCTGTCGTTGATATTGGGAAATGGATAATTTGTTACGTAATTTGCCTTTAATACATACACCAGGCAAGATTTTTCTTAATTCTCAAGCACATGTAAAGATAACTGTCTTATCCTCACAGCAAGTAAGAATATAGGAAGCAAGAACGTTCTCACATAGTGATGGTGAGGGTAACAGTATTATACAGTACTTATAGCTCATTATTGCCCTCTTTGTTTTAAGAATAAAGTATATGTATATCTTAATATGGCACTTTTACATCAAAATATTATTGAGAAACATGATTGTATAGGTCATAAACAGGTAAGAATCATCGCACATTGGAGTTACCGTACGTAAATGGTAGGTGTGTTTTTTTTAACAATATATTAGGGCCTTGTCGTAGATATTATCATAATTTATTATTCAATTTGACCACAATTAATATAATTTATTATGCAATTTGACCACAATGAATATAAATATTCATTCTATAGCCAAATAATTAATATCAGAATCCTGTACGTTGCTAGTAAAGAAAGTCAGACTTAAAAAGTAATCAGGATTAAGAGAAGCAGGCGGGAGCTGGAGTGTTGATTCCAGCTGGCCGCTAGAGGCGCCACCGTCCCACCCAGCCACACCGACGACACCAAAATAACATTGAGTTGTCTATCCTTCTCCCAGTACTAGAATCCTTTATAGTATATTAAAGGAAAGTATAATTAGTTATATACGCGTATTTTATTTTACTTGCCTTCTTATAATAATAAGGAGATATGAGGATATGTTTTTTATCTGAGTTTTACGTGACTTTCTGTGCAATAATTCGAGTAGTCTCAAGTCAATGATATTACAACAGTCGATGTTTTCATAATATTCTCTCCTCAGCGGAGCATCACAAACCTCAGCATATATCGTTGCTCGTCACTGAGTAAGGAGTGTTGTGAAGCCAAGGAGTATTCTTGCTCGACTGGCCCCGGAGCTCTTCCACTCGACCCTTGAAAGCAGGTATTGTTCTTGCAATGTACCCAGCCTGGCAAGTGGGACACATATTTCTGTAAACAATGGACGAGCGGAGGTCCGATGGCAGGTGGTCCTTGAAGGTAAACAACGAGCTTATCTCAACTGGCTTATCCGGAACAAACTGGAAATATACTTTGTATGTTTTGTAAACGAATGTATTGACAGAACAAGATCTGAAGTTTGTAGTTTCTGTTTTCAATGTATGTTCTTCGGCTCTTAAGGTAGTCAAATAAGAGGTGCATGATCCTTTTCCTTAAGGAGAGAACCCTTGCTTGGTAAACTGGAAGGTTACTGATTCCTGTAAAGCCGAAGCCATAATAATCACCTCCATGTTACTAACAAAGGTACTGCCTTGTGCTATTATTCAGTGGATTCAATATTATTTCCTTCGATTTACCATAAAGAGTTCCTCCACTTAGGGATCACTGTGGTGTAGTAAAATTTTTGGATGTTAGCGAGTTCTTTAAACACTGCCACGAAGCACCACCTATACTGAAGGAGAATGTTTCATGGAAAAGACAGGAGGAATCAAAAGTCACCAACTCTCATACAAAATCACAGTGTCCTTAAAAATAATTATGGTATTATTTATCATAAGTAGCTTAAAAGTGTTAAGCCAGTTTTCTACCTAGCGTCGTTCATGAAGACATAAAAAAATGTTGTTAAAATTATAGATTGTGGATCAGCGCATGGCTACCCCATCAGCTTACTCGTAATGGCTTGATTAAAAAACGGTCAGTCTTTGACATAGAGGTTAAACAAACTTTTAAAATAATCAGCAATGATTTTCATCACAATTAATCTCATATATATATATGTTAGTGAACTGACACAGATGTCCACAGTTTCATGTATGGGAATGTTAGTAATGAGGGTTTTGACATAATAGAGAAGATATCTGAATATTCATATTTGTTATCTATAGCATACCAGCTAGCCAACCCACTCCACAGTCCCAGAGGAAGCTCACACCATGTTTTCTTTGTCCAGGCATTATTCTGGGAAGCAGTTGGACCTCAGTGCAAAATTTAGTGAAGATTTATTGAGAAATGGATGCAGGCCTTGCTGACCAGTACTCGAGAGAAAGCTTGGACCCGGGGTTTCTTTGTCCATGCAATATTCCAAGATGCATTTGAACATCCATTTCAAATCTGATAAATATCTGTTGAGAAAAGGCGACATTGCTTCAAGAAAAACAAACTAACTAACTTATGCCCGTGTCATATAGATACTGACATACATCTGGATATCCGTTCCAAAACTGGAAAAATATGGATTGAAAAAGGTGGCACAGCTTCAGTATAAACAATCAAAGAAACAAAAGACCGAAAATCTGTATCGACGTGACTTGGAGTAGGAACAAGGGGTATGGTGAGCTGGCATGTGGTTTTATTGTTAGCTGATACTAAAGAGCAAAAGGGGACCATAACTTTGTACACTATAATTATGAAGTACCCACAAACCAACAGGGTATGAACCCGTTGGTTATAAAGTCTTCGAATGTGAAGTATCGGTACTAAGAATGTTTGGTGACTTCGTCTTCTACCGCAACTTAGTGATTAGACAGATTATATTGTCTTATGGGTCGAGTAATTGCAGGGATATCATGATGGATGTTGTTACTTTGTGGAATATATTCAATCTTATGTAAATGAGCAACTCTTTGGCCCAATTCCTTGTGTCACTAACTGGTGAGTTGCGAGTGATCACCAGCAAGGTCAATATGAATGTGGGTCCAGTCTGAGTGTCTATGAGGAAGTCTCATAGTTTCTAATCTTTCCCCCGTGATGGTTACTGCTACACTATACTTAATATTTTCATAATATGCTACACTATACTTAATATTTTCATAATATGCTACACTATACTTAATATTTTCATAATATTATTCTTCATTAGTTATATTAATACCTTTAATATGTTTTAGTTTGATAAATACAGTAAAACGGTTACCGTACTAGAAACCATAAAAGCAGACACATTGGTTTGACAATATTCATATAAATAAAAGTATCTAGCTGCACCTTTAAATTCAAACACATAACATAGAGTTTTCTAAAGAATATTGTTTTCATCAGGAAAACGTTTTAGAAAATCTGCAAAGTTTTTCCTGTGAAAAATGTATATTGGTTGAAGGTGAAATGATGCAGTGACGAGGTGAGTTGACCAACTTACAGGTTGAAAATTATATAATCTGGCGAAGAGTGACAACTTTCCCTCGATTAGTGATGCCGGGAATTCTGAACTGCATTCTACCAGATCAAAGTTTGCAACTTTCAAACATTTCAAAGCTCTTAATGTCAGCGCTAGAGAATTTGTGAGAGAACACTTTACTGGGCTTAAAGGCGTAATTTTATACATGCCTCACTGCAACGAATACAATCAATAACCTTTGTTAACTGGGCACCACTCACAAGTTTACAAAATTGTAACCAGTTTATACCCCGAATGACGGCGTTTCCTACTAAGATGTGCTAATACTTTGAGGTTTGAGAGTCCCTTCGGACCCGAGCTAATCATTTTTATATATACAACTTTTTTCCATTTCCTTCTTCTTTGGTGTTTTCTGTTCCTTATTTCAGTCTCCTTATTTCATGAGGTAGCCAACACTGGGAGCCAGATTTAAGTCTAAGCATAATTAGTGATGGTATAGAATTCTCTCTGTCTGATTGATCGTGTGATTGATACTAGGCGTCGCAACACCGAGGTCATATAGTGCCTGAGGAAGAAAGTGATTGAGAGGTGGGACAGTATGCACAAAAGGTAACAGATGAAAAAAATGGGACAGTTGGAGAAGTGAAAGCCCCTTTTAGTCGCCATTTACGACAAGCTGGTATACTGGGGAGGTACTCGTAGGCCTTGGCCCCACGGCACTCTGTCTGAACACTGGAGTACTTGTATATTACTTTAAAAAGGCAACTGCCACACACAGCTTACACTCTCTTCAAGATATATTAATTCTTTGAGATGTAAATTGTTTATCTCAAGAAATTGTTCTCTGGGAATGGGTTCGGTGCCCAACCATTTGACAATTTCATTTGCAAATTTTCAGCTATTACTACCAGCCCACACATTATACCTCGGATCAACAAGTACATTATTTATGTGAAAATCCCTATTATAAACTAGAAATAAAAAACTGAGAGAGTGATCTATCATGCTGGACCCCTATAGTCTCAGTGACCCCTCCCTTCCCACCAGCCAAGCAGATTAATTGGAGTGCTGAATACACCATATCTATATTCTCATGTTCATATTCTTTTTCATTCATATTCCTTTTCATTTAGTAAGCTATATAAATTACTTATTTACCAAATATCTCGTTTTGCTTTAGTTATGAACTGTGGGTAGCAGCCCAAACAAATTAGATCAAAATGGAAAACTGCTGTGTGGTAAAATCCACATATTCCCAGTTATTTATCCTACTTTTCATGTGGGATTTGTAAATTCCTAAGAAGGATATTTTCCCTTACAGTATTTTATTCAAAACAGTTGGTAGTATTTTATAATGCACTGTTTATTTACTTCTCATCAATTCCAGCCTTATAGATATATTTGAACATTTATATTATGGAGTATCCATCCCAACTGTTTCCTGCTATGGTATTTTCCTTATATTCTTGAAGTACATATTTTAGGAGTATATTTTCTACGGCATCTATTACTGATATTTCATTTTTTATATTTGCGTCCACTTCTCTTTTTATCCTTTTATAAATACCCCTTTTCTCGCCAATGAGCTTTCTTCTTCTATTTTCTAACCATCTGGGATCATTATTATTTTTCCTAAATTATCTGTTTGGTATCTACAACTGTAGTGCTCTGTGTAATATATCGGTAAACTGATTAAGCTGTGATCCATTTCCGTGGCATTACCTGGAGGTTGTGAGTGATTTCTCCTACCTGCCTGATCCTCTGCTAAGTCCTGCTGCCCTGGGGACATACCATAAATGATCCGCTCATTGTCTGCAATGTCCCTCAGATGTTCCCTCCATCCCTCAAAGTTTGATAGACGGAAGTTTGGTTCAGTTATTAAATTTTCTGTAACACTTTCTTCATCCTAAATCTGTTATGTTATTGCACAGTGTCGCTATATCCTAAAGTATCTGCTATCCTCAGACTGTGTACCAAACTCTCTTTGTTACACAAAATAAGATCTAGTATGTTATCTCCCCTTGTTGGTTCTTGTACTAACTGATGAGGAAATGATCCTGTATGGTCCCTAGGAACTCATTTGACTAGTGGTCTGTTGTCTGATCCGTCCAGTTAATATTCCTAAAGTTGAAGTCCAGTTAATATTCCTAAAGTTGAAGTCTTCTACATTACATACATTATTATTTCTCGACGGTTTATTTATTTCCTCCCATAACAGTCTACTGTTGTCTGTGTCCAAATATTGTGGTCTATACATAACTCCTAATATTATATTATCTCTACCATTCTTGATATCTAGCCAAAGTGATTCTGTGTCATGCTTTGTCTTAATATCTGCTTCCTCACAACATTTTATATTATCTCTAAGGTATATTGCTACTAACCCTCCCCTTCTCTGTCTGCGGTCACCACTGAAGAATTTACTCCCTAATTTGGAACGCAGTTCTGAAATGTTTGTCACTAAATTCATCCACGTTTCGCTTAGCGCTATAATATCAATTTTGTCCGTACTAGATGTGACCCTTAACTCGTCTACCTTGTTACACAGACTCCTACAGTTGCTGTAATGTACTCTGATGGAATTGTCTGTACTTACTCTGTTATTATAACTATTTCTCTGGGCTTCCTCTTTATTACCCACTAACCTCCCTCCCTCCCCATAACCAACATCTTTACCCTCCATTCCCGCGTTACAGTTGCTACCGACCCGACCTCTCCACTCCCATCCCCTTCCCCCTCTCCTCCCTTCATAGTCTCACCCACTACTGCCGTATTTCTCTCCTGTAAGAATTTGTCTGGGTAGTCTGTTCGCTCTAGTGTCAATAAAACTCCACGACCGTCCTATCAATTGTCCTACCTAACATTGAACCTCCTTTCCTACTAAGGTGAACCCCATCCCTGGTATACATATAATCCTTGCCATAGAACCGGTGCCAGTTGTCATTGAATGGTACTTCTACATCCTTGCTGAAACTGTCCAGGGCAATTAATACCAATAGCCCTGATATCCACTCTCGACTGTCTCCCCTTCGAGGCAAGATGCTACTTACAAGTAGAACACTGCTAATTGACCTAATTCTATCTAATGTCTCTTAAACTTTCTTTGTTCTGCCTCAGGAGTTTGTCACCACTAACTTTACTGACATCTTTGCTTCCTACACTAAGACAGACAACAGGTTTTCTATTATCTCCAATACTCTTTTCACCCTAGCCCAAGGCAAGCACTCTAATATTCTAACCCTGATGGTGAGCGCTTTCCGTAAATACCTGACTTGTGAGTCGCCGACAACAAGTATACTTTATCCCTTCCTCCACCACACTCTACACTGTCAACCTCCACTGACTCCTCACATTCATCGCTCACCCCTTTGCCCTTCTTCCCTTCCCCTCCCTACATAGTGCTCTCATTAACTCTCCCTCCTATCCCTTCTCCATCCCCTCCATTTCATTGCTTTTATTCCCATCTTCTCTCCTTTTCCTCTCCTTCCTCAGTTCTGTTTAAGGGGATAGTACAGTTTTGGTAAATCTGGAGTAATTGACTCCTCCAAACTACTCCAGGCAACAGGATATCATTATTTTTGTATTTTTGGTTCTGTTTCCTGGCATGCTTTGGAGGAATCTAGGCACTTCCATGTACCAAAGGTGTATTACCTCCTTAACCAATCTACTTCTGTCAGATCCTTCCTACAGTCTACCCCAACTCTTCTTACCTTCCACAATCCCATGTAAATCGTCATGATGGTTTCCAAGCTTAAGTCGTGCCAGCAGTGTGCCGGGCGTTTCGCTCTCCAATATTATACCGAGTATTTTACATAAGCTGTGCGAAATCCGTAAACTCCTCGACGAGGGGCCAGCAGAAGCCAGATAAAATGATAATGAACTAAAACGACAGTATCAAACATTGCAGGAATACTTAACATTACACGTTACCACGGAAAGCCAGAACGTTCCTAGTTATTTCCAAGCACTACTAACACCCACGTCAACATCCCCTGACGCCTCCCCCCCCCCCCTACTCACCGTCTCACGGCCACTCCCCCGCCAGTCCGCCACCCTTACCATTAATGTAATTTCCCCTATGCCATCGAGAGCACCGTTCTCCCCATTTAGAAAAGGCGTAAAAGATAAGACAGCGAGAACACATCTGCAATTAATAACTTTAAATCGCTACCTGATCCTGGCAGAACCCATCAATAGATTAATTTGAAACTTCATTGTGCTCTGACAATTGATTAATTCTGTAGCAATATCCCTGATCACAGAAAACGGTATTGTTTCCCAGGGGCAGGGCTCAACGAAATAATTAAGGCACGTGACGCAATAAACAACAATGCATCAACCACTACATTTCCAACGCAGGAACAGATGACATCAAGAGCACGAGATCAGAAGTCCTGAAGGAGAAATACCACGAAACCATCAGGCTAATTCTGCCAGCGTAAACAAACAAGGCCAACTCTTTAATATTTGACCAGAGAGCCAAAATATACTGTGCAGAAGACTATCATTTTCGGAGACTTCAACGTACCAATATTAAAATGGAATGAAACGTAAACTTCCCACTCTATGCTAGTATCAAAGAAAGCACATTTTGCCAGCACCTTGATCATCCATAGATAACAACATATTTCTAAAAATTCTCATAACAAACGAAAATATTGTAAATAACATTAACATTATGCCTGAATTTAGCGCTAGCGACCACCGCATTATAACATTCAATACATTAACAACAAAGAATGAAGAAACCGATGACACAAAAAAAGTACCTTTTTTATTGGGCAGATTTCAACAACCTTAGTTCACTCCTTAAAAAGACAGACTGGTCTGAAATGGTAGAAGCTCTGGATATAAATAGTTCATAGTAGATATGTCACGAGTCAGTCGTTAACTCGTGGCATAATAATAAATGATAATATCGTAGCATAGAGATAGGGCTTATTTGAGCCAGGCGAAGTATACATAGTTCACTGGTCTAGCTAGCTTACGAAATTTCCGCTAGCAGTAAGTTGAAGCATCGACGCGTCCTCTGTAACCGTCGTTTCGTCCGTAGTCTTTCGCTCGTATCATCATCGAATTAATTGATTATGCCAAGACAGATTTATTTCCTTAAATTGCATATGATTCGTGAAGTGGGAAATCAAAGAGAATTAATTATACGTCGTACATTAAAATTACATGTATAACTAATGTGTATACGTTGTATAAAATGTAAACTCAGTCAGCATAGGAGCATTGAAACACACTGACGCCAGTGTGTTGTTTGTAGACACGCAACCAACGGTGGGGGGATGGATACACGCCTATTACCTAGCCAGCCTGTTTGAAATTAGTTCGGCTTTACACCCGGTATAGTACACATGTACAGTCACTCATAAAAATTAAGACCCCCACAGGCCAGTCATCTTCTTATACTTGTGATATCGGTTCTGGCAACAGTGTACGTGACGTCAGTAATGGCGCTTGAGAGATGAAGTTGATTTGCTCGACACATTTGTAACTAATGGTAGATGAGACGAAGCATGAGTTGGGATAATGTTTCGAGCAAACCAACCTTCCTCCAAACACAACCCACACCACACCACCTCTGACGTTCACACTCCCGTGAGGCCCACCCAGCGTTGTCATTGTTGGCTGAGATAACCCCGAAACACTAGTTGTGAGCTCTGCTCGCTCGAACCATTCACTGGTGGGAGGGAGAAGTAAGGAGGGATTTGAGGAGGGTAGGGGGGGTGTCTATACAAGAGAGGTGAGAAATTATTCTTAGGGAGGTGAAAAATGATTGGAAGCTTTAATAAAAGTACGAAAATACACCCGGTTATCAATTATTTATATACCGATATTCGTGTCAAATATTAACATCATTAAAGGTAAGATTAACTTTTTCATATTATGATGTAACACAAAAACAACTAAGGTAATATTATTGTATACTTTTTTTGTATAATATTTAATGGTTATTATCAAGCACTAAACGCTGAAAAATACTTACACAATAACTGAATAAGTATCATGAACCAGAATGCTATTTATTAAATGAAGCAAATGTGAATACCTTTATATTACATGTGTCAAGTGTTGATACCACTAACACACACTTCCATTTCCCCCGTATCTACCTAACAGTTTATAATCGTGTCAAATATCAAGGCTCTCATTATCCCTCACGGGATAGCAACCTTGTAATATTCTGAATACTTTTAATAATAGCTCGAATATAGTGAACACGTGATGTTTGATAATTTACTATAAATCCCTCAGCATTTCATCTGTTTCTAGGTAGCGATTTTTTTTATTTTGGCAGATAATACATGTGAGCAGAGGCCAGGGAGATTGCGTCTGGCACCCACAGACTTGTCAACTGTATTTTTTTATTTTGTTTGCATTAATTAGAGATTGACGTTGACTCTAGTCTCGTTAGCCCAAATTAGTTTTGATACTCCAAGAGGATTATGAGTTGGTTGAAAACCACTAAACTGGTAAGGGTATTGAAGACTGAGTGTGGAAATATTCCCTCTCCAACATGTCGGCAGTCCTGATGACTTGAAGATGTGTAAGGTGGTGCAGTCAGTCAGTTCACAAGGCAAGGTGTATATGGAATGTCACACTAATATCAACCTTGTAGCAGAAGACAGCAAAGACCAATACGGCATCAAATACAACGGTGTGAGTATTGGGAAGATGTTGTATGATGGGAAACGCAGGATTTCAGACCTTAACACGCCTTCAATAAAGTTTAATTTTAAGAAATGTTGAAAATAGTTGCCAGCTTCTTTATTAACATGTCCGATGAAACCTCAACTGTGCATCCCATGTATTACTTGATGGAACTATTATAATGTTTAAATAATTATGAATATAGTTCTCTCGCAACTCATGACAGATAAAACCAATAGAACCTCTGTCACCAACATTATTATGTTATGTGTGTGTATACTGGCTTATATAATTAAATAAGTATATTACATGCACACAGAAAAGAGAGATACACACGGAGAAGAGAGATACAGACCAACCAATAATTTTTGCTACCAAGAGACAAATGACAAAAAAAGGGTTTCATAGTCAAATTCCAATATTTCAATACAACAGGTTATTATTAAAAGTATTCAGAATATTACAAGGTTGCTATCACGTGAGGGATAATGAGAGCCTTGATATTTGACACGATTATAAACTGTTGGGTAGATACGGGGGAAATGGAAGTGTGTGTTAGTGGTATCAACACTTGACACATGTAATATAAAGGTATTCACATTTGCTTCATTTAATATAGAGCATTCTGGTTCATGATTCTTATTCAGTTATTGTGTAAGTATTTTTCAGAGTTTAGTGCTTGATGATAACCATTGAATATTATACGAAAAAGTATCGTATACAATAATATTACCTCGGTTGTTTTTGTGTTACATCATAATATGAAAAAGTTAATCTTACCTTTAATGATGTTAATAATTGACACGAATATCGGTATATAAATAATTGATAACTGGGCTTCCACACATTTTTCACCTCCCCAAGAATAATTTCTGATATTTCTCACCTCTCTTGTATAGGCAGGCACCCCCTCTACCCTCCTCATATCCCTCCTTACTTCTCCCTCCCACCAGTGAATGGTTCGAGCGAGCAGAGCTCACAACTAGTGTTTCGGGGTTATCTCGGCCAACGTTGACAACGCTGGGTGGGCCTCACGGAAGTGTGACCAGCTGTACAATGTTACCAGAACCGATATCACACCACTTAAAAGGTGTCTTGCCTGGGGTTGTCTTTACTTTTATGAGTGACTGTACATATTGCTCGTCCTTGCTTTCTTACCTCGCCCTTTGTCTCTCGAGATGAAGAGATGACCAGAAGCTGAATAATTCGGTAAAACTACCAATATTCCCAAAGCTTCACGGTTATTTATATATTATTGATCGATTGCAACAGACAATTGATTGGTAATAAGGTAAGAAGGGAGCCGGTCTCAGTCGTTGAGCCCGGGCTAAAAGGGCTTACATAGAGTTCAGCATACCTATGGTAAGTAACGAGTGATATGTTGTGTATTGACATTGAAAATTCTTGGTGTAAGCACAGTCTATAACTGAGTCTATGAAACGAATCTTGGTTATAGATATACCGAACTCGAGTGTTAGATTGCAATTTAATATTATTTAAAGTAAATTGAGTAGGAAGGTCTTGAAATAGCACCTAACAATTAATTAACACAGTGTTAGATTTGATTAATCACAGTGAGTAACGTAGGCTAGGTTATCGTGAGGAAATCGACTGGAGAACAAATCGTGAGAACAATCGAAAGAAAATACTTGAGGGAATTAGCAAGTAAGCGAAGACATTACGAGACCGTGAAGAAAACGGGTGCAATAATATAGATTTATTACGATATTAGCTAGTTAGCTATTCTGTGTGGAAGTGCATGCGTGTGTCAATAAATTATTAATTGTTTATGTTGGTGCACGACTGATATTAATAAATATAGTAAAGTAATTGTAATTGGTTGTTTCATACACCTACGATTCTGTTGTTACTACTATAAGTGCATATACATCGAAATTACCCACGTAAAATAAATATATGTTGACGGAATTGATAGAAAGGGGATAATTAACCTCTGCAGACGTTCGTTGAGCCAACACAACGAAAGTCCACGAATATGCCCGGGTAAGGTAAGTTACATTACTTACTTAATTAAATCTAAATTCACTGTTACAAAATTTTCACAAATATATTAGACAAAGCCGTATATTCATTTGGACCATTTAGCAGTAAATACAACAGGGAAATTCAAGCCAAAATAGTGGTATAACGAAATACAAATTATTTCGTGAGCAAAAAATAGAGCAGACCATGACTACAAAGCAACGCAAAGTAGCACCAATAAACATTAATACGACTGACACAATAAGGAAACAAAGAAACTCATTAAACGAAACAAGAAATGTTGTGGACAATAATTACTTTCCAATCTAATGGCATTATAACCTCTGTAATGAACCTCTGCAGGGGGAAAAAATTGGGAGATATATTACATTATCATTATTATAATTATAATTAATATTATTATTATTATAATTATTATAATTATTATTATTATTATTATTATAATTATTATAATTATTATAATTATTATAATTATTAAAAAAGATCAGGGACACAAAGCTGGGAGAGAATGCAAGGTTCTATCAATCCGAGGACCCCAGCCCCATGAATCCAACCTGAAGAAAAGAAGACAGCTTAGAGAAAAAAGATGAGTAGTTAGCTTAATAAAAACATATTAGCTCTACTCTTGAAGCCAGCCAGTCCTACACCATCAAAGACAGATTCACCAAGGCCATTCCACAATGACACAGACCAAGGGACAAACGATCGACTGTACTGACAGGTTCTACAGTGCGGCAATACGTAAGCAAACCTATGGGAGTCCAATGCACCACGAGTGACACGAGCTGGAACATACAGAGGTGGCAGAGACGAGTTAAGAGGATGCAGCACATTACTTCTGATCTTGAAGAGCATGCACAATGATGCAACAGAACGACGGTGACTCAGATTACAATCAAGTGAACCGCCGGTAAGAAAATTAGCATTGGAAACAATCCTATCCAGCAACTTGAGACGGCAGTCAGATGCTGAACACCATACTGGAGAACAGTATTCCAACAGAGGCAACACAAAGGAGTTGTAACACTGCAGTAACAATGAGTGATCTCCGAACACACGCCAAGCTCTATGCATAATACCTAAAGGGTACACCGTGTCAGACCTAGAGACGACCATTTTCCTAGTCTTGCCAGCATTCAACCTCATACCCTACAACCTGCACCAATCACAAATCTTAACCAGGTCATGATCCAATGACTGAGCAACGGAAATACTGGCATCAGGGGTCGGCACAACAGCAATGAGAGTGGAGTCATCTGCATAACCATACAGGTCATTCTCTAAGATGTTTAAGAGTTCAGAGGTATACAATAGGAACAATAATGGCATTAAGACACTACAAGGGTCAGGAATACCATTAGAAAGAAAAGGAATTAATATCCACCTAGAAATGGTTCAGAAATTCATTACAAGGGTTAACAATATCTTTAAAAGTGGAAAGTAATTATTGTCCGCAACTATACAGTACATTGTCAATACCTGTAAAATTAACCTCAAAAGACTTTTACAATTACACAATAAGAGAAGAAAGCCTTAACATCAACAATATGTCTGCTGACTACAAACTGAAGCGAACATATAGAAAATGCAACAAAAACTGCATCTATTCTTAATGACTATTTTTCATCGATATATACGTTTGGAGGATACCACCAAAATTCAACCGAGCTAATTGTACAGACAAACGGCACTGACATAGAATATAAACGATATATAATCATAAATGAGATTAACTACAGAAGTAAACCAAACGCGAGGACCTGACAAGATATCATCCCGATTCCTGCTGAAAGAATCAAAACACGAACTTTCTCAACCACTCACCATCATACATAAGAAAACCACTTGATCCTTGGAAGTACCAAATGAATGAAATCAGGCAATGTAATACCAATCTTTAAAAATGGCAATAAGTCACATCCAGGGAATTATCTCCCAACATCAGAGACAAAAATGTAAATTACTTGGAAGCCAATAACATAAATTAAGATTAGAAACATGGCTTTAGGAATAAATGATCATGTCTTATGAATTTCCTAGAATTTTTCAGTGACATCCACAAAATACACGATAAAACAAGAGCCAATGGTGCAATCTACTTAGATTTTCAGGAAGCTTCAACAAAGGTCCACACAAAAGATTAAAAATTAGGTGTCCAAAGCTGAAGACTTTGGAAGGCCGAGGGAGTTGACAGTCGTCGCTGATGATTAATTATTAGGTTATGTTTCTTTATTGGAAGAAATTTCAATTTGATTCCTCTTCTTTCTTTAATTGATTAGTTTGATGATGATATCTGGTATGGTCTAGGAGGAGTTAGGTTAGGATATTTTCCAAAATCTGAGGCACAAGAACTGAAGTTGACCAGTAGGCTAGTTCTAAATAGGTTTAAAACTTACCCCAATACTGTAGGAAACTTCCCTGAAAGTTTGGTGATGATATCTGATATGATCTAGGAAGAGTTAGGTTCGGACATTTTCCAAAATCTGAAGCACAAGAACTGAGGTTGACCACAAGGCCAAAAAGCTTTCCAAAAGCAGGGGCAAGAAAAAGGTCTGACTTTTTTTTTTTTTTTTTTTATACCTCAACCTCGGGACTGTAGGCTGTCAGTAGCCCGTGACTCTTGCGAGGTCCCGAGATTATTGGGTGTCGCACCAGATGAAACAGTAGAGCTTCGTGGTGATGTTGGTACCGTAGCTTCTCTGCTGCCCCACTAGATGACGACACCTTATTTATACACGGTACTATCAGGGGAGAGCAGCTACACCGTCACTCACAGCATCTTGGAATATGGTCTGGCATCTTCTATGTTGTGAGTTGACGACGATGAAGGGAGTATTTTCTTAACGTGTCGGCTTAGCCAGGATAATTGACTGACAGCTGGACCCAGTTCACCTCTGAAAAATCCCAGATGTTTCTCGTGGACTCGAACCCGGGCCCTTGTCATTTGCAGTCTGTCTCTTTATCCACTCTGCCATCGCCTCCCCCAATACTTGCTTCGCTCGAGAAAGCGGACGCGCTCGCTTCACTCTGGATATAAAATGCCTGAAACACATGTATACATAGGTATCACCGGCAAATCATCAGAGTGGCATACAGTGAACAGTGGCAATCCCCAGGGTTCACATACTGCAAGCAGTCAGAGCTGAAATGTTTCTTGTAAAACAGACACAGTTTGTGTGTTTTCCCAACTGTCCTGTAAAATATTTCCTAATGCTGATATTTCAGGGCAGCTTCGGTTGGAAGGAGCTGTGGGTGGGGAGGAGCCTTCTTCTTTACTATACCTTCCTTCACACTAGTAGACTAGATGGTGTAGCAAAGTCAAACAGCCTCGTAATGACTTTGTGGGTTCTTGGCATCCTTTGTTTGTAAACTACTGCTGTAAATGCTAAGGCGGCATTAACTCCCTGTAGTTACCCAGAATATCGTTCATGTCCATTGACTGAATGAGGATAGGCTGTAAGTGAAAAAAGTGACACCCGAAAATACTTTCCCATTCTAATCCCCCCCCTCCCCTTGACCTGCCAAGGTTATGGTCATCGCCCTACTCAGTGGATTGCCTGACAATCACAGCTATAGGAATGTTCCTAAGTCTCTTCACAAAGCTTCCTTATGGTGAGTGTGCTGCTGTCTTCATTTGTTTTTATTGCTTTTTTTCCCCTCTTGTTCCCCTGCTCATTCCACCTTGGTGCGACTCAAACGATTATTTATCTTTATATTGTTCTTCTCTAGTGTAGATTTATTGTTTAGCAATCGCCGTAATTCTAATTGTTCACGGTCGCGTGTTTCTTCCTTGTGTTCCATGTTTCTCTACTAACCCTCGTGTTCTTTCCTCCGGCCAGGCCACGTGTCGCTAACCTCCTGGGGACAAGGCTTAAATATTTTCCTTAGTCCATCCTTCCTTGTTCTGTGGTTTTACCTTTTTTTATTGTTTTTTTTTTTTTTTTTTACTTAGAAATTTTCTCGGGAGGTCACCACACAATTATTACGGCCGTTACTAGGTTTTCTAGGCATGCTGTGTCAGAAAGACAGCCAGTGTACCGGTATGCACAGCATGCTACGGCAACCGCGTTCGACCCCACGACATGCCTTGTGTACAATAATTGGTATCTGGATCTGATGAAGGTAGTTCCCTTGGCCCGTAGCACCCTTCTTGGGCTAAGTTCCCTCAACATGTCAGAGTCATGCCAAGAAATCGGCGTCGAAATCGTTTCTTCCTTGCCTGAGCCAATCCCGTCCTGGGTGTTTCCTTAGGACTCTCCTTTATTATTTTCTTAAGCCCTAATGTCTCATATTTCTCTTCTTTGAGCAGAGGAAGTGCCCGCTCCTCCACTGACCATAACCCCACTAAGCAGTATGCTCAAAATGTCACAATGTTGATGTTTGCCATGTAAAATAATATTTTATTATTTTTTTTATCAACAATATCCTTGTCGATGCTGTACAGTAATATTGTCCTTATCAGTGAATTGCATTATGATAATTGGTAGTGTGATTTCCTGTTTAAAGATATTGTGATGTTCCAACACTTGCATAAAACAATTAGGCTATAATAAATAATTCAACTGCATATCTTGGCTGGCCTCTCCAACTCTTTCCTTCCATTTCTTTCCCTTCCGCCTACCTCAATCTCACTGTCTCCCCAAGTCCCTGTCCTGACACCCGCGCTGTCACGCCCGTCTCTCTCAGACATTATCTCCCTGTCTATTTGAAAATCCCCCCCCGACTAGTTCTTAAAAGATAGAATATTTTCTACTCAGAATCATATATTCTTTCCTAAGTGAAGAGTATCTACACAAACTCGTCTTACACCTTGTATTGACCTCTGAGACACGAATGAATTTTCTTAGTCTTAAGGGGAGATTCTCTTGTTGGTGAATTGGAAGGTCTCTGATTCCTCCAAACTAGGCCACGAAAAAACAGATCCTTTATTAGTATCATTGAGGGCATCTGTTTACTGTTTACGAACAAGAGAATCTCCCCTAAAGCTGGTTTAATTATTGCTATTTTATTGCTTTTCTGTACAATCGTAAGGTACACTCGCAATCCAAAATTTATATCCAGGTCTTGTTGAAGTTTCGAATCATTTGACTTACTTGTGAACCAATTACACACTTATCCTGTTTCATATATGCTTGAGTTCGCCGAATACTCAATCAGGCTATTCGAAGCAATCCTGGATACATATTTTGGATTGCGAGTGTACATTGCTTATAGTGGATAAGTATATGAGCTTGGGATGACAAAGAAAATACACTTTACCTTGAGTGACGCTACCAACTATATCATTCAATGTTCCGAAGAAACCTCAGGTAGTAGAGTTCTGTTTACTTGAGACTCATCTTCAGTAGAAATGGGCAACGTTTCCCCTCTTAGTGTTTCTCCAGTTCTCTACATACCGGTATTCAAGTTCTCTGAAATAACTATTTCTTCTGTTAAGGAAAGAATAAAACAAATAATATTAAAGAGGTAAGCAATTTGAAAAGTGAGTATGTAGGAAGAAAGACAGGACCTGTATACCTAAGTGCACTTGCAGGATTATAGGACATCAGAGTGCTGGAGGAGACGAGAGAGGAAATTAGAGGAGGGCAGAAGAGGGCAGGAGCGGATGAATGTGCTATAAATAGGTGGAATGGGAAGGAAAATCGTTAACTTTGAGTGCAAGAAGTGTGGAAGAAAATGAGGTGAACTCCCCTCCTGCAATAAAGTCTCTGAAGTGAGAGGCCGAAACGACTAGACAGAAAAAAATTCCCGGCGTATTCAAAGTAAGGTAAAGTGAGGGAATGAAAGCCAAGGTATGGTAAGGTGAAGTATGGTTAAAGGACCATGTGATGTAGTGAGAAAATTGGAGAAAGATGAGTCCTTCAAATATTGCAAAGAAACACCACCTATATGGAAGGAGCGTGTTTCGTGGCATAGTCAGGAGGAATCAGAAGCCTCCAATTCACATACACGATCACAGGGTCCTTAACAAAGAAAAAGTATGAAAAAGGTAAGGCGAGGGAAAGTAAGGATGATAATTTGAAGAAATGTAAGAAAAGTAGCGTAAGTGAAGGGAAGGAATGGTATGATATGGCATATGACAAAAATTATATATGTTACTGTACATTATAATGAAAAAAAGGTATTGAATGACATAATAAGGTAATGTATGGTAGTGAAAGCAAGGCAATGTAAAAAAAATGGTTATAAAAGAATGAAAAGGTATGAAGCAAAATAATGTAAGGAAAGGCGTGACATGGTTGAAAAAGGTAAGGTAGCCTAAATTAATGTAAGTAACGGATAGGGTAGGAAGGGACAGGTTGGTTAGAGTAAAGTATGATTAAAAAGGGTAAGGTAAGGTGAGGCTTGGACAAATTATGTAAGGACAAATAAAGTATGATAAGGGAAGATATAGTACTGTATGGTAAAGTAATGTAAGAAATGAAAGATTTAAGTAATGCAAGACGAAATGCGATATGTACAGAGAAAGTCAGGATAGTGCTTGATGTTATAATGTATAAGCTAAAGGCTAGGTAAGGGAAAGTAATGGAATGGAAGGGTAAGGAATGAAGGAAGGAAACAGCTGCTGTACTCAAGTGGATGGGACGAGGCTGCTTGGAGAGGAGGAGAGGGAAGGTACAGTAATCAACAAAATGAAGAAACCCATTTATACTGGAGCCAGAAGAACCCTCTCAGTTATGATGACACAATCCATAGACTCATACTGGATAATAACAGACTATAATATTGAGCTGAATATTGCCTCGGAATATGAGAGAAGTAAAAACCCTATACAGTAATTTAAGGGGAGATTGTTTTGTTGGTGAATTGGAAGGTGTGTGATTCCTCCAAACTATGCCACGAAACAGACAGATCCCCTATTAGTAACATTGAGGGTGTCTGTTTACTGGTATAGTTAGGTGGGATCAGTAGCCTTCCAATTCACCAACAAGAAAACCTTCCCTTAAATGAAAGAAACTTGTTGAAAGGAGAGGGTTAATCAGCTAGAAACAATAATAGAAGAACCTTTAGTGTATAAGGAAGGAAGAATAAGAAATATGATTAAGAGGCCACTGTAATACATAATCACAAAATTCTATAAAGTTAGATCACTCCCCAATACTGGTTCCCGTAGTGGCGTATTGTCTTCAAAGTTGTGGCCACCAGATCATTGGACCAGAACCGATCCCTTTCCTTTCTTCAACTGTCGATTCTTTCCTTCCTTTTCCTTTGTGCTTGCAGTCCCTTTCCCTTCACCTTGGAATATCCCTCTTCCTTTTGGTACAATATAAATATCTTATCACGAATTTAGTAGGAAAATGCATGATTGTATGTGGATAATATACATCCAGGAGGAAGACAAAGGAGTAAGTAAGTATTCCAGCAACTAGGCTGTAATGATACGGAATCAGTTAGACAAGAAGAACACTAGAAGGGCACTCGATCAAGGTACACACCGTCTCACACTCTAGTAATCATCTACGGATGAAACCATCTTATATTTCACCAGGATTTCTACCAATAAAATTTTACAGTATAGTAAAAATAGCCATTCCTGATCTTGATCTTTGACATGGAAACACCAACATTCAAACCCCTCTAGGACTCTTAATACCGAATTATCCTCTCCAAATATCGAATCATCCTCTCCAAATATCGAATCATCCTGCGAAACTTGGTTGTTGTTGTTGTTGTTTTAGTTCCCCAGACGGTCTGGCCGAGCAGTCCCGAGTCTGGTTGATCAAAGCCACTCAGATGCTCGGACCCCCAAATGGGAGTCAGGGTGATAGTGAGATCTGTTTCTTCGAAGGCAACAAACGCGGGGACTCCTGGCTCACGGGCATGTACCCCTGGGCCAACATTCCCACCGTCTGTGGTCTTCCTTGATGTGCCACCCAATCGGGTGATCTCATCAGCTACCCAGAAGGAATGAGAAATAGTAAGAGAGACAGACAGAACAGGCCAGGGTGTGGTAGAGGATGCCAGATTCCTCATTTCTGGATAGAACCAGCCCTCACCAGTGTGTTGCTGGGTAGTTGAGAAGTGTGCTGGGTAGTTTACATCCACACATCTTCCCCCAGCCTACAAGGTTACTATTCTTGCTCTTACAGTCAGGTACCTATTTACTGCTAGGTAAACAGGGACATAGGGGGCTAGGAATATTGTCCAACAATTCCACTGACCCTGGAAGTGAGCCCGGGATCTCTCGCGTGCTGGGCGAGTGTGCTAACCGTTACACCATCAGCACCCCCTTGCGAAACATGGTTGTTACTTGTAGGTCTAGAGATCTAGGGCCGATTCCACAGTCGATTTGTTACAGCCCGAACAAAAACCATCACCAACATGGTGAGACCCTTTACAAATAAGCCTTTCCGATTCCACAGTCGTCTGATCTTTGGTTTGCTGGCCAATAAACTTGGTGGCCGCGCAAACAAATCCCCGGGCGCTAACTGGAAGGGTTGGTACACCTGAATGGTGGATAATGGCCATGAAGCTATAACAAACTCCTGCCGAAATATGAACTGTCACCTGTGAGCAGAAGGAACTTGTAAGAGAGAACACATGACGAGTTGACGACCACAATTTCTCCTCGTGACAAGGCTCCTGCTGCTCTAACTTATCAGCAGTTAATTTTCACTAAATAACATAAAACTTGAGAAATACTGATGTTAAATATATTTCAAGTACATAAATAATGTTTTAATAATACATTTGTCTGCTGTCATAGCGGGTAATTTTATTAAAAAGACCATACAAACTGCACAAATTATACCTTACAGAAGATTGTTCTTTGACGTGTGTGTACTAGTGTTAATTTGAGTTATAATTGGTTCCCTCTACTCAGTTCTAAGTACTTGCATAAAGTTATACGATAATAAATGTTTCACAGGCTTATCTATAATGAATTTGGAGTAACGTGTTGGAAGAACAATAGATGTAAAATAATGAAGTGATGTGATGCTTTTAGCCGAGTTGAAGCCAGTGTTGCCAGGTCTGCTTGACGAAATTTCCCCAACTTCAACATCAGATTTTCCATTTTTACCTCAAAAATTCCCTGTTTACTCTTGAAGATAGCCGTATATTTACTATCTACTTGATTTTTCGTCTTGTAGAAATTTCCCCATTTATTCTTCAATAATCCTAATATAATTTCCCCATTGCTACCTCTAATTCTTCATGTCTAGGGTAACTTTTCCATACTTGGCAACATTGTTCGAAGCGCAGCAGACGACAGACGTGAATTTACTGCGATAACAGGATTATAATCGTAAAAATAATACATTCTTGCTGTTTTTCCTTGTTTCTGGATGCCTTCTATAGAAAACAATGGACATGCATTATACAATGAAAAATAATCATTTGGTATGCAAATAATATAAATATTTTCAATAATATAATTATAATTAGTAAGCTCGGTTGGGGAGGTATACCCTTCACCAAAGATCCCTCACGAAAGTTCCAATAATGCTTATAATTTTGGTTGTCGTGCTAACAAACTGGGTCGCGAAAAACGACTGTGGAATCGGACACGTTACCAAAGGTCCTCGTTTGTTGGCTAGCCAACAAATATTGACGACTGTGGAATCGGCCCCTAGACTCTAGCACAACAAACTGATGAGAAGTAAGAATGCAGCATCCTTTCCAGCCACTGGAGCTAGCTTCTGGTTGTACATAATAAATAAATATCGTGGGGATGTGACATACTCCAGTTTCAACTTCCCTTTGAAAATCAAAGTACACACTTAAATAACCGTCTACTTGCTCAGCAACCTATGTATGTACAGTCGTATTTAAGGAGGTTGCCTACAGCTACTTATGTCTTTAGAATTTTCCATATTCCTTGTCACTTCATTAAGTATTATGTTTGTCCAAATCCAGGAAGGCAGCACACGTCTCCATCAACAGGTACTTTTCAACTATGCATCTGAGAGAAACAGAGGATAAAATAAGGTAAACACTCCCCCCCCCCCACTGCTTCCTTCGGTCTCCTCGGTCTATTTATCTCACTCTGCAGCTTAAAATGTATAAGTAAGAAGTACGATTCTGCCCCAAAATGATTTGGTCCGTGGAGATCTTAGCAACTCTGGTGCACGAATGAAAAATATCAACTTCCATTATTAATTCTGTCATGGAATGTTCTGACTGCCTCTTTATCATGTAGCTTTCATAATAGTTTAAGGTAGGTTGTAAGTAATTGAGGGCGTCAACTGGACGCAGTTGAGATATTCTGTTGGAAGAGAATATTGTTCCACAAATTCACCATCTCTACTGTGGTGAGGAGACAAGTTCTTTCTTATGCACGTTACGCTCACTCCTTTTTCCCCTTTCATTTGTAGTGGGGACCAACAAGAACACATGACATTTCTTTTTCAGGTATGGTACTCTGCCTTCCTTCAAAGCATATTTACAAATTTTCCGTATCCATTCGACTATCACTTCAGTCTCGCACCTCAATTATTAGTTCACTGCCTTAGCTACTTTCAATATACTTGTTTCCATCTCTATCTTAATGTCAACAATGCAAAAAACAATATATTAAATATGAAATTAAAATGAATTGCTTAACATATTCATGGACGTACAGGTGAGATAGTGTGCCGCTTTGGAAGCATTTTCTGTGAGCCTGATAAACTGTATGAATCTGATTTACGATTAATGGTCACGCATGCAGTAACTGACAACCGGTTGCTACCATAACTACTGTGAAAGTTATAGTTACAGCACATATAATTTCCTGTATTAGGATAAACTACTCCTTCATCACAGTACCTTTGTTGGTCGTCACTTTGTAAAGTCATTTAGCATTCTAGTCACTAATTCGTATTATCCTGATCCGTCAGATAAAAGACCCCTATTTTACTAAGTAGCTGATGACTTCTCATTATGCAAAGAATTTTTGCATAGTTTCTGTAACCAGTAAGCATTGATTGATGAATATACAATTATCTAGTAGCGCAACAGTAGGTTATTTGTAGCTGAATAACCTGTACGCAAAACTTAAATATTATTACCACTACGATACATCACTAAAGCAAACTAAAAAAAAGAAAATCATCAATCCAAGTAAAACTAGTAAAGCATTCGACCAAGGATCAAACCTTTGAAATTGCCAAGTAGGCTACTCTCTACAGACGTACACAATACAATTCTTACCTTCATCCTTATCAAACAAATGTCCCCAACTGCTAAGAATACGCCGGATTCAGTCCCTTTAATTTTTTTTACTGAACCACCAGCATATTATTAAGCACTTCTAGGACACACATGGCCAGATCAATCATGTGAAGCTTAACAAAAAGATGTCGATAGACTTTTTTTATATATCTGATTCACTAACCATCCAACAAAGAAAATAAAAACGAGCACATAAATAAAACAAACAAAAAAATCAACAAGAATGAAAACCTAACCTTAATGCAAAGATTAAGTAAGAAGTAGACATAACATATTTTATACAAAGCAAATGAATGCACTGCTAGCTGCAGCATCAACAAAGTTAAGAAAACATCGATATATAATTTCCTAAAAAAATTCATGCATCCCATAAGCACAGAAAATTGAAAGCCTGGGTAATTGTAGTTCCAGGAAAAGCTCCGAAATTCATAGCATGAAAGGAAACCTTTTACGCCAATATATCAGTATCGAAAACTGCAGAGCCACAACGCCGCAACAAAACCACTAAACAAAGCCATCATAAACTCACAGGAATATATGTCCCCGGGGCGTCCACACCATCCAACAGTGACCGGCGGGTAAACATTCTTACCCAAAGCAGGTCCAATACAAACGTTTGGTAGGTGGGCGACGGAAACGATAGGGTTGAGTCTGCCAGTAACTACCCCATCTGGTAACACGTACAAATGTTGCCCAAACTAAGAATAGATAATGAATGTATTATATCTACTGAATGTGCTAAAAAAAACAAAAATAAATAATAAACATGATGATTATAAGCGGGTTGCAGCTCATCGGGTCAAGGCCCTAACTCGTGGGGAAGGCTCTCAGGCTTCGTCCAGCCGATTGAAATTGTCCCCAAGTCCTAAAAGTTTGTAAGTGAGCAGAGTCACAATGGGTTCGAAAAGTGTATAAACCTCCTGATGAAAATAAACTTGTAATGTCTAAAGAATTAGTTGTGAGATTAATGGTTGTGGATTCCAAGTTTTATGATATTTGATTATACATTCTCAATTTTTTATGACACACACACACACACACACACACTACTTAAGTAGGATTCGTGTGAACACTCGCATTGCTCAGCATTTTTCAGTGCAAATAAAATTTGTCATGTATTTAGGAAGATGTATCCAAAGAGTAAAAAGGTCACTTAATGTTCTCATCTGTGAGGCAATATGAAAGAGAAGTCCCAAACCATGTCCAATACAAACTAAATGAACACCAATAATACAATAAAAGACGGTGGAGAACAAAAGTAGAGAGGAGGGAGGAGGGAGGTGGAAGTGAAGAGCAGCTTTTCCCACATGTACAGTCACTCATAAAATTTAAGACTCCCCAGGCAAGGCACACTTTTATAAGTGTGATATCGATTCTGACAACAGTGTACGTGACGTCAGTGATGGCGCTTGAAGGATTAAGTCGGTCAGCTCGAATCACTTTGTACTAACAGTAGATGAGACGAAGCATGAACTGGAATAATGTTTGTAGCATACCAGCGTTCCTCTAAACACCACCCCACACCCCAGCCTCTGTCGTCAGGTACAGTGTAACCAGAACCATTATTACAGGAGTTAAAAGGTGTCTTGTCTGGGGTGGGAAGGGGGTCTTTACTTCTTTGAGTGAATGTACCTCCTTTTGGGAGAGTGGTTTGTGTGTGTGTGTGTAAGTTGTTACTTTCCCGACTGTAACTCACACACAAGTGATAATATGGACATTATATCTTCTTTATTATATAATTCATATCACTATGTCTGAATATATGATGTAAATTAAAGTCAATAACCTATAATTATCTTGAACGTTTCTTTATTTTTTCTTTACTTTGTGTCTGAAAGATTGGAGATAGTTACAGATCATAGATATTTTCCTCATAAGTTTATGTATTTTTAATACACGAACTTTTAGTAAGCGAGCACTTATGTCACTCACATAAACACATTCTAGCTGGAAGGAATGTATATGAAAGATTGAATGTAGCTGTTACCACTTGTATTGGGGAGTTGAATAGAATAGGGATAAGAACGAGTAGCCTGGCAAGTGTTGCAGGCCCTACTGCAGGAAGGAAGTATTCACTACGAAAATTCAGAAGAGCAATGTCCAGTGTAATAGCGATAGAAGAAAGAGAGTGATGCAACTTTTTCGGCAGAGAGAGAGAGAATTAGTAAAAGGGACACAGTGTTTGATTTCACTCCCTCCAGTAGCGTTGTTGAGGAAAAGCCAAACCACACATAAGAGTCATTTTCCATACAAGGGAGAATGACAATCCTGTACAGAGACAGTAGCTGTGTAGTAGTTAGGTATACCTGGAATCTGTACACTACGCCTAACTTCATTAAGGCAGTTTTAGCAAGAGAGGTAATATGATCTCTCCATGAATGATTTTGAGAGAAAGAAACACCGAGAATATTAAGAGATGAGAAAATATTTATTGGTGCTTATTGATTTTATACTATTCACATATTATACATGACGAAACACACCTTTAGTAAACGTAATCTCAGACCAGTTTTCGAGTAACTGGTATATGGTTTCTGTCTAGCTCCCAAGCCAAGTCTTTGAATCAGTCTGCAAAGTCACAGGTACACACGAAATTATACAAACCATAATCAGATAATGTTTTTTTATTTTTCAGTGCGAAGGACCGCTTCAATACTGTGTCTATATGAACACTGACACAAACCAAAAAGACTTCCACCAAATGGAGAAAAGGAAGGTCCTAAACTCGTATACATTGTCTAGAGGCTTGATGGAGGAGGGAATAATATGGATGCCTTATTAATCCTTTCCTCTTCTTTATCGAGTGCAGTACATACCTTCAACTCAGTCCCCCTTACCTGTAAACTGGAGGAGCAGAAGAATGTGCTTAAGTAAGAAGCCACACATGTTGAGAACCATCTGTGTCCTTCTATACTGTCCTGCTTTGCCGTATTTCCGACCCTTCTCTCGTTGTGGCGCCAGCGTGGCAACCTGTAAATTGAAAAACAACTCTTAGTCCACTAGAAATAATACCCAATAACCTCACGCATATACCAAGGCAATATTCAGCTCTCCTTGTTATTGTAGGTGGTATAGGTAGGAGGTCGCACATACACGTTGGCCCAGGGAAGTACATTATCACACACACACACACACACACACACACACACATTCTATTCTCCATCTCCATCTCTCTCCAGTTAAATATAATTATCATTCTAAGCAAGGTATCACAATTTCTCTCATTTAATGTTATAAGATCCACTTTAAGAATAATGTAGCTCCCTCAGATTAGAGGTGAAGTTTCGAAACAGGGTCCTTTCCAACGGAGGCCCACGGTAGCTATCACTGGGCAACATAATTATACTAGAAGGCACATGCAGTTGTGAACCCTCTGAGGCTTTGCTATCAGTCACCCATCTTATCCTAATTTTGCTCTGTATTATAGTGAGGTGTCATAGCATTCATACTTTATACAAATATTAATAAGCATCAGTACATCAGGGAGAAAGTGAGGAGAGAATGTTGAATGTAGTAGAGATGAGATGTCTGAGGAGCATGTGTGGTGTGACTCGAAGGGACAGAGTCAGGAATGAGGAAGTGAGGAGAAGGACAGGTGTTGTGAGAGAGTTAGCAGGCCGTACAGAGCAGAGTGCGTGTTATGATGCTATGGACATGTGGAGAGAATGGAGGAGAATAGAATGGTAAAGAGGATAGGGGGTTCAAATGTGGACAGTGTAAGGAGGAGATGGATGGACACCGTGAAAGGAGCTCTGAGTGGAAGAGGTATATCTGTGGAGCAAGGTAGAGTGATTGCGCGTGACAGAAAGGAGTGGAGGAGGGTGGTGAATGCTTGAAGAGTGGACGCGGCTTCACGGTCCTTGGAGGACTGGCCTACATTGAGTGTGGCCCATGGCCGGCTGAATGCTGGAGAGGGAGTTTGCCCTGTAGTGAGGTGGCAGGGGTAAATCAGCTTTTGCTGTCGGGCCTTGCTATGGATATAAACATAGCTGTACCCCTTGTAGTCCCACAAGGAGATGCGGTTGTGCTGTGGAGGTTGCTCACTCTTCCAACAGGGATTGGGGGGTTGAGATATGGAGTGTGTGTGTGTTGAGGGGAGGGGGGGGAGTTCTACGTTTGAGTATTTGTGTTTCGGAGGCCTGGTATATGTACTGTATGTATGGTACAATAATGCATTACATACCAACCTATATTTCAATAAAAGATTCCATCGAGGAAACGTCTCATAGGATTAGAAAATAGAAATAACAAAAATCTTCCAAACCTCCTTGTGAATCCACACAACCTTGTATGTGTGTGTGTGTGTCCATGCGGTGGGAGAACTTATCAACACATTATTGTAGAATGTTGTATGTTCCAGGATATCTAGCATCATCCCAAGGATATTTCATATTAACGTTTGTCCATTTAAAGTCCACATTAACACTCCCATTCGTCGTTGTAATCATCGTATCGTCACATAACACGTTGTTGTAAGCATTGTATCGTCCCATAACACGTTGTTGTAAGCATCGTATCGTCACATAGCACGTTGTTTATTCAGTAATATTACAACATGATTCACTCTGAACAAAATCGAGAATAGTTTACAAGGAGTGTGTTCGTTGGTGCGTATGTTGCACCGTGATAGCTGACACGGGTCGTCGTCCAGAAAGACCTCTGTTCTGAACCTCTGCCTCGACCTAAGTGGGTTAGATATTGTGGATTGCGAGTGTACAGTCGGCGGCAAAAGTTGTGTCGCCACATCTGCCAAGTCCTGAAGTACAGGATGGAAATATAAGCTTCATTAGGCTCGTAAAATTAAAACCCAGAGTAGTTTTTTAATTTTCCCCTTGGATATTGTAATTCTATATGGTGAATGTGTTGATTCGAATATTATCCTTTTTGTTATGCTTCAAGAAACGCTAAGTGAGGCGACACGACTTTTGCCGCCACCTGTACAGTCAGCGGCATAAGTCCTGTCGCCTCACCTGCTTCACCGAGACAGGCAGTGTTCACGGACTCGAGAAATACGCACGTTTTCTACACCTAATAATCTCGAGTCTATGAACATCGCGTGCCTCGGTGAAGCAAGCAAGGCGACAGGACTTTTGCCCCCACCTGTACATTGTTGTGTCTTTCATTATACGTTCCTATCAAGTGATTACTGTTTTTATAAATGATGAAGTGACCCTTTTGCTAAGATAATGGTAGGTTCCTACAAAAGCTCCCTCCTTTCTGATCAACTGAATGGTTTCCCTAACTCCCATTACACTGCTGATCTTATGCCATGCCTTACCCATCATGTCTGTTTTTTCTCTCTCATCGGCATTATGGTGAATCATTGATCATGCATTGCCTTTGATCATTTTAATTCTCCAAACTGCTCGGCTATATCCTTCTTTCAAAACTCTGTGACAACATTTCTATTGTTTTACTAGAAGATCCATTTCAGCTGTCGTATATAAATCCAATTCTGACACTTTTTCACCAACTCCCTTGTCCTCAGGGTTCTGTTTAAACCCCATCCTTCATCCCCAAAAATGAGCTCATAAAATCAATTAACGAAATTCTAACCCTATTCACTTCTATAGTGATGACTCAACCCTTCACTCACTTCTCTTTATCCTCATAACCCAGACATCACCCGATTGCATCATTACAATCAAAAGTTTCTGATTTGGAAAAAAAAACTACAACTAGCGGGAATGACGGACCTATTCATCTATTACATCATAAGGAATTACAAATCACACTTATACGTGCCTGCGCAGGACTTTTTAGCATTAATACATTCCCTTTGTCATATGGATTCCAAATATGTATATAGGTGACGGCCAGATAAACTGGAAATTGAGTGAGTGTACTCACGCACACTCGTATAATATGTGCGAGCACGTCTGTCTTTTCGGTATCAAATTCCTCCATGTGTAATGAGGATTCCAAATATATACTCGTAGGTTAAGGCCAGAGATATGAAAGATGAGATAGCAGTTCGTAAACAAACATACAGAAAGTTTCCTTTACAATGTAAATTGCAGAATGGGAAACAACAAATCTTGGTAATATTTAACCCATACAAATCTCAAGTCATTTTTTTTTTTTTTTTAATAACCTACCCTAAATTATCAGTTAATCTTTTAAAATACACTAGCTGGTGATGTTAGTTACACCTCAAGCAGGTCTTCAGTTAGGCAGACTTTATTATCATTACACCGTGATTGTCTTATTCAGCTGGCTTGTATTTCACTGTGATTAGAAAATTAAAAATAATTTATAAAGGTACCAATGTCCCTTCTGTCTCAAACTTACGCACCTCTCAGATTGAAGTCATAATGTGGACCATTGTGAGATCCTCCAACACTGTAATGTTGTGGCCAGATATTAGTATTCCCGTGAACTACTACCTAACTCTACTGAGGTCTCATTAATGTGTGACCGTGAATTGTGGTGTACAGTGATTCATGGAAGTATAGGAGATAAGAAACATGCCAGCATGGAGGTTTGTTCGGATGGGTACCATGAAATAACGCTAAAAGCTGGGCATGACAGACCTCCAGGCTTATGCCCCTCAATGATGATGACGATGATGGTTACTGAAGTTAAGCTGCTCTGCAATAATGGTAGACTATTTATAGTAGACTTTCCTTCACGTCACATTCTCATTTTTTATAATTAAGAGTGTAACAAATCTTGGTCCCAGCCTACCTGTCACACCTTGTCATCCATCTTAAATTTACTCACACCCCAACTCTCAAAACTTGTGCACTTTGAACCACCCTCTCCCCATAACTTACAAACTTCCCGTCACCGCCATCCTCAAATTTTGGTCTAACAGGACCACTATTCTCACACCTCACGCTACCATTACACTTACCCGCAGAAAAGTGCCACTTTTTCACATTCCACTCTTGTACAACCCTCGCACGAACGCCCATACCGCTGATACTAAAGACGCCCTTTTCCTCTCCATGATTTTCATTACACTTTAACCCAGATCACATAATTATAATCCCCTCTTTTACAACCCATTATATCACTAATCCAACAAAACTCAGTAAGTAGATTATTCAAGTTAAATACGATCATCAACACTCTCTGGAACTAACTCTGGTCATGAATGTGGATATTCTTTTCTATCCCTTTCGTAATGACACTTTGATTTACACACAATAATGTTATCCTAAGGCTTTACATTTTTATAGATAAAACATAATCAGGACATTCTGGATGGTCAAGTTTAAGGTAATATTTCTTATAAGGTCAAATGGGTTCAAATATTAGATAATGAGTTTCAGTAATTGTGTAATGGTGTTGTAATAAGCTGGTTACCAAATCTTCACACTCTCAATAACCAGTGATAGACTAGTATATATAAATTGACGTGGCTGTGGTATGTGGTGATAAATATGATGGAATATCTGTGAATCAATGTTTGGGAGTACGTATGTAGGCTACAGGTCGGAAAAATAATTGCATACTTACATCAGAGTACATTATGTCACACCACACGAGGCACTGTGAATCAACTTCTAAAGTAAGGTGCGTGTTTGATATCACTGACCCTGTATTGCTGGTGTGGGCTAATTCGTCTGCTGATGATGAAATCTAGCGTTTACTGGCACATGACATTGTTGATGTTAACGTATTTTTATTGTGGTGTGGAAAAACATCTCCGAATATTTATATGGAAAGTAAATATATATGGAAAACATAAGTTGGGAGTGTGCGAGAGATAAACAATAGTACGGTACCAAGAGCTGCCAAGAACTGGGCCAACAGGCCTTCTGCTGTTTCCTAAATTCTTATATTCTTATGTATTCACTATGTCTGTAACAGTGATCGTTGTTGTGAAGGGTAATAGAGCAAGTTTTTGAGAGATATACAATAGATAAAAAAAATTTATGACAATGTTTGTATGTCTGTTGATATTAATACAAGATTGTTTGTGTGTTGCAGCAGTGGTGGTATTAATGTGGGACAATAAGAGCTTTTAATGGTACCATTGTACGTGTGTGTGTGTAATAATAATAATAAGAGTTGCAGCCTGTGCCAGAATATATAGAAATATTATGAATGAGTACCTTATAGTAAAGTAAGTATAGACAGAATGTAGCTTTTATCCATCACCGTCAACATTTAATACTCACTACTATATAGCAGAGTGTCTGAATGAGGGTGATGATGGCTGGCACTGACAGGCCACGTTACAGTTTCATTAGACATAAACATCTGATATTTGATATAAACTGCAACAATGTTTTTTTATGCTCCGACACTGGACATAGGCTTCATGCCTATTACAAGGACCTAGGTCATCACACACAAACACAAGGTCCCAGATCATCACCCACACACACACACAAGGACCTAGGACATCACACACACACACACACACAAGGACCCCGGACATCACACACACACACACACACACACAAGGACCTAGGACATCACACACACACACACACACACACAAGAACCCAGGACATCACACACACAAGGACCCATGTCATCACACACACACACACACACAAGGACCGAGGTCATCACACACACACACACACATACACATCTAGACTTCCAAACTAACACCCAGAGATAGCGAGAGGGATGTGGTGTGAATTCCGATTACTGCGGCAGACATGAAACCATTGCAGGTGATTAACATGGATTGATGGCCTTGTAATTACCGCCTGAAGCTTGATGAGGAAAAAACAAAAGTTGCCGTGTCCTTGAGATTACGTGTAGCCGCTGGAGGATGGTCAGAGCAAAGTGGTAAACTCTGGAAAGCTCTACCTTCACCCAACTTTCCCCCTTACTACGAAATGAATATGATGTAGACTTCTCTCACACTTTTATTTCATGAGTGGGGGGAAAGAAAATGTTATTCACTCTCTACAATCATCAATTTAGGAAGCCAGAGATTAGTACCGTTATATAAGTCTGACTGCTTTTAATGCCTTGGACACGGCAAACAGTACTGATAACATGTATGAACCTGCATGATAATTGTAAGTAGTACTGCATCTCCCCGCAGAAACCCATAACAGCAGTCCTCCCATCACTAATGGTAAGTAAGGCTGGAGCCCATTCCTTGGATGTTATGCCGTCTATCTCATTATTTTCGTCAGACTACAAAGAACGTTATATATATATATATATATATATATATATATATATATATATATATATATATATATATATATATATATATATATATATATATATATATATATATATATATATATATATATATATATGCAATACATGCTTGAACATAAAAATATATTATTTATATCAATATTATATTTATTTGTTGCTTGAGAAATATAGTGTATATTTTTTAAGTGTAAGTGTTGGACTGGGTACGTGGCAAAGGGACCAAACAAATAACAGTTACCGTAAAATATGTCCAGCATACTTTACACATTCCTGACTTCTTCACTTTCCTAAATTTTTGTAGTATATTGTTTGTTTGTTCATTTATTAAACAAAATATATTGCTTATGGTTATGGGTCTAATGTTATGTGGGTTTTTATCAGTTATATATTCAGAATAACTCCTAAAAATTATAGTATGAATTATTTTGACTGTTTGGTGGCATATGACCAAAGATGTTGTGTCGCCGGAAAAACAAACAAACAATCAATCAATCATATTTTTATTCCTCTTTGATTCTACGGGTTTTTTCTCTCAATCTTTTTACTCTTAAGTTTCTTCGTTTTGAATTCACTTTAGTTAGTAAAGAACCAATTATTTTTACCTCGTATTACGTTCCTTCTCCCGTTTTCCTATTCTGTATAATTAAATTTATCTTGTACGAGTTTTCTACTATAAAAGAAACATTACTGAAAAAGTTCCAACTTTACAACGTTGGCGCTTGAATCCCCCTTCCGTCGCTTCTGATTACCCCAATAACAACTATTCATGCACCCTGATCTCTGCTGCATGCCTCTTCTTACAAAAGTACAATTTGTTCTCCCAAAACTACATTTCTGTGTTATATAAAATAAACTCCTATACGTCCCTGTGTATTTTCATGTTGATCTCTCTTCTTGATGCAAGCAGCTTTATTTCCAAATTTTCCTTTAACTCTGCCTATCTACCACCATCATGTTTCACTTTTTCACTCCTATATTTCCTTTCGTGTCACTACCTCTGACACCAACAATGCATCTCTCCCCCTTCACCGAGAGAAAGTTACGACACTTGTTTAATACTTTCTCATTCTCTCCCTCACATTTTCCCCTCGCGTATCCCTGTCCAAAGGCCTCACATCCCTTTATAGTGTGTTTCTCTCTCTCTCTCTCTCTCTCTCTCTCTCTCTCTCTCTCTCTCTCTCTCTCTCTCTCTCTCTCTCTCTCTCTCTCAGTATATAAACAAATCCACAATATAATTTTACATATACCGAGACTACCTTACCCATTACTAAACTCAATACTTATAATCTTTTCATACAACCAAGCTAAGGTAGTCGCAACAGAGAAAGCAGTAAAGCATTCAAGCTCTCTTTAATAATCCTCATTAGTGCTCTGAGTGATTTATGAGCGAAAGGAATGAGTGAGGAGCGGGTGGGTTGTTGAGATAATTTATGGGGTCGCACATATGGTGCTGACACCAATTCACGGTCCATTTCTTGTTGTGATAAAGAGTAGAAGAGAAATCATTGTTGGAAAGGAGAAAAAGATCAGGTTATAAGACAGAGTCCTGAGGAACACCACTGTTAATAATCTTAAGGAAAGAACTTTGACAATCTCCAACAGCCGCTACAGAGTGACCAGAAAAGAAATTAAAGATAAAAGTGGAAAGCGGAAGGATAGAAACCTAATAGGGGCAGTTTGGAAATTAAGCTTTCTGCAGATTTTATCAACAGATTTTGATATATCAAGCAATACAGTAAAAGTTTCGCCGAACGAGGGATAGAAGATTGCCATTGGAGCTTCTCTGAAGGAAACCACACTGAGGATCAGAAAGAAGGTCGTGATGAGTTAATTTCTTAATTTTGTAGTTCACCTGCTGCACGTCCTTCTCAGCAAGGTCTCTCTGTTTAACCAATCGGCACAATTATTTTTCTACTACCTTAGAATCCAGCATATCATGCAGCTCATCATATACCTCTTCCTTACCCTTTGTTACTTATATCTTTACTTTTAGCTACATCATATTTTACTTCCGTTTACCGACTGCATTTCTCTGCCTACCTCAATTGGTTTTCGCCAAATATTTTCTCAGTATATTTTCTATTATTTCCTCATTCCACCACCAATATTTCTTTTCTTTCTTTTATTTGTGCAGATGTCTCACCGAGTACTTTTCTTGCTGTCTCCCTCTACAAAATAACTGCAGTAGTTGTCCAGTATTCAATCGTCTCCTCCCCAATACTCAACAGTTGTCTCACCCTCTCCCTCATATTCACAGAACGATTACTCTTCGTCAAATTTCCCCAGGTGCTGTTACTGTGGGACTCACACTGTAGCCTTTAGCGACATTCCAGACAGACAGTTCAATACACAGCACAACAACATATTCTGTGTGAAAAGTTGCATTTGATGACAAGTTTGTCCCTACCATTGGAGAGGAGATGAACATGTATACAAACTTTGTTTTTATCTCTCTACCTACATGTCTATATAAAAGTATTTTATTGACAGATAAATTTGTTTGCATGCATGTCGATGTCCAACTCCTCCCAAATGGTTCCACTTTAGCCATAGATAAAATAAATAAATAAATAAATAAATATATATATATATATATATATATATATATATATATATATATATATATATATATATATATATATATATATATATATATATATATATATATATATATATATATATATATATATATTGCAATACTAAATACAAAATACTCTGTAAGTGTGTGTGCTTTCAGCGCTCGTTTACAGTATGATGCTTTAAGCTTTTAAAGTATGTTACAGTATGTTGCTTTAAAATGGGCTAGATTTAATTAGCAAATACATTTAATTCGACTCAACATGGCATCCGGGATGTGTAGGGAGGGAGGGGGGGGGGCTCATTACAGTAGTAAATGTGAGTACATGACAACCTTCACACCAAGCAACAACACACACGTCTCCCAGGACACACTCACCAACGCTCAGTATCAGCTTGGTAAACTGTCTCCTAAATTAATACAGGTGTATGAAGTGTGGAAGGAATGGATTGAAATACTCCCGAGTTTTATACGCAATCTCTATATATGCTGTTTTCATAACACAATTTTTATGCTAATTTGTCATTTTTCGGAAACTTTCACTGAGTACTTTTAATAGCCATACATTTGAAGACATTTTAGAAACAAAAACGATAAAACTGCACAGCCTAATATTGGTAATAAAGTAAGGTCCTTTTGCCTCTGAAAGGTGAGAGGCCGCTTGTACTGACCCTTCAGAATCCCGTAATAGAGCTTACTCTTCTGTCCCCTACATTGTAACCTGTGGGCATCATTAGTTTGGGGGCCACTCCACGTCACCAGCCCTACCCGGTATGCATAACGCCAAGGCCAGCTACCTTGGGTGAACACCACACCGCCCTCGTGCTCAAAGTTACTTCACTTTAACATATCATTTCTCAGCACAACCAAAAGATGTACAGAGCTGGGGTTGGTAGCATCGGAAAGAAGAGGTGATGTTGATTACATAAACAAATTTATGTTCCTAAGCATTGTAGTTTGAGCATTGTAGTTTGAGGTAAGTGAATATGGACAATTTTTAGGGAACTACCTGAGACGTGGTGGTAGAAATTCTGAGAATCGGCCGGACTCATGAAGTCAATGACCATTTCCAAGTCCATAGGCGTTAAGCCCCAATATCGGAAAGGAGCAGAATGGATGCGAATCCTACTGGCTCCCCGCCGCCAAGTCCCCAGGCTTCAAAATGGAGGTTAGAAATTAGGTTAAATTCCATTAAATTCTCGTTAGAAATCTAGCCTCATTATTCCATTTGTACCCCTATGGGCTGAACTTGCTCTGTACAGCTCATTTGTACAATCTCGTATTCCTAGAAGCTAAACACATTTGGTTATGTGGCTCCGAAACACTTACTCATTTTGTGACGCCCCGGCTGGCCTGTATAACAACTCAAACTGAAAATCCAATCAGCATCATTTTACAGAAATATGAAAAAAAAAAAAAAAAAAAAAAGAGCCACTTCATACGGGACGTGAACTAAAAACAGTAAGTGGAGTCCTCGGCCTGGCCTGGCTACCAGTCTAAACACTAGTGCATCATCACTCTACCTTCCTCCCCATCCCCCATCCACTTGTTAAATCCACGTACTATCCATAGTTACGGTCGAAAATTGATAGTACTGTGGATAATGTTTATTGTGGCTTGTAACAAAGTAATATGTTGTGTCTTTGAACAGTTTAATTAATATTGTAACACGTTATGAACACAGCTGATGCAGATACGCTACCATTTCCATATTACCCCTTTTGCTTCTTCTATCAGCGTAACATGCATTAATAACGATATATTTAACAAAAATTAACAATATAAGACATCTGAGATGTAATGAAGTTACAAAATGACTCATGTCAGTTTCATGAACATACTCAAGAAAGTATCCGTACACTTGCGGCAGTTAGTCCATACCCGGGCTATGATGGAAAGCCGCTGTCAGTCCCAAAACACAAACTATTATACCGATACCATCATCAGGGAGTGAATGAAGCAACGATCATCTTCATGTGCTCATAGTTTGGAGCAGCTTACCGGGGTTTTCCCATTGACAAAAGAAAAGTTCTCTCTTAACATTATTAACATATTCTTCGTAACCATTCAGTCATGATAAGGACCCGGCATTGCTTTGATATAAGCCTGGAACACTATGGTGAGGTCAGTGTTGTATGCATACCAACAAGTCAAAACTTTAATATGTTTTGTGAATACCGGGCCATGTCAAGGAATGATCATAGGGACCTTAGCAAAGTGTACTACACAAATAGACCCGTCATATCCAACTGGTCTTACCTGGAGAACTCCCAGCGTACTCTACGCTATCATGTTGAATAGTCCTTTAAAGTTAGTTTGTTTCTGTGTGGTGGTCATGTTTCAGTGCTTCGAATTATGGTCGGTGGTATTGAAAGAGTAACATCTGAATACAAACTATTACTGCCCAATCATGCCCCACAACCAAACGACCAACAGCCTGCAGTATTGCGGCCTGTAAACATTGTTACTAACGTTCAACTTTGTTTCTCACTACGTTGGCTTATGAAAGTACTATTTACCAGTTAAACTACATATTTTTACTCAAAATCTATATCTCTGCACATGTTTATTTTTATTTTTTTTAATTGTGCCATGGCGTCAATCAACAGGCATTCAACAATACATAAGGGTAGGTGGGACCCATGAGAATCCAATGACTACATACACACACACACACACCACGAAAACATAACAGAATGAAACACGAGAATAAAGACAAATATTTACATTATGACCTACTTAAATTCACCAAAACGAGGGTGACGTACCAGAAATTCCTCTAAAACCTGATGGTTTAGCAGGTGTCGACAAACCACATCAAGCGGCAGGCCCCAGGGCAGCAAGTGTCGGACAGTGGGGCAGGCCAGACAATAGTGCTCTATAGTGTTAGCACGAGGCGCTCGACACAAGCGACACTCAGTGAAGGGAGGCTCACCCTGCATCCCAGCAACCTGCCACGGTGGCTGGTAGCCAAGCCTCAAACGAGCAGAGACTACATTGTGCCTCCGAACCATGAGGCCCCGACGACGGTAGGAATATTTGTGACGGCAGACAGACTCGTAATGGGTGATGGAGATGTTGAAGGGCCTCTCTGCATCCCTGCGTCGCCGTACAGGGAGGAGAGCGGCGGAGCGGACTTTAGAGAGGTAACATGTCAGGGAGAGAGGACGTCCAACACCACGAGGAGGCAGATGGCAGGCTTCCTTTGCGAGTCTGTCAAATGTACCATTGTGACGTAAACCTACATGGGATGGCACCCATAAAAATTTAACAGTCAAGTTACGATGATGCAATAAGGCCAAAAATGATAAAATCTGCTGAATAACAATAGAGTGTGTGGGCTGAACAGTGGAGAGGAAATGAAGGGCAGGTTTGGAGTCACGAAAAATGACAGCATTTACTCCACGTTGACAAACAAGACTAACAGCATCCAGAATGGCATACAGTTCACACAATGTTGAGCTAGAGTGGTTACAGAGACAACGGTCAACCCAGCCCCCTGGAGGTGACACCATGTCAGGTGAGAAAACGGCACAACCTGCTGTGCCATCCACCTGCAGTGAGCCATCAGTGTAGAGGCAGTATGGATCTGTGATGGAGGACGTCACTGTTTCTATGTGTTCCAGAGCCAACTGCCGCAGTAGAGAAGGCAGTTCCGACTTGGAAGTAGGTGTGAAGCTCACATCAGGTGTTGGTAGCATCCATGGAGGGGGCCCTGGGGGGACGTCTGCAATCATTATATCTATATTAAGACTACGGAGCATAGAGGAAACAGACCTTATAAGAGTACATCCAGCAGGCAGTATGGGAGGGACAGGGGAGTTTGGTCTAAGAGAAGATCTGACTAACTGAGAGTAATGGGGTGAAAGATGTGGGAAATGGAGGCACTTGACAGTGAAGCAAGTAACATTACAATAAATTCTCTCGACTAATGGGGGAAGACACAACTCACGCTGCATGTTCACTATCCTGGTCGACATTGGACAACCGAGAATTATTCTCATTGCTCTATTCTGAAAATTTTCTAAAGTTTCAAGAGTAGCCCTGGGAAGTTGAATCAGAGCAGGGGAGAGGTAATCAACAACTGAATGGATAAAAGCAACATAGATCGTCCTGGCTACTGGGATGGAGATGCCCGAGGAGTTGTTAGTGAGCCATTGAAGTGGTGTAAGTCGGCGCTGGAGACGACCCAATAAGTCCTGGACAATGGGATGGTCTTGAGGTCTGGCAGGGACAATTGGCCAAATATTGGCTGGCGCACCCAGGTAGCGGTACTGGGAACACATGGGAATGACAGTCCCTCCAATGGTGAACACTGGCCGAGCTTGAGGAAGGCGGCAGGTGAATATTCTGCTCTTATCTGGGGAGAAAATAATGCCACAGTGAGAGGAGGCCACAGAGAAGGAGTCAAGAAACCGTTGGAAATCCCTTGGTGAGGTAGAATGAACACAGATATCATCAGCATAGCACGTAATTGTAGTTCCAGGAATATCAGGGAGAGAAGTGAGCAGCCGCTGAAAAACTCATGGGAGGTCCTGTTACTCAGGTAGCCCCGAATCCACCGTAATAGATTACCCTTTATCCCAAAGTCAACCAGTTGATCCAAAATGACGTCTCTATTAACAACATCGAAGGCACTTCGAAGGTCAATGAAGGCCACCACACTGTCCCTGGAGAGGCGAGAGTACAGGTCGACTAGGCAGTGGTGTGTGCTCCGCTGGGGAAGGAAACCAAACAGCCATTGAGAAAGGCGATCCTGTAATCTGCACATGAGACGATTGAGTAAGATTCCCTCCATAACCTTACAAAAACAGGAAGTGAGGGAAATAGGCCTGAACTTCGCAGTGCCGGGCTTAGGGATGGGTATTATTGTGCTGCTGGTCCAGGCTCGTGGTACACAACCGTCACGAAGACAAAGATTGTACAGTCGAAGTAGAGGGTTCCCAGGAACTTGTTGAAGTAGGCGCAGCACAGCATAAGTAATACCATCATCACCAGAGGAAGAAGCTCTACCCCGAGAGAGAGCACGTCGCAACTCCTCCTCAGTTATCTGCTCTGCATCATCATTATCATCTTGTAACAGAGCAGACATTAGATGTAGCCGATGGACAGCAGCGCGGGAAGCGAGTGCATCTTGTATGTGGATGGGTAGACTGGCTGAGGTAGATTGTTCTGACCAAGCATTGACAATTTGTTGGGCATAGTCGGCGGAAGTGTGATGACGAGCAGTGGTCGGTCTGCACATGTAATTCTGTATATAAGTACACATAGGAAATGGTTTAGACCAAACTGCTATGACTAAGCGTTCGTGTCTGACAGAGGAGGGCAACAGTTTATCCTTATAAAATGTATATAACAAATAATTCTGATATAATTTCTATGTTTGATTTCACAATGTACAGCTCCGGACAGATCAAACGACAACTCCCCGTCCACCAGCGACCTGGCTTAGGCCTCATCGGATCTGGTAGCAGTTGCAGGTGGGGGAGAGAGTGATGTAGGTGGGTGAGGAGGGGAGAAACGTGGAAGGGTGAAGAAGTAGCAATCATGGTGTTGCTGTGGGAGGGGGAAACGAATGATGGGATAGGGGAGAGGAGAGTGTCAGGAGGTATAAATGTGACAGAATATATTAGGATACACCGTTGATATGGTGACGAATCAACAATAGTTTAAAGAATTGCATCCTACTTTAAAGGAGATAAAGGAGAGTGAAGATGATGGTGAGCGGAAAGAGGGTAAGACAAATGAGGGTATGTAGTTGAAAAGAGATTATAAACAATTATTTATTAAAATATCTGCTGCATTTTATCTGCTAAATAAAGGCACTGTCTATTGTTCACATCCGTAGTGGGATACTGATTATTATCCTTTGTATATTAGGCAAGATATGAAGGGTAAATGGAATACAGGGATAGCCGAAAACAGAAAAGGGATTGGATCGGGTCCGAAAGGACGCCCAAACCTTTATATGTTGCCTAATATCTAAAGGATAATAATCAGCATCCCACTACGGGGGTGAACAATAGACAGTGCCTTTATTTAGCAGATAAAATGCAATATATCTACAGTAAATATTCTAATAAATAATTGTTTATAATCTCTTTTCAACTACATACCTTCATTTGTCTTACCCTCTTCTCCCTCACTAACATCTTCACTTTCTTTTATCCACCTAATGTAGGATGCAATTCTTTAAACTATTGTTGATTCGTCACCATATCAACGGTGTATATTCCGTACATATTCCGTATATATTAAGTGTATATTCCGTGGCATTCATACCTCCTGACACACTTGTTATCCCATCATTCGTTTCCCCCTCCCACCAGCCACACCATGAGTGTTACTTCTTCACTCTCCCACATTTCTCCCCTCCTCACCCACCTACCCTCTACCTGCACTGTTACCAAATCCGCCGAGGCCCAAACCTCTGGTGGATGGGGTGTTGTCGTTTGATCTGTCCGGAGCTGTACCTGTAAATTCATGTGTTTGGTATTTAGTGCAGTGCTGACAACTCTGTTGTGCTACATTAATTTTCTTACCAGACTTTTATCTCCCTAACTAAGCATGGTTAGCATTTAAGGTAAAGAATAAAATGAGCTTACTATAACCTATACAACTGATCCTAAGACCTCAGTGTCTGACGGTGAAGTTGACGAACACCCAGTATACCCCAACTACAGTAGTATACTGTACTTAACCAATGTCTTAATACAGCGAGGACAAGTACTTATATACCTGGTAATATTGAACTCCACTGACAAACTTTGGATATAGATTCCCCATTGAATAACAAATCCACCTTATTCTATAGGGAAATGCAAAATTATATAAACATATACCAGTGATGAGTTACATTAGGTAAAATGCACCATTCCAAACACTGGTGCCTCACCTCTCCCGCTCCCCCATCCACTTGGTATTTCCACGTAGTGTACTGTCCAACAGTTTTGGTCTAATGATGATAACACTGTACATTTTTATGCCCTTGAACAATTTCATTAATAATGCCTACACACTAATTACATGGTGGTTTATATGTGGGACGATCAATGCTTCAGTACCTCAGATTCTGATTACATCCTCTCTAATGTCAATGAAGTATATGTTCATGGTCTGTATATATCAGTGCAAGTGTATCCACGATTACGTATTCATCTGTAAAATATTGTACTTGTACGACAATCACATAAAATAAAAATTATCACTGCCTATCGCCGCCCCATTACCAGAGTTCGGACGCCTGGCACAGGATTTGCCTTCAACATGGCACATTTTAACTAGAGTTTCCAATGTCAGACGTATGTTAGTTCTTTGCTAAAAGCATTATTCTTCAACTTATCTTTTTATACATGACTGAATTTAATCAGAATATGTTTATAAGGATTCATAATACCTCTACTGTGTTTGATTTTATAGTGCTACTGTTACGTGTTATGTTTGGTGTTTAGGGCTACAAATATTGTTAGTCATTTATCTATTTAATTACGCCTGTCTAGTGAAAGTGGTATAAATATAAACTAATTATTTTCCTATAAATCTAAATCATATGTCGAATATATAACAGTCTGAAAACGAAAATTTTATAAACTGTAAAACTGAGTATTGCTTCAGTGTTATATGTTTGAGTAGGCTGACTTGGTTGTGTGCAGCGGAGGAAACACGATATATGTAGCGTAGGACATACCTAGTAGGTGTCACCTTAGTACAAGTGTAGCCTAAACCTTTTAGAAACTGGTTACTTTAGCTTCTTCATTAATTATAACATAATTAACTTGCAAACATTTCTTATCTATTTCGTAATAATAATAATAATAATAATAACAATAATAATGATAGATTATTAATAATATTATTTAGTAGTAGTAGTAGTAGCATAAGCAGTATATCATTATTATTATTATTATTATTATTATTATGGTGGACGAAAATATAAAAATTCATCTTGTACATTTCTTCGGACTTCTATGTGGGGCTGACGGCCTGAGTTAAACAGATGGTTTTTATGGCTGGACCTCTGTAACCAGGCGTAAGCATTTTCACTACTAGCTGAAGGATGGGTGAAATTCAGATGTTTAGATGGGAGGGGCTGTCTTACCAATGCATCTTCACTTTCTTAGATGAGATGTCTGTTTGGGCGAGGTCCACAACCCACACATTTGTACTACAGCTCACAGCCTCACAGGTGCAATGGGTGTTAAGGGACTGTCCATCCGTCCCCATCCCACCTAGAAGACAAACCACCAAGACCTCTCGGTTTGAAAGGGAAGCATGTTGACCACTATTGCTACGTGGACACCATGAGACTGATATGGTTTTACAGCCTGACACCAACATATCCTATTTTCATGGAATCATTATTTTGATGGCTGGATGAAGATCACATGTCTGTCTTTATTACTGGTCACAGGGTCAGTGGATGCTGAGGAGACTTCACATCCGTACTCATCACCGCTGTGGCAGGCTCTCTCATTGTTAGGCTAGTGCTCTAACCACTACACTGTGGAAACACCCTGGATTCAATAACAATATTAATAATAATAATAAGTTAATGGCAAGGGTTATAGTTCTATTTCAAATGTTTGCATAACTAGTAAAATTAGTAAGTAATTCAACAGGACCGATATATTCTAATTTATTATTTCTTCTGTAGGCAAAACAAAATAATTGTCAATCAGTCTCACCGAAAATGTGTTAATTAAACTGAAAATGTTAAGGCGCTGCTACAATCATTAATAATATCAATAATTTTAAAGGCCAGTGGACAGATTTATATCCCATGGGGTGACACTTTTCATTAAAATTTGCTTTTCTCTTCATCCAATATAAAGTATTGTATGATGTGTTGGTCAGGGCAGAGTGTGCAGGATTTAGTGATGTACAGTTGCGGACCTATGAAACAGACACACCTGAAACAAGGTCCCTCATTGAGCATAGGGTAGGATGAGACGTTGTGTACAGAGACGCGTTATATTCTCTGCTTGATAAGGGACAACGTTTGAAGTGTGTCTGTTTCATGTGTCCGCATCTGTACCATGTATCCGCATCTACAACAATAAGTTACCCGCATTTGTACAAACTCTGCATCCACAATACAAGTAACATGCGCTTCTGGCTAGCACAGTGCTAGAGTCTGCGGCTGCAATCCTGCGGCCCAGCGTTCGATCCTTGCTCGGGACACGATAAAAGTCTTTCACTGATGCCAGAGGTTACCACCCCTGTGAGCAGGGGGTGGGGGGTTTGAGTCAGCTGTCTGAGGTCTTCCTGCTTACGCAGCCATAGCTGAAGCTGACTCGGGTCTCACGTGGGTGGAGAGGTCTTTGGGCCACTCATCATCCTTGTGATGCGTGCTATAGTTGTGTTTCATACACATAGTGTGTGATACACTCTGTCCCATTGACTGCCACTCATTGGCGGACCTTTAACCTTCTGTATACGCAGTCCTTGTAAATTTAACATACTTATCTGCACTATCTGAATGCTGATATTACAAAAATTTATCAATGCAGAGACTTAATTAAAAACAAAAATATATATAGTATTGGTATTCTAAATAGAATTATGAAAATTAAGAAAAAGATACACATGTGTCTCTTTTTCTGTTTCAAAACCGAGGCGAATGTGATTCCGATAATAAACTATACATGATAAATATAATAACTTCAATTTAGCCCTGGAACACAAACCCTGGGAACAGGATATGCTATCACAAACCCGGGTGAAATTTAGCCAATATTCGGATATTAATATAAAAATGTATAATCACGCTTTATGAAATGAATACAAGTGTGTCTACGTTCCACATTCTGGTGATGCTGAAGTTTGACTTATGTGGCTGAAAGTCGTTGTTAACAATTTAAAATGCATATCATAAAAGATTTTGTTAAATAATCCGCATATGCATCCCCAAAGATAAAGTAATAAGACTTCCGCATCAACATTCACATCCGCAAAATAAATAAATAAATAAATGTTAGCATCCCGCATCGAGACATCTGCATTCCTATATATCCGATACATCTCAAGCAGAATCTGACAGTGTGTGATGCAAATGACAAGGTGAGGTGTTCTGAACTTGGCAGGGTGTGTTGGATAGAATAGGGTGAACTGTGCTTGAGAGGGCAGGGTGTGCTGATTAGTACCTAGTGTATAAAACAGGACAAGGCAAAGATCTGCTGACCGGACGGCATGTAATGAGTAGGTCAGAGTAGGTTGGCAGTGGTTGGACAAAGTGTTCTAGATACAAGGTGGGGTGAGTTAGACGAGGCAATGTATGCTGTAATGGACAGGGTCACACAGTCACCAGAGTCATCACGATAGCACTACTAATGTATTTATTAGTGCTATCGTGATATTTGATCACGATTATTGACTTTCAAGACAGGTGTTACGATGGCGCTGAGGATGTTTCACGATGGTCTACACTCTAACGAATATCACGATCGAGTCACGATTACTGAACGAGAACGCCACGATTGGGGAATATATAAAATTGAGCGGTCATTTTTCCATCATGAGAAAGCCACGATTAGCACGAAAGTATTACGTCAGTAATGAAGGTGTCACGATAAAGTCACAAGTGACGCCCACAGGCTTCCCTGTGCCGCCTCGGGAGATATGAAAAGGGAAGTAACAGCCTACACTCACAGACAGAACACCACACGAAGCATACTTCTTCACAACCCAGCACACCCACACATAATTATACACATCACTTCATAGCCTTAATTATCTTTAAAAACTCGATAGGTGTCATGCCCCAATAACGAGCGAACGAAACGGAGACCACACTCATACAACACTCACTAACACCAAACAGCACACACACACACACTTTCCACATGCACCTCCGTACACACACACACACACACACACACACACATTACGTTTACAATGCGTTATTGATCATTATGAAGTCGATATGTCTTAAAACCTAAACGACCATAACCAAAACCGAATCCAACAATGCTACAATTGTTGAGTACTGGTGTGAGGTACAGTCGGCGGCAGAAGTCCTGTCGCCTCACCTGCTTCACCAAAACACACAGTGTTCATAGACTCGAGAAATACACACGTTTTCTACACCTAATAATCTCGAGTCTATGAACATCGAGTGCCTCGGTGAAGCAAGTGAGGCGACAGGACTTTTGCCACCGACTGTACTGTGTATACATTTTGCAGCACCAGTGATATATGAAAATTGAATATTTTTACACCACATAAATGTTATTATATTCACATGGAACACACAGTTGCCGTAAGAATGACTTATAACATTTACTGACGGACAACATAAGCCATTTTGCTTATTCACCGATATTAGCGATAATATGATATACAGTTTTCTTCACTGATGGTGGGAATGTGGCACCACTGTGTTTGTTTAGAAAAGTAATAGTTCATCAACGTACAGAACTCACCCCTGCTATTATAGTATCCACTATAAGTTATCCACTATATGCTATGGAAGCATAATTAATCATTTGGAATTGTACTCCACTTAGCTACAATCAACATAGATTAGTAAATAAAGTAAGAAACTCATATTTGGTGGGAAATATGGTGTGGCGAGGTGGTAGCTTGTAAGGGGACGGAAGAGAGGGGGATATGGGGATGTATTGTGAGAAGGAAGATTGGGGTAGGTAGGAGGATATGGGGGAAAGAAGGGAGGGGGAGGGTTGGAGGTAGGAAGGGAGGGGGATGTGGGGATGCGTTAGGGGGACGAAAAATTGGGACAGGCTAGTCAGTGGTGAATGGACACAGCTTATTCAGTGAAACTATCCATAAAACCACAAATACTAAAATTTAATAATTTCGTAGTAAATGGTCCACAACTCTCATTACTAACGTGTTTACAGTGAAAGTTACATGAGTCCAGTGACCGAAATAAGTACACTCGGATACCATAGTCTCTAGCCCACCTGAGTTGAAGCCAGAGATCTGAAGCAGGCGGTTTCTGGACGACAACCAACCCAAACCATCACGAGGCTACACACATCTCAAACCAATGGAGGCCTTGGGTGGGCTGTCGTCCAGAAACCACCTGCTTCAGATTTCGGGTTTCGACTCAGGTGGGCTTGAGACTATGGTATCCGAGTGTACACTGTATGACAATTATTTCACTCCAAGAAATATGATTAAGGATCCAAAATATCGATGAAAGAATTCTTTAACGTTATGTTGTTTAAAATTCAATGCGTTGTATAACTAAACAAAATAAATATCCTCGATCACAGCCATGGCGAACGACGAGCCCAATTGTACCGGAATATTGTTGTTCAACGTTATTCTTACCGATAGTTGTGTTAAAAATGTATACAGTGATCATGCTGATAAACCAGATATTCATTTATTATTTTGGTTGTGTAAACTCTATAATTATGCTAGACGATATATTGTGAACAACGACAAAGCACGCCATTGGTTCATTCAGGATGGCTTGGAACAATTACTGTCAGGGTTATAACTTAGCCAACTACAAGTTTTATATGATATGCCATCATCATTGATGAGAAGTAACGATAAGCATCTGGTATTTGACAAATTATGGCTAATAATTACTGATTCTTGAACGACAATTACTTGATTTCTATTACATCACTTCCTTATGCAACTGTATCTGTACAGTAGGAGTGGCTAGTTGGTGTGACGAAAGGTCTATGACTACACACTTCCAGGAGTGTTATGAAGGCTGAGCCCCACACACATGATAGCCATGCTCCACTCAGTGGTGGATGAGACACCTAGGCAGCAGCTGGGTAGGGGTAAAATATTCCAGGAACCGGAAAAGTGTGTTTTGGAAACACTGAAACCAACACGGTTTTCTCTGTCCCAGTCTGAGATGAGCGATAAGTCAGACGTAGACATGCTATTGCATCATCACGTAAAGTAGGAGGAAGCTGTAGGGATGGACAGTCGTCAAACATGAAATGAAGAAACAGAGTAGATGAGAGGAAAAATCCCTGAGAAACACCTCTTTCGATAACCTACTGTAAGATGAATAGATGGGACCGATTACAACAGCAACTATAGAACAGCTAGAAAGGAAATAGGAAATAAAGGTGAAGAGAGTTGAAAAATGAATGAGGATAGCTTGGGATTTCAAACTTTGAGCGAATCTCTATCCTTGGAAGCAAAATTCAAAAGCACCTTTCTCATCATGAGTTTCTTTCCGATCGTTAGTACAGTTTCCATCATGGCTGTGCAACTGACGATCTTTTATCCCTATTTTCCAAATAATGGTCATCATCTATTCCTAATGTAACTGTACTTTTACTGCTACACCAGTATACATATATATATATATATTTGCTCCTCCCCATTCCTCAGACCCCTCCACCTCTCCTATCACCCGACACACACACACCACGTGTGTCCGCTTGTAATTATGAAGTTGAGTGATGAATTTCTGTACTATTACGCATTCAGCTGCATTGCCCTACAGTAGACGAGCACACATACATAAACTATCATGAGAGTTATTGGTGAATGAAGTATGAAGTGTAGTTAACAGTTTGTTTCTTTGTAAAAGAAAATGATCAATTTAATCATGATTTCGAACATACATGTAACATAAGCATTGCAAGTCAGTTGCCAATATCAACATTGAAAACAGGTGTTCACGACTGAATATACAACAGCTCAATATCTTTACACAACATTAATATTTATTTTTATGTGTCATTCCTGTATGGAATATTATTCATTGCATCACTGATAAAGCCATTTACAGAATAAAAAGTACTACTCTATAGCCGAATGTGTCATAATACAGTTATTCAAACTCACATGTTAAAACACAGAAATGCAGGTGATGTGTGTGTGTGTGTGTGTGTGTGTGTGTGTGTTGAATCAGGGGTGTGGGGTGAACGGTGTGACACATGGATGGAAAGGGATTGGTAAGGACGAGAATAGACTGGTTCTCTCACCCTTATATTCAATCAGACCAGATGAGCTCTGCAACCTTATCCTGCCACCGCACTCATACCAGAGTCGCATTGTTTAGTATTACACTTAAAAAAACAAAGTTAAATATCCGGTATGAAATAATATATACACTTTGATGCTCTCCTTTGCAATCTATTCCTAATAAAAGTCTTTCTCAAGTGACTCTTACAGTGCAAAATGCAATATTTCCAGCTAAATGAAACGTAACATGCAAAAACTGCTGAAATTAATCTTCTAGAGAATCTAGACAGTAACTCGCTGCCCAATAAGGGTGAGACGGTGTTCATACTATCGACCCTGGGTGGTCCACCAACTGCTGTCTACAGCTGTACATTCCACCGCCTCACACTCTCCCTCTCCACTGTTTTCATAATGTATAATATGTATCCTTCCTACACTCTCCCTGTCTTTATTATTATTTCTTCCTGCACTTTGTTTTATCACTGTTCTTAAACCTTGTTCTTTGCCCTCGTCCCCTTGAATTCACCATCTCCTTTTCCTTCCTATCTTTTTACCCCATATTATTGTTATTTGTTAGTCTCTCTCTCTCTCTCTCTCTCTCTCTCTCTCTCTCTCTCTCTCTCTCTCTCTCTCTCTCTCTCTCTCTCTCTCTCTCTCTCTCTCTCTCTCTCTCTCTCTCTCTCTCAAACATAAGTATATTTTTGTTAAAAATGTCATAAGGTTCACTATACAAAAACAAATAACTTTTTATTGATATAGCTAATTGAGAGACAATGTTTATATTACATACAGTATCTCTCATTGATATGTACACTCGAGCTCGTAAATTCGCGACCACGTCCCCAAATGTTTATGTCATCTGAGCTGGTAACACTGTGTGTGGAAGGTGTTATTGTAGGTGAAAAATTGTATCATGTCCCTCTACTATGTTCCACCTACTCTGATTCCTCACCAAATCAATGTTACCAGCTCAAATGGCATAAACATATAAGTATGTGGTCGCGAATTTACGAGCTCAGGTGTACGTATTGGCTGTTGCTTACATTTTTGTATATTTACAAGATGCCTAATAGTTAATGGCAACAAAGTTGATTCCCAAAAAGTGAATATTTGTACAGGAAAGCCCTTTGGTAGTGTGAGATATGTGGCTGAGGCACGGCCACAGCTTCACTCTGGGATGCTTGAGCTGTCCTGGTGAGAAAGGTGAGAGTCTGTTATGGCCGGTACAGTGAAGTCAAGTGTTCCATCTCCTCCACGTTGGCCTTATCAAAGACTGTCAGTCCTTCCATGTCTCGTCGATGCTGTAGTGTGTCCATCCTTGGTATTTCATGTCCAATTATTCGTGCATTGGTTGCCAGTCTGGATGGCCAGTGTTGTACTTTATCCAGTATCATCAAGTGGGTCCGTACTGCTTCCCCCCAGGATAGCCCTGCATATTCCATAGTGTACGACCCAAGAATGCAATTGAGTTTATTTCATGTTGAAGTTGTAGAGTAATTTCTTCTCGATCATTTATCTTGTAGTTCTTTGACAATATTAAATCATCAGTATAAGCCACAGCTGATGGGCGAGATAGAGGACCTCATCAAAGAAAATATTCCCAGGAAGAGTCCAATGAAGACTTCCCTGCGGTACACCAGCTGAGAGGACAGGACTCCTCAAACTTCTATCAGACAGGTAGCTTTCAAGTAGGACAAGTAGATCCTCTCGATCAAAACTGATTGGAGTTTGGAGATTAGGCCTCGATGTCAGACTGAATCAAATGCACCACCTATGTCAACAACTTGAGTCTCCTCTCCTGTGTCCATATTTTAGCTCCATTCATTGGCAAGGAGTAGCAGGGGATCTGAGGCAGACTTGCCCTTGAGAAAGCCAATCTGTCTCTGTGATAGGAGATGGTGTTTATTTACGTGCTACTTTATATTCTCCACCAAAATTTCTTCAAATACCTTAACTGGTATTGGAAGCAGAGATACTGGTCTGTAGATTTTGGGTGAAGTATTATTTTCCTTTTTATGAACTGGCAGAACTCTAGCAGTCTTCCAAATATGTGGCCAGTACTTTTGTTGTAGACATGCATTGAATATTTTAGTGTAAACATGTGCCATCTCCACACAGGGGATTTTTAGAAGGAGAGGGCTGATTCCATCTGGTCCCCCCCCCCCTCCCTCTCTCTCTCCCCCCGTATATAGGTGGCGGAGGAGGGGAAGGAAGGGGACTGGCCTACTGTGATATGAGCAGAATTTAAATATATTAAATGCATTCAACTACTTGTGCACATGGGGATGCATTCAGGCACTAAGTTTGGGTTGATTTTTACGTGGAGTGAATGGCCGGATCCAACATAGGCTGATCCTTCAATAAGACGCGATGTATCAAATCAGCCACCGGTATGGATTAATTAAGCTGAACTTGGTTTAAATCTTTCCTTAACCTCGGATTTCCCCCTCTGATGTCAAAGGAGGCAAGTATTTTGTGGCCTCTGTCTGAACATTCTAGTAACCTAGATGACAAGAACAGTGACATACAGCAAATTATTTTGGGTATTTTGCTCTACTAAAAGACGATGTTTCTAGTGTACCGATCTGGTTAGCAAAGTCCAGATAATAACATGTCACATAAGGAGATATGAGGAGAGACTTCGTGATGCCTTGTGATATCACGTGCACTAGAAGAGAGAGGCGTCGTCCATATATGGAGATATTAAGGAGGAAAGGGAAGGCGCCCACTGCTGCTAAAAATAAACCCCAATCCAATGAAATGACATTCTGATGATACCCAGCAGTGAGGTAAAGTGAATTTGCCAGCAAAGGCGAAAGGTGTTGCCATTTCACATCAAACTGTATTTTCCGACAATGCCAATTCACGACTAATACCTCACGATAGTTAGTAGTAAATATTGTAATAATGATAAAACCTTTGTGGTGCATTATCACTATACTGTAGGTTCATTAGTAACATATGTAAAAATTATCCAAATTGGGAAATAAATAATAGTTACTATAGTCTTGGAAAAACTTTATAAGGCAATTACTTAAAACATGATTTTTTATATTATAAATATTCATAAAAAAAAAATGCAATATAATTATGTGAAACTTGGTGTGCATATTAATAACGATGTAACAAATTAAGGTATAGACGATTTTCTCGAAAAACAAACAAAAAACAAATAGAAAGCATATAGAAAAGAAAAAACATACAAAATTGCGTAATCGTGTGATATTACGTCCTGCTATGTAATGCAGCCATGACAGTTCATGACATAAAGTTGATTTAAAAACAGTCTATACATCATCATGTTTCAAAATAACAAATAATAAGGTCGCTATGGAATTTTTTATAAAATTCATGCATGAGGTAATACATGCAAAACGTTTATTTGCATTCACAATGTAGGAAATTATATTCTAAACAAATTCTAAAAATTTCAGCTCTTAAATCCATATACTTGATTTTTAATTACCTCAGTATCTCCTGAAACCATGGGTGACGACAAAAGTCGACACCACCAACAAGTGGTGCATTCCCCGACATGCTTGATTATGCTCACAACAGAGGGTGTGTGTGCCTTGGGACTCCCCAGAGTCACACCATCCATTGAAAGTCAGTGTAGGAAGAGCAGTGAGCATGTGTGGATGTATTTATAGCACTTAGCTTTTGCGCTAATTATCATATATGTACGTAAAAACTACAGTAACGTCATATTTCAAATTGTTGAGTTGAAATACGTCATTCTAACACATTTTATGACTAAATCAGAGCGTGAAAACGCACTTAGAATTGTCAGGAGTGAAAAAGTGTGCTTTGAGTTGCGGTCATTCTGAGCTGGCTACCCATCCTACAGATGTCCATTTAGTCTTCACAAGTTCATCAGAAGACAGAGGTGGGTGGTATATAGTAAATGCTGTTCCGTAGGCAGATGAGTCCACCTTTTTGGTGGACCAACAGCATCCCTGAGAGGAGGTTTAGAGTTGAAGCCACAGTCACAAGCCCGATCTTCCTCCAACTCTCTCTTCCCCCTTCTATACGGGGCTTGGCGTATGCTTCTCTTCCTCTTTCTAATCTTTCTTCATCATTTTCCAGCCAATCCTATGTTGTCTGTGCAAGGCTATGGGACTACTTGGTGGTGGCAGCTTCTTTACCATCGTTACTGCCCCTCTAGTATAATTTGATTCTGTGTTATTCATCCAATGTTCTAGTTTTATGGATTTTCTCTATCTGCTTTTTTTTGTTTGCCTGAAACTTAGGTTTCCAGATGTGAAGTTGAACCCGGACCCGAGGCATCCTCCTCCTCAGTGCTGCAGAGTACTTTACTGGAATGTGAGTAGTGTATCTGGGAATTTTGCTGATTTGACTGTGGCGGCCCCCCATTATGATGTGCTGTTATGCTCAGAGGCTCTTGTCTCTGACAAGCGTCATCAGTCAGAATTACGGATTCCTGGTTTTGGTTGACCTGTTCTGCTGTATCGTAGGGAGTTGCTACGGTCTCGTGGGTTAGCCGCTTATGTTAGAGATGGTTTTGAATGTTTTAGACAGAACAAGTTTGAATGTGGTTGCTGTGAGATGATGATTTTGAAAGTATGTGGGAGTCGGTTTAACTTTTATCTTTACAGCTTGTATCGGGACCCAGATCTAGAGGATGGTATATATGACTGTTTGTTAACATCAATGGCTAGGGTGCAAACAGAGGACAGTCGTGTGTCATTTGTATTTATGGGTGACCTCAATGTGCACCATGAGGAATGGCTAGGGTCCTCAATAACGACTCGTCATGGTGTTACCGCTTTGGATTTTTCATCGGTCTCTGGCTGTGACCAATTGGTTGTTGGTCCAACCCATGTGAGAGGTGGAACCCTTGACCTGGTGATGACTGATGTTCCGGATCTGGTGGCAATAGCTGTGGTCGCACTAATTGGACGTTCAGATCATTCTTCTCTCTCTGTGAAGGTTTCCACTGCCCAATCAGTTCCGAACATGTGTGTGAGGAAGGAAGTGCTTCTGAAAAATCGTGCTAATTGGGATGCAGTTTGTGGCGCTGTGCGTGGGTTTCCATGGCATTTAATGTATGTTGCTGGTAATCCGGTAGAGTTGCTGAATCAGCATTTGTTTGAGGTAATTGAGCAATATGTGTCTGAGATCATTCGTGTGCACAATAGTGATGCACTTTGGTTTACTGATGAGTGTAGGGCCGCATTTGATCTTAAGCAGGGTGCCTATCATAGGTGGACACGTGATCGTTGCAGAGCAAAGTGGGATGAGTTTATCAAGTGCCAAAGAATGGCTAATGGTGTCTATGCGGAGTCAGAGCAACGGTTCAATATTGGAGCTAGGGGTGTGTTGCTGAATGCTCGGAGCCCACATAAATGGTGGTCTACCTTGAAGAGTGCTGTATTTGGGTTTGACTCTTCTCTCCCCCCCTTGGTTGGTGACGGTGGTAGACTGGTGTATGAGCCCGGTGGTAAGGCTGCATTGCTTGTGGCTCACTTTGATAGCAAGCAGTCTAGGGAATCTGTAAAGTTGCCCTCCACATGTCACCCCTGTCCTGGTCTCTCCTCATTTGCCTTTAGGTCAAAGGAAGTTAAAGACTCCTTCATGAGTTGGACTCTTATGGTGGTATTGACCCTTGGGAAAGTTTCCTGTGTTCTTTAAACAGCAGCTGATGTCCTAGCTCCCTGCCTCAGTGTTGTATGTAGGAGACTACTTCATCTTGGTAGTTTTCCTGAATGTTGGAGGTCTGCTAATGTTACCCCAATTCCTTCATCTTCAGTTGGCGTTTACAGGCCGATTATCATCACTCCTGTGTTGACTAAGGTGTTTCAGATCCTGGTGGCCGTGCGTTTAAGTAACTTCATGGAACATAATGGTGTATTCCCACCTTCGCAGTTTGCATATCAAAGTGGCCTTGGCAGGTGTGATGCACTTCTGTGTATCTCTCATGTACTGCAGAATGTTTTGGAGTTGGGTCGTGAGGCTAGACTGGTGCAACTTGACTTTTCTGCCTCGTTTGATGGGGTAAACCATCTGGGTATCATCTACAGACTTGGCTCTGTTGGTGTTGGCGGTTCAGTACTGTCTGTCTTGTGACTCTTGTCGCAATTCCTCACTGCTCGATCCCAGTATTTTGTTGTGGATGGTGTGCGGAGTGAAAGAGTAGAATTAGTGTCTGGGGTGCCCTAAGGTAGTGTGTTAGGGCCATTGTTGTTCCTACTGTATACATCTGAACTCTTTTAACATCTTGGAGAATGACCTGTATGGTTATGCAGATGATTCTACCCTCATTGCTGTTGTGCCGACCCCTGGTGCCAGGATTTCTGTTGCTGAGTCATTGGATCGTGACCTGGTTTAGATTAGTGATTGGTGCAGGTTGTGGGGTATGAGGTCAAATGCTGGCAAGACTAGGGCAATGGTCGTCTCTAAGTTTCACACAGTGTACCCTTTATTGCCACCCTTGATTCTTGATGGGACTGTATTGGAGGGGTCTGAGAATTTGGTTATTCTGGGAGTTGCATTTGATGCCAAGCTGACTTTTGAGAAGAATGTTCGGTCAATCTCAAGGCCTGTCTCCCAAAAGTTGGGTATAATGTATAGAGCTTGGAGTGTGTTGGGAGATCACTCATTGTTACTGCGGTGTTTTAACTCCTTTGTGTTGCCTCTGTTGTAATACTGTTCTCCAGTATGGTGTTCAGCAGCTGACTGCCATCTCAAGTTGCTGGATAGGAATGTTTCTAATGCTAATTTTCTTACTGGCGGTTCACTTGATTGTAATCTGAGTCACCGTCGTTCTGTTGCATCATTGTGCATGCTCTTCAAGATCAGAAGTAATGTGTTGCATCCTCTTAACTCCTCTCTGCCACCTCAGTATGTTCCAGCTCGTGTCACTCGTGGTGCATTGGACTCCCATAGGTTTGCTTACGTATTGCCGCACTGTAGAACCTGTCAGTACAGTCGATCATTTGTCCCTATTTTTTTTATTAAGCTAACTGCTCATCTTTCTTTCTCTAAGCTGTCTTCTTTTCTTCAGGTTGGATTCATGGGGCTGGGGTCCTCGGATTGATAGAATGCCTGCATTCTCGCCCAGCTTCGTGTCTCTAGTCTATTTTAATAATAGTAATAATAATCTAGGTCGTTGAGGATAGAAAAGATGAAGGCTAGTTCACCAGGTGGATCAGTGACGGGAGGTGAGAGCGAAAAGCGGTGGTGAACGTAGAAATCTCCTAAAATGGAGATTTCTGAGAAAGGAGAATGGGATAGAATGTGTTCAACTTTTGAGGTAAGATAGTCAAAGAATTTTGGATAGTCAGTAGAGTTAGGAGAGAGATATTACAGCACAGATGTATTTAGTTTGAGATTAACAGGTGAGCCGAAGCCAGAGGGTTGAGAATTCAGAAGAGTCAAGTTCAGGAACACGAGAACAAGTGAAGTCGTTATATACGTATACACAACATCCACCTTTGGTTGGTATGAAACTGAGGATAAAAAAAGTAAGATGAGACAGAGTAGGGGTTGTTGTCGGATGCTGCTGAGATTTTGGCATCGATGAGGAAGAGAAGATGAGGTTTAGCAGAGAAGAGGTTGTGTTCGATATATGAGAAGTTGGAGTGAAGACGAGGAATGTTGCAATCTATACTATAAATGGCAAACCGTCTCTGTCTGTTCTCTTATAACTCAAAAACAATTACACCTACATCCAAAACCCATATATATTCTGAATCACCATCACCAGGCGCAGGTTTTGGTTTGACGTAACATGACGTAACTCGACGTAAAACTTACGTCATCTACTATAAATCCGCTAAAAAAACCGGTTACACTCCCAAAACTATATATTCTGAATCAGCACCACCTGCAAAGGTTTTTATGAGATAACATGACGTAACTTGACGTAAAAATTAAGTTAAAATGTCAATATATTCTATTTATCAGTTAAAACCATGAAGAAGAGTTCGAACGGAAAGTTTCCGTTCAAGCTGCTAAAATCGTGCGCCAAATGTACCGCTCGAACAGAAGCTCGAACGAATTTTTTTCTGTTCGACCCGTTAAAAACGAGCGCCAAATGTACAGTCACTCATAAAAATTAAGACCCCTCCAGGCCAGTCATCTTCTTATACTTGTGATATCGGTTCTGGCAACAGTGTACGTGACGTCAGTGATGTCGCTTGAGAGATGAAGTTGATTTGCTCGACACATTTGTAACTAATGGTAGATGAGACGAAGCATGAGTTGGGATAATGTTTCGAGGAAACCAACCTTCCTCCAAACACCATCCACACCACCACCACCTCTGACGTCAGGTACAATGTTACCAGAACCGATATCACACCACTTAATAGGTGTCTTGCCTGGGGGTGTCTTTACTTTTATGAGTGACTGTACAGTACAGCCATGGCTGATAGTGCTGGACCAGGGTCCAAGGAGTGTTGGAGAGCAAATAGACAGAGTTCGAATAAGTTAATTTTCCAAACCATTCTCAACGTTGAGAGAGGTTTAGAAGACTCATTTTTTCGAACTCTGTTCAGTTGCTCTCCAACACTCCTTGGATCCTGGTCCAGCACTATCAGCCATGGCTGTACGCAACTGGCAAGCGGCCTGAGATCGTGGAATATTTTTAACTAACGCAACAAAACTGAAATGCTTTCAAATATTATAAAGTTAATATTTATTATTTCTAAACTCCAGAGTGCATCTATCCCGGGCAACACCGGGTACTTCCGCTAGTAGTTAATAAAGAGTGAGTCAGGCAATGGTCCAGGGCATCTCGGGGGGTCGTCAACATAGGGCCAGGCCGCGGGAAGTTTACTAGCCCATCCCCAGGGGCATCTGAGGCTTGATTTTTAATTTTATTCATAATTTTAACTTAATTTAGAGGAATATTATTTGGACAAAGGGTGTGGTGTGTAGTGTGTTTGTTTATATTGTGAATATAGGAAAAGAGTGATGTCTTTGGGAGTATGTTGGACTACTCTCAGTGTATGCGAGACACGAAAATGATCAGCAAATATGGACAGACAGGTGAAACGGGAGTTCCAACTCTCCCTATCACCTGTCCAGCGTCCAACCTAGGAGTACTGCCCTGTTCAGCTGGTGTCTCCAGCCTCCTCCTACCTCCAACTTAGTCTTTTACATACTTTTGTTTTGCAAACATCTGTGTTTATACATGTACCTACATTTGCATTACGCAACGATTGCCTGACTGATAGGTATTAATCCAACAGTATTAAATTTTACAGTTTAATAATAATTAATACGTTCTTTAACAAAACGCATTTAGAACGAACAGTCAAACTATACCCAGCCATATGAAAATATTATCCAGCTCAACCGACGCCAGAATCACCTCGCGCTGTTCTTAACTTCTTAGTAAAAAAAAAAAAAAAAAAAAAAAAGAGAGAGAGAGGCAAAGGGGAAATATATCCTTGTATCCTCGTTGCATACACGAACGGAAAACTTGTCTTGAATTTGAAAGAAACATAATACCGACGAATGTGAAAAAAAGGAACTGATAAACGACCCAACACTCCCAAAGACCACAACTTCCCCAGACTCCTTTATAAGAGAACAATAACCAAGCCTCGTATACAACCCACACAACCAGAGTTACTGAATATCCACAGCACCTCAGCGGCACTCTGCTGATATTTGCATTGTCCTACCATTGTCTGTGGTTATGAAGGTGTCAACGGGGATGTAATGGACTGTGACTTAACAACAAAAAGATAAAAAATACACTGAGGGCAACAATATCACGGCCAGACGCAATACAGAGGCAACATAGAATAGAAACGACACAGTGAAGAGGATACTGGTACTGTTTAACCCTGTATAGGCTAATAGTTACATAACATTGTCGACTTTGGCTGGAAATTGTTCTGCCCCTTCAGTATAATCGAAGTGTCTTTTGTAACTTGAACACTATGAAATAAAATTTATTCGCATATAACAGCAACAATTAAAAAAGAAACATGTTTATCTACTGCTTTGAGTTAAAGAAAAGGCTACGAATCCTTTATAAATCCTTCTATTTAATTAAACGGAAATATCGAGTGAAAGCATTTGAATTAAGAAAATGATTACTGTTCTGTACCTTATACTCTAAATGACGATAATTCCAAGGTTTGTTCCAAGCGTATACTGTTATTTCAAGGATGATGTCTAATAGCATTACAGCCATGGCGACACTTACTCCTTCCCATTCACACACACAACATCATGCCTCCTTCAGGATCAGCACATACAATATAATCCACACAGACAATGATTTAATTAAGGGGCTCTACATTCTTTGTCAGTGTTGTTCAGATATACAGGTACCCCATCTTAAGTGTCCTATACAGTTCTTATTATGTACTCAAAACATTAGCCACGGTTCACCAAGCTACTCTATAAAATAAAAGTTATAATAAAGTATAGATTGTTTTATTACAGAAATAATTATATCCTAACCTCTTCAGAATGCGTTAAGGCAAGAGATATGAATTAATTGATTAAAAAAATAATAATAATAATGAAACACGAATGATAGGCTCCCGCTATCCATTGTTCTACCTTCATTACATTATATCAACATTTTCTCTCTCTCTCTCTCTCTCATTATATTATATACACATTCTCTTTCTCTCTCTTCCCACCTTACCTCTGACGGTCTATTTCCCTCCCTTTCCTCAGCTCCTGCCTCCCCCAGAATATCACGACTCCACATCAGGCTAAATAATTCCTCAATCGCACCGCGCCCATGACAAGACACAGAGGGAAAAGACAGCAGGGGAGAGCACTGGGGAAAATAGAGAGGGGAGGGAGGAGGGAAAGGAAAAGGAAATGAGGCAGAGTGGGATGAAAATATAAGGAAGAGAGAGAGAGAGAGAGAGAGAGAGAGAGAGAGAGAGAGAGAGAGGATGGAAGGAAAAATGAAATGAGGGAGAGTAGGATGTAAGTGTATGAGAGAGAGAGAGAGAGGAAATGAGGGAGAGTAGGATGTAAATGTATGAGAGAGAGAGAGAGAGAGAGAGAGAGAGAGAGAGAGAGAGAGAGAGAGAGAGGATGGAAGAAAAGATGAAAATGAGAGAGAGTAGGAAGGGTGAGTGGGTGCTGGTACGACAGTGATAAGAAGCAAAGAGGGGCAGGGGGAAAATGAGAAAAGATGTGAGACGACAGGAAAAAGTAGTATGGAGGGGGAAAGTGATATAAGGAATGGACGAGAAAGTATGATAAGGGGAGAGAGAAGAGAAGTGTGGTGGGAGAGGGGAAAGCAAACGAAAGGGAAGAGTATCAGGGAATTCATTATACTGTACAAAGAGAAAGAAGAGGGTGTGTGTGTGTGAGATGTTGATGAAGGGAGAAACAGGTACGGTACCCAAGGTGTTTATTCCAGAATGGGAAAGGTTAAGGAAGGAAGTAAGGAGCAGAAACAATTAACAACAGGACGGAATGAGGGAAACTAGAACACTGGGAGAAAATCTAATTACTGATTGATGATGTGGATAATCTAGCACGGCAGAGCACAAGGCTTCCCTTATTACAGCCAGGAGAAAGAAGTACAGTCAGTGGGAAAAGAACAGAAACTATATAACTGTATATGACCGAAGAAATACAACGTGAAGAGTGATAAAAATACAAGAAGCAATGAAATCATACATGTAATGTTAAGCCTGTACAGGGGTTTCTTCCGCTCCTGTATAGGTCTCATGTTTGGAGTGGTTCATCATTCACAATACTCCTCTGAGTGTCATCAATGACCTTTCCTTACATCAACTCTTCCCCTCTTAATACAGCCTCTTCCCCTTCGCTACAGTCTTATATCATCATCTTTCTTCTATCGATATAACTCTAAACATTGCTCTTCTGAACTCTCTTAGTACACGTTTCCTCCCCTCAGGAGTGCGAGTAACATTCGCCATTTACTCAGTTTTACTTTTTTTCTGTCTAACTCCATAATACAAGAGTTAACCGGTACTCTCTGTCATTTATATACACAATTGGTCAACTCTGGAATACCAACCGTCATCCGTCTTTTTCCCTGGCTACTACTTGTGCTCTTCAAAGCAGTGTCCAGGCATCTCGAACGGTATTGGACATCATTTTGGACCTCTTTCCAAAATTATACTTTACAGGTGAAGCCATTAAGATATTTTCTTAAGAAGGCTTTAGTTCTCATCTTTCTCAATTTGTAAAAAAAGAGAGAGAGAAAAAAAATATATAAAATGGTTACTCTTTGCAGAAGCCTGTTGTGCTACCACTGTGGCAGGATACTGTGAAAGTGTCCAATAGTCGAGAACCAAGATCTGAAGCTGGGTGAACTTTGAATCCCGCAAGGACAGCACTCTTCTGCGGCGAATGTTTAGAATACATAATTCGGTAGATTCAGACTCACTCTCCCTCTCTCGCTCCCTCTTGCCTCTTTCTCTCTCTCTGCCTCTTTCTCTCTCTCTCTCCTTCTGTCTTTCTCCCTCCCCCCTTTGTCTTTCTTCTCTTTCTCCCTCCCCTCTTCTCTCTCTTTCATTATTCAGGGAGAGTTGCTAGACATATTCAATATAATCAATGCTTCCCATGACTAGGTCAAAATATATATACTCTATAAATTATAGTGGTACAAAATAATGCATGGTAGAAATGATCCTTCTTATTCATAGTAAATAAGTTTTTTGTAAAAGTAATTGTGCCACAAGGCTTGAAAATATCCATTATTACCATCATTTATAATAATGTAGACAAGAAACATAGAGTTAATTACACACCAATACGATGAACGTCAGGTGTGGCCAACCATCATTAGAAAAACTGTTTAATATTTTGACGTCAATAGTTTCATGAGGATGCTTATGGATGAGGTAAGGGAGGATATGCAGATGTTTGGTGTGACAGAGGTGGATGCAGGGGAGATGCAGACGGATGGATAGTCTGTTGTGGTGAAGCCTAAAGGGGTCAGCTGAAGGAAGAGAAATGGGAATATTCAGCATGGGTCAGCATGGGTTCACAGTAAAAGAAACTTGCATAAGGGGATAGAATACTTTTGGTAAAATACATTAGAGCGTCTTGATTTCTCTAAAGTTTTCTAGGAAACAGGACCAGAATAACAAAAATAATGATGCCCTGTTGCTTGAAATAGTTTGGAGGAATCAGTTGTTCCAAATTTACCAACACTCTACTTTTCTCTAAACATCCCAATAATTTTTGTTCATAAATATTTCTTCTGTTATGACAAGAAAATAATGCTTTATAGAATTTACTTTGATTTCCATCAGGAGTTTGAAATATTCTCACATATAGGTCCTACAAGAATAGATATAACTTAATACGTGGACTTGATATAGACATAGCCTTAGTAATGGACTCAGAGTACGCATGTTAGTAAGTATAAAACAGTATATAACTAATGTAAGTATGTAAGTAGCAAAATATATGTAAGTATATGGGAAGGTTATTAGGTGGGTGTAAAAGTATGTACTGGTTTGTAGGTTAGTATGTACTGTACGTTGGTATGCATTCATTAAAATTAATATGCAAGTGTGTTCTTTGTAAGTACACATGTAAGTAATAATGTATGTGTGTATGTCTGTAAGTAGCTATTCAAGTAAGTATGGATATAAAGTACTTACACATCTACTTACATACCTTTTTACATATACTTTCTAACCAACTTTCATATACTTCAAACCTAATAATATATTTTCATACCTATTTACATTTCTACTTACACATCTATTCACACACATTTATACACTTACATACAGTGACACACACACACACACACACACACATCATCAATAGGCAAGCAATCAAGAGTTTCAAAAGAAAAAGATATAGTTATTACCATAAACAAAAATTTCAAGCCTTGTGTTCAATTAACTGGAGCTGCAAATAAAACAAACAAAACATTAGATTAAACTATTTATAAACATTTTACTTTTAAGAGCAGCGAAATAATTTAACCACGTTATAACAGCACAGCATATCCTCTTTCCAAATACCATGTGCTATTTTGGGCTGTATATTTTGAAAGTGAAATAGAAAAGCAAGAGGATGCATGTACTGTTTGTATGTAGTAGGCTACAGTTGTGGACAAATGAAAACCGAAAACTGCGTCTACCAGCTAGGCGGTGTAGTGCTCTCTGCACCTGGTAACACTGGTTAGTATAGATCTTCACCAGGTTTCGTTCAGTCTCACCATTAATGTCTATATACATTCAGGGGATCGTATATTTTTGATACATTGCAATGTTTTGATTCCTCCAAAGTATGCAAGGAAACAGGATCAGATAAACAAAAATAATGGTGTCATGTTGCTTGGAATAGTTTGGTGGAATCACTTGCTCAATATTTACCAACACTGTACTATCCCTTTAAATGGGTGGAACCAAACGCTGAGACCACTGTTGCTGAGCGAACATATTGATGGTATAAAAACAATGTCCAGCCTCACAATATACTGATGATAACAACGTATTGTCAATATGGTAATAAGAATTTTTCACACAATGCGAAATCGTATTCTGTTCACACAAAACACACAGGTTTCGCATGTGTGATTTTCGACAATAATCACGAACGTCGTAAAATATTTATCATCCCGACGGCCAGCACACACACAGAGAGAGAGAGAGAGAGAGAGAGAGAGCATGTGGGGGTACTGAGAGGATGTGAGTGTGTGAGGAAAGAATATGATTGTGAGAATAGAGTGGATGAAAGTGAAGAGAGAGAAGGTGAAAGTGGGTAGGACAGATAATAAGGAAGGAAAAATAGACCGAATGTGAATGTGTCGGAGGGGGAACGTGGATATATGGAGATTAAAAGAGAAAGGTAAATGAAAGGTGAGTAGAAAGAGAGAGGAAGGGAAAACTGAAAATAATGAGTGTAAATCAAGATACAGAAACACGCATTTTGTCTTAGTTAAAATGCTCCTGTATATTATACCTCTACTTTCGAAGCTACCATCAAGTCAGTTGTTTTCAAGGTGGGTTCAATTAATTACCATAATAGTACTGGGTTAGCAATAGGATATAGCAGGGAGGTTGTGTAATGAACCTATGCCTTTCTAGGAGGCAGGATCGTAGTGTTAAGACCTTTGATTTGACACAACTTGAATTCGAGCTCCGTATTTTTTCTGGTTAAGGGCGTTATGGGCGTAGTATACATTTAGTGCTAGAATTGCTTTGATTCCTCCGAAGTATGCCAGGAAACAGGACTAGATTAACAAAAATCCTGGTGGTCTGTTGCTTGCATTAGTTAGGAGGAATCACTTGCTTCAGATATTCCAACTCTATATTACCCCTTAAAATATGACGCTAGTGGCACCACATAAATTGGGAAATATGTGCCTGAATTACTCTAGTTAAATTTGCACCTAATGCAAGTGCATCTAATGTATAGAAATATGTAATTAACCAGATTTCGTTTGGTCGTTAGGACTAACAAACACTGTAATTACTACCGTGTGCAGCTGTTGAAGGTAATATGATTATGGTAAGTTATTAAATCTATGTTACATATTACAACTTTAACATTGGTTGAGAAAGAAAGGTAGTAAAAAACTTTGGCTGATACACCACTGGAGAAGAATACAAAGCGTCTAAGAAGTGGGGGTTGGGGACCGTGATAAGGAGGGATGTGGGTGAGGAAGGGAGGCAATAGTGGTCGAATAGGGTTTGAGGCTAGGACTGATCAGGTAGGGGAAAGTGAACTCTGATAAACCAAAGCTGCTGTGGAAGGAATAGATTAGAGATGACTGGGTCAAAATATTGTTTCACTGATAATATTGATTTTTACAGTCAGTTTATGATACAATATTGTAGGGTAAACTGACGCTGCCACCTGTAATAATAATAATAATACAGTAATTTGTTGTTATTCATGGTTCCTAACAAATCATACATACTGTTTAATGGGTGACTTACATTTCCTAACACATTGCCAAGTGTTATATCTGTTGTCAGTCACTGATAACTACTCTTGTAAACAAACATAATATCATCATGGATAATGACTGATATCTTAGCGTAGGGATCAATGGCGTATATTCTAGGTTTGCTCGATAGAAAGGAAAATGCTTAGTAAATTATGAAGTTCACTCGACAGTTTAATGTATCGTAATGGAAAATTTCTTTTCCAGAAAGGTTTATTACTCTTATGATATAATATGATAGTGTTTTTTATTTTTTTGTAGAAGCACAGTATCGTAATATAACAGAGAGCGGCCGATGGAGTGTAGAGATAACTTGGAATATATAGCCGCTACGGTCAGTTGTTTCACACACGCACACTGCCTTTGTTCGTTGTCGTGGCAGGTTGTATAATGAGTTTAGGCTAAATACTCTAAAAATAACTTCTTTACCATTCTTGGTGCATAGATGATACAATATAAATAATTATGCATACTAAATATAATATATAGGATTACCGGGTATATGGTAGAATTAGATATTTTTTTATGTATCAGATATTACAAATTTAGTGTGTGTGTGTGTGTGATTAATATTAACTAATCTCCCCACCCACTTAATATGCCTTACCCTCTTTTCTCTTCACCCTCACTGTTAACTTCTGTCTCCCTTCCTCATCCTTACTCTCACTCTCTTCACTCTTCCCTTCTCTCTCTCTCCTCATTTCATATTTTCTCTCCTTACACTCGCCTTTACTCTTTCGTACCTTTTCTGTCCTTCCCACATTCACCTTCTCTCTCGCCACATTTACCAGTTCTCTTCTAACCATCATATTCTTTCCACACACATGCTCCATCTCTCTTTTATCGCATCTACCCTTTCTCCTCACTCATTAAATCACCATACACATTTTGTTACAAAAACTGATAAGGTATCTTTACCTAACTATTATTCTTTTACAATCTTGTCACCTTTCGAAATGTTCTAGTAAGACTTTCTCCTAGGTAAATCACATATTGGTTGATAATGGCTCCATGTTCAATAGTTTTTACTGAGCCTAAAGAAAAATCCTCCTTTTATCCTCCTTTGCTTCCGATATCACTGTCGTCATCCATGATATTGGCCAAAGCACAACGATATAACCTCCCAGCCAATATGACAACAGGTGTGCCATCATACTATCATATTAGGGATGTTTCTTATATCACTGTGTTAAGACATAGTCATCACTGTATACACTAATAATGCAGGGTGGGAAGTACTGTACGTTGGTCTAGTGACAATAATGTATAGAAAAATGTTGTAAGACTGCACATCGTCCTGCATTCTGCATAATGTTACTGGCCTTGGATCCTGGCCCTGATTATGAAACTCAATATTTAGTGTTAAACTATTGCTGATATAACATCATGTGACCAGTGTATAACATTTCCATCCCATCCTAGCTTTCTGCCAGTCTTTCTCCCTTACCCCAGCACTCCCTCCTGTAGTGGCTCCCCTCCCACACGGCAGACCATTATTGCCCCTCCGTACAGACATCCCTCCTCCTGTCTCCCAGAGGCCACACCGGCCTCTTTTGGTGGCACATTTTATGAAATTGTGTTGATTTAAGAGGGTAACCAATTTCAGGTTCACAGTCATGAAGATGTGTGTTCATGGTAATTTTGTTATTATGAAATGTGCGTTAATGCAGATAATGTTATAATAGTGTATGTGTTGTCCGCCAGTACATATTAACAGTCACACTTACAAATCCTGTGTTTTTCTTGTGATAAAATACGATTTATATGATGTAAAAATAATTCATTATCATATTCACGAAACAATAGAATTTTCAGCATACTGTCAGGCAGAACATTGTCTACGTATTGTACCATCAACAAACAATTGGGCACAACTGCAATATTCACTGCGTTTGGTTCGTTATTGTGACTGAAAGAAACTAGTTGACTCTCCATACTTCTTATTATTAACAGGTCCAGCCCGCCGGTGAACTGTGTGCTATTGTTTCATATGTCCGCAACTGAACTATGGTGCAAAAACGTGTGTTCCCTCAGCCAGCCGTAGCCGCAATATGACTGAAGTCTCCGTTGTTCAAACGACAAAACACAATTCATCATTTATCCTCTGTTGTTTAGTGGTTGGAAGCACATGTGATTCACTTATATTGTGGTTGGCTGAGGGATCAAAGTTGTGTACAACCGGCAATAAAACCAATGAATATAGACGACAATAAAAGTAACAATCCGGTACATTGCCGATAAACTTGATGAATATTGGTACGCAGTTAGATCAGGATGCCACATATCTATTTCATATAATATATAAAGTATGTTGATAATGGGGAAGATTTCCGGGACAACCTCATATTCTTTGATGAGAATGCATTCTCAACAGACGACGATGGTATTTCTTGGGAGGTAAAAAAGTAAAAACAATGTTCATATCTCTTTCTATGCTATGCAACACAAGACAATTTACGGGTTTAAATAAATGCTAAAATATGTTAAATGTATCAAATTATATTATTTAAATTTCGATTTAAAACAAACTCGTCGTGGCAACTGGTATCTTGTCTAGTGTTGCTACAAACAGCTGATCCACATCAGAGTTGTCAAAAAAGGTTTTAATACTAATTAGATTTATTGTAAAATATGTCGTAATATTTACAAATTATGTTGCTATTCAAAACTATTTTTGTAAATACGAAAAGGAAGACCAATAAGCCAATTTGTAAATGATCCTAAAGCGGCATTTTAGTACATACATTAATACTATAGTGGGAGAGAATGGATACAAAACATGCCAACCATTGTTAATAAACAGTTTGACAATGCCTCTGTCATATCAGATAAATAATATTGGATTTTTAATAACATTTTTCAAATAAGCAATTGCTTGAAAATGCGGTCACATCTCCTACTTGATGACCTGCTTAATACAGTGTGTGTATCGGGGAACGTATTTCACGCCAGTAAACAAAATAAGGACAAGTCATCACCAACAACCCTACAGTTATATCGCACCTGTAGTTTTGTTTGTTTCCCAACAGTATCAAGGCAGTCATGTCGATACTTTTTTGGGGAGGGTGAACACCATAGTACAATTACCGTCGGATGAATCGAGGCCTTGTGCTCCACCACTTCGTCGTGGTAAGGTTAACATCTTTTCTGGCAACAGTGAGTATAGTAAGGAATCTTCACTCAGGGGCTCAGTGTGGTGTCGTTTGAAAACATAGGACTCTAGGTATATGATTAATTAAAGCTATTTTGCTAATTTAAATGTAATATTCGTTGATATGCTATGACCATTGTATCATGAAATATTAATGTAATAATGGTTCTCATGCTCGATTTCAATATCAGGTTAATGTAAATTATTCATGCTATGGGCATCAAGGATTAACATATGGAATGGACTGCTATCTTTGTGTCAGATTGTGTTATTACCGAGTCCAATCATCATGTTCGATAATTCTATTGTTTATAAGTACTAAATGTAGTGGTTTTTAATTTTGTATTGCCATTATCAGCTGCTGCGAGGCGGGTGATAATGAAGGTGATGGTGGAAAGTTAGTCGGTAGGGGTCGTCCGTCCACTTGGAGTTGCATCGCTAGAGGTAGGCTGGCAAAGATTGTCTAACAGGTAAATGTGAGGAGTGAACAAGTTTTAATTTTATACTGTAATGTTGCTCATAGAAAACTAGTGCGAATTTTGTTTCCCTATTCACTGGCTATAACTTATACTTTCCTCTCATTTGGATGCTCTCCATAGTTAGGCCTACTCCAGAAACCGTATTTCAGTTGATGTTATTGATGTTTTAACGAAATGCGGTATGTAGAAACATATGTCTTGTTCATCGATTTTTCAGTGTGACATATATGACACCTAAGTCAGTCCCTCCACCCTAACCCTACCTCTGGTGATGCAACCCCAATAGGACAACCCTACAGATTAATAGACCACTCCATATGCTAATTCATGAGGCCCACTGTATGCATAACTTACAGTAACCTGCTAATGAAATACAGCATCAGAACCAATATATTACTGTTTATAAATTTCATAATACAATGTGTATAGGCCGAATATATTAATAATTTTTGCATTCAAACAAGAGTAAGCCCATTTGAGTCCGTTCCATCCAAACATATGTTTTGATATGGCATCACACAGAATCCCTTAATGAAGATAAAGGACGATACTCACTATTGCCAGGAAAGATGTTTGTAGTCATGAAATACAACCAATGCATTCCTCACGACTATAATTTACTAAACAAAAATGTAAAATCTATTGTATAGATATAAATAGTGCGTGAGGATCGTGGTGAAAACATTAAAATTAGTATATGCCTCAAACGACTGCAAGAGGTGAAGAGGAATCTAATCAGTAACAATAACAACAACTTTGAACCACAGAGCCCCAATTATCCACTTTGATGTGAGGTTCATGCCAAAATGTGCTACATATCACTAGATTATAATATAACCTATGAATAACATCCCTGGTAAAAATCAAATACATTTTAGAACAATTCAATTTTTTTGTTTTATATATATATAGAACGAACAAATCATGTTTCTTTATGACCTGAGAGTGTGGCAGCATTCATCTCGTCACCATCAGCTGATTGCAATGCCGAGGCCAACACTTACTTTCACCAGCGAAGTTGCAATACATAATTCAATATTACTCCAGACTTAAAGTGGAGCAAAACACATCTCGGAAAGATTTTTTTTTTCCACTGAATTACACAACTAAATGACACGAGCCTCTCCACCCTCCCAACTTCCCTATAATAATTATTTATATTAATGTTGAAATAAGGAATTGCAGAAATGCTTACTTGATGTTTTTGACGTTCTTTAATACAGTAGAATATATTGTGATAATGTTTTTCTACCTCTGGCTTGCGAAGCACACACCAACAGACACAAATCCCTTACACTTAAATATCCGAATGTTGTGTAGTAAACTGGGGTCACATAGAGCAAATATTCATACAATGTGATATATATATATATATATATATATATATATATATATATATATATATATATATATATATATATATATATATATATATATAAGGAAAAACTGGTCACCATAACCTGTTGATCGATACAAATTTCAGTACTGCATGAATTGTGGTCATTTATAACTAAATACAAAATGGGTTTAACTGAATTATAGATAGTGTTTTAAAGGGTAGCGAGTATTGCGAGTCGATCACATTCGATATAGTCAAGACGAAATGCAAAATGCCCACTGGATGTCTGCATCTGTGATTTAAACAAAGCTTAGATTGGTACAAACCATGTCCAATTTCGTTCGATTTGCCTAAACATAATATTTTGATGGAAAATGTATCATAATAAGGGAGAAAGATGAATGACGGTAGAGTGTACCTGAGCTCAATGCTTATTTATGAGAAGGACTGACAGTAATTGTTAATTATTGCATTAGGGAGGTGTACAGAAAAGGGGTGAAAGTGTGGAGACTGAGTAGGTAAATGAGCGTTGCATGCTATCGTGAAGCGGGGACGCATATACTGTAGTGATGGAGTTCAGAATAACAGTGTGTGTATAATAGCGATAGAAGCAACAGATCGGCGCAACTTTGCGGTAAATAAGATGGGGTATAGTAAAAAAGTGGAATGTTTATGATATGTAGTGGCTTCGAGTCCAGAAATGCCGAGTAAAACCCGACCGTTGGGTGTAAAACCAGATTGATCCATTAAATTTACGTGCAGTGGCTAAGATCAAACTCTACATCTCTCAAGCTCCATTCTGCTCTCCTTTCCCACCCTTCTCTCCTCTTACTCTCTTTACTTTCTTCCCTTTTCCCACCCGCCTCCGGCACTGTCTTCCCCTTGATATCCAATACCTTAATACCTCCATGGTCATCCCCCTCCAATCCCAGCTCCTCCACTTACACCATCCCACCTATTACTCTCTATCGCCCTTCCGCCACTCACCCACACCACTTCCACACCATATACACTATATTTCCACCTACCCTGATATTTGTCATACCAAGACGGGCCATAACGTTCTTATACATAACTACGTGATTTGCACTATTTTAGAGTTTTTCTTTATTATTCGCTTCATTCAAGAGAATGTGAGTTTGAATCTTTATAATGCATATCTACTACGGCCTTAGGACTATGTAACCATAACGAGGTGTCAGCTTAGGTCTAGTGATAGAAGACCTGTCACCTTATGGAAGCCATAAACACAGGGACAGCTGAAATTAACAGTCTCTCTCTCTCTCCATGTGACATAAGGGGGAAATACTTGTCACAGTACAACAAAAATTAGTATTCGTGAGTTCCTTTTAGATCATTGTCACCAAACAGTCAAAGTGCCTAAAGTCTGTTTGTCTCAAAAAGTGATTAGGTAGTGTCACGACAAGTTCAAGACCGAAACATTAAACAATATTAAGTCCATGAAAGTCTACTCCTACAACTCAAGAAGTCTCGCAGAAGATTACAAACTAGACAGTTGAAAGACAGAACTAGAAAACACCAGAGTTTCATGTGGAAGATGGGTGAAAATTATTGCCACAATCCTCAAAATATATATATATAAACAAATGCATGCAAGTTTAAACATCAACTAAAGTAAAAATAAATATTTCGTCGATCCTGCTGGTTCATCGCCATCTAAAAGTCAAATAACATTACCTTCTGTGCGTATAGGCAGTGAGTGTGCCAACAACAGTGGGAAAGCACTGTCGTGTCAAGTTTATGACGGAGACATTAAACAATTTGAGGTCAATGAAAATCGACGTCTACAAGGTTTTTAGCCTCAAAGAAGATTCCATAATACAAATTTTAATAACAGATCTAGAGAATATCTGTTGGGATATTATAGGACTCAGCGAAGACCCCAGAAAATGAGAAAAGTTGATTCAGCTCTCAGACAACAACCACATACTCTATGATAAAAGGAAACAAAGCGAAAGAACTAGCAGTGTAAGATTTCATAGTAATAAAATTACAGCTGACAACAATGTTATACTGTATTCCGTAGTTTTTCGGACAGACAAGCATAGTTCATTATTAATATGCAAAAGATAAACTCTCAAAATAATACAAGACCTGTATCTGTAGCCTACTCACTACTCAGATAATGAAACGGGAACACAATATATATACCAGATAATAATAATAGACGCGGTCAGATTACACAATTCGCAGACACAAAATTTGGAAAGCAAAAGAATTGAGATACAAATATTGGTAAGTTTTTAGTGGAGGGAGAAAAATTACAGAGGTGAAATGGTGGTGAAAAATCTCTTAATGTAAAATGAGGAAAATCAATACTTTTTTCCCAAAAGACCCCCGAGAGTAATTGGGGTTGGAAATGCCCGAATGGAGAAATAAAAAATGAGGTTATCTTTATTTTATTAGATAAGAACAATACAATTACAAATTATAAATAAAGTAAATACCAGAAGGGAATATAGAATGATGGTGTAGCGTTCTATATGTCTCAGTATGCAGCTGGGTATCCCAAACTCCACAAAATCAACATGTGTTTACTGGTGAGAGGTGAAGCACACACAAGTACAGTATAGGTATATAGTGAAACAGTAAGGAAACTCCATATGTATCTACCCTGGTGAACAGACTCTAGAATACACGGTACAGTTTATTGGTAATACACAGATAAGCAGTACATATAAATATAGGGAAGGCCAGCCTGTCGTGCAGCGTCGTGGAGAGTCAGTAGTTGCAGTGGAGCTTGTGTAGTAGTGTAGAGCAGGAGCACTACGTGTGGTCAGAGTGGGAACACGTGTGTTGCAGGTGTATGTCGACGGCAGGAGCTTGCTGGATAGTCTCGCCTGTAGGCGAAGCCTCCCCTTTTTACTCTCTCGCTTCCAAGTTCCTGTATGTGACGTGCCCACGTGACCAAGTGCATCACCTGACATGCTGCACCCACCTCGATTCATACCTGGGAGAAAGCGGAAGGGCGGTGGCTGCACTCCCAAGAGTGGATTAAGCTGTGTCAGGGGAAGGGACTGTGGCTTGTCTGCGGCCGGGGGAAGTACAAAGGAGCACAGAGTGGCGTACCAGCACATGGAATATACAAAGAAATAAGGAGTGGTGCATATGGCGCCACTACAATAGTAACTGGAACAAGGTATTACTCGTAGAGGTGGAGTACGTGTTGGTGAGCCGGCTGGCTGTCTTCTTGAGTCCTCTCTTGTCTGCTGCAGGAGTTGCTCCACCCCGTCCTCTGTCGTCTTTTCCAATTTATTCTGTAGGACAGTGGGCGGAGCTAGTAATTAAAGTAATTAAATCTAGGGCTAGCCAATGGTATGAGTTGGGAGGCGTGGCTTACCCGTGTAGGTCTAGAATGTTCTTTGTGTGTACAGCTGCCTGTGTGTCTGTGTGTACACACCTGATCTGACCTGAGGTGAGTGATAATCCTTACCCTGGGGCACACCCTTTCTACCTGTGACCTGAATTGATCCGTATGTGTGACTACCTGCCACTCATTTGTGTGTGAGTATGTGTGTGTGTGTGCACCACAGTGGCATACACATCCAAGCACAATTCCAGAAGAGAAAGAAAGTAAATATAAAATGCAAATGTATTTTCCCGTCAAAAGTAATTAAAAAATTGCTACTGTCAAATGTATTTTACACAAAAATTTCAGCAGCTAAGAAATTCAGAGTGTGACATGGACGAGTTAAACGTAAGATTATCAAAAGTGTTAAAGGAATCAGCAGAAATAGTAGAGAAGTTAATTCACATTAATTTTATAAGTATATAAGAATTTACTCCAAACATATGAAAGAAAGAACAAGAAACGATGAAATAGAGAAGGTAGAATATGATAAGCTTATCAACAAACAGCAGAGTGTAAAAATAGATTACATTACTAACACAATTTAAATTGGGAGAAGCCTTATACAGGCCCAAGACATATTACAGTAGTACAGAAAAAACACAATTTATAGCTCTAAAGGACATAAATAGTGGTAATTAATTGTAGAGAAAAGATGAGTGCTGAAGAATATTAGAGCTTTAAGCAATAAAGACAGGAGTACCAACAACAAATGTATTATCCAACATTACTGAAATACACTAATTAACTCAAAGTGAAGGATATTCTCTCGGTTTCTGTGTCACACTCGATTTATGTGACCATTTCTGAAACACACTATTTTCTTTATCACATTCAGTTTTATTATCACACTCGGTTACTGTGACACTCAGTCTCTGTGTTGCACTCATTTTGTGTCAAACCTTGTTTTTGTGGCACTCTCGGTGCTTGAATCACACTTGGTTTCTAAATCACTCTGTGTTCTCACTACATTCGGTGTCTGTGTCATACTTGGTTCTTGTGTCATACTTCATTAAATGTCAATGGCACAATTATTTTCTGTCACACCTGGCTTCTGATTCACTACGGTATCGGTTTCTATATCTATGTGACATAATCACTTCCTGTGTTACACTACAGTCGTTTTCAGGGTAACACTTCTCGTTTTCTGTGCCACTTGGTTTCACTCAATTCCTGCGTCATGCTGAAATTCTTTAACTGTCAGAGTCTGTATCACAATCAGATTTTATAAAACACTAGGTTTCTGTACCACATTGCTTGTGTCACACTCAGTTTCTGTGTCACGCTCAGTTCTGGAATTACATTCAGTTTTCTTCATTATTCAGTTTCCATTTTACACTCTGGGTCTATCACATTTGATATCTGTATCACACTCGGTTTCTGCATAACACTCGATTTACAGTATGTATCACAATCAGTGTTTGTGTTACACTCGGTTTTTAATCACACTCGCTGTCTGTGTCACACTCAGTTTGTCACACATTGAGATTCTGTTCTACATTCCGTTTAGGATTCGGTTTTGGTTTCTCATTCAATTTTCTCACACGAGAGAGAGTGATTATGAATGCATGTAGGCATGCAAGTACTTAGCCTATAGTATATGGTTGTGTCAATTAATTTTTGGGTTCTCATATTTACTAATCAATAAATAGATAACACAGCATAATTCATAATTATCTAACGTTTAGCAAAGGAATTTTTTTTCAAATGTTTTATTGTATTAGAATGTATATGTATGTTTGTACTAAAGGTACCGTACTGTACTATAAATATTCATTCTGTATAGGCTACGGATTGTGTTTCTGTATGAGAGCATAATGTGAAAGTGTTGTGTCCAAAGGTGATGTAATTATATGTATGAAACAAACAATTTAGTAACATGTAGCATGACAGCCAAAATGATGTTAGGAAACGATCGAAACTAAAGGTGCGATATTACTGTACGGTTACCAGCCTATTCGTGGCAGCGAGATGCCCCTTAAGAAGTAGATGTGACCGCATTTACAGTCAGTTTCTCTGCAGTTTCAAATTTCAATTTTGCAAAATATTACTGAAAAATCGAACAATATCTGATAACACAAAGCGATGCGTTGCCAAATCGGAATGTAACAATGGTTGTACAGTATGTTCTATAAACAGTAGGTGTCGATTTGCTGCCATGGCAGTATTAAGGCTGCGGCATACTGGGCATTTCTCATTAGCATGCTACTCGGTTTTGCTACTCACTTTTCTAGCAAAAAACTGTCTATCCGTCACACATGTAGGCTAATGGTTTGGTGGCTAGCGACTAGTGAAAACTGCAAGTTTACCAGATTTATACACATTTCTATGCTTTATACCTATGCATATTTAGGGTACTATAAATATGAGATTATGAAATACGAACACAATGGCAAAAACATTTATAAATGTGTAGCCTATGTAAAGCTATTCAACTAAAGGTGCAGTACATTACATATCAATTACAGCATTATTAAAAGCTATGGTAACTATTAGGAATAGCTTATTAAATCATTATCTGTGTAAATATCATAAAAACGATGCTTAAATAGATGTATGGAGTCAACTAACTGCAGTTACTATACAATAATAATAATTTGCACGTTCAATTTTAATTTTTATTTATATATAAAAATCAAATGGCAGCTCATTGGAGCACTCTACCGTAAATGAGAAGCTAAACTTGATATTCATTTCTTCCAGCATGCTATCCACTTTTCCCAGCAGCAAGATTCAGCTGCTTGATGCTCATTTTGGAACGCAAACCACAAAGCGAGTAGCAAAAGCAAGTAGCCTGGTGGTGAGAAATGCCCAGTGTACCGCCACCTTTAGTGTATTTACTATGTGGAAGCTATAGTATCATTTACAAATAGGCTTATGGATATATATAAAAATGATTTTGAATAGCAACACAATTATACAACATTACAACCATTTACACAACATAAACAATTAATTTCAAATTGAACCTATTTGACAACTCCATTTATTACTCCAGTGTGGATCAGCTGCAGTTGTAGTATCACTAAACAAAATGACAATATGAGTTTATTTTGGATTTGTGTCTTGACAGAGTAATCTAATATTTTTTAATATATTCATTTGCACATGTAAATTGTCGTATGTGTTGCATATAGCATACAAAGAGACATGTTATATTTTTAACTTTGTGTTATTCTTATGGAACACCCATAATACTCTCTTCCCGGAAATCTTCTGCTATATCAACATACACTATACGTTGTTCCATATATCGTCCTTTGAACTATGGCTTGCTGTGTGTTAACTATTTCTAATAGTTTCTGTCGACGGTTCATGAAGCATTACGAATGTGATTTGAATTGCATCAACAGTCGACGAGGATGAAATGAAAAATTGGCATCCTTATCTACCGACATATCAATATTTATCATGTTTCTTGACAGTTTACCAGATTTTCGTCAAATTTCATATTTTCGTCAATATTCATTTGTCTTATTGACGATGGATTTTTTGGAAGACTGTATTTTACTAATTTTAACACCTTCGATTTCATTACTGTAGCTTTTGAACAGGTCCAACATATGAATTGTCTGTCCATATCTTGTCATATTTAAGAACATAAGGATCATGTGAGTCGCATAATAAGTGTGTGTGTGTTTTTTTTTTAGATAAAGTTTCTACTGTTTTGTTGTTCCTTGCTATTATTTTTTTTAGCTTATTGCCTACAAAGTGAATTGTTCTTTATTGGTGGGGCAATAGTAAAGTAGGAACGATTCATTCAAAAACTAAAATTCCTATAAATCCCTCATCCCTTTGGCAGTGACATCTGAAAGGTGTATCGTTGTGATGGGATTCCTCTTGTCTTACTGAATTGATCTTCCGCACAACTAGCTACCAAAACAAACTTTCCTGCTTTTGTCATCCAACACATTTTCCTTGGTGCTGGAAGTTTTCTCTGATCCAACTTGTTTGAAGAAAGGTGACCTCTCCCAACCCTCCAATTAACACCCCATTTCTCTTATCTCTTTCCTACCGAAGTTTTCGAATCAATCCTCAACTGTAAAATTTAAAAGCACTTTACTTCTCACAACTTTCTTTCTGATCAGTCGTATGGTTTCAGCCGGGGGCGTTCTCTTGACCATCTTCTATTTCTAATTTCTGATTCGTGGTCATCCTCTATTCGGAAATTCAGTGAAACTTTCATTGTTGCACTAGACACATCACAAGATTGTGAAAAAGTCTGAGACAATGCATTAATATTCAAACTACCCTCATTCAGTTTCTATTCTTTCCACTGTGCTTTTATCCTTTTAGGCCACTTTATAGATGCCATTGTAGACAGCCTTTTCATCCAATCTTTTTCATTTTTGTAACATTGATCTTTTTAAGATGTAGGTACTTTTTTCCATATCATAAACAGACCTACCGATTATTTCACTCGTCACCATTCCAGAGATTGACAACCGTCCATTTCCGCAGCTTCTCTCCACGTTATGTGATGATGCAGTGGACCGCTTGACTTCTTATCTATTCCAAAACACTATTCCTAATGTTGCAACTTGCTCTAATAGTTGAATTTTTTATAGTGACACACAATCTTTCCTCTTCTCCCAAAGCCCTTGGTGATTTTTCTCCTTACAGTTTCTCTTAGACAGATCACATTCCTTTCTAGCTAAAGCTGCCTCAAGGAAGGTGGGTGGGTTCTGAAAATTCCATGAATATTTCATCTCCCTTCAGCTGCTGTCTTTGTACAGGGGTCTAGCTCATCTGCCTTTATATAGAGTGTGGCTCTCATGTGAGGGGGACTGATCTTTCCCACTCCTGGACAGAGTGACAAAACCCTTTCTTGTCATCAATTTTCCCTTCTTATTAATCGCCAAAGTTGTTTTGTCTTCGTCACGTTTCTGTATCACTATGTCATTGTACATTATTCTTCTGAACTCTGTGTATTCTTCTCCCCTCAGGAGAGTGTGCAACACTCGTTATAAGCTACTCACTTTCTTACAAGAGTTAACCAGTATTTATACTCCTTCAAATGGAATATGAAATCGTCAGTAGCAGTTTCAGGGTTAGGTTAATCCCTTACTAGATATTTTGATTTCTGTTATTTTGCTGGAGCAGAGCACATGGAAATTTAAATTTTATATTATAAGACAGAATATTACCATATATACAATTACATATACAAAAATATTATTTAATCTTTCAGCTTCAGTAACGAGGCTACTTACGAAATAATATGGTTAGTGATTGTTTAAGAAAGAATGAAACAAAACACTGTATACTTGATTGGCAAGATTGGAAGAGAGTATTATGTGAGGGCTGGAATCCCGGTTATGAATGACATTTCACGGCATGAATCCTTTCACCAAGGGAACATGAAGAGACTTTGTCGTTGATGCAGGCACTTGAGGGGGAAAATGAAGGCGAGAAATATGTGAGCATAAATTGATATTGAAAATGAATGAGTCTGGCTGGTCATTTGGCACACCAGGACTTTTCCCATTCAGCTTGTAGGTGGCCAAAGATAATAATAATAATAATAATGATAATAATATAATAATAATGATAATAATATAATAATAATGATAATAATATAATAATAATAACCGACACGTTGATATGATGACAGTTATTTGTTCACATTCCACTAATAGTGTCTCTTGTTACCCTTCCTTCGGTTATAATCAGAAGAAAGTTAACATTACGAACAACAAACACAAGACCAATAAGACTAACTGTTAGTGTTATTGGTCTTGAACAAACAGGTCAGCCGAGTCCGAGACGATCTCAGCCACGGCTACGATCACGGTTAATCCCAGTATGAGAGAAATCAAGGAAAAATCCACTGAAACATTTACATCTAAACCTGTAAGTTATAATTATGTTTCTTCCAGTTAAAAAAGAACAACATTGAATATCTCTCTCTCTCTCTGGCTTTGGCTGCGATGTTTCTGGGGGGATTTTTAACGGCTTTGGCGCTAGTTCAGACCCGAGCCACCCCTTTTTATTTTTTCAACTGCCCCTCTTTTCCTTCTATATTTTTCGTCCTTTCTGTCCCTCCTCTATGTAACTTTTTCGGTGGTTCTACTTGGTCTTCCAGGCTAGAGAGGTCTCTCTCTCTCTCTCTCTCTCTCTCTCTTCGGGCAGTTGGCATCAGCTAACCGAGTTAGGTACACATCCTGAGTAAAGGTAATGGATACATAAATTTATCTTAATCTCTTTGATTCTATTATCAGCTGAATCCAGTTCTAATGGAATCAAGCTGAAATGTACAATACAACTTGCACCATTCCTAGACACTTACAACATATTCTACCTTCAACCCAGCTTTATAGCAGAATACTTATGGTAACTTTACTTTATGGATGATCGATATTGATAGATGGCTATTACTTGCAATATATTTATATATTTTACAATTATAATTCATCGGGTACAATATTTCTATTAACTTTTTTTGGCGTAATGAATTATTTGTCCTTTTCTTCTTATATTATTGCTTTAATTTCATCAATATAGCTTTACAAGTATTGTCATATTGCTGCAGGATTTGATCATATTTTGATCATTTTGTCTGGAAGGGGGGCTCTGAGGGGGTATTCTTGGTTGTGTCCCTCTGAGCGACTTAACCGTACACCAGAAACTCCAGGGCCATAATTAAGTCCCAGTCCGCACCTGGTGGCCCATTTCACTGGGTACTCGATCCTTCTCTCTTTGCTATTTCTGAATTCCTTTTCCATCCTTGGGCCTTAAACCCCCACCCCCTTAAAAAGAGGAAAATTAGATTTTGATGATGATTAAAACTTAAAACAGCTTAACACAATGAGGCAATATTTGGTATCTAAACTAAAACGAACAAGCATCATACAAATGAGTCCCACACATCCCTAAAGTGATCATACTCCACAAACACCTCCACACAACATTTATTGACAGACACCAACACACCACGTTAACACCACCACACACCACTAATTCCACTACATTGCATTAACGCGACCACTCACAACACACTATATCAACATTATCACATCCATGAACCACATTAACTTCAGTCATATAAAACCACAAAACAAACATATCGGGCTACACTCGTCTTCCTTAAGGAGGTAATACATTTTGGGTACATTAGAGCATCTTGATTCATCCAAAGTATACCAGGAAACAGGATCAGATTAACAACAATAATGGTGTCTTGTTGCTTGGAATGGTTTGAAGGAATCACTTAGTCCAGATTTACCAACATTGAACTATCCCTTAAATATTATTCTCAGAGCATATTTCTCAGGGAAGCGAGCCTCTTCATCACCTTGACTTAATATGCTGGGAATTATGACCTTCAGCACAACTACTAATATTACCTGCAGCGGTTAGTCTTAGATTTATGGAGACCCATTCCCGCCTACATAAAGAGTACTGATGACTTTGTTCAAAAAGTGGCTCAAATAAGAAAGACGGCGTAACAACAGTGATTATGTGCTTCTTCCATTAATAATTAGTGCTAACGATGTTAATTAAAACAAAGATAATCACTGTTAGTTCATTATACGTCATTCAGCGATCCTGTATAATTCTATGTATAGGGAATACATAATAATATTTGATAACGGAACTGTTGGTCGAGTAGCAGCAAGAAGTGATACTCTACACCTAATTATGTTCAGATATCACCTGGCGACATTCATCATCCACATATTTTGTCATTATCTCTGTGTATATCAACATAATATAACTTTACATTGTAAAATACATTAAATGACTTATAAAACCATACGCTTATGTTTATGTATAACCAAGATAAAAATCACTTATATGAATAATGAACATTTATTTTGTTCATAATGATACTTTATAGCTTTTGGCAACCTATTCAACAGATCATCCTTTTCTAGGGATGAGGTAATGCTCCCGCCAATAATACTTTATAAATATGAGTCAACCTACAATCCGAGTAGAGTAAAATTAGTTACGTTTTAACTATTGATCCTTTTACTGTGAGCAATGCATGATTATATTATTTAATCAGTAGCCCTCCCATTTACCGTCAAGAGAATCTCGCCTTAATTGAACTACGTACAGATATTAGTCGAGACAATTTTTAACTCCCTATCTGCGTGTGGATTTTCTTTGATGAATGAACTTGCCTGTCTTTCATATTAAATAATATAATCATGCATTGCTCACAGTAAAAGGATCAAGAGTTAAAACGTAACTAATTTTACTCTACTCGGATTGTAGGTTGACTCATATTTATAAAGTATTATGTATTGTTATGTATATAAGGCAGAAAACTATTTTCACTCAGACGATTTTAGTTACTGTATATGGAATCTCACGATGAAAAAATATTACAAAATCTCATACCCGTTACATTTTATCTAATCAGCAATGACAGACAATGTGAAATTCTAAGTTAAGATTGCATGAAACCCCTTGAGTCGGAACCTCTCTATTTCCGAGCCATGGCAAAAGAAAACATAATATGGATGACTGACACTTGCCATAAAGCGAAAATGTGCAAACCAAAATTAGTGTTTTATGAGCAAATATCTATGGCCCAGTGACCTGACTGACATTATAGTTTGGTACATCACAGACAATTGCTGTTTCTTTCTCTCCGAGCAACTATGTAAGATGATGTTCTTCGATACCCCAAGTTATGCTAATACATAGATCCAATACGACACATTATTAATTTACATTGGATATACAGTATATAATATAATCTCATTAATCATCGTCATGAATAACACTAATGTGAGTGTTAATGACATTGTTGTTCCCTCTTTCGCTTCATTAGTGGCTTCAATGTTTGCATACATACAGAATACCAACATGTTTGGTGCGTATTGGCACGAGAAATAATAATAATAATGATAAAAACAATATAAGAAATTTGTCAACATTCGATGACTCTGATGTGATTCAATCAGATTCACGTGTGTGTGAGTCCCCCGGGGGCAAGAGAGAAATTATTTTGCGATACACTAAAGGGAAGTATTGGGAGTCGGGATTCGCTACTCGCACCTGCTATTACCAGCTTCCTCCCACACGCATACAAACAGCAAGAACAATACTTGCCTTAAGATGAAAATTTTCCACTTAACACATCTTTAGTGGTTGGATTATCTGCAGGCTGTTCCAATGATTATAACTTCATATGGGGTTAAACTGATGTATATGAATTATTCAACACCACTCACAAATATATATAATCATACTTAAAATTTCAGATGTTGCTCCACGATTATTTCATCTATACAGTTTAAATTCAATCCCTTGATTCTCACTCAAATGAAGTGCAAAGAGCGTCAGAACTAGATATATAAATGTTAGGAGTATCTAGCTGAACACTTCACCTTCAAGCAGTCACTGAACCACTGACTAGTTACTGCCTACATCACCCCACAGTCCCCACCGCGTCGCACAGGGCCCGCCCAATCCACTCGCTCATCAAACTCTGGCACAAGTTGTCGTTCACACACCTGATTCTATGTTCTACTGTGTTTTGCCAACTTACTGTGTGATGGAATAAATGTTTCACCGAGCAGTGTTCTAGTGAATTAAAAGGGGATCATCAAAAGTGGACGTATCTATTGAAAAGGTATGCGCAGGATCCGTAGTGTCTGACTGGTCCGCCTGGCAATGGGGTCGAGGCCAGGGCGCACAAACGAACACACGAACACACACACTTCGAGCCGCACCTGGTAAGAGAGAGAGAGGAAAAGAGAGAAAGGGAAAGAGAGAGAGAGAGTATTCCCTCTGGGCCTTCTCTCACACTTCTTGCAGCACCTGCGGGCAAATTAATGGCAGTCCTTATTTCTCTCCATTGTGTTTTCTTTACGGATAGCCCCGGCCATATATAGTTTTCTTTACGGATAGCCCCGGCCATATATAGTTTTCTTTACGGATAGCCCAGGCCATATATAGTTTTCTTTACGGATAGCCCAGGCCATATATAGTTTTCTTTACGGATAGCCCCGGCCATTTATAGTTTTCTTAGACTTATTATGGTCTTTAACATTATTGTAGCCTATGTACAGTTTAAGTGGAAAGTACTGTAAAGTGTTGATCAATCCACAGCAACTAATTCCTCCTTTCCAAGCAACACACCACTTTTTTTTTTCTTCTGTTCTTGAGGTACTTTTGAAAAATCAAGGCCGTCAGAATACTATCCCCTTAGTAATGCAATCTGAAATATATTCGCATTCAACCACGTAAGGAAATGAAAAGGAATGCATTGGGAAATAACACATTATATCTATACATAACACACAGCGTAAACATTGGTTAGAAGAAAATACGACCTCTCTTCACCCAATATCCTGTACAAAAAATGGTAAGCCTTAAATTCACTCCTGCCACCAACCCAACAAGGCGCTCACTGAGAAAACTACATCTGCACAAATCCAGTTCTATTATTATTTCTAGTTTGTCTTCGCTGACCCCTGATATTTTCCTCCTCTCCTTCTCTCCCTCTCCTCTTTCCACTCCACGTAGGGAAGCAGCTAATCGCAGAGCGGCCATTTTGCAGGATGTGCTTTGCCTCTCTGTCCACCTGATGTCCTTGCCAGCCAGTCCACTCTCTTTTGCATCTTGTACAGTGTTGGTAAATTTTTCTATAAACTATTCCGTTTTATTCCTTTTTATTATATTTAAGAGGGAAGTTCAAAGTGCACGAATCCACTGCGTAGAGAATGTTGTGTTATACTTCGCGTAGTTCTAATGTACTGTACTGTACACTCGCAATCCAAAATTTGTATCCAGGTCTTGTTGAAGTTTCGAATCATTTGACATACTAGTGAAGCAATTACTCTCTTTTTCATATTTACTTGAGCTCGCTTAATACTCGATCAGGCTATTCGAAGCAAGTCTGGATACATATTTTGGATTGCGAGTGTACTTCACAATTCCAATCGATGACGCCCATTCATTCATCCGTGTTCTACGCCGTCGTCTTAATCCCTCTATCACCTTCGTACATATGAATTATTGGAGAAACATCGGCAATAAATATTACACTCACCAAGCACATACTCATATGTAATAATATTAGGTGGCTTAACACATATAAGTGCCACGTACTATGGTGCATGTACAGCCATGGCTGTACAGTACAACATGTTGTACCCTCACCAGCATCAATATAACTGAAGCACCTTTGCCTGGCTGAGGGAATGAACCTTTATACAACACAGTACATATAAAATGAAGCCATTGATGGTTTGACCCATATAATGAGGACCCAAACGCAAATATGAGATTCTTGCACAAATGAAGTTTCCTTATACTTACCAACATACAGTACATACACATATTTACACCCTCCCCAAATAACTATCGACAAGACTGCCTAGATGCTGCAGAAAAACGAACGAAACTACAGGTGCGATATTAGTGTAGGGTTGGTATTCGTGGCAGCGAGCTGCCCTTATTTTTTCCCTGACGTGAAATACGTGCTCTAGTATACACACATTTTGCATTAGGCATTGCGTGAAGTAGGAGATGTGACCGCATTTACGCCGGCCCCTGTGCAATTTCAAGCAATTATTCACTTTGGAAAATGTTACTGAAAACCCAACAATATTAATCTGATAACACGGGGACGCGTTGGCAAATCGGAATGTAACAATGATTGTATGTTCTGGCGACTTCTGTGTCGATTCTCTCCAATGGCAGTATTAGTGTATCCTACATACTGCAATGCAGTTTTAGCAGCATTTATCAAGATGCTTATTGGTCTTTCTTCTCGTATTTATGAAAGTGAGTTTTAATAGCAACTTACGACCTTTTCATACAATCAAAATATTAGCTGACTGTAGCAGCACTAATCAAGATGCCATTTGCCACAATTAATTTTCTATTCTAATCTAAATTTTGATAACATATTTTAATACTTTTTATTGCATTAACCGAAGGGGGTAGTACAGTGTTGGTAAATCTGAAGCAACTGATTCCTCCAAACTATTCCAAGAACCATTATTTTTGTTTATTTGGTCATGTTTCCTGGTAAACTTTGGAGGACTAAAGGCGCTCTAATGTGCCAAAAGTATATTATCTCCTTAATTAAACACATGGGTCATTGGAACACCAAGACACGGGTTCTCTGTGAGATGGATAAACAAACATCTACCTTCTCATGCACAGCTGACCCTATCACTGATGACACGGCCAATATAATTAACGACCACTTTGCATCCCTATGTCAAACCCTCACCAGACTTGACCTCAAACAATTACCAGCTTATTTTCCCTCCCTCTCAGATAGAGTAGCCTATCAAGTTGACAACAAGCTTTGAGCCCAAGTTGTCAACCACTCCTGGTGTCTTGCCTAACAAACATTATGATGAGTTTGCCTGTGAATTAGCTAACTCACCTCTTGTTTTATTATCAATGTTTCACTTTCACAGGATTAATACCCAGCAGAAAGAAGACTTCATATGTCACACCAATATCCAAATCAAGCAAACCTTCATCATTAGATTAGTTACTTCCTACTGCCATCACTTCTTTCCCTTGTCTAGTCTGTGAAGGTTTTACTTTTAACTGGGCATACACTTGTATTGAATCTTTCATAGACAATCAGAAATTTGGCAATAAGTAATCCACCTCCACAAGTCACTGCTCAATTGCACTTGTATTCATAGATCTCTGAAAATCCTTTGTCCTAGTTGACAATACCATCATTATCAACAAGGCTACCGACAAGAGACTACAACACCCTTCTACTATATTTTGGTTATTTTTTTTTCTCTCTGGCGCCTTCATACAGTGAGGTAAAGCCATAATCAAATATCCCGCAAAACTTTTTTTTCATTATACAAACATATCAGTATCATATCTAAATATAATCATACAACACATTAGGTTAACTCAACCCCTTCAATTATTATTATGAGGTGCTGCAAAATCATTCATATATGTGTTGTTCTTTATTCCCAAGATGTTTACTACGATGGAAGGAAAGTGTTGCTGGATATTCGATTGTGGCTGTACCAGGACACTATTTCCACATCCCAAAATCTCACATGTAGAGTTCCCCGAGGCACTAAAATTGTCCCTCTGTGCTTCCTCATCCAGAATAATTACGCCTTGATACACACACAGTTTTAATGAAAATACGATGATGACTCGACTGCAGGTATAAAAGTCAATAACAGTTCCCTGGACAACAGACAATACAAGGCATCCTTAACCGACTTTCAATCTGGACTGTAACTAACAAGACCATGGTGATGCATAATAGTAAGGAAGACTGAAGTACCATCGCCTCAGGTCACAGTATAGGGCCTAACCTGCTCCACATACACGATTTGTTAATAATTATATGTTTCTCGTTCCTCATTTATATTATTAACAAGTACTATGAGTTGAGAAGGGTTGACTGAAGAAAATAAAGGGAAAAATAAGGCTGAGTACAGGGTAAGGGAACATATGAGATTGTAGGAGTCACATATGAGTGAAAAGTTTGGAGGGAAGATATAGAAAGAAGAAGAGGTAAAGAAAGAGAAGAAATTAATTAGCAGAATAGTAGCAATGGAGAATCAATGGGATAGAGAAAAAAAGGAAAATAAGAACAAGAAATAAAAGGGAACCGGATAAATTATGGGAAAAAATGAGAGAGGGAAAGCCCAGGAGAGTGGAACAAAGTGCGTGCGGGGAAGGAAGACGGGACCTGTCGTGATGGAAGCAAGATGAAGAGGACAGGAGGCGAGGGGAGATGAAGGAAGGGTGTCTGATATGAGATGAGTCGAGAGGATATTGAGGAGCAAGTAAGGGGGAGCGGAGCAAAGTGATGTGACGTGAGTCCAGGAGAATGGGAAGAAACGGGAAGGGTGAGGGAAAAGATGAGCAATGTTACAAGATTGGGAGGTGAGGGAAGAAGAGGAGAATGAGGAAATAACGAGTGATAAGGAGAGTACGGGATAACGTCGAGACGGAAGGAAAGACTGGAGTGGAAAAGAAAGTCAAAGTTATGGGATGGAATGGAGGAAGAGTGGCAGGAGAGAAGAGAAAAAACAGGAAAATAAAATTAATTATAATGATATAGAGCAAGGAAAGAGAGGAGCGTGTAAGAAAGAATCGAGAAGATAGTGACTGTAGAGGAAGGTCGACTAGAATACAACGGTTTGCAAGGAGAAAATGATAAAACGTCAAGTATTACAGGAGGATAAAAGATTTACTGAGATTGATGAGCAAAGAAAAAAAGTGGAAAGAGAATAACAGGCAAGGATAGAGAGGGAAGTAAAATATGAAGAAATGAGGAAAACATCTAAGAATGATATTAATGTTATCAAGAGTTACTAAAGGTGTTTGAAGAGGAGAAAATGTAAGAAGAAATGGAAGTAAAACAAGAGTATATTTCCACAGTGATTATATAAAGCAAGTAAAGATGAGGGAATCTCCAGAAGGAGGCTGAAGACACTAAGAGAACAGGGCCGAGCTCCTTGGGTGGATGTTGAATTAATGGTAGGGCGAGTTGGAGTTCCCATTCCACATTGTGTTTTCTAAATTGAGGAAGATGAAGGCTACAAGCTACAGGTTTTCACTTGTAAGATCAAACAAAAGGGAAGAGTTAAATCCAAAAAATATATCGGTTCGAGAGTGGAACAGATGTGTAGGTTACAAACAAGATTGTGCCTACAGGTAAACTGTTGTGTTAGGATTCTTGAATGCCCTGTGGTTGGCGACGAATGGGCAAGGCATAGGGCTCTGTTATATTATCCTGGGGGAACAACAACTTGTTCATTAGTTTCCCCATACTCGTTTAACAATCTTCAGTGTAATGGCGTAACGATATAAAAGTTTTCCACATACGTGTGATAGTGATTCCACAATCCCAGGAACGACATAACGTGTCTTAATGCCTGGGGCCTTTCTATTATACTCAGTGCTTCTATTTTTGAGGCCGAGGCTTATGTCCATTATAGAAAACTACATGTCCTATGAGATTTTCTGAGAATTTGAAAAAAATTTACATTTAGAGAGCGTGACTTTCAAACTTCCATCTCTTTGCTGTATGTCATGTCTAAAGTCTTTATGTGTCTATTCCAAGTGTCTCCGATAATAATTATATCATCTAAAACTACCTGTACTTTTTTTTCGCTTATTTCACTCGTTGAAATCCGCAGGACCATTCACTAAGCTAAAGGGACGATCCCTGAACTAATAATATTATCTTCCTCCTAAGGCAATAAAGAATGTTTTGCTCTCTTAATGTAGGAGTATCTCGTCAATCATCGGGATGGGAGAACTATCCTCCTTGCTACTTTTTTCAGTGCTCTTAAATCTATACACAAAGCTTAATTTCGCCCTTTTTCTTCACATCGGGTATATTACTGGGGCATTACATGGGGATCGAGTCGGCTCATTTTCACCTAGTTCAATATATCTTCCAGCTGATGCTTCATTTGTTCTTGATAGCTTTGCAACACAGGGGAAGGTCTAACAAATTCTATCTTTATTTTCTACCAGTTGAATTGTGCATTAGCACTTGTCAGTGTGGGAATGTAGATCCATATGCAACGCGAAAGCTTTTAGGTATTTTCTGAGTCTCGCCCCAACTTTATTGGTGAGAAGACGTTCTCCTGGCGCTCTGCCTGAATTCTTGTTTTGTGTTGCTTTTACACTCTTGCTTGTGTGTTGTTGTTTGTATTGTTTGTGCATTCTTGTTTGTGTGTTGTTTCTGTGGTGTTACTTGTGTTGTTTGTCTGTTGTGATTCTGTGTATTGTATTGTTGTGATTGTCTGTGTGTGTGTGTGTCCTTGGCTGATTGAGTGTTCAGCTGTTCGTGTTGTTGTTTGCTTCCCATCTAGGCCTTGCTTGGCCAGATGGAGAGCGCGGATTCGGATGTGGCTTCCTGCCTGGAGGCTGACTTGGCCATGTCGGAAGAGGATGAGTCTCCTATCGAGGATCACTGGCCTGAGCTGCCTTCTCGCAACCCTCCCCCTCTCTCCTCGGTCACTCCACAGCTCAGGTTGCAGCCTTCCACCTCCTCAACCTCTACCAAGCGACCCGTTGATGCCTCGTCTGACTCCTTGCAGGATTCCGATGGTGTGGACTGTTTGCCTCCGGCTGTCAAGACTGCCAAGGGTGCTTCAGCTGTGCATGACGTACCTTCTCTGCCTCAACGTGGTGTTTCTTCCATGTATACCAACTCCTTGCCCTCGTCCAACCTTCCTGCTTTTGCCCCAAGAAATGCCTATGTCAAGCTCTCCTTCTCTGGGAACCCATCTACGGACACAAAGTTGCGTTGGTTGTCTGATGTCAACAGGGCCTTCCAGCTGCAGCGTGAACTGGCTGAAGTGAAGATGGCTGCTGTCACCTCCCGGTTTGTCTACATCTCTAGGAGGCGTCAGGACATTATTGATAGAGTGAAGGCTGGTGAATTTTTGTCTCTGCCTCTCATTCTTGAAGACTCACTCGAGAGGCCTCGTAAGTTCCCCAGCTACATCCGTACCCGTTTTCCTATTGATGTTGACCCGAAACTTGCTAAGGGATACCCTGGTGTGTACTTTGCCCGTCGTTTTTTCCAAGATGGTTCCCCCATTAGCCGTATTGTTGTTGTCTGGAGTCAACCTGATCCACCTCCAAATGAGATTTCCTTTGATTTCCTCCCCTGTCTTCCACCGTGTGAGGTGAGGAAACTTCATAATGACCAGCCTTGGTGCTACAGGTGCTGGGGAGTTGGGCATATCTCCCGGTACTGTTCTGCCAGGCCGAAGTGTGCATGGTGTGCCGCCGACCATGATTCCAAGACGTGTCCTGTCAAGGGTGAACCATCACGTCCTGCTGCCTTCACCTCTGAGCCTTCACCTCCTGAGGATACATCTCGATGAAAGTGTCCACGATGCCTTCAGCCAGGGGTTAATGTGTGGCATGGATGTACTCGACGTCAGGTCCAGGCTCGTGTCTCTACTATTGCTCCCCCTCCACCACCACCACCTCCCCAGTCTGCTTCTCCTACCAGCCCTGCCTCGCCTCCGGACCTGGCCCTCCGCAAGTCTGTTGCTACCCTCATGGCACGATGTACAGCCCTCGAGAACCGCTTTTCTGCCCTTGAAGCCAGGATTGATGGGCTGGTTGCCACGCAGGCTGCCAATGACTCCAAACTCTCCACCTTGGTCGAGGCTCAGCAGGCCATCATCTCAACTGTCACTACCCTTACCGAAAAGATGGATACTGTTGCATCTCGCCTTGAAAAGCTTTTCGAGTCAGTCCCTTCTCCTGGGCCATCTTCTTCTCCAGGTCGCTCATCTGCCCCCAAATACAGAGTTCGCTAGTGATTGCCGGCTGGATGTCATCTCCTGGAATGTATGTGGTATCACCAGTTATGCTAAGCTCACTCAACTCAAGGCCTATGTTTTTTGTCATCATCCCAGTGTTATTTTTCTCCAGGAAGCATTTCCAGGATGGCCGCTCGCTGCTGGGCAAGCTCCTCCCCTCTCAGGTTATGTGCCATATGTTCATCTGGTAAGGAATGGTCTCCTGACTTACATACATAGCTCCTTGCCACATCGCCTTCTCCGTACCTCCACTGATCCTGACATGACCTTTCAGCTATTTGAGGTTCTACCTGGGAATGGAGTACTACAACTATGTAATGTCTATTCTGCCCCAGCTAGACTCACTCTTGAGGCTCTTCCTTCTCCAACAGTGCGTGGTATGGTGTATATTGGAGATTTTAATGCTCGGCATTCTGATTTGGGTGATGGTTCTGGCTCTATTAATCGTAATGGTGTTCGTCTCCTTTCATACATCTGCAAGCATCATCTGACACGCTGGGACACTGGCGGTGCCACTCATTGCCGGGGAGGTACTCTGGATTCCATCCTCTCGTCTGGCCTGATAGCATCTCAGGTCCTGTGTTTCTCCGTGCCAGACTTATTCTCTGATCACATTGCACTTCGGTTTCATTATTCTCTAACTGCTGGGTCAAGTGCTTCAGCCACTCGTTTGCGTATTGCTGTGCCCCCTAAATATTGCCCGACTTACATCTTATTCATGGTCCATGTATTCCCTACATTTGACATATCATCAGCTGAACAGTTGTACTCTGATCTTGTATCTGCTACTCATGACTTTTATAGGCTATACATCTCCCGGCCACACCTCCAGCATCGCCATACTGCCCACTCCTGGATGCACGTATACAGGAGGCAAAGGAGGAGGCTGAACGTGATGGCCTATTGTTTCAAGCCAACCCAACCCCTGACCTGCTCCATCGTTACCAGATGTCTAGGGACGCTTTAGTTGCCCTGCAGGAGTGTGCTCACACTGAGTCTTGGCAGTGGTTCATGGACAGCATCAACCAGCAAACAAGTGTGGCTTCTATGTGGCACCTCATCTGTCGGGTTGTTAAAAAGACACCGGCCACTGCTCGTCATCACACTCCCGCCGACTATGCCCAACAACTTGTCGATGCCTGGTCAGAACAATCTACCTCAGCCAGTCTACCCATCCACATACAAGATGCACTCACTTCCCGTGCTGCTGTCCATCGGCTACGTCTAATGTCTGCTCTGTTGCAAGATGATGACGATGATGCAGAGGAGATAACTGAGGAGGAGTTGCGACGTGCTCTCTCTCGGGGTAGAGCTTCTTCCCCTGGTGATGATGGTATTACTTATGCTGTGCTGCGCCTACTTCAACAAGTTCCTGGGAACCCTCTACTTCGACTGTACAATCTTTGTCTTCGTGATGGTTGTGTACCACGAGCCTGGACCAGCAGCACAATAATACCCATCCCTAAGCCCGGCACTGCGAAGTTCAGGCCTATTTCCCTGACTTCCTGTTTTTGTAAGGTTATGGAGAGAATCTCACTCAATCGTCTCGTGTACAGACTGCAAGATCGCTTTTCTCCATGGCTGTTTGGTTTCCTTCCCCAGCGGAGCACACACCACTGCCTAGTCGACCTGTACACTCGCCTTAACAGGGACAGTGTGGTGGCCTTCATTGACCTTCGAAGTGCCTTCGATGTTGCTAATAGAGATGTCATTTTGGATCAACTGGTTGACTTTGGGATAAAGGGTAATCTATTACGGTGGATTCGGGGCTACCTGAGTAACAGGACCTCCCGTGTGTTTTTCAGTTGTGCGCTCAGTCCTTTGCGCAGTTTTCATCTTGGTACGCCTCAAGGGGGTGTTCTCAGCCCATTGTTATTTAATATTCTGATGCATCGGCTGCTCACTTCTCTCCCTGATATACCTGGAACTACAATTAATTGATGATATCTGTGTTCATTCTACCTCACCAAGGGGTCTCCAGCGGTTTCTTGACTCCTTCTCTGTGTCCTCCTCTCACTGTGGCATTATTGTCTCCCCAGATAAGAGCAGAATATTCACCTGCCGCCTTCCTCAAGCTCGGCCAGTGTTCACCATTGGAGGGACTGTCATTCCCATGTGTTCCCAGTATCGCTACCTGGGCGCGCCAGTCAATATTTGGCCAATTGTCCCTGCCAGACCTCAAGACCATCCCATTGTTCAGGACTTATTGGGTCGTCTCCAGCGCCGACTTACGCCACTTCAATGGCTCACTAACAACTCCTCGGGCATCTCCATCCCAGTAGCCAGGACTATCTATATTGCTTTTATCCGTTCAGTTGTTGATTACCTCTCCCCTGCTCTGATTCAACTTCCCAGGGCTACTCTTGAAACTTTAGAAAAATTTCAGAATAGAGCAATGAGAATAATTTTCGGTTGTCCAATGTCGACCAGGATAGTGAACATGCAGCGTGAGTTGCGTCTTCCCCCGTTAGTGGAGAAAATTTATTCTAATGTTACTTGCTTCACTGTCAAGTGCCTCCATTTCCCACATCTTTCACCCCATTACTCTCAGTTAGTCAGGACTTCTCTTAGACCAAACTACCCGGTCCCTCCCATACTGCCTGCTGGACGTACTCTTATAAGGTCTGTTTCCTCTATGCTCCGTAGTCTTAATATAGATATGATGGTGGCCGACGTCCCCCCAGGACCCCCTCCGTGGATGCTACCAACACCTGATGTGAGCTTCACACCTACTTCCAAGTCGGAACTTCCTTCTCTACAGCGGCAGTTGGCTCTGAAACACATAGAAACAGTGACGTCCTCAATCACAGATCCATACTGCCTCTATACTGATGGCTCATTGCAAGTGGATGGTGCAGCAGGTTGTGCCGTTTTCTCACCTGACATGGAGTCACCTCCAGGGGGCTGGGTTGGCCGTCGTCTCTGTAACCAACATTGTGTGAACTGTATGCCATTCTGGATGCTGTTAGTCTTGTTTGTCAACGTGGAGTGAATGCTGTCATTTTTTGTGACTCCAGACCTGCCCTTCATTCTCTCTCTAGTGTTCAGCCCACACACTCTACTGTTGTTCAGCAGATTTTATCGTTTTTGTCCTTATTGCGTCATCGTAACTTGACTGTCAAATTTTTATGGGTGCCATCCCATGTAGGTTTACGTCACAATGGTACAGTTGACAGACTCGCAAAGGAAGCCTGCCATCTGCCTCCTCGTGGTGTTGGACGTCCTCTCTCCCTGACATGTTACCTCTCTAAAGTCCGCTCCGCCGCTCTCCTCCCTGTACGGCGACGCAGGGATGCAGAGAGGCCCTTCAGCATCTCCATCACACATTATGAGTCTGTCTGCCGTCACAAATATTCCTACCGTCGTCAAGGCCTCATGGTTCGGAGGCACAATGTAGTCTCTGCTCGTTTGAGGTTTGGCTACTGTCCACCGTGGCAGGTTGCTAGAATGCAGGGTGAGCCTCCCTTCACTGAGTGTCGCTTGTGTCGAGCGCCTCGTGCTAACACTATAGAGCACTATTGTCTGGCCTGCCCCACTGTCCGACACTTGCTGCCCAAGGGCCTGCCACTTGATGTGGTTTGTCGACACCTGCTGAACCATCAGGTTCTGGAGGAACTTCTGGTACGCCACCCTAGTTTTGGTGGATTTAAATAGGTCATAATGTAAATATTTGTCAGTATGCTTGTGCTCCATTCTGTTATGTTTTCGTGATGAGTGTGTGTGTGTGCGTGTGTATGTGTGGTTGTAGTCATTGTATTCTCGTGGGTCCCGCCTACCCGTATGTATTGTTGCCTGCTTGTTGATTGACGCTACGGCGCAATTAATTTAAAAAAAAAAAAAAAAAAAAAAAAAAACATCCACTTACAAACCAGTAGACACATCTAGTTACATATCAGTAACTTACTCATTTCGCTAACCTACTTGCATACACACACACACATTTTCATATTCTTCACATACTCCGTCACTTTCACACATATTTTTACATTTCAACCACATGCACTAACACTTTCAAACGTTTTCTCTCTCTTACTCTCTCATAATGAGAGTGAGTTTGAACGTGAATATAAGAAAGTGAATGTAAGAGTGAAAATGGGTGTAAATGTTTGTATATCTACTTTTTTACGTTTACTTAACTACTTTACATACTTACTTTCGTACGATACTTGTCTTTATACTTACATACTTACTTACAGCCATGCACCTCTACTTTTATCACTCCAATGACGGGAGGAGTGTGAGCTTGGGAGTGGCAGAGAAGGCCAACTTAAATTATGCGTTCAAAAGCTAAAATCGCGAATGCCTTGAAGGCCATCCCTCTCTCTCTCATTTAGCCAGCACTTTTGTGACACACCACACTCGTTATAACAGTTTCACTCCTGGATTTAGCATGATTGCTGCACGGGCTATCCTGTTGTAATCATATTACGTCGTCCTGTGCCAATGGGGTAATTCAAAACAAAAATAGTGCAGGTCAATCTGTATCAAGGTGAAATTTCAGAATGTTTACTCCTCTATACCCTGATTAAGCCATCACCTTGAAGCTTCATCCAGTGTCTCCATTTTATAGGGCACACGTGAACTACCCAAAACCTCGAACAATTAATTTAAGTTACCATCCTCGTCCAATGCGTCTGTGACCAAAGAGTAACGTGAGCTCTAAATTCTGTGAAAGGTCACTTTTAATAATTATTATGTTTTATTTATCTACGTCGGAGCTGTCAAGAATTAAATTGTCATTACACATTACAACTGTTCATAATTTTCGTAGAGATTTGGAATTTCTTTTTATTGACGAATATTGATGTAATTATCGCAGATTAACAATTCATGATGTAATGGCAAACTTGGAGGGACGAACCTATACTAAATTATGGTGTTTGATGATGAGTGGCATGAACTCACGAACCTCACATAGTGACTGCTACTGTAGGAGTGCATAGGCCTACTACTGATAATATATACAATAACAAAGGATTTTCAATGCCACCACTATGTTGTCGTAAAACAGTGTCACCTTTGTTTTACACCGTTGATGTATATAGAAGAAAGGACTGCATTCATGCTTACAGTCCCTGTCCTACTACCTTGCCTCTGTACAGTACAACACAGCACCACTTCCCCATCCCCGCCATTATGCCCCCTCCCCTCCCCCATAGTACATACACTCATACTCGTATTGAAATGTGTTTCGGAAACGAGAGTCGAAACTGGCTGTTCATACTTTGTGTGGTACAAACATTGACAACTCCAGAGTTGTCTATGTTTAATCTGTAGTTGTCGTCGTTCTGTGTTGAGTGCCGAATGCTTAATTTAAATATACATAAAAAATCACAGAGCCTACATAATACTAACTAGGTCAGTTATAATTTAAATTTATGTCATTACTCAATTTTTCATTGTAAATGTTACGTACAACACAAATAATATTATGGTTAATGTTGGTTGCAGACTTGCATTCACAAGTATAGGGGAGGGTGACAATAGGATGAATGAGACGCGGAGAAACAATGAGGCGGAGGAGGAAGTATACTCTGAAATAGATAAGAGTACTTGAAGGGTTTTGAAGGAGTGATTAACAATTGAAGCAGAGCACAAATTATTTTGATGGGATAAATTGGTTTATAAAACCAATTTATAACACCAATCACCACTGTGTTCAACATCATTGCTAACCTTATCTTTTGTACGCACCGACATCGACGTATTTCAGTCTATAGTAACTGCCTTATCACTCTATCACTTCCCTACACATATATTCGTCGTCATACGTAAACTCACTTTTATACCTTGACCGATAACACCAACTCTTCCTCCCACATCGTCATTAATCGCCCCAGGTTTCAAATAATTGTTCAAACAGTATTATCCTTACCAACTTCGAAATCGAGGTACAGTTGCGGAACTTTTTTCAACCCCACATTTTGTATGTCACGTGGTGATACCTGGCAACTCATTCTGAGTGGACAAGTGCTCATCCGAACCTCAATGATTGAACCACCCATGAAACAAATTAAAAAAGAAATATGGATAACAGCAATAATAATGTAACACGAGTAATCATCCATAATGTGTTAATTGATGCAATAAGATTATGATGTCTTGCATAAAAAATACTGAACAAATATTATGACTTTGTGATATCACACTCTGACTGGAGGACATGTGTGGTTCATTCACAAATGTGTGACAGAGTATAGTTCCGCAACTGTACGAGGATAGTTTACCTCTATGGTTTGGCATCACAGTAACCACGACCTCATTCAGTTAAACGGCAGGAGTAAATTTAATTAACAGCACTGGAAATGAACTAACTTTGAGAGGTAGAATTATCGGCCTGTAGCTACGTATGTGGGATGAACTCACCTAACATAATATTAAATCTTGGCGATTCACAGGATACAGTTTGCAAGTGGTGGAAGAGATAGGTCGAGGAGGAAAATTTACGATATAATTCAATGTCAGGTGTAACAATAATAACCACAGCTGCGGATGATCACCGTATCCATTCAGCGGTAGCAAATCAATGCTGAAGCTTTCAGAGATGACAGGCAATTCCAGGTTTCAGTTTGTACCGTGGGAAACCGACTTCAAAAAGTTTGTGTTTATAGTAGGAATCTTCCTAATAAGTAAAAGCTAACTGGACGGCAGAAATATTGCATATATTGGGAAGGGTAATAATGAGAGACAGCATCCGAACGCCACTTGTTATTATTTTGATGGGCCAAACATATTACACTGCACCATCAAATTATCAAGATAATACTCTGTTATTAAAATTGGTGATATTTCACTTCACTGAGGACGTAAAATGTAGGAAAAACAAAAACAAAATCCCGTTATCTCTTCCAAAACAGTTCTATCATTTTCTCACACAAGCTCACCGAGAAATCTCAGTATTGAATCCTTTTAGAAGTAGGCCAATAGAAAGATGATATTATTTCAATAATTTTTAAAAAGCAGTATCACAGTCTAAACCCCATTATAGCTTTGCCCTATATGAATATATTTTCCAACATATACGGTACAGTATTGAAGGTGTCTGGCAAGAATATTCCCTTTGTGAGCACTCCTATTAATAATATATGAGAAGCATCAATCATTACATTTTATTAATATCAAGAGTTTTATTTTGAAACGAGCACATACTTATACTGGTAAGAAAGATTTTCATTACTCAATATTGTTTGTCTCCTAATTGTCTCATTACATTTATCTCTGATGCTGTTGTTAATTGTCATCACTATGGCTGTGGTAGTGATTGGCCGTTACATTATACCTTACTGTATATGACTGTATCAAAGAACAAATTTTCCGTATGGAATTAAAATGTTATGTCAATTTCTTCATTTTGTGTTTGAACAACTGTCCTGTGCATACAGCAGTAATCATTCGCTGATGGTTTGCCGATCAACCAACCGTTAAGCTACTGGACTAGTCGTCAAAGGATGTGATATGAATCCCATCGAAAACTGCTGGTGCCTGATGGTGAACGTATGGGACCAGGACCAGAAGAGGACTAAGGGTATAAATCGTGTAGTTTGGCATGACGAAATAGGAACTGTTTCGTTGACATCACGTAACTATTTACAATTAATAGACAAATTATTTATTCAAATAACATTTAACCCAACGAACCGCGGATTAGTACCCAGATTAAACATACAAAGTTGAAGTTGACGATATCAACACTTGCAGGAGGTGAGAGTTTCATCGTGCCCAAGTTTCAGTCATTAACACTATAATTACATAGAGAAATTAATATTAGTTAACTACCCTACTTGATAACTGAAGACATTTTGAATGCCTGGGAATGGTGTGTGATCCGTCAACCTCACTCTGTCCTTCCTATTATAAGACTTTCTCTGACAAGTGACGACCTCTTTACCTTTTATCTCCTTACCTCTCTCAGACTTCCCTTCGCGCTCCCCCTTCCTTCCACATTGTAGTTTACCCAGCAGAATCATGACAGCCTCAGCCAATGGGAAAGTAGGATGGATATAAGTATATTATAAGTATACGCCCTATAATCAAAGTAGCAGATAGTGCCAGATACTATAAACACTTTAATATCTTTCACTATTCAGCTGAAGCATGCGTAGTGGGGTATTGGGGTACAGCGCCAGAGAGACATTTATAGATGTACTCGGGAGAAATTGTATTGGGTCCATGTTAAATGTATTGTGCTCAGTAATTTATTAAGAATAAATCAGTTGCATTAATATATCAGTCAATAGTCAGTGAGGCCGTCATTCAAGTCAAGAGAGGGAACGGAAGGCAACTGTTTACTAAACAATGCTGATATCATATCCTATATTCTGCTTGAGTAGCTAAGGTTCTCAGACCCATCTGAAGCTGACTTGTGCATTCTCCAACCCTCACAATTCTCGTCTTCACCTTATCACCATGACACCATACCACTGTGTTGCACCATAACCAAATACCACCATATCATCACTGACAGTTTGCCGAGATCAGCTTCCCTTAGCTGCGCAGAGTCCCACTTGAGTCAAAGTTATCATAATTTTATACTTCCAGCATGTATGTTGTATCCGTGGTGTCGTCGGCTGCTGCATTGGAGTACATGTGAAAATACCTGCCGGACTCTCACTTTTACTCAGATGGGGCTGGTGTCAGAAATACCGCCGGCAGTCTGCCTGGGGACTAAGGGGATTACTCAAGGTTTAGAGTAAAAACTTGGACTTGTCTCTATTTACTGAGGTATATCAGCATCTTCTTCTTCTTTGTTAGGTTTTTTGCCTATCACCTGCTTAGGGCATTAAGGCATCACTATTACACTTATCCTCTGTATAGGTCGACTTGTAGTGGCGGCGGAAATGATGGTGGTGATGATGATGGTAGCGGTGGTAGTGGTGGTAGCGGTGGTGATGGTGGTGGTAGCGGTGGTGATGGTGGTGGTGGTGGTTGTAGCGGTGGTGATGGTGGTTGTAGCGGTGGTGATGGTGGTGGTGGTGGTTGTAGCGGTGGTGATGGTGGTAGCGGTGGTGGTGGTAGCTGTGATGGTGTTATTTGTTGTTGCTGCTGTTGATGTTGATGTTGTTGGTCGATGTCAAGGACTTTGAGAAAGGTGCCGGTCTGGAAGGTATGTTAGACTGTTCCACCTTTCCCTGAACTGGAAGGCGTCGGGGTCTTTGTGTTTTTTGGTGTTTTGCCGGAAGAGGTCGAGGAGGGGTGAAGCAGACAGATACCACCGTACACTAACATACTTCGGTGGGACTGGTGGCTCAGCTGTCTTACTGTCCTTACTCCCCCTCCTCCTCCTCTTCCTCTTCCGGCGTTCCCCTTCGTCCTCCAGTTCACTCTCACTTCCGGTGGTGGTGGTGGAGGCCCTGGTTTCCTTGTCGTCGTGGTCTTCCTCCTCCGTCTCCATCTCTTGTGGTGGTGGCGACATAGATGGTTGCGACGGTGATGGTGGTGGTGACGGTGGTGGTGGTGGTGACGACGGCGGTGGTGGTGGTGGCGATGACGGTGGTGGTGGCGATGGCGGTGGTGGTGGCGATGGCGCCCTCCCACTGTTCGCCCGGTTGAGTGGGCGAGGCAGCATTAACTGGCGACGGGGGTGGGCCGGATACAGGGAAGGTGCCTCGTCTGCACTGCTCCTCCCCCGTCCCTTCTTGGTGCCACGCTTCTTGGTAGTGGTGGTGGTGGTGGTGGTGGGTGGTTGTAGCTCAGGAGAAATGGCGATCGGTGGCAAGCCATTTCTCCTGAAGACGTCTTGGAGGATGTCGGATAGACGACCCAGTTCCTCGGCAGCTAAGGCAACAGCAGTCTTAGTGCAGACGGTAACGAGGTCTGCCTGCTGCTGCCGTTGCTGCAGAGGTGGTTGGACGTCGGCCGTCCTCCTCCCATGGGCGTGGAGTGAGCCCAGAACCTGCCCACCATCAGGTCCGGCTACGGTGGTAGCCTCCACGCCCTTCCTCCTTTCCTCCACAGTGAAGGACACCTCCTCTCCGTCCCTCAAGGATGGTGGTGAGGTGGTGGCGGCAGAGAGAAGGATGTCCTCCCTGTGGACGAAGTAGTCCTTGTTGTTAGCGGTAATGAAGCCATAGCCCTGAAGATGGTTAAACCACTTCACCCTGCCAACAAGACGGTCGGCAGGAGAAGTGGTGTTAGCAGGTAGAGGTGTTGATTGGGCCATGGCTGTGTGTGGACTGGAGATATCAGCATTACAAGATTGCAGATTTTATAAGACACCAAGTCCGTGTCATCTCAAAACTATGTACAGCTGGCCACACTCCCGCGAGGCCCACCTAGCGTTGTCAACGTTGCCCGAGATATTAACCCCGAAACCCTAGTAGTGAGCTCCGCTTGCTCGAACCATTCACTGGTGGGAGGGAGAAGTAAGAAGGGATTTGAAGAGGGTATAGAGGGCGGTGCCTGTACAGCCATGGCTGATACTGCTGGACCAGGGTCCAAAGATTGTTGGAGAGCAACGTAACAGAGTTCGAAAAAGTGAGTCTTATAACCCTCTCTCAACGTTGTAGATTAAGGAAGCCCCGAGAACAAACATGTGTGCTTTTTAAATCATTTATTAATGTATTATATGCATCTCAATGATATTCGTGTCCTTAACAATAAAAGTCCATTACTTATCCCAATACTTATAATTCGTAATTGTGGTTAACACTAATGGAAGCTGTTGTTTACTGTGATGGAGAGGTGATGTTATCTTTCTATGCCTTGAAATTATGTTGCTCTGTGATTAATCGATGGACACTTAAATGAATAACTTCAAATATACTCGGCTACTCAGTACCGCTCACTTCAGTCATTCGTTATAAATGAATGGACAATACAGGTGTGCTGTAATGATCATATCACAACTTAGGCTTATTGCCTGCGGTGATGAAGGCAGTATCGCCATAGGATTTTGGAGCCCTTTTTTAAAGTTTCTTCAACTTTTCCTATTTCCAAAATCCTTCTTGATTCCTGTCTGTCCTCTCACAGGTTGCAGGTCGAAATTTTGGTTCATTTTTTTTTTTTTTTATGAAGAAAGAGCTAAATTATCTCGTGGTAATATTCATTAAACAACCAAGGTAAAACTTTAAGAGATAAAACCCTTCATAGTTTCGTATCAAGAGGTGCATGGCATCTTATCTATGACATCATCAGGCTGCTCGCCTGTACCAAGGCCCGTACCACATGCCATGACGTCATCGGGCTGATGACATATAGCATGTTGCCGATGATTGATGATTTCATAAATTTAGCGTATATATTTTTAATAAACGGTACAGGTAAGTCTACGAGAAAAACTATTCATATAATGAAGATTTTCAGTGAAAACTACTGATTTATGAAACTTCCCCAATACCTGCAACCAGTCCATTGTCTAATCAATTAATTGTTTTTCCTTTGTCTAATTGGTCTGAGACCCTAAAGGCTAAACGATACAAAGATCAACAGCATAAAGTTTATTAAACATAATGGATGACCAGTATCTCTGCTTGCTGTCCATATCATGCCGTGTGGCTGGCCTTCCTGTTCTTATGCACGGTTCACATTAGCCCGTGTGTACTGATCCGACATCCGTCAATGACGTCACGAGAAGGGCTACGGAGGAGATAAGCTCCGTCCCGTGCTACGGAGCCGTTTGTTTACAAGTACAACAACAAGATGGACGCCAAGCAACTCAGAACATTATTATTCATGCCATACATGTACAGCTCCGGACAGATCAAGGGTCCACACCCCATCCATCAGCGACTTAGTTTGGGCCTCGTCGGATCTGGCAACAGTTGCAGGTGGAGGGAGGGGGGATGTTAGTGGTAGAGAAGGAGAGAAATGTGGGCGGGGCTATATAGGAGGTAATGTGGCAGGGTAACAAATGATCAGGTAGAGGAGACGTGTGTCAAAAATGACCAGAATTATCAACCTAAGAAAATACAAGGCTGGAAACTGAAAGGTAATATTTATGATTAAAAGGCATTCTAACCAGAATTATAAACACTACCTCACCTACCCCTCCCTCTCTCTCTCTCTCTCTCAAGAAGGCTAATATTTGTGCAATTATTTGGTTTTATTGATAATTAAATATATGAATATTCGATTATAAAAATATGTTAGGTGGATTCATGTATGAACTTCATATTTATTTTATTGTCACGAACATTATTATTCTATTTTATTCATGTATTTATATTTGTGAGACTGCGAAACAGTTACGGGACCCGTAGTTTGAAGAACCCGGGTTTAAAGAAGTGCATACTGCATTAATGTAGATGGATATAGGAGAGAAGAAATGTGATGATTTGAGCATTATATGCTAGCATTATATACCTATACATATTTTTAGGACTAAAGCTTGTGACCGTGTTGTATTTTCGAACAAAGTTTCGAGACCAGAGAGAGAGAGAGAGAGAGAGCAGGGTGGGGGAGAGAAAGAAGGGGATGGGTGGAGCCTGTGGACTGACGTGGTATATACGTCACACTATGATCGTTCGTATCCCAGTGTTAAATTTCATAAAAAATGACGCATTTCTCGGGGACAAGTGCCTTAATTATTCACTTTTGGTAATCCATTATAGTGCCAAAAATTAGCGGAAGGTGTGAAATAACCAGTGGCAAAACATCATACTGATCCAACCTTTAGTTACAGAGTTATTCCCGAAAAACAGTGCGACACGGGCCCTGAAAGCGTTAGTAGGTTTCGAATCCCACATCATTTCACCAGGAGGTTTCCCTTATTAATATGAAATCGGTGGATTGATTTCCATTTCCTTAATAAATTTTCTAACACTCATCTTCTGCAATATTTTTTATCATAGGCCAACTCAATGTTCAATATCTAACTAGTGTAGTTAAGCTTATTCTCTCCCTTCGCTTGTATTCTTTTGTCATTTCCATGCTTTAGTTGCGTCCTATGGGGGTCTTAATTTCAGGCCTATGACGAACTTCTGTTTCAGTTCAAGTCCGTTCAATTTCTCTCCCCCATTTGCATTAATTTACCATTTTTATTCTTTCTTTAAGCCTCTGAGTGTCAATATCGCGTAGTATGAGTGTATAATGTTGCCTAAATCTATATGTTATCAATATGCTAGAGTAAATAGTTACGAGCACTAGTGGTAAAATTCGTTTCCATCACAGATTTAAACAACCCAACGGACGAGGTGCCACATGGAAGCCACATTCGTTTGCTTGTTGATGCTGTCTGTGAACCGCTGCCAAGATTCGGTATCAACACACTCCTGCAGGGCGCCTAAAGCATCCCTGGACATCTGATAACAATAGAGCAGGTCAGGAATTGAGTTCAGCCTCCTACCTTGCCTTCTGTATACGTGTATCAAGCATCCAGAAATGGGTAATACGATGCGGTTGGAGGTATGGCCGGGACTGTAAAAGTCATGAGTGGCAGATACAAGATAGGAGTATCACTGGTCAAGTGAAGAAAGATCAAGAGTTGGGAACACATGGGCCATAAATGAGATATACACTCTGCAAAAAAAGTTTTGGAACCACCCCTTTGACATTGCCATGTAATGTAGGTACGCTTGACTGGCGAGTGTCACACCTCCGCCACCCTCCCTGTCCCTCAGTGTACCATAGGCATTCAAGTAGAGATGGCGTTGTTTCACCCAGTGCAATATTTTCTGGGTATATCAAGGTTATTTTTGTTCTAAAATACTCATACACATTTCCTTATGTTTGATAATGAATAGTTAAATAGTAAGAGTTCTTGAACACTCAAAATTTAATTTAAAATCAGCTAAACTTTTTATATAAAAAAAGTCGTCACTGCCGCCGCCCGCATATTATAGGCCGGCAAAGACGATACCCATCTCGGATGACACGAGGCACCAACTACTCAGTTGGTGGAGTACCAACCCTACACCGCTTACCCATGTTAAAATTAACGTAGGGGTGGTTCCAAAACTTTTTTTGCAGACTGTACATCAGGCAATATTTAGGGGGCACAGCAATATGTAAATGAGTGGCAGGAGTAGTAGACCCAGCAGGAATAGAGAATAATGAAGCCGAAGTGCGACGTGGTCAGAGAATAAAGCTGGCACTGAGGAGCAATGAATCTCGGATGCTATCAGGCCAGACATGAGGATGTAATCCAGAGTGCCTCTTCGGAAATGACTGGCGCCGCCAGTGTCCTAGCACGTCAGATGATGCTTGCGGATGTATGAAAAAGACGAAGACCATTACTATTATTAGAACCAGAATAATCTCCCAAGTCAGAATGCCGAGCATTAAAATCTCCTATATACACATTGCCATGCACTGTTGGAGAAGGAAGAGCCTTAAGAGTGAGTCTAGCTGGGGCAGAATAAACAATACATAATTGGAGTACACCATCCCCAAGTAGGACCTCAAAGAGCTGAAAGGTCATGTCAGGATCAGGGGAGGTACGGAGAAGGCGATGTGGCATTGAGCTATGTATGTAAGTCAGGAGACCATTCCTTACTACCCAGCACACTTCTCAACTAACCAGCACACATTAGTGGGGGAAGATGTGTTGATGTAAAACTAACCAGCACACTTCTCAACTACCCAGCAACACACTGGTGAGGGCTGGCTCTATCCAGAAATGAGGAATCTGGCATCCTCTACCACACCCTGGCCTGTTCTGTCTGCCTCTCCTACCATTTCTCATTCCTTCTGGGTAGCCAACGAGATCACCCGATTGGGTGGCACAACAAAGAAGACTATAGACGGTGGGCTTGTTGGCATGGGGGTACATGTCTGTGAACCAGCAGTCCCCTCGTCTGTAGCCTTCGAAGAAACAGATCTCACTATCACCCTGACTCCCATTTGGGGGTCCAAGCATCTGCGCGGCTTAGGTCAACCAGACTCGGGACTGCTCGGCCAGACAGTCTGGGGAACAACAACAACCACCATTCCTTACTAGATGAACATATAGCACATGACCTGAGAGGGGAGGAGCTTGCCAAGCAGTGAACGGCTGTCCTGGAAATGCTTCCTGAAGAAAAACAATACTGGGATGGAAATGAAATACATATTAAGCTTAGCAGCATAACTGGTGATACCACAGACCTTCCAGGAGAGGACATGTAGCTGGGAATCAATAGCGAACCATATGTTTGGAGGTAGAAGTCCGGGGAGTTGGGGCAGATGAGCAACCTGGAGAAGGAGACAGACCAAGAGAAGGGACTGACTTGCAAAGCTTCTTAAGATGAGAGGCAATAGTATCTATCTTCTCGGTGAGGGTGGTGACATTTGAGATGACGGCTTGCTGAGCCTCAACCAATGTGGAAAGTTTGGAGTCAGTAGCGGCCTGAGCGGCAACCAGTCCATCAATCCTGGCTTCAACAGCGGAGAAGCAATTCTCAAGGGCCGTACATTGTGCCATGAGGGAAGCAACAGACTTGCGGAGGGCCAGGTCCGGAAGTAAAGCAGGGCTGGTGGGAGGAGCAGACTGGGAAGACGATGGTGGTGGTGGTGGAGCTGGCGAGGCAGTAGAGGCATAAGCCTGGGCATGATGTCGATCACATCCATGCCACACATTAGCCCCCGGCTGAAGGCATCGTGGACACTTCCAGGCAGGACGCCTTTAAAGTGGCAATGGCATGGCTTTGCTTACAGTATCCAGGGAGGCACACCATAGTGTTTGAGAGCGAGTTGTAACCCTCTGTGCGGTGAGCGATGCCCAAACGCCGCTCGCATTTGAGAGCAGCGTTCGCATGCCGCGAGCCTACCAGAGGGATACAGGATGCTCTCAAACGCTTTTGTACGCCACTCTGGATACTGTAAGCAAAGCCTTGTCATTGCCATGGAAACGGCACCTCAGCTAACAAAGAAGAAGTTACTGCTCATGCAGTACCACCAATTCACTAACATACATTTGAACCGCTATTATATCATATATTGTCAGTCCTACTGACTGTATTTCATTAATAATTGTACTCATATTGCTGTAAGATGGATGACAATGCGTGTTGGATAATAAAATTGTAGTTATCAGATATTAAATCGCCGTATAGAGGTTTGTTTGGGCAGTCATCTTTCTTGTGAATCACAGGCCTGTATGCAAGGTCGTTCCCACGGCTTTACCACGGCGTGATAGAGGCTGTGTTGGTATGCAAGGTCAGGCCTTTTCCCCTCATTCTCATGAAATATATTAGGCATAAGTACACTCCCCCACCCCTGTACCACGGCTTGCAGTTGTAACTTTTATCATTTATTAATATGATTTGTTGACGTACCGGTACTAGAATAACTAAAATAAATATAATCGATATCAGCTGTCCAAATTATTCTTATATTGTGGATGCTCTTCCGGTTTTAAAAGAACTCATTTGTTTTGGTTGTAGCGGCCACATGTGTGGCCACTCTATGTACCACACATATTGCCACTCCTGTATCACTAGGTATACCACTCCTAGATCCCTGGTCTATTCTTAGCCGACCAGGTACATTAATCATCGACCCATGCAGACCTAAGCTACCCTCGGGACCACGCCTACCTCAAGCCAAGCCGCCATAAGCCCCCTGGAGACAGCAGCTGTTGTCTCCACTCCCTGGCTCGGACCAAATATAAGGGGACGGTCAGCCCTGTTAGGGAACTCACTCCAGTTCGAGCACCGGAAGAAGAAGGTTCCTGCCCACCGTCGTCCTGCCTGCCGCCACACCACCTAGCTGCCCTACGTCTACCTGTGTTCCCGTTCTGATCACACAGTTAATCTCCTACCTCCAGCCAACTCTCCGGCAGCAACTACGGCTTCTCTACGGCACGGCACGGCACACCAGATACCACCATATTCTGTGTGACCTTTGTGTTCTATCAATAAACTGTATCATGTATCCTAGAGTCGGTTCACCCCGGGTAATGATGCAAGGTCTTCCTTGACGTTATATGGTCAACAACATACCTCACCCAGCTGGGTACACCCAAGCCTTCCCATTCTTGAGGTCTTGTTTAATACTCAAATATAACGCATAGCTTAAGGGCTTCATGCTCTTCAAGATCAGAAGTAATGTGCTGCATCCTCTTAACTCGTCTCTGCCACCTCTGCATGTTCCAGCTCGTGTCACTCATGGTGCATTGGACTCCCATAGGTTTGCTTACGTAATGCCGTGCTGTAGAACCTGTCGGTACAGTCGATCGTTTGTCCCTAGGTCGATGTCTCTGTGGAATGGCCTTGGTGAATCTGTCTTTGATGGTGTAGGACTGGCTGGCTTCAAGAGTAGGGCTAATATGTTTTTATTAAGCTAACTGCTCATCTTTCTTTCTATAAGCTGTCTTCTTTTCTTCAGGTTGGATTCATGGGGCTGGGGTCCTCGGATTGTTAGAATACTTGCATTCTCTCCCAGCTTTATGTGTCTGGTCTATTTTTAATAATAATAATAATAATAAGGGAATAAGTAAATCATTGGATATTTACCTTTGAAATAAAAGCTTCCATCGTTGAATATCAAAGAACACCTGAGGAAAGAGCGTCAATATTTTGAAAGTTACAGTATCCCACCACTCCATTACCACCAATAATGTGAGTGACGGCGGGTATAATTTACCATAATAAGTTTGAAATTCATAACTAACCTATAGTTATAAGAAATACGTAAATAAATGGATATTTTCCCTTGATTTACAGGCTTTAATCCGGCAGTACAGCGATCAGCTGATCACATAAACATCGACATTTTGAAAGTTCCGGCACAAGACCAATAAGACTAACAGGTCTTGTCATACAAGGGCAAAAATGAGTCCCGCTCGCGCATGACGTCACGGCGAGTATACACCACAGAACAAGTTGCCAAACAGTGAAAAACAGGCTCATTTTCTAGTCAGTTGACAGTAGGTCAAAGGTGATACAGGTCATCTCTCTATAGTGTCCACCAAGTGCCCAGTGTGAAAATGCCATGCAACTGCATGTGCAGTGTGTGGGTGTGATTCTGTAGGAAGAAAGGGTTGCAACATAAAATTTCATGTCTTCCCCACCGATACAGAATCCTGATCTCTTTCTCTTTGTGAGTGTCTTGTCAAGGTAAAGTAAAATGAAAAGCTTAGCAGTCATCTTAACTGTTCGAATTGATGTGCAATTGTAACAGGTTTTGCATACAATAGGGATGAAATTAGACTTGGTGTCCAGTATTTGGGAAGTTTCTGGCAATCACCTATCCCCAGCTACCCCCACATTTCCTCCATCTATTCCCTAGAGACCACGTTTCCTCCACTCCAGGTGATGGATGTTCATAAGTATCTCCCATTTGTTTTAGACTGCAAAACAAGTGTTCTATAACATCCTGATTTAGCCTATGTGTGCGTATATATGAAATGCCATATTTTTCTTTCAGCATTTCATATAGTTTGGGCAAAGATTTGGAATACACAAGTCCTTTTTGAAACTGGTACATATTTTGTTTCACTCCACAAACTTTCATTGACATGGCTGTATCAAGCATATCATGCAAAACTTTGTTTTGTTGCTCCAAATGAAGTCCATAGCCATCCCTAGTGAATTTATTACTGAATGCAAATCTCGAGTTGAATAAATCAAACCAGCTGTCCACTAATCCCTCAGACATACTCGTCGATCAGCTGACATAAGCAATCATGTACCTCTCCCTGAAGAAATTATTAGGTTTTATGTTAGATGTAGGGTATTCTTCAGGATACGTATATTAAACAGAGAAATGGGTAGCAGCAAAAGAAAGCTAGCAAATAAAGTATGCAAGTCAAAGAAATGAGATGTATGACAAAACATGACACTACTGTAATAAATGGCAATATATCAAGTTTGTGTGCAAATTTTATAGTTTACCTTTAACTTGCATGTTCAACTTAGGCTAATTGTGTTTAAACATGGTATGCATGAATGTTCAATGAATGGAAGGGAGATGAAAGGATGGTGAGGGCATATAGTTATCTTAAACTTAACTCCTAATCACCATTAGATCATTCTCATTATAATTTAATCACTTACACTACTCCTCTCACCACCTTTTTCATTTTTCATAATTGCTTCCTAACCTGGGTAATTTCATCTGATGATAACTAGAACAAAACGATAAAAGCCGACAGGATATTGAACACAGAAAGAAGAAAAAACTTTGTCACGGGATCACCTGTAGGCGACCCCACTCCCATACCTGTCACCATGTGAGGTGATTAGGGGCAGAGGCTGGGGGGGTTGTGGGGGGGAAATGGAGAGAAAATGGGGGATGAAGTCCACCACGCCATGACGTCACTACAGCTGCGCAGTACCACTGGCTGACAAGACCTGTTAGTCTTATTGGTCTTGTTCCGGCATACCAACCCTACTTTGATACCTCGAGTTATATCTGTGGAAAAATTACTCATATGATACCAAAAAGGACCCAAAATAATTGGCAAAACATTGTAAACATTTGCGGTATATATTTCAGGAGTCACTCGAGTCATATTTTTCATTTCTAAAATAACAGAACTATTAATAACTGATTCAAGTTTCAACAGTTGGTAGGCTTACGCCTGTCGTGACGGGGCTCCTTGAATACATCTCACGCTCGTGGTCGTGGGCTAAACCACGATCTCAAAAACAAGTGGTTTGTCAATGAAACTTACTTATAATAACAGAAAATAAATATATTTAATATATCATTATTAAAATATTCACTTTTGTCCAAACGTACAGAATCACCCCAATTTTCGTCATATTAAATACACTTGGGAACCTGTGCTTGATTGTTGCCTATGACCCCGAGCAGTGAGTGATGAGGTGTCCAGAAATATAAAACAAGTGTGAGTCGATAAAGCAAACTATGAACACAAAGACAGCACGCAAGAGGGAGGGAGAATGGCAGAGGAACAGAAAATGAAACAAATATGTGAAAAGAGAGTGAGAACGAAGCAAGAATAAAAAGTACGAAACACAGGAAGAAACATGATATAAAAATCAGGAAGGGAGAGGGAGGGATAAAGGTAGACAAGAAAAATATGACAGCGACAGAGACAAAGGGAGAAAAATTGTGGAGCGGAAAGGGGTGAGAAGGCGAGAGAGAAATTATTCAGAAGGAAGGTGGAGTGGAATCAGGGAAAAGGGTATGAGGAGAGGGAGAAACAGTAGGAAAATGGCGGCAGTAGCACAAGTGAAGAACAATATACACGTTTAAACAAGTTCGAGTACCAGAGAAAAGATAAAAGAAATTTTAAAACAACGAGCGAACAGACACACAGAAGTAAAAAGGTATACAGTAAAGGGACTTCTGTGAACGGCAACGAATAAGTTGTTGAGCCCCGGTCACAAAGTCACGAAAGTGATAACGATAACACTTCTAATATATATATATATATATATATATATATATATATATATATATAAAGGGAGTGAGACAAAGTCTGAAAGTGAAGAAGAGAGCAGCCAAGAACCTCATATATCATGCTGACAGAACAAACAGGGGTTAATGTAGGTCAAACACAATTACACGGAAAATACTGAAGGGCTCACCTGGTTACCCTCTCCGCCAGACCAGTGATGATAATATTAGAAAGACAGTAATGTCAATATTGACCTTATCTAAGCATGAAATTCTGGCATGAAAAGGAAAGATATATATGAGTATAGGTTTTATGAGTATGCAATGGGTAAGACTTACTTAATTGGTGAAACTTAACATAATCATGATGGCTGATGAGATGAATATACAACCCATTCCAACACCTCAGAGAAAAGAGTCATGTAGTTGGTTGATTCGGTTCCCTTGACCAGATACCCTCATAGTTATATTTTAATTTAAAAGTGATACAACAATAGAGAGAACTATAACTCTGTGAAGTGTAGTGGATATTTCCAAGGAGACCAGAATAATGGGGCGATATACCATGAATAGTGAGGAATGATTGAAAATAGTCGACATAAGTGCACAATAAGGGACAAATCTGGCAGGTCCCATATTCATTCACCTTGCCTTGATCGACTAGTGAAACAGTACTGAATTAATTACATTATCGCCTGGGGTTCCAGACGTATGATTCCAGAATGGTCATAGTCGACACTTTTTCTCTTCTTATTAATTTCTAACATTGTAAAATAATATATCTGTTGCAAAGACAATTCTGCCTGTTTGTTTGTGTCATTGCATCCCTGAATAAACTGATAACCTGTTAATGGCCTGACACTCAATTTACAAAAAGCCTGATTTTATATATTAACTGTAACATGTATAATATTATAAATATAAGGAAATATTATTATCAATATAAGTACCTGCTGCCTACCCACTATATTGTATATGTGTGTCGGAAATAAAGACCATAGTAAATCTTTATCGCCAAGACAAGTTTCTGTATCCATGTTATCCAATGAGTATACTGCTTATATATCAACTTCCCTGAGAACCTCTCCCTGCCATATAAAACACCTTAACAAGACTCCTGGAACAGTGCAACATTCATTGTTGCCGTGGCAACATCTACAGCTTAAATTTTTGAACACAGGCTATTATTATTATCTAAAATTTTGCTCCGGTTTTGACAGTCGTGATATCAGTAGCACACAAAATTAATATTAGTGTCAAGTTATTCTGTCAAATGTTCTCCAATTAAGAGAATAGGGAAAGCTGAGAATTACTTATATATTCTTTCTACAGTAGTATGCCATTGCCATCACATGGTGACCCTCTCCAGCAAAAAAGGGAGAATGCTAATTAAGATATATAGCAAGTTTTTATGATAAACAATGAAAGGAAATATAATTGATGAGTTAAAAGTGCTTGAACCGGGACTTATATAGCAACAAGCCCCTAAATTATTGTATATATATATATATATATATATATATATATATATATATATATATATATATATATATATATATATATATATATATATATATATATATATATATATATATATATATATATATATAATTTTTTTTTTTTTTTTTTTTTTTTTTTTTTTTTTTTTTTTTTTTTTTTTTTTTTTTTAAGGTTTCAAAATGCTACAGAATATTCATTAATCATGAACGCTAGAGTTCCAAATTTCTGTCACAGTCAGGATATTATGTTAAACATACCGATGAAAAAAGCTTTATGGATTTAATAAGAACATGCCAAAATAAAGAAGGGAAGCAAAGACAGAGAAGATCATAACAGTATGCAAGGATAAAATGTAGAGAAGCCAGGAAGATTACAACACAGAGAGGAAGAGTGAAGAAAAAAGTAAAGACTCTGAGACAAGAGACTGAAAAAGAAGACAATATCCTGCACCAGTGTACCAGAGTAAACTTAGCAACCTTCACAGCCTCAAGAGCAGGACCTGCAGGCCCACTACCACCACCCACCTCGCACCCGGCTCTTGCCTCTAAAGGGTCGCATGGACCTGAAAAGTCTTCCATCTTCAACTTAATTAAGCCGCTGAATTTACCTACCTTAATTAAGGGCTCTTGCAAACTAAATGTTAACAAAATATGCATCTTCCATCAACAACACGCTCAAGAGAGTGCAATGGAGTATTGTTCAGCGCTAATTATTGCTCTTCCATAATTATAAGGAGTATAGTTTTCATGAGAAATTTATGCAGATTACCATGAGGCTCTGATGCAGGTTTATCTTTCAATGATTGTGTTTCATTATATTTAACAATTCTTTTTTTTTCTCTTCTTTCTGGAGATTAATTGAATTGGTTAGCCCCAGATCAATTGCACCATGGAACAGTTCACCTAAACGCACTCGGGAATAGAATCTTATTATATTTTGCCTCGGTTATATCACAATCTTGCCCATACCATAAAGGTAGGGTAGTCTGACAATGATTCGAAATTCATGTATTCGCTTTACAATTTTATTATAAGTATAGTGACACTTTCAAATTACTGTACTATACTGTTGGCAAATTGAAAGACTACTGATTGCTCCTGACTATACCAGAACACAGACGCCCTCAATAGTATAAATAAAGGATCTATTTCGGCGCATATCTTGGAGAAATCAGAGAACTTCCAATTCACCAACAAAGGAATATCCACTTACGTAAGAGAATGTGTATGTTTTATTTTTCTCAAAGCGAGGCCATCAAAGAAAGCAGGTTACTCATATTACCATAATGATCTTCATTGTTTCACATGGAGGACAAAATTTTAAAAGATTATTTATTTCATCTTCAATAATATGTTCACAACTTGTCGTTCATTCCACTTTCTTCCATTACTTTCTGTTCCTCACCTCTCCTGTACACATGAGGCATTTCCTCCCTGCTCATCCATAATCTTCTCCCCTTCAAGTATTCATTTCCCTAACGCCCGCGTATTGACTGCCCCTCGTCCATTATTATCTGCTTTCATCACTCCCTTATTCCATCATCCTTCACTTGTTATCTTGATCCTTGTCCATATATAGGCGAGAATGTGTTATAAATATCTCTTTGTTACATTCTCTTGATAATGGATGTGCAGATGGAAAAAAACAGTAAGGGTAAAGGGGACAAGAGAGAATGAGCAACGTAAATAAGTGTGAGTCAGCTTAGCGTACCAGGAAAAGTGTACGGGAGAGTGATAATGTGAAAATTGTGAAGGTAAATTGTGAGAGGGGAAGTGGGGGAATGAATGAGAATGACTATCTGATTATCAAGAATGAACACTTAGTTAAAGCAAGAAATATTAATAAACCCCTCTTACAACAAACCAGGTTCTCTATTATTTGATGTAAAACCAAACACGAAGTAAAACAATTAATATTGTCACTAAAAAGTAGAACAAACTGAAACAAAAAAATAAATGAAAATTAAATCACATATTCCCGTACTGTACAGCCACAATCAAATATCCACCGACACTTTCCTTCCTTCGTAGAAAATATCTTGGTAATAAAAAACAACACGTGCATGATTTTGCAGCACCTCATAATAATAATTGAAGGGGTTGAATTGACGTAAGGTGTTGTATGATTGCATTTGATATGATACTGATATATTTGCACGATGGAAGGAAAGTGTAGGTGGTCATTTGATTGTGGCTGTACCTCAAACTCCGATTACTCACTCAACACTTGGTAAATGTACAGTGATAAATAAAATGCACGTATAGTGACCCAAGTGGCCACACAAATTCAGAGAAATGCACTAAACATTCACAGTAATATATAGCACTGGTAAATAATAATAATAATAATAATAATAATAATAATAATAATAATGAGACTTCACTGAATTTACACAACAGTTATAATTCAGAGTTATGACAGAGTTAAACACTTTACTTTAAATACTGACAGTAATATTTTAAAGACTTTGCTTACTTAAATAAACTTATATTGACTTGGATGAGTTTACACACTGAAAACTCCTGCAAAGATGATCACAAAATAATATTTAAGTATAGAGAATAATGTACAGCCACAATCAAATATCCACCGACACTTTCCTTACATCGTAGTAAATATCTTGGTAATAAAGAACAACACATGTATGACTTTGCAGCACCTCATAGTAATAATTGAATGGGTTGAGTTACAATAAGGTACTGTATAATTATATTTTTATATGATACTGATTTTTTGGCAAGATGGAAGGAAAGTGTTGGTGGTTATTTGATTGTGGCTGTACAACAAGGAACGTATCCAAAGCCTCCTCTCTACACTCAGCACGCACACACCAACATTAACTATCAAGTTCCAACCACTGTCTGACTAGTCGCGTCAACTCTATGTCTTGTATACAGGCTGTGCGGACACAAAAGTACCACTCCCAAATATGTCCTTTTGGTACAGTCATGGTCAAAAGTCTTGTAACCTGGTGAATTAGAGCGAACCATTTATGTGAATCTTATGAACCAATATTGTTGAGACCAACAGCTATAGTTTCGGATCATTTTTCGAAGCCATCTCATTGGAAGGTGTTGCAAGACTATTGACCGTGACTGTACCTGTGATCCTGATGGAAATTCACGCGTCCGGGACAAAACAAACCCATCCTGATGTCCCTTTGGTCCCTGGGTATGGACGGAATTCACGTGTCCATGACGCGGGAATGCCTCTAACCAAGGCCAATAAGTCTTATTGGTCTTGTGCCGGAACTTTCAAAATGTCGATGTTTATGTGATCAGCTGATCGCTGTACTGCCGGATTAAAGCCTGTAAATCAAGGGAAAATATCCATTTATTTACGTATTTCTTATAACTATAGGTTAGTTATGAATTTCAAACTTATTATGGTAAATTATACCCGCCGTCACTCACATTATTAGTGGTAATGGAGTGGTGGGATACTGTAACTTTCAAAATATTGACGCTCTTTCCTCAGGTGTTCTTTGATATTCAACGATGGAAGCTTTTATTTCAAAGGTAAATATCCAATGATTTACTTATTCCCTTATTATTATTATTATTATTAAAAATAGACCAGACACATAAAGCTGGGAGAGAATGCAAGTATTCTAACAATCCCAGGACCCCAGCCCCATGAATCCAACCTGAAGAAAAGAAGACAGCTTAGAGAAAAAAAAAAGAGCAGTTAGCTTAATAAAAACATATTAGCCCTACTCTTGAATCCAGCCAGTCCTACACCATCAAAGACAGATTCACCAAGGCCATTCCACAGAGACACCGACCAAGGGACAAATGATCGACTGTACTGACAGGTTCTACAGCGCGGCAATACGTAAGCAAACCTATGGGAGTCCAATGCACCACGAGTGACACGAGCTGGAACATACAGAGGTCTTATTGGTCTTGCCTCTAACATGACCTCTCACCACGTCGACGTGGGAAACTCGCTAGGCTACCCTTGTACAGTTGCCCACTGGAATTCTTACACAGGCTATATGGAAAAAGAGCTCATTATTCTGAAAGAACTGCAATGAATGGTCTACCAAGTGACTCGGTAATTTCAAAACAACAAACCTATTCATAATGTTGTATTGCAATTCCATAGTCTTACATTTTAAATATGTTTACTGTAAGCCCTGGAAAACAACATCTTGTATACGAATTCTTGTGGCCAATAGTACAACAAAAAATGAAACAAAATAAATTCAAATCGGGCATACATAACAGTGTGTGTGTGTAACAGATCAAAGCGTGTGTGGAAATGTGTAGATGTGTGTGTAAGTATGAAAGTAAATGTGTAAGTAGTATGCAAGTGTAAGTTGATATACAAGTATGTAAGGAGGTATGAAACATGAAATATATATAAGTAGGTTTGCAAGTCTCTGTAAATTGGTATGTAAGTAAGGAAGTAGGATATAGCATAAGTGCCGTATATTCATAGTTATTTACATCCATATAAACATATCATAATATTTACATGTCTACTTACACATAATTACCCCCTTACATATCTATTTCAAACACACATACACACACACTTCTGAAGGGGTGAATCATTTCGTCATAGTAAGTGATAGCGAAGAACGTTAATGACTCTGTGTGATCTCACCATATGCTCCATGATCCAAGGTCTTTCTTTATAATGGTTTTTTACATGAAGCAAAGATTTGTCTAAATATTGAAGGAACACCTAAACTACCCAACATGAGCTTCGTTCGACAGAATGACTAAATTATAGTGTCCGTGCTGGCAGTGCAATATTTAGGTATGGATAGTGTGCAGTGTTGCCAAAGAACGGAAATATCGTCTGCTATACTGATGAAACAGTTCCCGGTGCAGCACACCACGTTTGGCACAGTAACCATGGCTGTATCAATGTAGATAAAAGCAACCCATCCCTAACTATACCGTCTATGCGCAATTTCCCATCAAACATAATATAATTGTCGTACATATAACACAACTTATTAAAATTAATAATAATGTATAGGTCTATTTTATGACTATTGGCACATAATAATGCCACATAATGAAATACTACAGGTTTATTCTTAAATAGTAGTTCCAGTCTGGTGTTTGCTGTCAGAATCTCACCTAAGTGTTGGTAAGTATTGTGTACAATTAGTTCTTTTCAGATTCACATGGTGTGGATATGATCATTACATTAGCTTATGTATATAATATTGCAGATTGTTAACTTTCCTTGTCTTTACCATTGCACTTTTCCCTCCCTATATTTGGAAAACTGACAACATTGGACGGTCCAGATGCCACCATAACGCAAACACCCCGATGCCTGGCTATGTGAACCAAACACCCCGATGCCTGGCTATGTGAACCAAACACCCCGATGCCTGGCTATGTGAACCAAACACCCCGATGCCTGGCTATGTGATACAAACACCCCGATGCCTGGCTATGTGAACCAAACACCCCGATGCCTGGCTATGTGATGCAAACACCCCGATGCCTGGTTATGTGATACAAACACCCCGATGCCTGGCTATGTGATACAAACACCCCGATGCCTGGCTATGTGATACAAACACCCCGATGCCTGGCTATGTGATACAAACACCCCGATGCCTGGCTATGTGATACAAACACCCCGATGCCTGGCTATGTGATGCAAACACCCCGATGCCTGGCTATGTGATACAAACAACAAGGTTTGGTTGAAGAAGGTTGACGATGATGTACAGTCGGCGCCAAAAGTTGTGTCGCCACATCTGAAAAAGTCATGACGTACAGGATGGACATATAAGTTTCACAGGCTCGTAAAATGAAAACCCAAAGTAGTTTACTAATTTGCCCCCTGGATATTGTAATTCTATAATAATAATAATAATTAACGGATTATTTTACATGGCAGTCAGAGACTGAAAATTTACAGAGGGGAAGATTACATTAATATTAATTCTAAGATCTATAGGCTACAACTTGGAGACATACTAGTCTAGGTGTTTATTTTCCGCACTAAAGTGGGAACAGCACTCTGACGATAGCGGTCAGTGCGAGGGGCTCTTAGCGGCACCAGTTTGTTTTGGTGTCGGGTAGCCCTGGCTGGTGGGGGGGCGTCAGGTGGTAGGAGGTGACGGTGGCGTGGGTTACGTAGCAAGCCTTCCCCGAACTTGCTAAGGGCTTGCTCATACATGGCTGTCAGCCTGGACAGACTCAGGGTGGTGATGGCATTATTGTAGCTGGTGTAGGCAGGGCCGAGTATGACTCTGCATGCCCTCTTCTGAACCTTCTCAAGATGTTGTTGTTGCGTTTTGTTCAGTGATGAAGACCACGCTGGGGAGGCGTACAGCAGTGAGGGTAATATGAAAGAGGTGTAAACTGCCTTCAAATCCCCTGTTGGAGTCCCCAGAGACCTGAGTCTGCGCAGCATGTACAGCTTGTATGAGGCTACCTTGACCATCCTAGCGACATGTTGCTTCCATGATAATTGGTCATCCACGGTGATGCCGAGAAGCTTGAAGGAGTGAATGACTTGGAGTGGATGAGGGCCAATTGTGAGCTGGGGGGGGGGGGGGGGGGTACAGCTGCAGATGAGGTGCAGACGTGCATCACCACGGTCTTGGTGTGGTTGATGGAGACGTTGTTGTGCTCTGTCCACGTCTGCAGCCTGTCAAGGGTGGCTTGCAGTGGATTGTAATCTGGTGTCCTGGTGTTGACTGGGATGCCAACCGTGCAGTCATCCACGTATTTCCATCGATGCTGGGTGTCGGTGAGGGCATCATTAATCAGCATGAGGAAGCATAGTGGTCCAGATTTAGTTCCTTGTGGAACCCCGCAAGTCAGTTGTTGCAGGGGAGATATGGAGCCCTGATAACGGACCGCCTGCTGCCTTCCTGTGAGGAAGTCAGCCAGCCAAGCTACCAGGTTGGGGTGGAGGTCCAGGTTAATGGCCTTGTTAATGACAACAGTGTGGTCTACAAGATCAAATGCTTTCCTAAAGTCTACAAAAGCAAGGGCGAGAGATGTGTTACGTTTGTCCAAGTGGCTGTGGATGAACTCAAGGAAGCTGACTAGGCAGTGGGAGGTGGAGGTGGATTTGATGTTGCCGAACTGACGGGTGTCTAGCTGTTTGCTAATTTGTGAATAAGACCAGTTAAACACGAAATCTTCACAAAGGAGGCTAGGGAGAGGTGTGATGGCGACTGGTCTTAGGTCATTGTAGGCATTATAGTTGTTCAGAACATTTGGCTGAGGAACATCACCTTTTGCTTTTATATCTCGTTGCCATCTCTTTACCTTTTTGACAGGCTCAATGGTATCATAGTTTGTTCCAACACACACACATTTGTTATCAGCCCATCTGACAAAAAGAATTTCTTCATTTGTGTCAAACATATAGTCATGGCTTCCTTGTTTCTCCTTCTTCATGACATTTGGTGGCCGTAAAGGACATTTGCTCAGTCTATTTTTTCTGACTGTACCTGTGGGTTGATAACCAAGATTCCTAAGATGAACCAACAAATCATACCGAGTGAAAAAGTTGTCAAAGAAAACAGAGTGAGAATTTGGCACTTTTACAGCCTCTAACATTCTCAAAACAACCTTTGTTCCGAGTAACAGACCATCATGATCTTGATTCTTAGAACTCTTACCACAGTACAAATCAAACTTATAGCAGTAACCTGACACTCCACACACAGCCCAAAATTTGTACCCGAACCTGATGGGCTTACCTCTTATAAACTGCTTTAGCGAGTTACGACCATAGTACTTCACAATCATTTCATCTACAGATATGCATTCCTCAAATATGTCAAACTGCTGAAATGACTCCTTGACTAGTGACAACAGTGACCTAATCTTGAACCCTTTGTCATGTGTATTGTCCTTCGCTTCCTCGTTATTGCAAAAATGTATCAATCTTTTCACAAGCTGATAACGATTTCTTGACATTGCCCTTTGAATGATTGGGACCCCGAGATCCTCCTCACTCGACCAATAATCTCTCTCAGAAGGAACTTTGTGATATCCTGAAAATAGCAGAATCCCAATGAACGTTTTCAGCTCATCAACGCTGAATGTAAAATCACACATATTCTTACATGAACTTGCATAGCGAACTGTCTCTTAGACAATGTGATCATAGATGCTGGGAGTCATCAGTTTCTCAAACAGTTCTAGAGGTGATAAATTATCTTGGCTCTCTTTCATTTTCTTCAAACATTCACTGTGATGAACGGAACGCTCTTTGACATTGCTATATTCAGGAGTTTTGTGCTTCCATATGGGTTCAGAGTCACAAAATTTTCGCTTTTTTCTGGATGATGTAGTGGATTTCTCTTTGTTTTTAGCATGTTCTTCAACTGGCACTCGATCCACATGAACTTCTAAAGAACCAGGCACATCTTGAACAGATGTCTCACCCATAGCATCTTCATCAATATCCTCCTCATCAGTCAGTTCATCTACATCTGGTGGTACAATAATCACATCAGCTCTTTCAGTCGTATCTCCCTCCTGATCCTCCTCAAACAGCAATTCAAGTGCTTGCTACACTGTAAGTGCAGAACGTTGTGTCTTCGCCATCTGTAATAAAACAGAATAACATAAATCAATATATAAGAAACAATAATAATTATTATACAATAACAACAAATAATAGATAATACGATATATGCCTTATCATTATATACTAACCTTTGAAGCAGCCTTCAGTCAGATGTGTTGTCTATGACGATCTGAGTACAAAAGGTGTTTCAGCAAGTATAGCAAACACCGTCATCCTTGGCCTGTTGTAACATGTATAATCAGAGGGAGTTGCAGGTTCTGTGATCATCATCCTGTTGTGACATACTTATATTATATTATCCCGGTGTCCTCAATTGAGGACAGGCATTTTCTAACATTGCTGGCCTGCTGTGTAATGAAAATAATTCCTTGATATATAAAGCAAATGACAGATCAGCCTCTTAACAACATGTGACAATATACATATAATAGATGTGGGTGTTGTAGGTATTCCATATTCACGTTGGAATGGTGGCCTCTTTGTAGCTCAGTTTTGCACCAAAATTATACCCCAATTGAATGCTTCAGTATACATCAGTGAAACCTAGTTTCTGCAGAAGGTTGCTGAGAAAACATTATAGTTTTAAGTTTAAATACCTTCGTATTGTTTTATTAACAAATTTATTAATAAAAAAATATTTTATCAGGTGTCCTCAAATGAGGACACTGGGAGTTAATGGGTTAATCAACTTTTTAATATTATAATGTAGCACAAAAATAACCGAGGAAACATTATTATAAACTTAACTCGGATTGCACACACTTCCATATCCCTATATATATATATATATATATATATATATATATATATATATATATATATATATATATATATATATATATATATTACTGACGAACGCGGATGGCGCGGTACCTGTTGAATTTTGGAGGAAAGGATTAATGGGGTGGAAAACGGTAGTATAGCACTGGAACTGACCAATAATTAATATTTAATGCGGTGTTCTCTCTACTTTTTGACCATTTAAAGGCATTTGGGCATGGAATCAGCTTGGTGGATGAGGTGCTGGGGGTTAGGACTGTTCTAAATGTGTTATGGTAGCCATGATGTGTGGTGGTACTGTAATTTCAATTTGATGGAGTGCCACAAGTTTTCACATTGCATTACAGCATAGCCTAGTGCTGGTGTACAGTCGCCGACAATAGCGACGCCCCTCTCCTTGACCCATACGAAACCCGCAGCCACTGCTTCAGTGTGACGGAAGGAGGAAGGCAGTGGGTGAGACGAGGCACAGTTGGTTTTAAATTAATTTCATGAAAATGATCATAATATGGAAACAAAATATTGTGCTTTTGGTTGAGTGTATCTCAAGGCGAGAGGTGTCGCTATGGTCGGCGACTGTACATACCTACCCCCAGGGTCCATAGAATACTGTATTCTATGGACCCTGCCTACCCCCGCTAAGAGCACTGGGAGGCCGACGAAAATTAGTAAAACTTCGATCAGACTCCTGAAAAGGTCTGTGGACATCACTCCTACCCTTACGGCACGAAATCCTAATGAGGAAAACCCCCAGCTGCTTGATGATTTGATCATTAGAATTCTTTCTGGAGCACTCCACAGCCGTCTCTGAAATACCAAAGTTGTTGTGCGTCGTAAACCGGCATTAGATGAACACCAAAGGAAAGCACACATACTTGGAGTGTCCTTTAGAAAGGTGGCACAATGTCCTTTGGACTGACGAGTCTTCATTCCTAGTGAGTGACACGAAAGGAAAGGTGTTAATAGGGATGATCCCATGTATTGCTACCCAGAAAGCGCCTTCAATTAGCAATCCGGCCAACCTTTCTTTCCTTGAATATATATATATATATATATTAAGTACCATCGGTTCTTAGTCAAAATAACATTTCTGCTTTGCAAAAAATCCTGTTCCTCTGTTTCCATCAGGTATGTTGTTTCTCCTTTCCTACCTCCTATTTCTTTCATTTTTGTGCTGCAAAGTTTTTCATGTGCATAAAAGTATTTTAATTCTAAACAACACTGTAGATAATACAATAAAGTGAAGATGAAAAAAAATGTGGCAGGATATATCTGAAACATCTATACGACTTACTCTTTATCTGAGCCATGTATTGAAAGAGACACATCATTATCACTTGAGTCCCTTGGAAAGCATTTCCTGAACCGATTTTGGGCGATTTTTTAAATGATATATGGCGCCCTCTTGATCCTGAATCAGTCTCGCCTTTTTCTCATTTCCTCGTTCTTGCTGATCCTCTCTCTGTCGCCTTCTCCTAGATATATAGATATATTGATAGAGAGAGAGAGAGAGTGTGTGTGTGTGTGTGTGTGTGTTTAAGTAAGAAGAGATGCCAAGAACACAAGATGTGGTGGGAAACATGATTTCTTTCCCTCCCTTTTCTCTTTCCCTCCCCTCACCTCCCCTCCATGTCTCTCTCTCTCTCTCTCTCTCTCTCTCTCTTATTATTACGTATATTATCGTTTACAGATCAATATTTGCTTGTTTTCAGCTGCTGCATATTTCTTTTTTTGGAAATTCGGAGACTGAGAGGAGTGGCTTGTCTGTCCTGGCTGCATTATTCCACTTTGTATACTGGCTCGTCACCACAGCTCCCAGGCAGCCAATCAGCTGTCTGATCGCACAGCCAGTGCTGACATCACTCAGCACTTGGCTATGACGTCATGGAGTGTTGCCAAGTAACATATATATATATATATTTTAATATTTATATTTGTTTCTCTTTATTGCTGCCACTGTAATTGCCAATAAAAATAACTGTGCATAAAAAATAAAACGTTTTAAAGTCGTGTTTTATGTTTCTTGCTCAAATGGCACACGTTTTTACAACAATTGTGATGAGGAGTTGCCATGTAGGCTAATAATAGGAGCTGCTCCCATTGGGAAGGGTCGCAAGCGAAAAGGAAGTCATATTGATAAGGCAATGAAACGAGAGAGAAACTTTGCATTAAATATATATCTGAACCAGCCTAATGCAAAGAGCCATGGATCTGGCCATTAAAAATACAGTCTATATGTGTATATATTGAGTCAGGCAATTGTACAGTTACTTGGTGACAAGCTTGTTGTATAATACATCTTTAACTGTATACAGATTGGTCCACATAATCACTCTCCCAAACATGTGTAGTTGTACACAGTTAGTTAAAAGCTCTCATGAGCTTACTACTAGCTGACTTTTGTAACTGTATACACCAGTGATTCCCAACCTTTACACCGTATAAGTTTTTATGTTCCAAGGAACCCCTATATGGTATATAATAAAAATTTTGATTCTACAGTCAGCAGATAATTTGCTCTCACTACTACTGTATATACTGACTATACTATATATACATTGTACTGACTGACACGTGTGAGTATGTGGATGTCTGGAAAGGGTTTGTGAAGTGTTGTTGAATTAAGATGGCTGTCATTATGTAATACAGTAGCACTTAATTATTTTACGGTTTCTCGTGGAACCCCTGGTGATGGTCGGAGGAACACACTGATCTCCACTGTATACCCTAATGTTCATTATAGGCTGTGTATTCATTTTCTACATTCATTTCTTACATCATCTTTCATTATATATTCAATGGATTATGAAATTTTAGGTTAAAAACACCAGCCAGCCTGGAAATTAGCAAATTTCATGAATTGCCAGGGGGTTAGAATGTAACTCTATCTAATGCAGGGGTCCACTGTTTAACCTATATGAGAAGCACGGATGCCCTCGTATCTGTCTAACACTAATATACTGGGCGGATTTCAATGAAATTTTACAAATGTTCCATATACTCTTAGGAACACTAAATTACTTTGGCGTCTTGATATCATGTCTGGCTGTTTGATATATCTGTATCCCCTCTGAAACTGCTGGTCTGATTTCAATAAAACTTTGCAAACATGTTTCTTATGTTCCTGGCATTCTGATATCTCAAGTCATTAAAACAGTTTTATTATGATTGCCACCTGATAGTGACGTGTATCAATAAGGTGTCGTCATCTAGTGGGACAGAAGAGAAACTACAGTAACATCATCATCACGAAGCTCCACTGTCTCATCTGGTGCGACACCCAATAATCTCGGGGCCTCGCAAGAGTTACGGGCTACTGATAGCCTACAGCCCCGAGGTTGAGGTATAAAAAAAACAAAAACAAAAACTGCAAGTATATGTATACAGGGTGTATCGCGAGGTATATCATTAAATTACACCAGAGATATAAAATAAAATTTTGAGTATATTTTGTTCTATAAAGTATGCTGTGTGTGATCTCAGTAAAGTACAATGAATACTGATAAAAACTATTTTAACGTGTGTTATCAAATGGCGGTGAGCGTCGGAGGGAGTGGTAGCCTAATATGTTTTTCGGACCAAAGAGGTCTTATTTATTTCATCTTAATAAGTTTTATCATGATTGCGATATTTATGTGATGTTCTATAACGTACATTGAATCATATTTTCAATGCAGAGGGATAATACCAGGCCCTATTAATAATATTCGACGAAATATGATTAATATCTTTTGGAGGTTAGGTAAACTTTACCCGACATAACGCCAGCTGCAAGTCTTAGCATTTCCTTACATTTCACGGATTTTCTTCTTATACAGGCCTGGTATTATCCCTCTGCATTGAAAATATGATTCAGTGTACGTTATAGAACATCACATAAATATTGCAATCATGATAAAACTTATTAAGATGAAATAAATAAGACCTCTTTGGTCCGAAAAACGTATTAGGCTACCACTCCCTCCGACGCTCACCGCTATTTGACAACACACGTTAAAATAGTTTTTATCAGTATTCATTGTACTTTACTGAGATCACACACAGCATACTTTATAGAACAAAATATACTCAAAATTTTATTTTATATCTCCGGTGTAATTTAATGATATACCTCGCGATACACCCTGTATATATATATTGTAAATACATTGTGCTTTGCAATGTGTATTAAAAATAATTAATTTTGCATATATGAGTGTCTTAATAATATGACCCAAACTCCCAAAAGGTTTTACAGTACTGTACATATCTTTACATTTTATGTAAATAATATCCTCCCATGGCTAACAAAAGATTATTTTATTAACCAAAGGAAAAGTACAGTCGGCGGCAAAAGTTCTGTTGCTTCACCGAGCCACGTGATGTTCATAGACTCGAGATTATCAAGTGCAGAAAACGTGCGTATATTTCGGGTCCATGAACACTGCCTGTCTCGGTGAAGCAGGTGATGCGACAGGACTTCTGCCGCCGACTGTACCTGGCAGTGTAAGGGGTAATAATAAATAGTGAAAAAGCTAACAGAAATCTAGTGGGGTTAATCTTCATAACTGGTGTTTTGTTTGGCTTACGAAAACAAAACAAACTACGTTTTTGGGAGTGCAATCATAAGTTAAATCGTGAATTCCATTAAATTTAATGTATATAAAATTCTAAATAGTAGCTTCGTGAATTCATGAATTGTATATAAAGTTCTAGCAGTAGGAGACTGAGGCCTATGGCAACAAATAGTAAGAAGTACTTGAGCTATGTAGTGAAAGTAAAGCCCAATTAAAAATATATAGAAAATTTACAGTTGACGAAGACAACATGGCCTATTATTAGTCTACATGGCAACTCCTCATCGCAATGGTTGTAAAAACGTAAGCCATTTGAGCAAGAAACATAAAACACGACTTTAAAACGTTTTATTTTTCATGCACAGTTATTCTTTTTGGCAATTACAGTGGCAGCAATAAAGAGAAACAAATATAAATATTTAATATATATATATATGTTACTTGGCAACACTCCATGACGTCATAGCCAAGTGCTGAGTGACGTCAGCACTGGCTGTGCGATCAGACAGCTGATTGGCTGCCTGGGAGCTGTGGTGATGAGCCAAGGCCGTCTCAATGGCAATGGCAATGGTGGTGGGAGTAAAGAGGAAAAAACAAAGAATGTGTGATAGATAACACTAGAGGTTAGTAAGGAAATAGAAACATAGTATAAGTTCCTGGGCTCAACCAGGTTGCTGCCATGTTTATTTTAATTTTCAAGCTTAATATTCTATTTCTTTTTCACTGCCTATCTATTCAATATGCTTAATTGCCACCGTCTATCTATTTATTTGTTTTCTTGTCACCGTCTATTTCTTCATTTTATTCTCTCTCACTCTCCAATTTTCCCTCTCTCACACTATATTATTTATTATTCATTACTCTTATTTTTTTCATTACCACTTTATTTTTCTATTATTTTATTTTTGTTTTTTACTTATTCTTTAATCTATTTTATTAACATTTTTTTGTTTTATTCTAAAGAGGCACTTTTTTTTTTTTTTTTTTTTTTTTTTTTTGTCTCGGGTACATCTCTTCATTTTATTATATCTATTTAAATATATATTTATATATTTTATTTTTATTCGTTTATTTATTTATTCTTGGAGGGCCAGTTCACTTTTTTTGTGTCCCGGTTACACCTCTTCTTATTATTTTATTTATTTATCTATTTATTATTATTTGTTTTTTCTTTTATTTGGAGGGCTAGTTCACTTTTTTGTTTCCTAGTTACTCCTCATCTTTTTATTTTATTTATTGTTTTATTTATTTTATTATTTTTTTTTTTGTGTGTCCCGGTTACACCTCTTTTTATTTTTTTATTTATCTATTTATTATTATTTGTATTTTCTTCTATTTGGATGACCAGTTTACTTTCTTGTTTCCTAGTTACTCCTTATCTTTTTTTTTTCTTTTTTTTGAGGGCCGGTTCACTTTTCTTGTGTCCCGGTTACACCTCATCTTTTTTTCTTTTTTTTTAATAATAGTATGTACAGAGTTTTACACAGTTTTGTCTCTGTCCACATAAAATCTTTTAGCTAAGTTATATTATTCATTGTCATTTATATGTAAATAACTTATAGGGAACCAGTTATTCTGTTTGGTTCCCTCATAGTTAGTTGTTAGTCCATATAAGTTATCATTAAGTTCTAGTGCTGTTATTTTTCTCCAAATATCTATTGCTCTATTCACTAATAGTTCTTTTATTTTTGGTAAATTAGCTCGGTTGTATAGTTCTTCATTGCTTACTATATCAGGGTATTTTATGTTATAAATGAATCTTAGTGCCTTATTTTGGATTATTTGAGGTGAACACAAGTTAGAATTTTTCATGGCTACTTGTGGAATTGGTGGGTATTCTATTATTGATCTCATTAATGCTAAATACAATTTTCTCTTATTTCTTGCAGTAAGTCCATTAAATTTGTATAATCTAGTAAGTATGTGGCTTAATTTATTAATTTTATCTGATATAAAGGTTTTTTAACCTGTTCTGGTTATGTTTAGTCCAAGTACAGTACCTTCGGTTGCATACTCATATATTTCACCATCTGCCACTACTTGAGCTGAGGTTGTTCTACCTATAGGTATTATTTTGAATTTAGTTGCATTTGTCTGGATTTTCCATTTCTTTTCGTAGTTATTTATGCTTTCAATAGCGTTTTTTGTGTGCATTGATAAAAGGTCTTTTGATTTCCCTGGATATGCTACTATTTGTGTGATATCGTCTGCAAATACAACATATTCGCTGTATGGTGTAGGTTGTGGAATGTCTGAAGTATAAAAAATAAAAAGGGTTGGTGAAAGACATCCTCCTTGAGGAACTCCACTTTCTAATTCAAATGGTGGTCCCAGGTAATGTCCTATTTGTATGTATACTTGTCTATCCGTTAAATAATCACAGAGGATTTGTTTCATATATGATGGTAGTGTTGTTCTTAATATTTTATATTTTAAACCTATGTGCCAAACTTTGTCAAATGCTTTTTTGATATCTCTCAAAATTAAGTTAACATTATCTTTGTTTGCTTTCGCCCTTGCTACAGTATCAGTGATGATTGTTAATGCGGTTTGTGTTCCTCTGTTTTTCCTAAATCCGTGTTGTCTTGTGTTTAGTAAATTGTTGTTCCCTAAATGTGTAAGTAGTCTATTGTTTATGATTTTTTCAAATAGTTTTCCCGTTACTTCTAATAAAGATATTGGTCTATAGTTAATGATTGCTTTATTGTCCTTTCCTTCCTTAGGGATGAAAATCATTTTTGTCTTTTTTAGTTCATCAGGAAAGTATCCTGTTGATAATGACGCATTATATATGTTTAGTAGTTTATCAATCCCTTTTTCTGGTAGATTCATTAATATGTTTTTAGTAATACCTGTTAATCCTGGTGTTTTTTCTTTAAATTTTCTCAAATTATGTAGTAGTTCTACTTCTGTTAGTTTTCCTGCATCTGGTATTCTCTCTAGGTCAACTCTTTCATTTGGTGTTATGTCTTTAATTTTATCTTGCATCCATTCCTCATCAAAATTCTCATTTTCTTCTTCAGTGATTTTAAAAACTTGACTCAATATATTTCTGAAGGCTTTTTCCTTTTTATCATCTTCATAGATTTTGTTTCCATTGGTATCCTTAACATACGGGGTTTTAGTTTTTTACTTTCCATCTAGTTGATTTATTTGCCTCCAAAATGCTTTTGATTCATTTGTATCATTAATATTTTCTATTAATCTGTTCCATTCCTCTTGTTTGTTCCTTCTATATATATATTGTAATTGTTGTTAAAGTTGTTTTATCATGTGTATTGTATAGAGATTTGGTCCATTTTTGTCGATGTAATTGTATGTGTCAGTGAATTGTGTTTGTATTATTCTAGTTTCTGCATTTATTCGTGGATGGGGTAAAGTTTTGTATTTTGTTCTCGGTTTGTTCTTCTTCATAGCCTTTGTTATTTCTTCATGAAAGTTTTCTAGTTCTTTGTCTATTTCTTCTATACTTATGTTATTTAATTTAGCTGGTCTCATATTTTCTAAATCTGATTTGTACCCTAACCAGTTAGCTTTATTCATTAGATATCTTTCCTTTATTGGAATTTGTATGGGGCTGGTAGACAGTTTCATTACTATTGGAATGTGATCACTTGATGTTAAAGGTCCTTGTTGGAGATGGTAGTTTAGTGATGCTTTGTTATTACAAAAAACTCTGTCTGTGGTGGTGAAGCTACTGTGTCCAATAAAAGTTTTAAAGTTTGGTCCTAGATGGATTAATTTTCCTGCATTCATTATTGTATACAGAGAGTTGCCAACATTGTTATTATTACTATGTCCAAGACTTCTGTGTCTTGCATTAAAATCTCCTAATATATAAGTTGGTCTGTTATAATTTATTAATTTTAGGCAATCATTTGCTGGTAAATATGGTCGTCTAGGTGGTAGATATGTTGTACCTATTATTATTTCTCCAATGGATGTTTGTATTTTTATAGCTAATGATTCTTCGGTAAAATTATCTATTAGTTTGTAAGTTATATTTTTCTTTATTGCAATTGCTACACCATCATTGAGTTCACCAGACTTGTTTGATTTATATACATCATAATTAAAAATTTGCATTTTTTCTTTTTCTCTTTGTCCATGTTCGTTTAGTAATATAATGTCAGGGTCGATAATTTTATATAGATTACTTAGTTCATAATTCTTTGTGTTCCAGTGACGAACATTGTGTTGAAGTATTGTTATTGTTTTCTTTGTATCCATGGTACTAACTTATTTTTTTGTTCTCCTTGATTCTTCTGGGGGTGATCGGTTCATTAGTCCATTTCTTATCTTTATGTATGACCCTTCGTCTACCTTCTTGAAATCATATTTTGTTATCTTCATCTTGTTCATTGATATTAGCTGCTTGATGTCGTCTTCATCGTATCTTGGTTCAGTGTATGTCCACTTGAAATTACCCAGTTGTATTTGCTGTAGTATATATTCATTGTGTGGGTTTTGTGTTGGCATGATGTTTTTCCCAGTTAGATGTATTTTGAGTCCTATTTCCTCTGCTTCTACGGGGTATCTTCCGACTGTAGGTGTGCTGAACTGGTCTACTGTTGTTTCTTTGTCTGTTCTGTGTTTACGTCCTTCCAGTCTTGGGTCTCGGTTGTACTGTTGTGTTGTTTGAGTGACATGTGTAGTTTCTTCCATGCTAGTAGAGTCTTGTTTATTTTTTTGTCTTTGTATTTCTGTAATTTCATCTGTTATCTCAATGAATGTTGCTCCTAAAAGACTACTTGAGTCTGGGTTCTCTGGGAACCACATTGTTGGTAGGTCGTTTTTTTGGAGCATGGTGTTCAGTTCTTTTTCATATGAGCCAGGACTAGCAAGGTTCATGATGTGAGCATGCATAATGCTAATTAGAATTTTTGTATGTTTGTGGTCACTTAGGTTGATTCGTGTCATTGGTCCGGGTGTTTTTATTTGTTCTGCTGCTCGTTTTGCTATTTCTGCATATGTCATTTGCTTGTTGTTTTCTGCTCTTTGTTTATTTTCTTCAGATATTTCTTTCGTTTTCCTCTTTCTAATTGGACAGGCCATGGCTAGAGTTCTGTGATTTGCTGGAAGGTTGTGTTTCTCACAGTTAATGCAGTGTTTTCCCTCGTTTGTACAGTTTCTGAAGGTATGTCCCTGTTCGCCACATTCTGAGCATATTATTAGATTGCTATGAGGGCAGTCATTGGTCTGGTGGTCATCTATTTCGTAGCATTTATAGCATGTAGTTATTTGTATGTATTCTTCTTGTTCGATCTGGTCTGGTGATATTGCTAGGTTGAAAGCTAGAATTCCTTGTTGTTTTGCTTTTTCAACCATTTTTATATCTTCTAATCTCAATTTCATTATATTTGTATAGTTTTTAATTTTTGTGACATGAGTAATCTTTATCCAGTTGTTTTGTTTCTCAATTTCTTCTTTAATTTCTTCTGGTGTGTGTTCCCCAATGATATGGTCTAATCTTTTAATGAATATTGACCTCTTTATTCTCATTTCAAATGGTACCATTACCAGTAGGCCAATTTTTTCTAGTTCTTTTGTTGCTTCTTTGTTGAGTAGTTTGTCTGCATCTTCTTCGTTTCTACATACTGCTTTGTAGCCCTCATTGGTGGTAAAAATTCTGGTGAAAGGTACATTTAGTTTCCCATATGCCAGCCTTGCTAAGATTTGTTTGTTGCATTGCTGATCCTTGCTTGTATGTTTCAGTATAATTGTTGGTTTCATCTTGAATGTTTTGGTGTTTCATGTGTATATATGTTGGTGCTCAAACTGCCTATATTCAGCACCTGGCCCTTGTCTAGCCCACCCCCCCAAACTGGGGTCGTAGGTGGTGACGTCGGGAAAGCTGAATTTGCCCTCAGAGAGGGAGCCTATCCCTATTTCTACCTAAAAGTGTTTTGCCACCTTCCCACCCAGGGCGCTAGTCCACGTCACCCTTAGACAGGGCGTCTCAGCTCGAGGGAGGATATGCCTCCCAACGGACAGAGATAGCGAGGACTGTACCGGGTGTAGGGCTCTATGGCTGAAAAGTGGTGAGCACAGTGTAAGTGGGTGTAAGGAATGTGTATTGTGAACTGCAGGTGCTCTGCAATTTACTACTAATTAAGGAGAGCAATGTTGATGTTGGCGTCAAGGAGCAGAGCAGCTCAAGCAGCGGGCGAACCGGCGAGCTGTTACTCCTTGTGGTCGGTAGTCGGTTGGTTGCAGTATGTGGCAATGCGGTCGTGGCTAGTCTGCGGTAGTAGCACTGCGGTAGTCGGAGGTATAATATAGAGGAGGAGGCATGAGCCGCTCGTCCTGTACACCCAAAGTGAAGCCAGGGGCGGAGCTTATTACCCTACCCCCCCATTGACTCAATACATTGCCCCGGGCGCATTATTACGAACTGTATATTAAGTCGGCACCATACCCCCCGCCAGCCAATCAACGGCTAGATGTTGGAGCGCCCCAGTGGATAGGGTACTTGATGAGCGAAGTAGATGGGAAGGGTTGCTGGAGAGTGATGATCAAGCTGGATTGTGGCAAGCAATTAATTGGCGTGGCGAAATTATGGAAGTTCCCACCAACGTTACCTCTATGCCTAGTGATGAAATGTTTAAAAATTATTTTGAACAAATATTTAACCCACCAAGTATGGGATATCCGGATATTAGTGAGTTGCAATACCCACATGTCTTTATATCTGTGTTGGATGAACCCATCGGTGTGGATGAGGTGACCACTCAGATAAAGAGACTTAAACCCAACAAAGCTAGTGGTCCCGATGGAGTACCACCTGCTCTGTTCAAGGTGTTACCTATGAGTTGGATTATACTTATTACCTCATTGTTTAATAATATTTTTATGTCTGGTTCTTACCCCACTGGTTGGATAACGGCAAAACTCTTTGCAGTTTATAATCGTGGTCCTAAAGCAGTACCAAGCAATTATAGGGCCATTAATGTGATAAATACTTTTGTAAAGTTATATGATATGGTACTGTCCGCCCGCCTTAGCCAATGGTTTATTCCGTATAGGGAACAAGCAGGTAGCCAGGCTGGGATGGGGGGTGTTGAACATTTAGTCACGTTAAGGTTGTTAATGGATGTTGCAAGGTGAAAAAAAAAAAATTATGTTACATTTGTGGATTTCCGAAGAGCATATGATTGTGTACCAAGATTAAATTTACTTATGTGTTTGAAGCAGATGGGCTGTGGAGTGACTATGTTATTAGCTCTGGCTGCTATATATAGGTGTACCAACAGTGTTATTGGAACTGCTACCGTTGGTGTACGTCAGGGATCACCAACGTCTTGTATATTATTTGTTTTATATGTAAATGTTATGATTAAGATGATAAAACAACGTTGTCCAGTGGACGGTTTTTTTGCATGGTTACATGTTATGGTAATGATGGATGACACTATCTTATTATCTACAACTCCAGATGGAATGAGTAGAAAACTTGAAATTGTATACGATTTTTGTAACACTTACGGTATGATCATAAACAGCAGTAAAACAAAATTTATGGTTGTAAATGGCAATAGTGAGGACCAAGAACCAATAGTGTACAACAATAATGTTATCAGTTACTGTAGTGATTACGTCTATTTGGGTAGTACTTTCACATATGATGGTTCACCTTCAACAGCTATAAAGCTACATGCTAGTAATAAGATGTGTCATACTTTGAAGTTTATATCTTTTGTTAATAGAAATAATGATATACCATTTACTGTAAAGAAAAAGATCTTTGATGCTGCAGTTACTTCTTCAATGTTGTATGGGTGTGAATCATGGCTGAACGGAAACATAAAACCTGTTGAGAAACAATATAAATGGTGCATAAAACAACTATTAGGTGTTAGACAACAAATAATGATGTATGCATGGTGGAACTGGGTTTGCCTCCACTGAAGGCATTGATTAAAGCAAAACAAAGAAAATTCTTAAAACAGAAGTGGACTGAAAGACAGGCAATGGATGACGACCCGTTAATGTACGCAGTGAGGATGACACTAAGATATAATGATGCAGTATCTACATATGTGGAGGACTTGATCTATGATGATACAGATGATGTAGAAGAAGCTAAAGAAGAACTTAAAGTAAATGTTTTAAACTCTGTATCAAATAGGTTGACCTTTTATAAATTAATTAACCCAGAGTTGACCGTACACGATATTTACACAAAGAATATAAGAGTTAATGAACTAGAACGTGTATCCTGGACCAGATTGAGATTAAGTGCACAATCGCTTGCAGTGGAGAAGGGGCGCTGGAATAGGCGAGGAAGAGGACGCTTACCCATGGTGGAGAGATTGTGTCCATGTGGCCTAGTGCAGACTGAAATGCATGTAATTAAAAGCTGTCCTATATCACTACAAGTTAGACAATGTTATAATATCACAACAGTTAAAGATTTGATGATGAGAAGGACAGACAATGACACTGTGTGTGCTATTGTACATAAATTATTATAATTATATTAAAGCATTCTGTAATGTAATGAATTTAACATCCCATGTGCTTGCAGTGGTATTTGGGAATTATGTGTTTCTTTCTATTCAATGTTACTTTATTTGTGTACTAGTAGTATAACCGCTGTGTTAATTTGTTTTATTATGTATTTTTATAGACTTAAAGTTTGCAATAATTTTATATGATGTTTGGGTAACCGTTCATATTGTTTATAGTTTTTATTTGTCCATTAGTTTAGTTATCACATTCTATTTTTATTTAGCATAATGTTTCTTGTAGTGTTAAATAGTATTATTTTGCTGAATAGCCAATATGAAAAGTTATTGTAATTTGGACCAAAAAAAAAAGTGTATTGTTCTACGGAACAGGATGATGTGATGTAATGTACCTGTGGTCAATAAATCTATCTATCTATCTATCTATCTATCAGCCAACCCGAGCCAATCACGACGCAAGAAGGGCTTGACAATGACGTCATGAAAAGTATCTATGTACCAAATATATATTCTCAATATTTTGTTGCCACATGACTAATAGTAGATTATAGAGAGCAGTTAGTGAAGAAGCATAATGGAAAATGTACACTCCTATATAATTTCTGAAGCGTGAAACTCGACACAAACTAGGCTACTCGTACTGAACAATGTTGATGACTAAGGCAAAGTTGCCATGTACAACTTTTGCTGCGAGATAATATGCAGTGCGATACCATGGAGGTATAATATAAAGGAGGCGGCATAACGTCACAAAAGTGAAGCCAACTCGCTATTGGTCTACTGTCTCCCCTACCCCCCATTGACTCAAAACAAACCTCAGCTGATCATGTCGGACCATCAACTTCACCAACATTCTTTGCTATTTTTTGAAATAATGCCGGCGTGTTCAGCATATGGGTGTACCCAGAGAGACAGGAATCTTTCTACTACATTTCATAGGTATGTTAAGAAAGTCATACAGAAAAATATACGACAGAAATGGATAAATCAACGAAGTGAAATTCATCACCTGCCTCGCACACCGTGATACGTAGGCCTACCCCAGTTCCTGTAGAATATTGATACTGTACACACAAAAACTGCAAAGCCAAGACTTATATAGTGTTGTGATATTAACTGTTAATGTATAACCTCACGTATATATGGCATTGACAGGGTTATAAAAGATAAACTGGCTCCATTCTTGTGCCCAAGTTAGGGTTGGCCTGTAGGATAACTCGAATGTTGAGAGATTGTATTATGAATGTTTTAGCATATTTCATAATGTTTTAAAGATATTTAATTTATAATTGTGTTTACTGCGTAGACTATTTGGTTGTTGAGAACTTTGGTCTAAGTTATAGTACCGTAGTCTAAGTTAAGCCAATGTGCCAAAAGAGTTTTTATAATTGTAAAATTACGGCCTGGGACTGACGAGTAAAATTAGTGTTTTTGTGTGAATCAGAGTGAACTGAAACTAGAGCAAAAACCAGCTGCCTCTTGAGAGGGTTGAGAGGGTACTGCAACCAATTTAGGGCGAAGGGAGGAGGCGTATGTCTTCACACCACCATCCTTCTGTCGCCTGAAGTTTAGTTGCCGTATGGCACTACCAATGCGAATGAATTGGGTATTAGCCAAATGGAGGATATCCTGCTCAAGGAGGTACATCTCAGAAGTAAGATGTGAGTCAAGAGAAGAACAATTACCACTACGGGAACGGTTGTTGCAGTTCCTCCTCCTATGACCAAACTCATAACAACAGAAACATCATGGCCTGTGTAAGATCTTTGGCTCTGATTTTAAACGCCCCTACCATATTTCTTTATGTGGCCCATTGGTAATAATCCAATTTCTTTCACCAGATACCGGGAAGTATAGATAAGGTTACCACGTCCCACCCTGTAGTAAGCCACAAACCAAAAGGGTGCAGGAATCCGACTTTCCATTGGGACATGCTCTACAGTCATCAAAGATGTTAGGGCAGTAGTCATTTTCACTGTTAACTACATTGGTGGACCGCATCATCTGAACTTTACAGTGAGTATCCCCCATAGTCAGAGAATCTTTTGCCTCAAATGATGCTGCACCGATTAGACCTACAATCACTGTCATATGTGATTCGGCTACGAAGAACTACTCCAAAACACTTAAAAATGGAGTGGATAGTGCCATAGGAAAGGGATGCAAGTACATTCGTTAACAATAACGTGTCAAAATCGCTAACAGGGTTCGTCGACACAACATCCGACCTGTTGGGTCTACTCTTATTTGAAGCTTTCTGCATACCACCACGACCAGAGAGTGACGTCGCGAGGGCCTGGTCGACCACCGCTCCAGGAAGAGATTGGGGTTTTCTTTATCCATATATCATTGATTTAATGTTGTTGACCCCAGGAGCCAAGAGCTACTACCTACCAGGCAGATGAGGGGACCGAGCGAGCCTAATGCATGGGAACCATTTCGTCTGGTCTCTCACTGGCGACCTTACTAGCATGGGAAGCCCTCTCTCCCCGAAATCTGGGCAGAGCAGGGGCCGGAGCCCCCTCTAGTCTAGCTCGCCAGGTCTCAGAGACACGCAAGCCCCCCCACCACGTCAAGGCGGTTCCCGTTGGGGGGTGGAAGAGAACAGATTATACAATATTCCTTATTGTCTAAATATCCAACCGAAGTACAATACAACTTGGGGATACAATACTATACAACATAATATAAATAGATAGGGTACGTGGTGACAAATGGTAAGAAGGGGAAAGGAATGGCCTTGACCCTGAAGAAGAACGGCGCCTAGGCCTATAAACTGGAGGGATAACTAATGTACATTTGAGGCCACACATATGTATACGTGACACTTGATTCTAATGCAATACCCATTAATAACTTAATAGGATTTGCAGCTGATGGGGCATCAAATATAATGGGTGATTATAACTCAGTATGTAGCCGACTAAAAGTTGATGTGCCAGGAATAAAAATTTTAAATGCATCTGCCACTCCATCCATTTATGTGCCTCAGAAGCTGCAAAAGCACTACCACGTCAATTAGAAGACTTAATTAGAAACATTTATTCATATTTTCTCACAGTGCAAAGAGATTAAATGAATTCAAAGATTTCCAAGTATTTTGCCAAACTAAGCCACATTTATTTTACATCAAAAGCACTAGAGGAACTGCTAATATCAGTTCAAACCATCTCTGATAAACTAAATGATCATAGTGTCCTTTGTTAATTTAAATTCTTAGATTACATTTTGCCTAAATTTAATAAAGTTAACATTCTCTTCCAAAGGAAAACTCCTACAATTCATCTCCTCCACGCTCACATTACAAAGCTGTACAGAACTTTACTAATAATGTTTGTAATTCCTGAATATGTTAACAGAGTGCCACTAGAAGACATAGAAGCATGTAATGATACATACTACTTGCCACCCAACCAAATTTATTTAGGTTCCTCGGTCCATGCTTTCTTCCAAAGAGATGACATACGTCACAGGTCAGCCATGATTTTGGATATCAAGATACGGTGTAGGCAGTTTTTAATAACAATGTGTACAGATATTAAAAAAGGTTCCCTCTGAACAATCCCCTGTGGAAACTGGCATATTTCCTTCACTCTAAGGTTGTCTTAGACCCATCAGCCCGAACTCAAATGCCCTCTCTGCTTGAACTAGTTAACCAGGTTTCTAGGATATTCCATGGTGATACGTCAAAGCTTGATGACGAATGGCGTGATCTGCCATGGCATGGGTTTCCAGAAGACCTAAAAGAGACAGATATTATGCAGCTTTTTATCAAAATATTGGAGGCTGAGGACATTGAAGGAAATAAATTATTTAACACATTTGGTAATTTTGCAATGCAGATTTTAGCCTTGCATACATCAAATGCAGATGCCAAGAGATTATTTTTAAAGTTGACCTTAATAAAATCGAAAGTTAGAAATTCATTAAAGCTATACTATCAATTAAATTCTTAATACAGCTGTCGGAAACAGTATAAAAACGGTGGTGGATGTAATAACTTCAGACCCACACAGGCACACAGAGTGTGTCTTGATAATATGTTATGATTTCGTTCAAGTTTTTTGTGACCTTTTTCCTTGCCATTCATATATATTTTGTCTATGTGATGTTGTAGGGTACTTGTTATGTTAGTGTATATACATGTATAAGATTGTATATCTGGCCATATAAATAACCAAGATGTGCTACTAACATAACCTCATAGTGTTTGTATGTTATATATCTGTTTCCAGTACAAATGTTTAGAATATTTCATATATGTTATTGTTGTTATTTGTGATTAGAAAGTGTTATATAAATAATATAGTATGCCCTTGTTACCCTAATGTGTACTACATATTCTTTACTGTACTGTATTAGAGAAAATTGTGTAATGACGTCAGTCCAAGAGGCGGGGTAAAGGAAACGTCGGAACTCACCACACGGTAATCCAGCAGGACTGTTGAGGTACCTTTTTATTGGAGAGTGGCGGTAAACAGAGGCCTTACTACACGTGGGGCAGTTCACGCGTCCATGGACACGTGAAAAGTCTAAACTGGCTTCATTATTCTCAAAACAGTACTGAAGAATACGTTCAGGGATAGACGGACACTCTGTACAAAGGGAAGCCATTGTAAACAAGCACACTGATTGGCTGTTGAAATTGAGGCGCATTAGTCAAACACGCTGATTGGCCGTTCGCACCAATATGGCCGCTGTACACACCGTGGATTAAGGAAAATTGATTCATTTAAAGGTAGTTGTATTACGGAAGCTATGCATTTACGACGGAAATAACGTATGAGGAAATTACGTACATGTATTAAGAAATGTATCTGACAGAACAAAATTGATGGTAGTGATTATGGACAAACGCTTGACTAATACCGAACAGGCATAACTGTATTCAAGATCTGTAATCATCCCTTTTAGTCACCAGCTGTAGTTCACACAAGACTAGAGAAATGGATTCAGAATATGGATCATGGACCCTTGCTAACCTCAGAGAAGAATGCCAGGACTTCAGGCAGAATGAAAGAATTGATCGAGAGGTAAATATGTATCTGAAGTTTTTCAGCCTAACCTAACCTTCACAAATCATAGCTGTTCTGAGGGGATAGAGAGGTTAAGGATTGGATCAGTTTACTATAGTATAGCCTAGCATATAATTGTGTGACTGGATTGCATGTGTTAAAGTTTACTTAATTTATTTATTTATTTCAATAGCTGTAGGTTAAAGTGACTTACATTAATAAATAGGTTTAATTTTTCCTAAAGCTAACCAAGTTTAATATACCATTATAAGATTTTCTATTGCTGAAATATGCTATTTATATTCCATTAATAAAAAAATGGAATAACAAGCAAAAAAAATAGGGAACTATATGGTCCAGTAACATCGTATGGTATACTTGTACTACCGGTATGTATTGACAAAGGGTTCAACGAGATACTGGTAATATTCGTATACACAGTAAATTGAGGTTGAAAATTTGCAATTCTAGACCAGAACCTGTTGTAGAGTTGTAGATCAAACATTATTATTCTCTCTAGGTTGGAGTATTATGACAAGAACTTTGGCCAGGCTGTCTAGCAAGATGATTTTGTAATGTACACTCTTCCTGCCACCAAGTATATGGACATCAATAGTCAGTCGAAGGTAAGCCGGAGTTATTATAAATATGAATAAAGGTTGATTCCGATTTGCTGTTCTGAATATTTTTGTAAAAATGCTGCTTATGATTAATGTGTTAATTTATTGATTAGGTCTACAATTAGATTTTGAGTGTTATTTTCTGGTTTATACCAAAATATATACTGTATATTTTATAGGAGCATTGTGCTTATTATGTGAAGATAATAAATCCTCTGTAGCTATGGTTACAAGTTGTGAGGGATCCATGTGAGTCAGTGCTGTATCCCTCCACAACCCTTCTCACCACAGATCTTAACTATCATTTCTATGTAATAAGTTTGAGGCAACTAGAAAAGCTGGCTATAGAGTTGCTCAGAACATGTGACGAGCAGGATTAAGCACACTGGGTTCAGATTCGCACACTGATATAGTATGAACCCTGTGCTTCATTCCTACTTAGTAACATTGTCCAGTCAACATTATCACCTGTGTGAATAAACCTCAATAAGGAACTATTGATGTTATTATATTAGGAATTTAGAGACATTAACCATGTATCCTGTTAACAGGATTTTTATAAATACAGTCTCAAGATAACAAGCCGGGAAGATTTTCATTTGGATGCAGCCAGACTGGTGTTCCAAACGGATGTGACTGCAGTGTTCACTACAATCAAGCTTGATGCACTTCTTAATGCAAGGTGTTTTAATAATATATATGCACCACAGTACTGTACTTAGTTTATCTATCCTGTGCTTTCATGCACCCGCAACTTTTCTCCTATGCGCTTTACTATTTTCTCATTTTCACACTGTCCTCGCTTATTCAGTATTATACAATGGTACTTAAACTACTTAACTATCAAGTATTTCTAGTTTTTTTGTGTGTTAAATTAACTTAAGAATTCTAAATAAATCAAATTACAAGGTTTTGTGGAATCACACAAAGTTTAAACAAAAGTAACTCATTAAAAAATAAAATAAAAAATAAGAAGGGTGGGTGAGTAATCCCTTGGTTTAAAATATTCTACCCCAAACATGTTTTTTTGGACAATTAATTTCAACTAAAACTTTTTAGGTGCCAGCTGTGACTGGGGAGAGCTACCATCATTACCTTGCCCAGTTCAAAACGCCGCATGAGGAGAAAGTAAGACACCTCTATGAAGAAAAGTTCATCCTCCCCATCAGAAGCACGTGGGATGGAAACGCGTGTTTCATAAAAGGCAGAATTCCTGCCGAAATGAGAACAAAGGTAGTATATGTTGTAGACGTGATGCTTGATGAACGAGGCATAGTCTTAGAATGTCAGTCTGAGTGTGGAGCAGGGATGGGACCAGAAGCTCATTGTAGACATGTGTGCCTTGTAATCTTTGCCCTTATTAACTTTACAATTTCAAGAGGTTAATGTTAGGGAAACATGCACAGATACACTACAAACATTCCACAGGGCCAAAAAGTTTTAATCATTACCTATTGTTGCTAAAGAACTGAATCTAAGAAAGGATGCTGTTAGGATTCCATCCATGAAAGATGTAGTAGACCTTGATGCAAGGTCAGTCAAAATTGATAATTATGATTCATATTTTTTTAATCGGTGTCTCAATATATCAACCCATTCAATGCCCATTAGTAAATTAGTAAAGCCAGCTAACCTGTATGCTGTGGCTCTAGATCACGATTATTTGGAATATTCCCCAGAAGATATCTTTTTAAGAAGCAGTAATATATCCTTAATAGGCAAAGAAAAGGCTTCACATATAGAATTAACTACACGTGGGCAGTTCAAAAATGCATCATGGCATCAGAATAACCAGCTCAAATTTTGGGAGAGTATGTAAGGCACTACAATTAACAGATTTTAGAAAACTTGCCATGACACTTATAAAATCAACTGAAGTAAAGAGTGCTTTCTTGGATCATGGTAGGAAGTATGAGCAGGTGGGTATCAGAAAGTATTCTGAGGCAACTAGGAAGAATGTTAAAACCTGTGGATTGCATGTGTGTCAGTCCAATACATACCTAGCAGCATCACCTGATGGCCTCACTGATGATGATGTTCCAATACATACCTAGCAGCATCACCTGATGGCCTCACTGATGATGATGTTCCAATACATACCTAGCAGCATCACCTGATGGCCTCACTGATCATGATGTTCCAATACATACCTAGCAGCATCACCTGATGGCCTCACTGATGATGATGTTCCAATACATACCTAGCAGCATCACCTGATGGCCTCACTGATGATGATGTTCCAATACATACCTAGCAGCATCACCTGATGGCCTCACTGATGATGATGTTCCAATACATACCTAGCAGCATCACCTGATGGTCTCACTGATGATGATGTTCCAATACATACCTAGCAGCATCACCTGATGGTCTCACTGATCATGATGTTCCAATACATACCTAGCAGCATCACCTGATGGTCTCACTGATCATAATGTTCTTGTGGAAGTGAAATGCCCATATGTTGCACGTGACTTGGAAATCACTCCAGAAAGTGTACCATAGTATCATTAGAGAGGTACGCAAAGGTAATTTTGAACTGAAAGCACATCATAATAATTACTACAAGTATAGAAACAAATTCTTTGTTCAGGAAAAGCTTTTGTGGCTTTGGATGTGTATACTTTTAAGGACATAAAGGTCATCAGGGTTGTGAGAGATGACTCCTTTATTACAAACATGGTTGCACAATTGAAAGAATTTTATGAACATTATTTTAAGGAAGCTGTTTTGCAAAAATTCTACTACCATAATTATAAGGATTATTAATTTTAGAAGTACCGTACTGTACCTGAAGTGGAGTTTGTGCAAAACATTCACCGCAGTCAGTGATGCAGTACCGGAAAGTTATGTATTGTACTTGTTTATATTGTTATGTCATTGCAATATTATTTGGTGAAATGTGTTGAAAAAAAAATATCAGATTTATATTCTCCTTTTTTTTCATTGCATGGATTGCGAAAATTTACCCTGCATTATAGAAATATGTCTTCAAGTACCGTACAGTAGAAGGCCTTTAATCTGGAATACAGAGTGCAAGGATAATGAAGCATTATGTGATAAAGAAACTATTGCTCATGACTGTAGAGACATTGATTATGCAATCATGAGTGGAATGGTACGATATAGTCTTTCAGATATTACAAAGTATAAAGCAAATGAACACAATATCTGACCCAAGTACTACTTCTGTACTAGAAAGTGGATATGTCAAAATCCTGTAAGTTTTTCCCAAGCCAATCAACCTCTTAATGTGTACTCTCTTACTTGCAATTTTCCTATCCTGAATTACTGCATTTCCAGATAACTTGTTCTTTTTCTTAAAAAAGGAAGGAATGTTGACTTTTACACCATATGGTGCAAACAAGTCTTGAACATCAAAGCATTTATCAACCATGATACTGTCACCTTCCTCACAGGAATGGGAGATTTCACTTTTTTCCAGGATACTGCGGTTATTAGCAGAGCCACCATATGCTGGAGATTTATAAGATATCAAGCCACTTGGTGTAGCACCAACAACAACTTTCAGGGAGTTTCTGTTTTTGTAAGAAGAAAATGTTGCTGTGCCAAAAGAAGCTTAGGCTGATTGATAGGTATTTCAGTAGCATCAATTAGTACAAGTGTATCTGGAAATTTTTCAGGACAATCTTTTGGTGCATAGATTCTAACTAAATCCTTTTCTGGCCACAAATTTATTTCCCCTCACTGAACAGCCATGAACCTAATCTATGTAACACATCTTCTCAGGCACACCAAAGAAAGTACTAAGTTCATAATTAGTCATGTATCGCCTCAACTTAATTAATACCATCAAAAACTGATCAGATATTTCTGGAGCACTTATAGGTCCAAAAAAGTATTTCAGACTGTATTCAGCAGGCCAAAGGGTGGACAAAACAAAATTTAATTTTCCATAATCTCCCAACCCTGTATACAAATGCGAACGTTTTGCATCATGTCTCAGTGTTTCCAGAAAAAAAAATGTGTATTTGTTGTTTGGACAGAACTACTAACTATTTCCGCTGTTTCTATTGTATCTGTTTGTACCGAGGCACACACTTCCTGAGGAAGTTCACTCTCTGTCACTTCCTCTGCACCCACATCAGGAGGAACCACACATACAACATCACCTTTTTCACATGCCTCGCTGTTGCGATCGAACTGCCTCTTCTGTTGCCTTTGAGTTGCTCTCTGCAGAAGATGGGCATATAGTCCACTTGAAGTAGGAAGGAACAGCTGTTTTCTTCAGTTTCTGCTGGATTTTCTTGGAGTCTGCAATTCATATCATAATCATATTAAGTCATGCTTATAAAATCTTTTCGGTAAATATTGAAAGAATTACCGTTATTGTGTACAGTTCTTCTATCTTCATTACCCACTTATTTAGACCATTCTAAGACTATTTTCTTCTCTGGCATTTCCTCCGCAAATGCCCCATTTTCAAGATATTTAAATTGGGTAGCCTGACCTTACCTAACATAACCTAGATCACAGCAGACTACCGGGACCTAACCTGGACAAACTACCGGGACCTAACCTGTGCAAACTACCGGGAAATAACCGTGGTAACGTACAGGAAATGACCGGGCAAAATACTGGGACCTAGCAGGATCTGACAACACTGTTTACCGTTTTGTAATACAAAACGGTCATTCTTTCAATAAATACCAATATTTCTACTGTATAATGATATTACTAGAGCTGAACTTTAGGATTTTCAAAAGTCTTAAGACCTACTACATGTTAGCCTAGGAGACTGCTGAATTACTTTTTGCATGAAACCAATCGAAACATTAACTTATAATTTATTGATGCTACACCACACTTATCAACATTATCTTACCTGTGTTCTGATAATCCTCTGGACTGAAATGTTTCTTGCATACCACGGAGAATTTAGAAGGGGACCAGTCTTGGCGTCTAACTGCTAACACCCTGATTTTTGCCATTTCTGGATCCTGAGGAAAAGTGTGGCCTCCTTTTCCTTCACACAGGGGTACACAACAATTAGGTGGCATGGCTGGATGAAGTTAAGTTGAGGCAGTGGCCGGACGAACTGGTGACTGGCGGTCCGCGGTAGGATCAATGTAAATATAGGTAGTATACGGCCGAAGTGTTGTGTTGTCCAACAGAAACTTGAAGAAATGAGCTTTGGTTGATCTTATACTAGGGACTGTTTCCTCTAAGTAAAGGTACAAGATGCCAGTAATTCCTTTCCAGCTTCTCTTTAATTATTGCTCTAAAAAACAACTCAATGTAGAAATATAAGCATTCATAATCAATATCAAATACAACAAAATACAAAAATAGGCTGTATTCAGAAAATCACTGCTCAATAAAGGACATTTTATAGCGACAAGTTTGCTACGGTAATTAAATTTTCTATTTACTATGGCTATTAAATAAACGCTTTTCTTTCAGTCTATAATTTTAATGCCGAGTATGATATGTATAATGTATCAAAGAAATAAGAGATATGCACCGTAATAAATTCATGAATATACATAAATCACGATAGCGTTTGAGGCCTTCATCTGGGTGCAGATGCAGACGATAATCAATATGGTGGACAGCTTTTCCGAAACTCCCCATTATGTGTTTATTTTCTTTGACGCGGTTTCGTGGTCCTTAGAGGAGGAGCCCACGTCTGGTGTGATCCAAGGAGAGACCGAATGGGGGAGGGGGAGTTGCTCTTCCATTGAACCGGCAAGGTTAATCCTTTGCTGGGACGCCTTGGTGTGGATGCTATGCTAACATACGAGTAGCTGAGTTGCACCAATAGTCCCAAGTGTGGCTGTGTGGGATGCTCCCTTTTTCAACAGGGACCAGGGTGCTGAGATGTGAAGTGTGTGTCCTCTTCGATTATTGATTTTTGAGGGTGTGTGACATGGCGTTATATCAGGGGATGAAATCCCAGTCGGTATATGTATGTATTTATTTTATTGTAATGACATAGTATCAAATGCTCTATACGGTCAGGTACTTGTTTTCTTTGATATTTTCCCATGGGCTGTGTTCATTGGGCATCTTTTCTTTTCCAAACCGTACTTTTAAATGTCATGCCATACTTTTTGTGCCTTCATCATATTTATATTTATGTTTATCCGCTCTTCTACATTATTCAATTTAAGTTATATCAGTTTACCTTGATTCAGCTTGCCATCGTCTTCCCAAAGACCTTCACTTACTCCTCCCTTACGCATCCGTTCTGTCGACGTGTACGAGTAAACATCGGTCCCCAGTTTCGTATTTGCTTAGGCAGGAGGCTCCCTCTGGTATCAGGTGAGGGTAAGGGTGAGGGTGAGAGGAAGGATAATTTACGAGGAGTCACATACATACATACATACATACACACACAGATCTTGCTCTCCCAGTGGGGTGGTCTTACTTGTTACCACTGTATAGTCAAGAGGTACTATTGTGATTTTTTTGTAGCTAGGGAATATTATAATCTCATCTGCCATTCCATATCACATAGCTGAGTATTAGTGCTTCTAAAACACACACACACACACACACACACAGTCCATACCTAGCTATATATTGTACTGACAACATGGCTACTATAAATCTAATCATTCAGCCAAACGAAGATCATGTTGGAGGTTTTGGTGTTCATTCAATAATTGGGCAAAACCTTGCTGAATATAACATACCATTAAAAAGACGTCAGAACATGTATCATAATTATGGTGAGGTTATAGTCATGAATGTTGTCCGCTGTCGCTTACTATGACAAAAGAACGTCTTTCATCCCTTCAGTAAAGTGTGTATTAGAAGCTCACCTATTTAGTTATGTGATATTTGAATGGTAGCTTAAATTATGTTTTTGAACAGCTAAAAGGAATCGTATGACGAATTTTCTATAGCATTATAGTGCATATGGTGAGGTGGGTAAAACTAGAGGGTTAGGGCGGCCTTCAGTCACGTCATTTTTTATTTTTAAATGGGGTGTTATGACCATCAGTTACGAAGATAATTTTTGCAATGCAGACATGATATCGTCATGGCCGTTGACAATGTGTGTTTACAAAAGCCATCATTGAGAAAATTTTTAGTTGATCAAAAACCAGTGTAGCGGCTACATACATGGCCACTCCTGTAACCACATATATAGCCACTCCTGTAGCTCCATGTGTACCCACTCCTATATCCCTGTGTCTATTCATAGCCAGACACGGAATGGCGAGTACATTAATCCCCGGCCCAGACAGAACTAAGCCTCTCTTGGGACCCCTGCAGCCTTTAGCCAAGCTGCCTCGTCCTCCTAGGGACACCAGCTGCAGCCTCCACTCCCTGCACCGGAATGACTCAGCTATGGGAACGGCTACCTGCCCCGCACATGGGTCAGGTGATCATGTGACGACGCCTCATCCGGGAACTGGTTTCTACGATATATAAGGGCCAAGTGGCTGCTGGGTCAATCACTTACATTTGAGCCCTGGAAGAAGGTCCTGCCTGCTGCTACACCTGCCTGCCACCACACTTGCCTAGCTGCCCCGAACCCTACCCGTGTTCCCGTCTTGATCACACGGCTACTCTCCAGACAACTCCTTTAGCAGCCACGGCACGCCAGCATACTCTCATATTCTGTGTGACCCTTGTGTACTACCCATAAACTGTTACTGTGTATTCTAGAGTCTGTTCACCCCGGGTAATGATGCAAGGGCTACCTTGACGTTATACCAGCAACTAGAGTACTGAGGGGAGGGGGTAGACTTGCTTCCCGAGCTACGATCTCTCCTTTTCCTGTATCCAGAGTACGGAGTACAATATAATATATACACATACATACAATGTATACAGTGTAAAATACACATTACATAAGTGAGATGTGGACTTAGGACACCTTGTTATGATAAATTAATTCACGATATGAGCAGTGTGCTGTTATAAATAGAAGTAAGGGGCCTTGTAAGATGACCTATAGGTCGACATTGGACATGATGCGGCACAGAGTACATGCCAATGATCAGGTTGAGAGATGGAGGGAGGTGGAAGAAGTGGTTTGCACAAGCCCAAACTGTAAGAATAATATTAGTTGGTCTAGATGTGTCATATCAGGAGAGTAATAGTTCGCTCGTTAACCACTATCACAAATCTGAAGTGAAGTGAATCCATCAGAGCCATGTAGTGTGTTGATACAGCGGCAAGGATCATGGTCATTGTTCGTGCCTCCCGTGACGGCCTAGATGATGTTTTTTTTTCCCCGTCATCATAAGTAAGTAGTCCAGGAGCCTCATCAACAAAACTTGTACCCTACTTCCTTACCGATGACTGATTGGGCAACCTGAGGTGACTACTGATGGAACAGAGTACTGGCGACTGAAAACATCCGATAGAAACTCCAGGAGCGTTGGTGAAGGGATGCCCGGAGTGGTGAGGATATCTTGTTGAAGAGGCAGGCAGGGTTAAGGATGAGGTCACCAATTACCTAGTTCTCCAAACCACAGCTGTACTGGTCAGAAGAGGGCTATGAGAAAGACGAACCCTCAGAAAGACTGAAAATGGTGGACGACCCTGGTGAGTACTGATGTCGCTGGTGGAGGGAACAGTGAAGGTGTTGTAGGCTGAGTGGTTAGTGTGCTGGACTCGTAACCTGAAGGTCGGGAGATAGAATCCTCTGAGGTGAGGGGGGTGAGAATATTTTTCTTCCAAATAAAGATTCAGACACCAACTGTAAAGCCACCGAACGTCTTAAAACACTCTCGCTGGTACCAGAACAGCTGCAGTTGTGGGATTTACGTTCACATCCCTCTCTCTTTCGTTTGGTGCCAGTTCGGATGGTCGTGATGTGTGTGATTGGGTAGGATTGATTTATTAATATTAGGCGCCGCAACAGCGAGTTCATATGACGGGTTGGTAGGAAGTGACCTAGGCCTCTGAAATTGGTTAAATTAAGCCATAATTAAATATATCCTTCATAAAGTCTAAGTCGGAATACGTAAAAAAGTATATTTAGGCCCACCATGTTGAATCTTCATTTCTGGTGATATCCTCCACATCCCTGATGGCCCAGGTTGAACTGAAACCTCAGCCTACAGCCTTTGCTCCGGCAAAGAAGATGATGGTAGGGGCGGGGCTTAATCAAGGAACAATTATTTTAGTGCCCCAGGAGGAGTCAGGGCCTCACTGGGCAAATTAGCATGGGTGGTATTAGCCTGACTTGGTTCCTCGATGCCGTAATGATAAGTGACTCCATCAGGGAATAGATTCTTAAATATATTCCCCCATCAGACGATGGAGGGTGCATCTCTTATTTGGAGAGAAATAAAGATGGAATCGTAAAAAGGTGTACACTCGTGATACGTAATCCCTGACCAAAGATGAACGGTAGGCACCACATACACACATACCCTACATTCGAACTCAGCCTCTATAGGTGTACTGGGTGGGGAAATGAACAATACCATGCGATTCAAAGCTTTCTGCTCCTCACACTCTGGTCAGAAATTATGTATCACGTGTGTTCGTTCAACCCCTTCAACACACTACGAGGTTGAAACATGACTTTTCATCAGGGGGCAGAATAGTCACTGTACAGGAAACTGACCGCTGGGTAAGGTCCCAGACTGGTATTTCCCCCACCCTAACGCTGCCTAATCCAGCAAACTAATTTAGAAGTAGTATATAGCTGAGTCTGAATAATGTATATTTGGCCTGCCTTAACAGCGTTGTGAGAGATAAAACACCAATCTGAGCCTCAGTCAATAAATTGTAGAGTTATATTGGCCTTTACTACCTATTTCTTGGTGGAAGACAACGCCCCTTGAAAGCTTGGGTAAATTGTAACGATTCCTTCCCCACCAAAAACGATCCCCCCTCTGGGTAGGGGGAAATGTGCTAGTTGGTGTCCTAGAGCTCCATGGCACAAATCTAGGATAGCCTACCTGTTGGAGGGTTGTTCGGACTTGAGTGACTGCCTTTGCCTTGATGGGTTCTAGGAATTTGTTGAGGACACTCAAGTCCATCACAAACCTGTCTTGTCCGAGTTTTTCTAATACTTCATGTGGAAAAACTCCACACAAGATCAAAAAATAGTAGAGGTCGAAGAGGAACATAACAGCTAACTGAAAATCATATGATAGATAACGGTATTAGAAACGTCATCCTAACTCCATGTAAAATGGGAAGGGTCGATAATCAACTAAACAGCTCATTGTTAACCCATATGACAGGTAGCAGCACCGGAAGTGAAAATCTCACACACTGGTGGCTGTAGTCATGGCAGAAGTAAAGTTGGGCAGAACCACACTTGCAGCCCACTCTTGGCTCGTTAGGTGTTGGCCCAAATGGAGAGGCATCCCGGGATCCTGCCCTCGGGTAGTACAAGGCTTGTGTGTCCGTTGGTCGGCTATTTCTGGATTGATTGCTGCTCTTATAAAAGGGCTGTGGGTGAATGAGATGCAAGGGCTGCATAAGGTAAATTCTATTGATTAATTAAGTCGATGTAAGACAAGGAACCAATAATTCTAGGCTCATATGACAGGCGTCAGACAAATCAATCTCACTCACCTGCTGGGTAGGCTGGGCGGTTCTAGATGGTCTAGCTAGGGAGATTGGTGGAGCAATTTCTCGCCAAGCCGAGGTTGGGTGCTAGCCGCACCTCTGCCAGATTCCTAGCGGCTAGAGGGAAGCTGGAAGACTTCATGACGGAGAGATCCTCTGCCACCATCAACCGAGACTTTCAGCATGTCACTGAAAAAAAAAGAAGGAAAACTAAACTGAGGTTATACTTAATACCCGCCTGAATGATGGTTAGAAATAACGTCCTCTTTGTAAAAAATAACACACATTTTATACATCAACACCACTTCACAAGCAGGACTCACCTACTATACGTTTCAGCGCCGGACAGACGGTGTTTTTCGTAAATATCTCTTAAACGAATCGTTGTATCAATATAATATTTCAGCACACTGTCTTTAACACCCGGGCGTAATTTATGGCTGACATATCATATTACTATATGTGTTATGTTAGGAGTTTACTGAGTGATATTAAGCCTAATCCAGTCATCATATCTAAGGCGTTATAGAGAATCGGACGAGTGTGGGGTACTCGTGTAACCCCTCCACCAACACCCCGAAATCCCCCCACCATTCCTTCCTTCCCTACCCCAATATCTCATTATCCCCCTCCCCGTTTCACTCTTCACCCCCCTATTTACACCATCCCTCTTCCATTTGTTATTTTTTTTATGACAGTATGTATATACGTATCGTTCATTAGTAATATTGTTTAATACAGTTACCGTTGTGTGTGGACATGAAAACCAGAGTGGGTCAAATGACCATTAAAGCAATAGCTAATCCCGTTGTTAATGGCCGTATAGCCGGATAATAACCCACGTGTCTAAGGCGACCAGAAAAATGATTAATTTTGGTTTTGGGCAACCAAATATAATCGTTCATTGTTGCTTCATGTGTTCTTTACCTTTTTAAATAACCAATTTATGCCTTAATTGAATATTCACAGTCTCCCGTATCCCCTCCACCTCTCTCTGAGGTATGAGGTACCCCCCAGTCCGAGGCTATGACTCAAGTAGTGACAGGGTAGAAATCATTGACTGCCGAGGCGCACCTATTAGCAACAATGTTGTCCATTTGCCCCCGTGGATGCAGGACAGCGTTTGTTCTTCGTCTTGCCACATTGTACAAACGTGAAAGCCAGTGATGATGAAGACGATGACGTTTTCCTTGACAGTGATTGTGAATAAATTTTGTTTTATCATGTTTGCATCATTAAATCCTACACTATTATATATATATATATATATATATATATATATATATATATATATATATATATATATATATATATATATATATATATATATATATATATATATATATATATATATATATATATATATATATATAATTTGGTAATAATATAAATATAAAAGGGACAAGTCAACAAAATAACATTATATTAACTGGACCAAGTTGACATTTTATAATGAATAGGTACACAGTATCTAATAACTTTGCCTAGAAGGTCCAGACCACAGGTAATGCCAGTACATCGTGTTCACTTGCATGGTTGACCATAAGGACTGCAAACATGGACCTTCTACATACTACATGTATGTAAACATGCTGTTGTACAGTAATTGTCAAAGTGAAATACGTCTTGCCTCTATAGAATTGTACTGCACCATACTCTTAGTTAATAATCATATCTATACATATACATCTACATAACATTCTAATATATAATACAGTGATGGAAGAAATAGGGAGGGACACAAGTGATGAGGGAGGCGAGGAGCTAGGGGGAGAAGAGGAGGGAGGGGTGAGAAGGGGGATATGTAGTTGTGGTTAGGAATGGTTTGGGAGGGTGTTGGAGGGGCCACACTTTCCTTCGAATGCGTCAATATGACTGGCTGGCTTTGTGCTATTTTTCACGAGTAAACTCCTCGCATAACACATATAGGAATATGGTATGTCAGCCATAAATTACGCCCGGGTGTTAAAGATAGTGTGTTGAAATATTATATTGATACAACGATTCGTTTAGGAGATATTTGCGAAAAACACCGTCTGTCCGGCGCTGAAACGGATAGAGTAGGCTGAGAAATGGTAGGATGTAGCTGTGTTTCTGAGGAGCTGCAACAAATCCTGCTTCACTGCTCTTTCAACTTCAAGGAGCCTGACCCCTTGAGCTCGTACAGAGTGATCCTCCTTTCCCTGGTTAGCTTTTATAGGCATTCTTAAATATAACAAAAGAGTGCAGGAAGAGAAGAACGTTATGGTCATATACTTAACCAGATGGAGAAAATATCTATGCTCAAAAAAAATATATATTGAAAAATCCCTCTGATAAATAGCACAATAATCTGTGGAACCTAAGGAGCGTCAGAAAAGTCTAGGCAGTCATGATAATACACCAAGTGCTAGGAAAAACATGTTAAACACGAAATTCCATAAAACAGTACGTGAAAACACAGGAGGAAATCTCTTACAAAACTAACAGGGCCATGACAGTACAGACTTACTAAAATTGAGAATAAAGAGATGATATAGACTAGATAATGTCCGTAAACAAAATGGAGGAATATAAGATCTGGGTCAGGGATGAAGGTGCGTACGACATTGCCAAGATAAGGTACAAGCATTATCACAAAATGTTGATTCTAAAATGACATAGTTGCGGACCTGAGCCTGAACAAAACCTATATATATATATAGTACATTTTGTCAGGGTTGTTCAGCTAGGAATGTAAACAGCAATTTTAACTGTGATGGATTAGTTATTTGCTATGAACTAATATTGTGGTTACCCACCAATAGATCCGATTGTCCTGAGACCAGCAACCGACATGAATAATATACCAGAGGCCACCTTTCTCCAGGGGTTCGCCACGAGTAAGTTCCAAAGTATGTTATTAGTTTTATATAGATGTCAATCTACCTTTAACAAGACATAAATCATAACTCCTCCCTCTGACAATAATTTACCTACTTCACTGTATGAAAAATAATTAAGAGTAAAATCGCCTCCTTTAACTACACACACAACTATACCAAACAAAATTAGAAGTGAACACAAATCAATAAAAATTGACGGCTGAGGCTGAGCCTACACACTTGTATACAACAATATAGATGTAAACAAGAAAGAGTAACAAGAATGTGTGAGCACAGTATAACTCGTTTCTCAGGGATCAGCACAAGAAAGTGAGTAGCTCTCTCTGCTTGCATCCCTCCTCTCAGCTATTATTTGATGTCCGCACATTCCACCGGATAAGAATAAAGAAGTTCTCTGACATTTTCATCTCAATAACAGAATACAATCATTATAAGAAGCCCATGGTATAATTATAATAACTCAATAAACTATCACTTAAAAACAGAAAATAAAATACAGCATTACCAAGCCTGACAGCAAAGGCTGGATGGCAAGTTGCGCAGTGGGATGGTAGGATGCGCAACACTTGACAAACAGGGCCTAGCAAAAAAATAGTACCTTTGCCAATCCTGGGGGCATAATTCACCCAATAATATCAAAACAGAAAATATAATAGAACCAAAACTCTTGGTCAGGAAGCGACACTGAGATATGATAGAAGCGGTGGCAGAGTGGATAAAGTGACGGACTGTGAATGGCAAGGGCCCGAGTTCGAGTCCACGGGAAACGTCTGGGGTTTTTCAGAGGTGATCTGATGGGTCCAGCTGTTCATCAAAGTTTCCTGGCTACGTCTAGAAAATACTCCCTTCATCGTCGTCAACTCACGACATAGAAGGTACCCGACCATATTCCAAGATGATGTGAGTAACGGTGTCGGAGTTCTCTCCTGATAGTGACGTGTATAAAATTAATATGGTGTCGTCATCTAGTGAGGCAACATCACCACGAAGCTCCACTGTCTCATCTGGTGCAACACCCAATAATCACGGGCTTACTTACAGCCTACAGTCTCGAGGTTGAGGTATAAAAAAAAAAACATACCTGAGATATCATGGGGCGAGAATTTACTGTACTTAAGAATAGCATATATATTATTAAACTATACACAAATAATAGCAATAGATATGATATGTGTCTTTATTAATTGGACTGTTCATGAAATGATATTGGTATTTTAATTGCCTATATTGACATATGTATCTTCTCTATTAGAAATTCTCTATTTTCATCTATATTGACCAAAATATGCATAATGTTAAGAATACAGGATTTACGACCTTCAGTAACTAAACACTTTTAACTCAAAGTATTGAACAACATTTCAGAATTACTGACTTTCGTTAAACAAACAAAAAAATCGTCGGACTAACCACTGAGACTGACTAAAGAATGAGAGCAACACCGACATATTATGAGGAGGGAAGTATGAGAAATGTGCGGGACAGACATTAAACGAATCACAGGATGATTGAACATTATTACCTCACACCTGCCTTCAATAGCAGTGTAGCACAAGCATAAAACAACGACAGCAAAATACGTCACAGAAATAAGTATGACAAAAAGGAAATCTTTATGCAGTATACGAACAGCAACGGGCTTTAAGCATAAACATATTGGTATTATTCATAAATCTTTCCAATATAATATTTACATGATTATATAACTACAGAGGGTAAAAAAAGTAGGGATACCTTAAATGAAGCAACACTCAGCAGCAACCACCCAGACAGACACAATATTTTGGCAATTTCATGAATACAGCAGTACCTTCGTAACAATAACGAGGATAGGGACAGAAGCAACAACACGAACAATCAAGGTAACAGTTCAATCACCACCGGTATTGCAATCACTTGTCCTTCTACCCCCAACCCATGGCCAGCGTCAAACAAGGAACCATCGTTATATCAGATCCACAGTGACGTTACTGGCTACCGGATCCACCACGATTACAACCGTGTTTTTGCCCCACGGCTGAATCGTGGTTAATGTTGTTGATTGTGCGTTTGGTGGTGCAAGCCAAGCAAAGGCTCTCTCATTACGAGCAGCAGGGTGGGACGAGGGGAAAGGGCAAAACTGAAGGAGATAAAAGAAAGGTATGTATAAATGAGAGGAAGGGAAGGCAACGATTAACGAAGGGATGCTAAAAATAAAAGGTTGCAAAGAAAAGAATAAAGGAAATAGTAAGAGGAAGAGACGAGAAGAGAAGGGTAAAGGGAGGGAGCGAAAATTAATGAAAGAGGGAAGACTAGAAAGGGAAAGATTAACGAAGACAGGAAAATACGAACACGAACAAAAGAAGAGAATTTGTGTGAGAGAACTGAATGTGCAAGAGACGACACACATCAATAATCCCAATGCTTCATAATATACAATACAGTAGCTCAATTAAAGCTTTGAGATAATCCCTATGGGTAGAGTAAGGCAGGGTTGGTGCACTTGTCCCTAAGAAGGAGACGGTAACGTTGACCATTTGTTTAGTAAGGATGACAATTCCAAATTAGTAAATTAATGTATACATGAAAACGACAAACGTAACTCTTTTTACGTCATGTGATTATTGTACGCAAGATTATGTACGAGAAATAAACTTTATATTTTTTGTGGCATTTCGTCCGTTGACAAGCCATTGATGAACGGAGAAGCGAGCCGGTTAATTATTGTGAAAATAATTTAATTGTGTTGATCGTATCCTAAATCATTTAAAAAATAATAACACCACAATGCCTAAATGAGGGGATTATGATTTGTTCCAGAAATTAGGGTGGTATATTCAATAGTATGGACATTTGGTCTAGAATATAGCGTAAGATTATAACTGTGGACAGGCGGCACACACATTCACTTATGATGCAATGCAAGAGGGTTACTAACGGACTAAAATGCCAGGGAGTTCGTCATCAGTTACATAGCCGGTCATACACGATATTCACTCATATTTCCCAAGAGTATTTACACTATCAAATTTAATTAAAACCTCATACTCTATTGGAATGTGGGTCCGACACGTTTTGAGGTGACTGTACTTCTCATTGTATGGTGTTATTTCACTATATTCTCACCTACTTATTAGTTTTCTCTATTTGAAAACAGACAAAGTTATCATCCATGATGTAAAAAAAAAAACATTTTTCAAGGAATAGCAGTGGACTCAAGACAATGACGACAATTCAGATAATTCTTCTTTCATCTTTTCCCACTGAACGTCTTCTTTGCCCCCTTGACAGTCTAATCCCGTTCCCTCACTCTCTGGTCCGGTGAATGTAGCCGTTACTAGAGCGAACAGAGATAACTACCCTGGTCGAGGAATGCCCATCAACCCCTTTTTTTTACCTGAGGATTCTAAGGTGCTTAGCATGGAGAGCAAGGGACGTGGAGATCGTGCAGTCCCTAATTCATAGTAATGAACACTTTGTTATTCTCTACCCAACGTCGAATCAAAAAATATAAGTCTACTCTTTTGTAATAACGTATCTAGCCTAACTAAAGACGTATCTTTCCTCATTGTACTGTACTATGTTTTTCGACCTGTGAAATACGAATATGGAGAGTTAGATGCCTCAGTTTAGGTCCTTTCCACATGACCGAACAGTGCCCGACGAGCACTGCCAGTTTAGCTTATTTCTCTCGCTTCTTTACTCACGGTGCAATGGAGTAGAGTTGTGAATGAGAGTATAATATAATCATAACGACTTATTCATGGCAACTTGTCTACCCATCATATTCGTTGTTATATTTTATTCTCTTCTTCATTCACAACTCTAGACCAAGGCGCGTGCTAGGATATAGAGGGATCCTATCAGGTTAACCCCTCCAGTCTGGGGATAAACATGTGCCGACTCTGCAGAGCTGCCCGGGATTTCTGTGAAACAGTAAGGAAGCTCCTTATGTATCTACCCGGGTGAACGGACTCTACAATACACGGTACAGTTTATTGGTAATATACAAGTGAGCAGTACATATGAGTATGAGGAAGGCCAGCCTGCCGGGCAGCGTCGTGGAGAGTCGGTAGTTGCAGTGTAGCATGTGTTGTAGTGTAGAGCAGAGGTACAACGTGTGGTCAGAGTAGGAACACGTGTGCTGCAGGTGTGTGTCGATTGCAGGAGTAGGGCAGGTCCTTCTACTCTGGTAGCTCGCTGGATTGGCTGCCATACAAGCGCAGCTCCGCTCCTTTTATTTCCTTGCTTCAGGTTCCCGTATGTAGTGTCACCCACGTGACCACACCATTACCTGACCTGCTGCACCCATCTCGAATCCTACCTGGAGAAAGCGGGAGGCTGGTGGCTGGACCCCCAAGAGTGGGTTAAGCTGTGTCAGGGGACGGGATTAACCTACCCATCAGACTGTGGCTTGTCTGGGACCGGGGAGAGTACAAAGGAACAGGGAGTGGCGTACCAGCACATGGAATATACAAAGGAATACGGAGTGGTGCATATGGCGCCACTACACCTTCATTAATATTATTAGCAAAAGATAAGAATGCATAAAAAGAAGTTGATTTTACTGAAAGAATAACAAGTCTAACATGAAATGTGAATATTAAAAGCTATATTTGAAAGAAAAAATATATAATGAAAAATAAATAACATAATTTCTTAAAAAACATATAAGCAGAAGTTAACAATATTTAGATTGAAACCTACACACAAACCACACAACTAAAACCATACTTGCACACTAATAACTCTGTAACAAAATATAACACAACTAAAACCACACTAATCATAAAGATAAAGAACACACAACAAAACACACGTGATAACAAATCACCTTTTCTCGATAGCCTTTTTAATGTTCACCAAAGTGTCTGCTCTCTTCTTTTACCCCCAAATCATGGTTGTTGTAATGCTCGCTTCAGATACCCTAAGATATCTTAGCTGTAAAACTCGTACATAGACAGGGAGGAAATTTAAGGCGTAGGGAGGAAAAAGAAATGCCGATAACTGCATAGAAAGGAAAGACAAATGATTGGACACCATCGGATGAATCCAGCTACTGAGAAGCTAACCATCCAGAAAGGGAAGAGGAAATTAGATTTTGGAGGGTAGAATGAAGAAGTAATGGAAACATGAGATTTGTAAGTGTGGAGGCTGATGTAAACTGAAGGACGAAGGGATCGGGCGGAATATCATGTGGTGTTGAAGGGAGACGTTTTTGGGAAAGTTTTCTGTTATTTGCTAAAAACGTTGATGAAGCCAGATGGTTGAGGTTATATGTTGGCTGTGTATGTATGCCCTGAGACACTAAGGTGCTGTTCGTCAAGACATATGCTATTCAAAGCTTGTATATGAATTTTTATCCACAGTGATTTCAATTAACTGCTAATTACCATTAATTGGTCATGCAGATTTCAGCCCAGCGCACAGCACCAAGACGTGACCGTGCCTGCATGGGAAAACTTTTACCAAACCATGACATGGAGGATAATGATGGACATAGGAAGAGCACCTGCTTCCTTATATGAAAAAAGAAAAAAACAACATAGTTTCGGTCTGTTTTCGAAGCATGTTACTATATCATACACAGTAAATACAGGCGTTAGATGTCCTTAACTCTGATATTTCGAGTCTGATTCGAATGATTATAGGGCCCGTTCACACTGACGCCAGAACCAGACATTAAGGTGCTATCTGTCCAACCACCAGCGTCGGAAAGAAACGGTTGTGGTAACAACCATTAAAACGTTTCATAAACCTGGTGAAGCATTCATACCGGTGGTCAGAAAATGTCAGATTCTTACGGCGCAAAAAAGTGCGCACCTTGACCGTCCGTTTGATTCCGACGTTATGTGGAGCTGTGTGATCGTGTTTTCCAGGGCGGGAAATACACGGAAATTTGTCTGCTACATATGCAGACGACAAACAACGGATGTGATGTAGTATGTATGTAAGAAGCGCAAAATTGCAAAAACACTTAAAGAAATACATAACGATGTTGTTTATATTTTTTCTTATCTGTAGAAATGATTTACTTTATTAATTGATGACTGGAACGATATGACAAGTGATGACATAACGGAGGGACACCTGAGTACGGATATCCTGACTGAAGCCTGGAGAAAGTCAGTTTGCAGGGAACATTCATCTTAAGTTGGTACAAGCTGCAGTACCATTATAATTATTGTTGAGTCCTTACCTGTTCAGCCTTTAAGTTATGGACACCGCATAATATGTAAAAGTATTATTTATAATGTACAGTAATACAAGATTCCCCGATTTATTAGGGCTGCAATTTTGGATTGAAAACGGAGTAGCTGCACTTCATTTTTAAGGAATATATGATATTACTAGCATGTTCCAAGGGCGGCTGAACATGCTAGCCCCTGCGGGGGGCAAGAGGCCTTAGGCCTCTTCGTTAGCCGCCCTTGCGATTGGGGGGGCCTTTGGCCTTCCCGTTGTCGCCCTTCGGGCGACCGGCACTCTCCTACAGAGAGTTGGAGGCCCCAGCGGCTGCCCTACGGGCGGCTGGTCCGTAAATTAGGATTTTGTAAATTTCCGTGAACTTGACGTGACTCGAGAGTTCAAGTATAGGTGATTCCCGGTAATGAGTTATACTGGTGCATGTAGCTAATTCCAGCGAAACCGACTATTGGGTGTCGCACCAGATGAGACAATGAAGTTTCGTGGTAATGTTGGTACCGTAGCTTCTATTCTGCCCCACTAGATGATGACACCTTATTTATACACATCACTATCAAAATAGGGCAGATAAACCGTTACTCACAGCATCTTGGAATATGATATTATATGTTGTGAGTTGACGACGATGTAGGGGGTATTTTCTTGACGTGTCGGCGTAGCCAGGATAATTGATGAACAGCTGGACCCATCAGATCACCTTTGAAAAGTCCCAGACGTTTCTCGTGGACTCATACCAGGGCCCTTGCCATTCGCAGTCCGTCACTTTATCCACTTTGCCACCGCCTCCCAATATTAGTTCATAAGATTCACTCAAATGTCTCGCTTTTATTCACCAGGTTGCAGGACTTTTTCCATGACTCTACAATACCTCATAAAAGTATCGGCCTTCTTTTTTCTGCAAACAATATGAAAAATAAGCAACACGAGCGACCCGCAACTTATGATTTCGAAACTATCTACCCTCTAAGATACTTTTTTGAGGTAATGTACTGTTGCAGCCAGTACAGAAAAGGCTTTTGCATTGAAATGTTTTCTAGCAGAAAGAATACTACAAGCTCTTAAGTCCCCATACATCAAAACCACTTTGGAATTCACAAGCCTTGTTCTCGGAAATTTGGTTGGCTTTAACTTCAGAGAATGTTTTGTTAGAATTCTATGAAAATGAAGTCTATCAACAAAAAGCTATCAGAATTTAAGTCTCAAACAAATTGAGTGCAACTAGAAAAAGTCTATACTTTTTTTTTCTATATTAAAAGAGATGAGGGCTAAAGGCAGGGAGCCAGATTCTTGTCTTCACCTGTAAAATCATAGTGAGAGTAGTCCAAAATCATGTCCAATTTCGATCGAGATGCTTAGACACATTGCGTTTGAAGAAGCATAAGTCGTAGTTTGGTGGAAAGATAGGAGGGAGGTAGTGTGTTCCAGAGAGTACCGGTTAACTCTTGCATCAGGGAGTGGAACAGAAAAGGGGTGAGAACGAGAGGCTTGGCGAGTGTTGCATATGCTCTCCTGTGGGGAGGAAGCATACATTGAGAGAGTTCAGAAGAGCATTGTCCAGTGTAATATCGATAGAAGAAAGTTATGCAACATTGCGGTGAAGAAAGAGAGAGAGGTTGTAGTGAATCAGTAATAGGAGAGTTGATGAGACGAAAGGCCTATGATTGCACCTTGTCCAGGAGTGTTGTGAAGGATGAGCCAACCCACACATGAGAGCCATACTCCATAATGGGGCAGACGAGACCCCTGTACAGAGACAGCAACTGTGCAAAGGTGAAAAATCACAGAATCTCCACAGCATACCAAACTTCTTTGAGGCAGTTTTAGCAAGAGAGGTAATAATTTATTAATTTATTATCTCTTCAAGAGAGATTGTGGCAGAAAGAGACTCCAATAATATTAAGGGAAGAAGAGAGATTAAGTTGTGTATCGTTGAAAAAGAGGGGATAGTCACTTGGAATATTAGTAACCGTTGAAAGATGAAGGAACTATGTTTTTGAGGCATTGAAAACCACAAGGCACGCCACTGCATCATCACGTGATGCGGAGAAGAGCTGCTGGGATGGGTGGTTGTCAAACTGGGTGGAGTTATGCAGAGTGGAAACATCAGCATAGGAGTGGATAGGGGAGGAAATACAGCTAAGAAGGTCATTAATGAAAAGGAAAAGGAGTAGGTAATAGGACAGATTCCTGAGAAACACCAATGTTGATAAACATAAAGGATGAAAAGTGATAGACTACAAGAGCAGAAATAGAGCAGCCAGAGAGGAATCAGAGATAAAGTTACAGAGGGAATGATAGAAACCGAATGAGGGTGGTTTGGAAATTAATGTTTTTGTGCCAGACTCTATCAAAAGCTTTTGATATGTCTAGGGCAACGGTAAATGCTTCACCGAAATTTAGAAAATTAGATGACCATGAATCATAAGAACAATATTAATTAGGAAACTGCAGAAGGCCTGTTGGCCAATTCTTGGTGTAGATTTAGAGTCCATGTAGCTGCCCAACCTATTTTAAAGTCATTCAGTGTTTTTGTATTTTTTACCTCTCTTGGAAGCTTGTTCCACTCGTCCATTACTCTATTTCCAAACAATAATTTTCTTATTTCGTGTCTAAAACGGTATTTCACTAGTTTGAATCCATTTGAATGTGTTCTATCATGGCTACTTTTAATGGCTACGTTCAACCTCTTCCTTTATTTAAGTTAAATACTTCAATCACATCACCTTTCACCCTACGTCTTTCAAGCGAATGCAGGTTCAGCTTTATAAGTCTATCTTCATATGAAAGATTTCTAAGGTTATGAATAAGTTTAGTTATTATTCTATGTCCGCTCTCTAACAAATTCCATCTGGTAAAATGAGCATCAGAACTGGACAGCGTAGTCAAAGTGCAGTCTAACTATAGCTAAGTACAGTTGCAGAATAACCACCCCCAATCGATTATTAATACATCGTTATATGAATCCTAGTATTCTATTGTCTTTATTTACAATATGTATGCATTGTTGCCTGGGTTTTAAATCCTTACTAATCATGGTAAATCTTTGGAATCACACCTCTATCTATTATATATATATATATAATCATCTTAAAATGAAAGGATTTTATGTTTTTTGTTTAAATTGATTGTCGGATATGATATATTTTGATACTATTGCCACCCCATTCCTACCCATACAATCTTGGGGGAGAGCCTGGGAATCCGGTGTTTTGGATTGGGGAAAACGCGTAAATTAGCATTTTTTACTTTTATAGTGAATTGATGATTAGGCATAAATGTCGAATATTGAAAATCCGAGCCAAGTTTTCAAATTATGATCAGCCATAAATGTCGAAATTTGAAAATGCGAGCCAAGTTTTGAAATTATGTTTTAAAATCTATGGGGGAAAATGCAAGATTTGGGGAAATACCCAAGATCTTTGGATTTGTGCATAGTTTGGGAAGATAATCACAAAAATAGGGAAAATCAATTGATCATAATAAAACAATAAGGTAATGAATTTTTGACATCACACTAACCAACCTGACCTGACCTAACCTAACCTAGACCGAGGTGTTCTTCGGCCCTAACCTTAGTATCCTTCGGGCCTAACCATTGCATTCTTCGGCCCTAACTTTGGTATTCTTCGGCCACAACCTTGGTAACCTTCGGTCCCTAACCTCGGCATCCTTCGGCCCTAACCATGGTAACCTTTGGTCCCTAACCTTGGCTTCATTGGGTTCTAAACAGGGCATCCTTCAGTGGCAACAGGGCAATTCTGACAATTAATTAAAAAAACAAAAACATTAAATTTTAACATACCATGATGATTCCCTCCCCAAGACACACACAAATTGATGTAAGAATGAATCTATAGAATGCTTACTGAGAGATGAAAGAATGTTTATTATGGTAGGGCACTTACCGGTATCGGTGGTGGAGATACCTAAAGTATATTCAAGGCAGAGTCTTGTCCACAAGTCTCACAGTTTTTCTTGTCTAAAATAAGATTGTGACGTAATCACAAGTTTAAAAGGCCTCTAGAGTCAAATGCATACCTGTGGTAAAAAGGTATGAGGCCAAATTTACAGTTTAAACAGCTATTCACATACGTGAAAAGAGGCTATGGACACCATGACAGTGAACACATTACAAAACCGCCAGTTATTTCACCTTCTTCCAGCTCCAACCTCCTTCCTCCCGTGCATATACCCAGTTCCCACATAGTAAAATATGAAAATAATGATCAAGAAGAAAGGAATAAACGAAATAATGGGTATGATGAATAAAAAAAAAAAAAAAAAAAAAAATCATATAAATTATTTCTATCGTTGTTATAATACATAGGGATAATATTTGAGTATAAACAATACAAAAACGTATGACATGGCATCTGCTGTTTAATGGCTACCCAGAATGCACTACTGTTGACAGAATAAGACAGATAAGGCAAGTTTTTCAACGTTTGATATGACGTGAGGTCATTCTGGTGAATATTTAGGGTAAAGTTTGTGGAAAATCTCATGAGGTGAGAGAAAGCACTTAACCAACTTGACGAACAAAATCTAACCCATACAGTTGTGTAACCCCGGTATGTAGTATAGTGTTTAAATGACGGATTTGTACTTTGATATGTTTTATGCGAATATGGTGACTATCATGAGTTCAACCATATTGTTTATTGATATTTTGGACTTAGAAAAAATCAGAGGGTGAATACATGAAGTTGCAACTAGATGCGACAGACAACTGAAACCTTCATAACGGTATTGTAAATTATATTAACTATATGATTACTGATTTTCATTAAATATCATTAGGAGGAACGATTCCAAAGGTTATCCCTAATCATAACTCCCTGATCTCTTTCACATATCAATTTACCTATATCAGTGTTATCTATTTTGTAAGCTGCTACATTTGCTGAATATCCTATGTTCATCACTTATAATAATCGATGTTATATTTCATCTTCAATTTTTCTGACCAGATCATTTTGCAGGGCACATGAATCCTCTTCCGAATTAATGTCTCTACCTGTATATATATATATATATATATATATATATATATATATATATATATATATATATATATATATATATATATATATATATATATATATATATATATATATATATATATATATATATATATGCCATCTATTTGCTTATGCTGCTGTTTATGCCAATATCTAAGTCATTTATATATATAATGCTTAATAAGGGGCTTAGGACAGATCCCTGAGAAACCCCTCTGGAGACAGGGGTCCAATCCGACTTAACTCCATTAATGCTGACTCTTTGCTATCTCCCAGTAAGCCATGATTTAATCAATTATAAAACATTGCCTCCAAGCTTCTACCTTCCTAATCAGCCTCTCGTGCAGTACCCTGTCAAAGGCCTTGCAAAAATTTAAGTATATTATATCGTAGTTCTTATTGCTATCTACTGCCTCGTATACCTCCGTAAAAAATTTAAACAGATTTGTGAGGCAAGATCGACCTTTCATGAACCCATGCTGCAAATCTTTAACCACCTAGCTGCGGGCATTATCTATCGCGGCAGCTCTCTCTCCCGGGCCTCTCTCCCGCACTCACACTCACTATGTAAACAACACATTTGATTGCCCAAGGGGGGCTGACTTTATTCTCTGTGAATATTAGTCATTCTCCACAGGGCTAGAATAAAGATTGTTGTAGGATCTGGTCACCTTCTAGTGGATTTGACGAGATCTGCCTACATGGATTAAAAATCCACTTGAGGTGTACTGCAACCGGAGGCTTTTTTTTTCTTCTTCTTCACTGCTGTATGGACTGCCAGCATACAGGGGGTGCATTTCCCTTTGCATGCAGCAGTGTAAACTCCCTCCCCCTTATAGTCCCTTCAGGGCTGGTCTCCTGGAAGGTGCGGCCCCACTTGTAGCTCTTGTGGTAACGTGGACTTGGGCCCACAGCACTGGCTGTGGTATCAAAGAACTTCTCCTCAATCTCCCTGGTGGTCAGAGGCCCCCAGACTCCCTGGTCCAGTAAGCTCTGGTCCCATTTCCCTGGGATGTGCTTCGGTAGCCAGCCCCTCCTTTATTTCAATTTGTTTTTTCACTGAGACCAGAGTGTACCAGGGGTCTGTGGGGCAGGAGGCCATTCTGCCCCGGGAGAACATCAACAACAACAACAACACATTTGATGGCTAAAAGCATGTAAGCCACTCACGCTACATAAATAAATTATACGGGATATTAAAGTACAAACCTTTAGCAGTCTACTGATGTACTAAATGACATATGTAGGATGGGTAGCCGCCTCACAATGACATCAACACAAAATTCTCGTTTACACTCTATTTACACTATATTTAAATATCTAAGTAAATTTTCACACTCTAAGTTCGATATAAAACATGTCAGAATCACATTTTTCAACACAATATGAAATATAATGTCATTGTCGTTTTTGCATACATATATGGTAATTACAGGAATAGAGGAGTGATGAAAATATGTCCTTCTAGAATCACTGTTCGTGTAAGACTGACTGGTGGCGGCGGAGATGGCTTTAGCCAAGTCACCCACAGTGTTATCAATCAGAAACTAGCTTATTAGGGATTGTGCAAAATTAAAAACTGTGCTGTCGAATGAAAGCTACACTTGCAGTGCTCCAGACATGTTGCTAGTGTCGAAATTATACTACACCCGCGAATTAAGGGTTAATTTATCTATGTCTTTCTAAGTGCTCTCTAATCTTGTTCGCTCTTGTGGATTCTAAAAGCTTCCGTACCGTTGAAGTTAGGCTAATTGGGCGGTAATTTGACGTCACTGATCTATCTCCCCTTTTAAATATGAGAACTATGTTTACAAGTTTCCATGCTAATGGTACAGATTCACTTTCTATAGAAATTGTAAAAATATCAGCTGTTTGTCACAGATTTTTTCCTTACATTCCTTTAGTATTCTGGCATAGACTTCGTCTGGACCAGGAGATTTCTGTGACTTAATTCTGTTTATCTCTTTTAATACATCATTTCTGTTATTGTTCACTATGCTTAGGACATTGTCATTGCTACCACTATGGACAGTTTGTGATGATGGCATTTCTGCTAGATTTTCTGTAGTGAATACTGATGTATAATATATGTTGAATATGTCGCACATTTGTTTCTCATCGCTAGTTATTTGTCTCTCTGTTGATTATAATGATCCTTGCGCCATTGACTGGTATGTTTGGTAAAAACCCTTCGGGTTTACCTGAAACTCTCGAGCTATCTATATTTTATAATTTATCTTGGCCTTTCTAATTTCCCTCTTAATCTGTCTCTTGAGATCTCTTAGATGCACTTCTCTTTTTATCCTTTTATAAATACCCCTTTTCTGGCCAATGAGCTTTCTTCTTCTATTTTTAAACCATCTGGGATCATTGTTACTTTTCCTAAATTGTCTGTTTGGTATCTACAACTGTAGTGCTCTGTGTAATATATCGGTAAACTGATTATAGCTATTATCCATTTCCATGGCATCACTTGGAGGATGCGTGAGCGATTTCTGACAGTTCTTCTGCTAACTCATGCTCACTTAGGGATATACCTCCAATGAACTTCTCTTTATCTGCAATGCCTCTCAGATATGCCCTCAATGCCTCGAAGTTTGATAGACGAAAATTTGGTACTGTCACATAATTATTTGTAGCTCTTTCGCTACTCTCTGTTTTAAATGTTATTGCACAGTGTCGCTATATCCTAAAGTATCTGCTATCCTCAGACTGTGTACCAAACTCTCTTTGTTACACAAAATAAGATCTAGTATGTTATCTCCCCTTGTTGGTTCTTGTACTAACTGATGAGGAAATTATCCTGTATGGTCCCTAGAAACTCATTTGACTAGTGGTCTGTTGTCTGATCCGTCCAGTTAATATTCCTAAAGTTGATGTCTCCTACAATACATACCTTTTTATTTCTCGATGGTTTAATTATTTCTTCCCATAACAGTCTACTGTTGTCTGAGTTCAAATTTGGTGGTCTATACATAACTTCTAAAGTTAGATTAGTTCTACCGTTCTTGATATCTAGCCAAAGTGATTCTGTGTCATGCATTGTCTTAATATCTACTTTCTCACAACATTTTATATTATGTCTAACGTATATTGCTACACCTCCTCTTCTTCTGTCTGCAGTCAGCACTGAATAAATTATGCCCGTTAATTTGGAACACATTTCAGAAGTGTTTGTCACTTAAATTCATCCACGTTTTGCTTAGCTCTAAAATATCAATTTTCTCCGTACTAGATGTGACCCTTAATTAATTAACTCGTCTACCTTGTTACACAGACTCCTACAATTGCTTTAGTATACTCAGATGGAACTATCTGTACTTCCTTTATTAGATCTCCTCTGGGATTTCTCTATACTACTTCCTAACCTCCCTCCCATCTCCCAAGATGACATCTCTACTCTCCATTCCCTCGTTACTGTTGTTCCCGACCCTACCTACCCACTCACCTCGCTCCCTTTCACCATGCTCTACTGCTGTATATATCTCCGTCTGTCCCTCCGGATTTTTTGTTAGCCCTATACAGCTAGAAGATCGTCATTAGAGCGTCCCTGACGGAAAACATACTGACGATCTGAAAGAAGATCTTGACGAATAAGGTGCTGTTAAGGGCGAAGACGGAAAAGTTTACCCAGGAAGGGGGTCAGCACAGAAGCACGGTTCTTAAGAACAACAGGAGGAGTCCCATCTGGATCGTACGCCTTTCGAGTGTCAAGGCCAGAGAGGGCAGAAAATACTTCCTTTGAAGAGATTTTGATGGCAGGCATAAGTAAGTCAGAGGGGTGGAGATGGAGGAACAGAGCCGGAATCGTCCAGAGTGGAGTTAGAGGCAAAGGTTTGAGAGAAGAGTTCAGCTTTGTCAGGTGAAGAAGAAATGGCAACATTTCCATCAGGAAGGATGAGTAAGAAGGAAAGTTACTGGAGAGATTTTTGTCAAGATGCCAGGAAAAAAGCGGGAGGAGGAAGAGTTGGAAAGATTATTGCACTTGGCACGGATGAAGGATTTTATGGCTAGTCAAAGAACAGATTTAGCACGATTCTGGGCAGAAATATACAGAGCACGAGATCAATCAGTTTGAAGGCGTGTACTTGCGAGTGAACCCATGCAAAACTGAAGCTGCATGAAAAGGAGATCTATCTTTCACGTTGCAGAGAATGGTACAAAATTACAGGTTCTCAAATACTGAAAAGGATTGATCTGTTGGATCAAGTGTTTGAGGCACTGAAAGACGTCAATCATGAGTTAATTTTAACCCTTACACTGCTGTTCGCTACAGGGGACTCCCACAGTGCCGTCGACAGCATATGCTGTTCTCACTTATAATAATTGTTTAAAAGTGGGAATGGTAGGTTTAGCTACTTGGTGGTTACTGGCAACTCACCACGGTTTGGCTCCAAACACAAAACCCAGCCAGGACAGCTGTTTGAGTATGATATGAGACATTAAATGGTAAACATATGCTATTTGGAGCCTACTACCCATTATTCTGTGATGTCGTTTTGGTTTACAACCGACCGGCGGCAGTGGTTTTTGTTATTTCGTCGTGATGCCAGTCAATAAATTATATGATTAGAAGTCTTTATATTATTATTTACCAGTGTGATATATTTATATTGTGTACAGTACTGAATATTTATATGTTTGAAAAATTTGTGTTTTTTGAACAATTAGGCCCAGGACACACGGACGGTTTTTGGTGGACAAATAAGGACCACACGTCCTTTGACTATTCACCACTGAAGAGGCCAAACTGTATGGTAATTAATCATTTGTCTACCATTGTGACTTTTCTTCACCTTCACGTGCCCACTACAGTGGTGTTACTGTGTGAAAAGTGTGTGTGATCTTTGTGTGACCACCCTAAACTTACTTAGGAACCCGTGTGTCTCGGGCCTTATTCACCCATCCACCCAGAGAGAATTATAAGGACAAATGATAATTACTGTATAAATTTGTACAGTAAAGCATGTATTGTAAATTGTACAATAGTGAAAATTATTTTATTATTAGTGTTATGGAAGTAATGGATATTTGTACAACCAATTATAAAGCTTCTACAATATGGTGTATCATTATAGGCTATGCAATTTTTTGTTATTCTGTCATAGTTCCTTACTAGCCTGGTACGTGATATTTTTTTCATTTTTTTTCTAATAATAACCATTGATTAGTCTTTAGCTGTATTCCTAAATAGATGTAATATTTTACCGTTTCCATTACTACAATTACTTCTTTACTGTAGTATCTTCTACTCTTGTAATAATTACTGCCAATATTTTACTTCCCGTTTGCCATATACCTCTTTATAACACTAAATATATTTTCCTATGAGTGACATAAGCTCCTATAGGCCTCATGCTAGTCCTATTTATAATAATAATAATAAGTTTCTATTTACCAAGTTCATCTCAGGATAATAAGTTTCTGCTGTTTGACAAGTTACCAAAAAATATGTTTGCTTGGAAATTCTTTTTTCTTTCATTATCTTTTCTGAACAATGTCGCCTCTATTATTATTATTATTATTATTATTATTATAATGTGTGCAGTGGTTATCACTGCCATGCTTTCTGAGTTGCAAGTATTTAGTGGGAACATAACTAGTGGGAGGGACGTTGTGGTGGCAAAGGCATTCCAAGTATTATTTATTGTATATTGAATAAATCAGTCGTTACTTAGTTTTAGTAGTTCTAGGACAAGAACATATATCATATATACATGTAACGCTCCTTTTATTTTTATTCAATGGATCTCTTTGAGTTACCCCTTTTTATTTTTTTCTTGTCCATCCTCGAGTTGAAGTCACGGCCGAAGAAAAGGAAAACGTGAGAGTAGTTATTACTGGAATGGAATGTATAATGTTTGTATATATATAATATAGACATGTTAGTTATTATAATAGGTAGGAAATTAATTATGTGTATGTATTTTGGGAGATGGGTTGATCAGGAGGACGTGGTAACAACCATGATGTAATGATTATGAGTTATTGCATCAGCTTATATGGAATTCGAGCGAGGATAGCGGAGTCTTTAAAACAATGTATGTTATTTCATGATTAGCATAATGGGTAGTTAACTAACCTCCGAGACCACTTACCTGACTCACCAATCTCCTATCTTATTTAAAAAACTCACTACAAAAGTAATTAGCAGTCCCAGAGGGTTATTGACGAAGTAATTTATGTTCCAATATTTCGCTGAGCTTGGGGGAGAACTCATTCTCTCTCCGGCTTCCCCTTCAAACAGGTACGGTTGATAACAGTCGGTGTTAACTATAATAATTAGTGTTCTTAAAGCGATAATAATATTCCATAACTAAAGAGTAAGTGTCTAATAAGTGCTTGATGTGTTGTAATTAATAATTTGCCCTACGATGACAGTGATAAATTAAGATTGATTCTCTCCGGCTTCCCCTTCAAACAGGTGGGCGTTCTTTCCACGAGGTAGTACGAGTCAGTGATATATCTGGGAAAGTTAATTCTTAGAGGTGGTTCTCGTTATCCATATTACGGTTCGGGGTACATTGCCCGCCGTGAGTGGTTATTTCTGTGTGATTAATTTCTATGTGATTTTCTTTGTCATTCTTTGGTGAACTTATTTTCTTGTACATGTGTTCTTGGTAGGATTAAGTTTAATTCTAAGTATAGTTCTAAGTTTAATTCTAAGTATAGTTCTAAGTTTAATTCTAAGTATAGTTCTAAGTTTAATTCTAAGTATAGTTCTAAGTTTAATTCTAAGTATAGTTCTAAGTTTAATTCTAAGTATAGTTCTAAGTTTAATTCTAAGTATAGTTCTAAGTTTAATTCTAAGTGTAGTTCTAAGTTAAATTCTAAGTATAGTTCTGATTCTAATTCTAAGTATAGTTATAAGGTTGGTTCTGGTCATCATTGTTCTTATTTTTATGAGCTAATTCCAAGCTAAAGTTCCGCATAATTATCATTTATAGTAGATTCTTCATTAATATCGTGTGTGTGTAATAAATTCCTTGGGGAAACTCTATAGACATCTTAGTATATTTGCCCCCATTCCTATATCATTCTCAATTCTCCTACCGCCTGGCCGGGACAAGGAAGGCTTAAAAAGATACCAGCATTTTTTTTTTTTTTTTGTTAACGCTCATTCATTATCCATATATTTTCGAGGCGTTACACTGGTGGCAGCGAAGGTGGGATAAGCTAAGAGTTTTGGCCAGCCGTATTGGAGGAAACAGAGTGTTATAGGGTTGGGGACGTTAACGTGAGTAATGTTCCGAGTGGCAATTGCGGGACACAGCCAGGTACCACGTGGCTTAGATGTGGAAATTGAAAACCAAACATGCTCATGGTATAGTAGATAGACTTTCCCAGTATATCATTGACTTCGGGAGACCTGACTCCATCTTGTGTGACAACGCCATGGAATTCACTGGAAAGGGGTGGGCTGACCAGCATGGCATCGAGATCGTCTACACAACCCCATATCACCCCCAAGCCAACGGACTGATCGAGCACATTATTCCCGAGTTGGAAGACACACAAATGGGAGAACTTGAGGAGGAGGAGGATGCTTACCTCCCTCCTCGCCGTCGTCAGCCTCCCAGACGACTTATTGAGGAATGTTAGCCAGTGATATGAAGTAATGGTTGAGATATGTGTGTACAGCAGTGGACAGTCATGAGTTTAGTATCGGGAAGTTTTACCACTAGCATTGATCGAAGGTCAACTGTGCTCTTGTCTCATTTTCTCATGTTCTATTCTTAAGTATTCTCAGGTATATCAGTATTCTTTTCCAGAGTTGTGTAGTTCAATCATGTGTCTTAATTCAAGCGAACCTAGGATAATTCTGTTCTCAATTCACAGTCATCACCTCATGCGTGGTCCTAAGTTTCACTTAAGGACATATTGCCTATGCCTAAATTTGGTTAAGGAAGTGATTTAGGTGAGTGCAGCTGAATGTGTTGAATGTGATGAATGTAAAAGATTATTTTCTTGCCATAGGCTAGGATAATATGAGAGTGACGGAGAAGTCAGTGGACAACTCCATAGATTACTCGTAGAGTGAAGGTGACTGGGGTACATGACACAATTTCTGACTTAAAATAATTGGAGATGGCATATTTCCTCACGGGGAAAGTAATGCGAGTCAGGTGACTCTTAGGGAACTTAGGGTGAGACAAAGTTATAAGTTGTTCAGTAGGTAGTGTGTATGGTCTAACTAAGTTAGGTGAAATGATATGTGATGTAAAGGGCATAACTTTTGCCGTGAGTTTTAACTCCGGGGAATGGACGTGTGTAACGCTCCTTTTATTTTTATTCAATGGATCTCTTTGAGTTACCCCTTTTTATTTTTTTCTTGTCCATCCTCGAGTTGAAGTCACGGCCGAAGAAAAGGAAAACGTGAGAGTAGTTATTACTGGAATGGAATGTATAATGTTTGTATATATATAATATAGACATGTTAGTTATTATAATAGGTAGGAAATTAATTATGTGTATGTATTTTGGGAGATGGGTTGATCAGGAGGACGTGGTAACAACCATGATATAATGATTATGAGTTATTGCATCAGCTTATATGGAATTCGAGCAAGGATAGCGGAGTCTTTAAAACAATGTATGTTATTTCATGATTAGCATAATGGGTAGTTAACTAACCTCCGAGACCACTTACCTGACTCACCAATCTCCTATCTTATTTAAAAAACTCACTACAAAAGTAATTAGCAGTCCCAGAGGGTTATTGACGAAGTAATTTATGTTCCAATATTTCGCTGAGCTTGGGGGAGAACTCATTCTCTCTCCGGCTTCCCCTTCAAACAGGTACGGTTGATAACAGTCGGTGTTAACTATAATAATTAGTGTACTTAAAGCGATAATAATATTCCATAACTAAAGAGTAAGTGTCTAATAAGTGCTTGATGTGTTGTAATTAATAATTTGCCCTACGATGACAGTGATAAATTAAGATTGATTCTATCTCCGGCTTCCCCTTCAAACAGGTGGCGTTCTTTCCACGAGGTAGTACGAGTCAGTGATATATCTGGGAAAATTAATTCTTAGAGGTGGTTCTCGTTATGCATATTACGGTTCGGGGTACATTGCCCGCCGTGAGTGGTTATTTCTGTGTGATTAATTTCTATGTGATTTTCTTTGTCATTCTTTGGTGAACTTATTTTCTTGTACGTGTTCTTGGTAGGATTAAGTTTAATTCTAAGTATAGTTCTAAGTTTAATTCTAAGTATAGTTCTAAGTTTAATTCTAAGTATAATTCTAAGTTTAATTCTAAGTGTAGTTCTAAGTTAAATTCTAAGTATAGTTCTAATTCTAATTCTAAGTTTAGTTATAAGGTTGGTTCTGGTCATCATTGTTCTTATTTTTATGAGCTAATTCCAAGCTAAAGTTCCGCATAATTATCATTTATAGTAGATTCTTCATTAATATCGTGTGTGTGTAATAAATTCCTTGGGAAACTCTATAGACATCTTAGTATATTTGCCCCCATTCCTATATCATTCTCAATTCTCCTACCACCTGGCCGGGACGAGGAAGGCTTAAAAAGATACCAATAATTTCTTTTTTTGTGTTAACGCTCATTCATTATCCATATATTGTCGAGTCGTTACATACATATGAGCGAAAAGAAAATAGTCAAAATGTATGTATTGCTGATAACAATAATAATTATACTGTAAGCCATTTACGAGTGGCAATACTACTGCATCTCTAGTTCTCTACTGCGGGCTGCGAGCTAGGGAGGCCAGTGTTGCCAGGTGCAGGGAACATTCTCTGTTTTAGAGAATTTTGAAGTTCACTGGGAAATTATATAAAGATTGTTCAAGGGTATACAGGGAAATTTCTACCAGACGAAAATAATTCCAAAAATACCGCCAATGTTCAAGAGTAATCAGGGAATAATTGAGACAAAAGGGTAAATTCTAAAGTTGACGGTAGTGAAATTTCGTCAAGTAAATCTGAGCTGGCATCACTGTGGGAGATGGAGAGGGTCAGAGGGAGTAGGCCTCTGCAGTCGTTCATCACTTCCCGCCCAAAATTTGAAATTCACCCGATGAAAATTTTATTACCACACAGTCATAGCAAATAAACTCTTAAATTCTAATACAGACACGACAGACTATTTTTTCATTATACTCGGGTAATAATTCATTAATATTTAATAATCCGGTATATACCAGTTTACAATTGCAAACAATGTCGCAGCGTTAGGGTTAAAGGACAAAGTTGAAGTAAGTACTGCAGCCGTTTTGTTTTACAAACTACCACGTATTCTTCCTGATGTTGATGTGCAAACCATTGACCGACAGTGGAGATCATTTTAGTTGAGAAATAAAAAAAAATTGTGCATGGCAGAATCACAGAATAGTAGAGTTTTAGAAGCTTATAAAAAAGGTTCTTTAATATGAGGAACTAGCAACTTTTATGTTAAAGGTAAAGGCTTTACCCCAAAGCACAGCAGAAGCTGAAAGAACCTTCTCCAAACTCAAAAACAAAGCAAAACGGAGAGATAAACTGTCTGTATTTACACTGTAATCAATTATCAAAACATGCGAGAGATTCCCTTCAAATTATGTGATAACACCATATTTAATTAAACTTTGAGTAAAAAATCAAGGTACTTCACAAAAGACTCAGAAAAAATTTTTTTATAGTTTATTAGGCCTATCACATAACGTTGGAATATTACTAGAGTCAACAATCAGTGCTATGCAGGTAAGTAAAGCCTTTGTTTATTATAATAATAGCCTATTATATATTTTTCTTTTACCCTAAAGTATGTTTTTATGCAGTTATATGAATATTATATCAAGTCTTTTTTCTTCAATATGTAGTTACGCATGTTTTGAAATATTTATTTTATGCCATACGAGCGACTATGGAGTGCAGAGGAAAATCACTTTGGACATAGGTAAAACAAGTCACCGCAGCTTGGAAACACTATTATATCTGACCCTCACAATCACCGTGAAGGCCTCTGGCTCCCAGGCCGATAGAATATATTCTATCAGCCTGGGCTGGCACTCTCTCGCTCTCGCCGCTGAGCTGTGAAGGTCACTGGTCTCTACTGCCGACATGTGTGTATATAGTTAGTGTGTCTTCCCCTCCCGTCCTGTGTAGCCTATACGTTGTGATACAAGAACGTATTGCAAGTTCCCTTTGATTATTATATTATAGTTTTGTAGGATTTTGATTATCATATTATAGTTTTGTAGGATTTGTTTTGTCATAATGTTTTTGTTGATGTGACTTATTACAGCATAAGAATTAATATTGTGGTATGTGGAGCAGCTAGGGGTAAAACCAAAGAGTATGGAAGGTAAAGAGGGGACACTCTGCTCGCTCCCATGTTATTTTAGCGACGGTTGTGACGTCACTAGCGTGGTAAACAGCATGGTCGGTAGCAGTTTTGTGCTGCGATATGGACTCTATGCATTTTTAATGCTTTACCAGTAGAAGCACAGTACACTGCAGACTTTGCTGAAAAGATGGACCAATTATTCAACTGTTTTAATAGTGGATCTCGTACCAGTGCTGCAAAAATGAGACTGCATTTAGTGTAATTTCAGGTCACAAGGAATTCTATCTGGCTGCTTGACATGGTTCGCTAATACTAAATCATTGGGTCCTCGTAAACTGCCTTGTTTCCTTGGTTGGCAGATGAACATAAATGGTCTGATACAGTCGTGGGATGAGCTACATTCACAGTACAAGCTGTCTTACTTGTTAACCAATAGACTCAATCAGGATTACTTGGAGAATTTATTTTCAGTACCGTGGTAGTTGTGCTTGTTGTGGTTGTACTGGTGGTAGTTGTACTTGTTGTGGATGTGGTGGTTGTACTGGTGGTAGTGGTGGTTGTACTGGTGGTAGTAGTAGTGGTGGTAATCGTAATTGTACTGGTGGTAGTGGTAGTTATGCTTGCTCTGGATGTGGTGTTTGTACTGGTGGTAGTTGTGCTTGTTGCGGTAGTTGTAGTTGTACTGGTGGTAGTTGTAGTGGTTGTTGTACTGGTGGTAGTGGTAGTTATGAGACTGCCATAGGCCTATCTGAATGAGTGGATTTGATGTGTTTGTGTGTGTGAGAGTGTGCCGAGCATTACGATGGGTTAGAGAATAAAGTAATTGTATAAATTGAGACTTTTTAATAGCCTTTTACGCCATGTAAAGGCACTGGGGAAGTATTCTTGGACTCCTCAGAGTAACACAGGATTACAGCAGTACGGTCGTGAGAGTGTCAAATGTCAGTGACGAGTTAAAATGTAGGCTACTTAAAAAAAAAAAAAACTGGAAATTACTAAGGAAGCGCTACAGGAATGTACATCGATATATGTATGTGCATAATGTAAATTGAAAAATATTTTTCCAATCTTCATAAGCGATAACAACAAGACAAGTAGCATTGGGCATTGGTGTTGAAATGTAATTTAATGCGCTTGCCGTCGGGCGGCGCCACTGTTCCCGCAGATACATTCTCCCAATAGGGGCGGTCGCGAGTGTCCCCTCTATACCTTCCATACTCTTTGGTAAAACCCCATGGAAGTCAGGTGTTTTAGTGTGTGGGTGACAACTACTTTCGACAGACGTATCAAGTGTGGGTGAGCCTATACTATCTCCATGGGGTGAGTGCAGATGCCGACTATTCGATTTGCCTCATTAGTTTCACAACCGATGGAGTGTGTCCTTGGTAGCATGCCAGCCACCAATCGTGGTCCCAGCCTCCCAGGCCAAGACCAGTCTAAACCAGTCATTGAGGATGTAAATGTTGTGCTCTCTTCCTCCCTCATGTGCAAGTTACATGCTCTCAAATACTGAATAGGATTGATCTGTTGGATTCAGTGTTTGTGGCAATGAAAGACGTCAATCAAGAATTTATTTGAAAGGACAAAGCTGACGAAAGTGCTGCACTAAAAGTATTTCACCTTGTGTTGATAAATGTGATTCTGACACGATCTATGACGAAATTTGAGTGTGGAACATGTCTTTGGAGTGGTTAAGGGAGTGTAAAAGTGTACATCGAGTTTTATTCTTTTGAGACTGGCGACCCGTCCTACAGATGTCCATAATATTATAGTGTTCGCAAGTACACTCTCACCAAAAAGTACTGGCTCACTTTCACATTGAAACAATATGGTACTATGGGTGAAACATTGTGCTACTTTACTGTGACGCCCCACCGCGGTGGGCGGTATATCTCGTCATAACATTCTTGTACCACCGGTTCACCTATGGGCAATGTCTTTCTTGCAATTTGGGTGAGGCGTATGAGTTGGGAATGTTTAGTACACTGGGTTGTCCTAGTTTAGAGGAAATGTTGTTCCGAAGGCAGATGAGACTATCTTTTGGTGGACCAACGGCATCTCTGAGAGGAGATTTAGGCCCATTCTTACAGTCGTATCCGAATGTTCGGGATCCCATCCCATATCAAGTTAGGAGTCGGGGGCACAAACATAGTGATTCTCTTCAACAGTCGTTGGAAACTAGTGTTGTTGATAATTCGGGAGGGTTGGCAATACCGACGAGCAGCGGTTGGTGAGGTACCAACCGCTGCTCGTCGGTATTGCCAACCCTCCCGAATTATCAACAACACTAGTTTCCAACGACTGTTGAAGAGAATCACTATGTTTGTGCCCCCGACTCGCACGTGTAATATCAAAACAAACGTTTTCATTCTGGCCGTGTCGTCTGTGCAAGCGTGAGGTAAAGAAGTGTAAGTGTTTATTTCACGCTTTTCAAGGCAAGTTCAAGTCAAATGGCAGCCCGACAAGAAAAGGGACAACCTTTATCCTACGAGCAGAAGCTACATTTGGTGAAGCTCTTAAAGCAAAATCTAAAAATAATGGACAAGAGCAGCGACCACCTTCAGCTGGAACAGAATGCCGCTGCATGGGAAAAAAATACAAGAGAATACAATGCTGCCTTCCCGATTAGCCAAGCTAAGTCGACTGTGCAGTTAAAGAGTGCTTGGGGATATATATATACGAAACAGGTAAGATAAGTGTACTACAGTATGTTCTAGGTCAAATTTAACCCAGTGTTGATACAAGTTTGAGATGGATTTCTCAGCATAAAAATTAGCCAAGCCCATCTGTGTATCCACGCCTGTATCCACGTTTGTGATACATGATACACCCATGGTTGGTGGAATATACCGTAAGGGTTGAGAGCAGTTCAAACCAGTTTCACCAGACACAACATCCTGTGAAAGGTGCTGATCTGACAGCATGATGGGAAGTTTCCATGCTGAGCTACTTATTGCTAGATTCACTCTGAAATTATCTGTATGTTAATCTCTATGCTATAATCAACTGCATATTGTCATCTTGTATGAAGAGAAAGGGACAATATATATTTACTCACATTATTCTTAAAAAAGCTTGTATCTAACATGTCTATATTTCATATATAAGCTAAGCATTATCAACACCATCGTTGTAATCTGTCACGCACGAAGGGTGTGGTACGTGAAGAAGGATCGAGAGAAGGGAGGTGCACTTGCAGCCCAGCCATGGGCTAGACTGCTAGGGAGGATGGAGTCCTGCCCTAAGCAAGAAGATTCACCTCCTACATAATCTTAGAGAGACACAAGTTGTCTAGTATAACCTGTAATCTGATATATTTCAGCAAATAGAGACAAGTCCACGAGTTTACTCTAAACCTTGAGTAATTAACTTAATTCCCCAGGAAGACGAGAGTGGTAATTCAGACAACGAGTGTTAAGTTGACTGAAGCCAGTGGTCTGCATCGGGTGGTAAGTGAAAACCAGCCCAACTGATAAATGAGAGTTTCCGGCAGGTATTTCCACAGGCTGAGTTTGGACGACCCATGAGTACATGATGGTGACAGTCGGGTGGGGTCTCCACAGGCGTGAAGAGACTCACAACTGTTACATCTGAATTGCTAATACTGTAATGCAAATAGTTAGGTTAGGTTATTAGGCCGAGGATGCAAAACAGGTGACTTGACATTATAGTACTAATAATTATAATTAATCTTGTTAGACCCTCAATATTATGGACTGAAAAAACTTTTTTCAAGTAAATGTGGAGCTTTCTTCACAGACAGTAGGCCACCATTAATGTCTACTGTATATTTTTTAAAGATACAAGAAGCACTTACAAAACCACAGTAAAATATTAGTGTAATATAGGTTCTTAATGAGAAATATTTAATAAACTGATGCTGTAGCTTGATAGTGTTGCAAAGTGTAGACTTAACAGGTATTCAGTAAGACATTAGTAAGCTTATCAAGTTGTTATTGTTCACAGGGTTAAGAAGAATAACAGCAGCTGCATCAGGAAACGCCATAAAACTAGGGGTAGTCCTCCTCCTACTCCACCAAAACCTGATGAGCTGACTTTTCTGGCTGAGTCAGTAATGCAAAGTGATTTGCAACCAGCTCTGGGACAGCTCGACTCTGCGGATGTAGAGAACGGTCTGGAGCGAACCTTGAACTGCAGTGTCAGTACAAATGGCACACTTCAATTTGAGATATCCGAAGGAGGTAAGAAGTATTGCATAATAAAAAGATCATTACCTTAAATTTATTACTTCAAGCTATATAAATTTCCAGTAATTACCACAATGTTCTTACTGATTTTTTTGGGTTATTGACAGACACATTTAGTAGGGTTAGCCATGTATTTTGCTTTCACTGTTGTGTGATTTCTTAATTTTATCACATTTGTACTAGTGTACAGTCACGAGCACTAATAAGAATACAGCTTTGGTTGAAGCTTTGAACAGTCCAATTCACTAACGAAGTATTTCCAATGGAGATCTTATTGTGCATTTATTTACTGTCTCTAGGTATTCGAAGCACACCTGAATACTTATTAGTGCTCGTGACTGTACCAATGTATTGTTTTTGTTTTGTTTTCTAATAGTTTGCGTTTTCTTTAAGATGTGTTTCCATTGTGTCACTTTTTCTCTCTTATTTGTCTCTATACACAGAGAAAGATATCAAGTGTTTTAATAACAAATATGGAAAAAGAAACGGATAAAGCATGGTGGTTAATAGGGAGCGTTTTTAAGTATGGTCAAAGCCAGACCAGGTACTGATGTATTTTTCACAAGATTCGATGCTGTTGCAGCTCTCAGTAACCATGTTTGTACACTCGTGATACGTAATCCCTGATCAGAGATGAACGGCAGGCACCACACATACCCTGCATTCGTACTCAGCTTCTATAGGTGTACTGAGTGGGGAAATGAGCAATACCAGGCGATTCGAAGCTTTCTGATCCTCACATACTGGTCAGTAATTATGTATCACGAGTGTACACCAATAACAACACTGGTAGTTAGTATGCAAGTGAATGTTTACTTGTATATTTCAGAAGTGGGGGAACTGGGTATTTCACACCTTGAGGAAGAGTTACCAACACTCACTCACCAACCATGGCCCACTCAACACCTCTTCCCAACAACACCACTTCCTCTGCCACCTGTCTAGCTGGCAGGGTGAAGTGGTTTAACTTCTTAAAGGGCTATGGTTTCGTGACCGCTGACAACACAGACTACTTCGTCCCCAGTAGGGGCATCCTTCTCTCTGCTGCCACCACCTCACCACCATCATTGAGGGACGGAGAGGAGGTGTCCTTCACTGTGGAGGAAGGGAGGAAGGGCGTGGAGGCTACCAACGTAGCCGGGCTTGATGGTGGTAAAGTCCTCCGCTCACTCCATGCCCGTGGGAGGAAGACGGCTGACGCCCATCCACCGCAGCAGCAGGCAGACATCGTCACCGTCTGCACCAAGACTGCTGTTGCCTTAGCTGCAGAAGGGCTAGGTCGTCTTTCCGACCTCCTCCAGGACATCTTCGGGAGAAATGGCTTACCACCAATCGCCATTTCTCCCGATCTACAACTACCACCACCACCACAACCAAGAAACGAGGCAGCAAGAAGGCACGAGGGAGGAGCAGAGCAGACGCGCCACCATCCCTGCCTCCGGCCCACCTTCGTCGCCGGTCAATGCTGCCTTGCCCATTTAACCGGGCGAACAGCGGGAGGGCACCACCATCATCACCACCACCACCACCACCGTCACTGCCACCACCACCATCACTGCCACCACCACCACCACCGTCACTGCCACCATCACCACCGCCATCACCACCACCACCGTCACTGCCACCACCATCACTGCCACCACCACCATCACTGCCACCACCACCACCATCACCACCACCATCACCACCGCTATCACCACCACCACCCTCACTGCCACCACCACCGTCACTGCCACCACCACCACCACCATCACTGCCACTGCCACCATCACCATCACTGCCACCGTCACTACCACCACCACCACCGTCACTGCCACCACCACCACCGTCACTGCCACCACCACCACCACCGTCACTGCCACCACCGCCACCACCGTCACTGCCACCACCATCACCACCACCACTGCCACCACCACCACCACCGTCACTGCCACCACCACCACCACCGTCACCACTGCCTGCGCCACCACAGGAGAAGGAGACGGAGGAGGAGGAAGACGACGGTGAAAGCACCACCACCACCGGTAGTGCGACGGAACTGGAGGACCGGGGTGAACACTGGAGGGGGAAGAGAAAAAGGATGGGGAGTAAGGACAGCAGTCAGACATCGAAGCTGTTCAACAGTTTGTTGAAGTGCGGTGGTGGCTGTCCGCCTCACTCACCCTCGATCTACTTCAGAAAAACATCAATTATTGGTATAGTGAAACCAGCACAGCTGGATTGCTATAGAATACGCCCCTTCTCCAGCCCAGGCCCCGTATAGGCATAAACTGGGTTGGAAGGGTCTATTCCGTGACGATCATCAGAAGTAAATCAAAATTCAAATCTGGCGCTGTACTGATAGTGGAGCCACCTGGTGGCGTGATGAGGTATTAAGCCCGCTCTGCGCTTGAAGGCAATCGGTCACTCTGTCGCGGAACACGTACCTGTCAACATCTTCGCTCCTCGCTGCTACGCTATGGTATTGTGTCACGTGTTCCTGCTATCGTTTCTTTTGTGTTCTAGTGGCTGGCCTGCTTTGCAGATGTGTAGTGTGTGTGTGTGTTTTAGGAGTGATAGGGTGTGTTTTGGTTTTTTTTTCTTTTTTCTAGGGCTGAGTTTTTTCTCCTCCCTTGGCGAAGGGGGCTCTTTTGGGCCTCCTTTTTCGGAGTTTTTCTCCTCCCTTCCCCCCCTCTCACCATTCCTCCTGCCACTAGTACATTTATTTGGTGTTTTTTCTCGGGGTTTCTGGGTTTTTTAAGCGAGGTTAGTGTCCCCACGTGGGGCCCTTGCCTCCCCACGTGGTGTGTGTGTGGGGTCTTTGCAGCCCCCTCATGCCTTCCCCGAGTATTGTGTGAGCCCTCACGGTTGGGGGGGAGTGAGAATTGTGCCCAGGTTCTCACTTCCTCTCCCGTGCGGGTTTTTTTTAGTGTTTTTTGTGTTTTTCCTGGGTTGTTGCAACTCAGGCTACCGGTCCCCCTCTCCTTCGGGATCCTTCAGACCGGGGGATCTCGTTCCCCCGCTCCATGTGGCGGGGTTGTTTCTGGTTTTACGGGTTTTTTTCCCTGGCGGGTGCGCGTGGGGTTGTGGTGTTGTGTTCCTGGTACCCCGGGTGCAGCGGGCTACTCCCGCGCTACTTTCTCCTTGTTTGGTGTTTTCCCGTGTTTTACAGTGTTCCAGTGTCTGCACGTGCTAACCCATGTTTGTGTATTCTTTTTTCTCCCTCAGCCTACTCGTGCCTTATGTGCTTCGTCGGGGTGTACTGTGCGGGTCTCCCCTGACGGCCACCTGCACTGTTCGCCTCACGCACCCTGCTTCACTCCCTTGGGTTACGACCCTTTGTCGTGTGGTGTGTGCCGCCCCTGGGCTGAGTTGTGTCGGGTTACCTCCCCTTCTGCCCGCTCCAAACTCCCCGCCCTTGCTTCTCTTTGTATGGCTTGGACGAGGGCTAGGAGAATGGCCCACAAGCGAGACGGTTCTTCTTTGTCGTGAGTGGACCCGATTTTGGGAATGGACCTGGGTTTATCCAGGTCCCGTTACCCTTCTTCCTGTCTCTCGGAGTCTCAGGGGCTAGAACCTCCTGAGGCCCGAGAGATTGAGCCTCCTTCCCTAGACGGTACTACGACTCCTTCTCGGGGCTTCACCCCCTGGGAAGCGAGCGAGTCTGTCGCGCTGGTTCCCCCGACTACCTCACCGGTACAAGGGCCCAGCAGGGAACCTCCAGCTTCGTCGCCTTCTAGAGCCGGCTCCTCGGGTCGCTCTAGAGGACGCAAGCGTTCGGCAAAAAGGTCCCGCCACTCCAAGAAGTCCCGGGCTCGTTGCCGTTCTCCTTCCTCCGCGTCTTCGTCTTCTTCATCCTCTTCATCCCGCCCGCAAATCCCGCAAGGGTAAGTGGGGGGAGGCGAGCCCCACGTCGAGGAAGATCGTGAAGATCTTCCATACCCTTATTCCTCACGCCTTTCCTGGGGTTCCCACCGCGCAGCCTCCGGCTGTTGCTCCGGAGCCCGCTCCTTCTCTCACCCTTGCCCCTCCTGCTTCTGCTCCCGTCGGGGGCGCGAGTCCTCCCGGGGATATGGGAGTCATTCCCGTTCCTCCTTTATCTCCGGGACTCGAGTCTCCGTCGGGGGACATGGCTGAGGAGTTGGTTACCTCCGCACCTCCGTCCCCGTCTCCCCCTCCTGTGGGCGACGGGTACCTTCCCTACTCTTGGGCTCTCCTTCCTCCTTCCTGGACCCACTCTTCGGAGGATGGCAGACTGGTGGCTTGGTCCCCGGACACGGCTCAACCAGACGTGTGGACCTGGAGGGATGATGTCCTGGTGAAGTGGGGGGCTGATGAGAAGGGCGACGCTATTCCCTTCTACAAGGTCCGTCCCATCTCAGCGCCCGTACCCACTTCATCGAGAGTGTCCTCTGCGGCTACCCTGGACGCGATGGGTTTTCTGGTGGAGTACAGCCAGTTGCAGTTGTCCGAGGCGTGGAGGATTGACCGCTCCCACGGGAACACGGCAGTCCTCCTTTCCCCGGACGCGTACTTCCCGGGGGATAAGGGCGAAGGGGACCTGGACATTCCAGCCCTTCTCCTTAAGTCCCTGGACCACCAGAAGCACAGCGCGGCCAGGAAACCCCCTCCTCCGTCTTTCCCTTTCGTCCTCCCTCATTCCCGTGCCCCGCCGGGTTTGAGGGAATGCCTGTGAAAGACGGAGAAAGAGCCTCCATTCCCCTATCAGCTAAAGGAGCCCGACGGTAAGTTGCGGCAGGCAGAGTCTGCGGCCAGATTGGAGTTGGCCCACACCATCTCCACGAGGGCGGCCACTGCTCTGATCAGGGACTGCCTCAACGCCCTCACCAACACTTACCACGAGATGTCGGGTCTACAGCTAGCGTGAGTACCTTTACTTCTAGTGTTGTGTTACTTGAGGGATACGGGGTAGAGGGTCTCTCTGTTACTCCCGGGTCCTTATCCCCGGGTTCGCTCAGTTTTTTCCTTGTTTACCCCTTACAGTGACACCCTCTCTTCCATGGCCACCGTCATGGAGGGCATCGCGGCAATGGCGACCCACAACATGCGGGAGGAGGCGAAGATCTTCGCCGAGGCGAGACTGGCAGCCCGCCAGGCGGCTGCGAAATCTGCGCCGGAGATGGCACAGAGGGGAGTGGTGCGAGCTGCCCCCCTGTCCCCTGCCCTCTTCGACCAACCGGCGACAGACGCGATTTTCTCCTCTCTCCCAGCGGTAATTAACTTACCAAAACCTTCTACCTCCAAGTAAGTACCTCTCGTTAATCCATTTACCTGAGTTATTTTTTACTGGAGGTGAAATTGAAGGAAAATTCGGTCCCCCCCCCCTTTTTTCCTAATCAATCTGTTTGTCCGTAGGCCACGTGCCCCACAGCCATCCAGACCGGCCTACCAGCCCCGAAGGCCCTCCCAGCCTTCCAGACTACCGAGGCCTTCTTACCCCACTCCCCCGAAAGCGCACAACAGGTTCTCCCAGAGGGGCCAGCAGCCGTTTCGGGGGAGAGGGCAGGGCTCCAAGCCCTTCCAAAAATCTAAGTCCTCCTTCACCCACCCCTCCCAGAAGGACCGCTCCACTTGAGGGTCCCACTCTGGGCTGCCTCACAGGGTGGTCAGCAGCCTGGCCCTCACACGGCTGGGCAGCAAGGGTAGTTCGACAGGGCCTGTCCTGGCCCTGGATAACTGTTCCGGTGAGTAACTGTGGTGGTTAACTTTCCTAGTCTGACATTTCTGATATATGACATAATCCTACTCCCGTCCTTGGGTTCCCGTTAGGTCAAAATCAGAGTTTCCCTTTGTGGTCAAAATCTCTGCCTCTGCCCATCATTCTACCCTCCAACCATCCCCGGGTCCCTCGGGTCCCGGGGCTAGGATTAACTGTACTCTCACTGACACCTGTCTTTTCCCGTTACAGCCACTACGTCTACCTCCTGCCTCAACCAAAGTGTCACTTTCGGTCGTCCCGCATGTGTTAGAAATGCGGGAAAAAGGGGTAGTGGAGCGGGCGACGGGGAGGGTCTTTCTTTTTCGTTTATTCACGGTCCCCAAAAAGGACCAGGGAAAAACGAGATTGGTGATAGACCTGAGCAAACTAAACAAATTTGTGAAAACCTTACGTTTCAAGATGGTTTCGGTTGCTCAGGTCCGCACAGTTCTAAGGAAGGGAGACTGGTTAGCATCCCTGGATCTCAAGGATGCGTACTGGCACGTCCCGATCCACCCCAGGTTTTGCCGTTTTCTGGCCTTCCAGGTGGGGACCGAGACGTTCCAGTTTACCAGGCTCCCTTTCGGTCTTTCTTTAGCTCCTCGAGTCTTCAGAAAGCTCGTGAGGGTGGTGGCATCCCGTCTGGCAGAGGCGGGTGTCCCCACCCTCATGTACCTGGACGATTGGTTGCTTCACGCCCCTTCCAAGGAGCAGGTAGCAAACAACATCAGGGTAGCGAGGGGAGTGCTAGAGGAAATGGGGTTCCTGTTGAACATCCCTAAGTCCTCTCTCACTCCCACTCGCAAACTGTGTTGGCTGGGAATAGAGTGGGACTCTCTTTCGGCCACCCTCTCTCTCGCTCCAGACAACGCCCGCCGGACCCTCCGCCACGTCCGCCAGGCGCATTTTTCCCGTACTTTCTCTCGCCGCCAGTGGGAATCATTGCTCGGGTCCCTAAATTTCGCGGCCCCTGCAATGCCCCTGGGACGACTAAAACACAGGAGGCTGACGCGGGAGGTAAACCTCCACCTTTCCCCCGCACACAGGGACCTTCCCAGGCAAGTGTCCCCCTCTCTCCACCGTCTCCTTCGCCCCTGGCTACATCCCGGTGCCCTGCGTCAGCGGGTCCCCTGGGTGTTCCCTCCCCCGGGGATCACGGTGGCGACAGACGCATCGGACGTAGGCTGGGGGTACCAGTCTTGCCTGGGACATCAGCAGTGCAGGGGATGGAAGGAAGGGGAGAGGCTACTACACATCAACGCCCGGGAGTTGATGGTAGCGAGGGAGTGGCTCAACAGACACACAGTTTGCCAGGTTAGGCGTCCGCTTCGATTTGGACAATGTTGCGGCCATGCAGTGCCTGCAGAAACAGGGCACCGCACGGTCAGAAATTCTCCTGTCCCTGTCAGAACAGATTTTTGCGATAGCGGCCAAGAGGTGCATTCACCTCTCGGCCCGCTATGTACCAGGGCGGGAGAACGATTGGGCGGACGCCCTATCCAGGTTCAAGGGGACGTCAGTCGAGTGGCAACTGCGTCCCCTTGTGTTCGAGTCTCTCTGCCTTCGCTACGGGACACCGGAGGTGGACCTGTTCGCCTCCCCATCCACGGCCCTACTTCCTCTGTTCCTAACATTCTCTTCCAGAACAGAGGCGGGAGGCCCGGACGCCTTCACAGAGGACTGGAACAGGTGGGGGTATCTCTACCTCTTCCCACCCCCAGCTACGTCAGTCCTCCTGAAGGCGATCCTCAAGCTGCGCACATTCAGGGGGAGGGTACTCCTCATAGCCCCCCTCTGGCCAGCGCAGCTGTGGTTCGGAGAACTGTCCCGGTGGTGCCCTCATCCTCTTCAGTTGGGATCGGCGTGCCTCTCCAGCACCCTGTCTGCACCACTCCAAGCGTCACTGAAACTACACGCTTGGAGTTTCTACGGGGAGTCCTCAGCAAAAGGTTCACTAAGGAGACAGTGGACAAGATGTTGAGGGCTCATCGTCAGTCGTCGGTGCGACAGTACGAATCGTGCTGGAAAAGATTCCAGGACTTCTTGCGAAGACACCCCTTCATGGTCATCTCGGAGGACACGGTCCTGGAATTCCTCACGTGGCTCGCCGATTCCACCAACAGGGCCCCGGCGACGGTGCTTGCGCATCACGCAGCCCTGTCTGATCCCCTCCTCCTGGGTTTTAACATTAAGGTTTCGGAGAGGCCTCTCTCTCTCCTGAGGATGGGGATTCGGGCAGGGACCGCACCTCACCGGGCCCAGACTCCCTCCTGGTCCCTTCACCGCGTCCTTTCCTACCTGACCTTCGAGGGGGTCCCTCTGGAGGTTTGTCACCTCCTCCAGAAAGCTCTCTTCCTGCTCGCCTTAGCTACAGGGTACAGGGCCTCTCAGTTGGCAGCCCTGACCCGTCACACAGCTTTTTCTTCCGTAAGCCCTAACCTTACTTCCTTAACTATCTCCCCCTCTCCTGCTTTTCTAGCTAAGAACGAGCAGGCTGATGACAGGATTGGCCCTCTCGCAGTACCCTCGTTCCTGAGGGATGGAAGTTTCCACCCCCTCTGCCCAGTCCACGCTTTTACAGCTTACATGGAGGCGACGAGAGGGGCTTCTCCGGACCACCTCTTCTACAACTCTAGGTTCGGTAACCCTCTCTTCCCTAGGTCAATCGCTCGCCTTCTCTGCCGAGTGATAGAGAACGGGGATCCCGGACACGCCCCGAGGGCTCACAGCGTTAGGGGCGTGGCCGCCTCCCTCGCCTTCCTCAGGACTCACTCGGTGGAGAGGGTTAGGGATTTGGGGGGTTGGACTTCCACTTCCTCCTTCAGGACGAGGTATCTGTTCCACTCGCTCTCCCCTACCCCCTGTGTGGCTATGGGTACTCCACCCTCCATTCCCCAGGTTCCCCGCGGGAGACACATGAGGGGGAGGGGCCGCCCGAAGAGAAAAGGTCGGGCGACTTAAGTCCCGTCACTATCACCCCATACTTCACCCCCATCATGTACAGCTTCATGCTCATCCCCATGTCTCTCATGTGTGTACATATGGTGCAGGTGAAATAAATTACATTGTTACGGAATTCTTGAGTATTCATTCTCCAAAAAATTACTTTACTATGATGAGTGACAGGATATTTATATATTAAACACAGGATTGCTGCATCCTTGTGTCCTCCTTCATCCCCTCGGGATCGCATTACCTGAGCCGGGGCCATAGCCCTAGCTCAGAGGACTTTAATAAAAAGGGTGGGGGGGGGGGTTCAGGGTCACCCCTCCCCCTCCTCTCCTAGACCCGACCCCTCGAGTCTGCCTATAAAGACTTTAGTTGAGTAACAATTCTGGTCTATAACAGAATGGTCTACGGGTTATATGTGATAAGCTACTACACTCCCACCACGGCTAGTCCCCTAGCCAGTGCTGGAAGTTGCTTTAGCTTCAACCTCACCCTGTTCGGTTATCTTTCTGACTCTCCGCTCTCTCGACCGCTCTTAACTAGCACGTGATTGCCTCCACCTCACCTCCCACCTACCGCATCGCATGCATAGCAATCCAGCTGTGCTGGTTTCACTATACCAATAATAGTGCATTTGTCGCGGCTTCTAGCCGCTTAAATTGTATTTATTGGTTGTGAAACCAGCACAGCTTTGACTAACCCACCCACCTCCCGATGCGGCAGGCATTCACTTTCTTTCTCATTGGAGTGACCGATTGCCTTCGAGCGCAGAGCGGGCTTAATACCTCATCACGCCACCAGGTGGCTCCACTATCAGTACAGCGCCAGATTTGAATTTTGATTTACTTCTGATGATCGTCACGGAATAGACCCTTCCAACCCAGTTTATGCCTATACGGGGCCTGGGCTGGAGAAGGGGCGTATTCTATAGCAATCCAGCTGTGCTGGTTTCACAACCAATAAATACAATTTAAGCGGCTAGAAGCCGCGACAAATGCACTAGTTTCGCCGGGACCCCGATGTCTTCCAGTTCCGGAAGGAATGGAAACGGTTTGAGCCTTCTGTAAGGAAAACACCATTCGCCGCCTCCACAACAACAACATCATCATCAACAACGAAAAAGGTTCACTACCACCGATGAACACGACCACAACAACAACAACTACTGCTACTACTACAATTACTACAACTACTATTAATATTGATTATTTAATGACAGTGTTTGATGCCTTAATACCCCATAAGGGGTGATAGGCAAAAATTTTAAATTAAGAAGAAAGTTATCAAGGCTGGTTGCTGTGAACAAGCACGGGGCAGGCAGCAGCAGTACCACTACAACTGCAACCTCCAGTGAATATTCAACCCCATCTATGAGTAGATGCATATCTCCAGTCACAGAGATTGGAAGTGTGGGTGTGCAGAAAAAAAAAATGAAAGAAAAAGAAAATTTTCTAATGAAAAGTCTCATGCAATTAAAAAACTGCGGCTTGAACAGACCACAGAAAGGGAAAATATATCGAATGTCTTGGAAACAGAAATAAAGAAAGTGTCTGACAAAGCATGCCAATTTATGGACGGTCTTTTAGAATGCTACAAGAGAGTTACCGATGCACTGGTGAAGAAAATAGAGGAGTGCTCAGCAGAAGCACTAGTAAGAGATATAAACGACTTTCAGTGACTGGTTTTCTCTCATTAAGTTTTAACAACCTTTCTTATTTAGTGTGCAATACGACCAGATTTGCTCAATTCAGATGTTGTAATACTTTACCCCAACATTATATTTGATAATATAATAATATTATAATAATATTATAATATAATGAAAATATAATAATAATATTATAATATAATGAAAATATAATAATATGACAATATAATATAATGATAATATAATAATATGTTAATATTGTCAGGCGACTGAGATAGTTAGTTATAAGGGTAACGACATTTTGTGCACTTTGCAAGTGTGAGATGTATAGATAATAGATTTTGTAATGCAACTAATGATATGTATGTTACTTTGTCCGGGTTAAAGGTATTATTAATATTTATAGGTATATTGTTGGTATGATTGGTAGTTAAGGTATTTAAGGTGCTTATATATGAAACTGCTTCAAAAAAGAACTATAAGCAAGTTCGAGTCTGTAAGATCTCATACGAGATAATGTATGGAGACGGGCAGACGGGGGCAGAAGAGAACTACCTGCCGGCATCGCGGCAGCACCGGAAGAGACCCTTCCATATCCAGAGACCCTGGCGTGTGTCAAGTGGACAAGGATTTGTAAATACACCAGGACCCCAGTGTACTGCAGTTATTTAGGGGACTAAAGTAATCACAGTGGAACCGTATATATATTGTACATATGTTAATACAACCGGTGACTGGAAAACAAAGTGTTTACTTCTACCCTCGTACACCTGCATTGCAATGCCTACCACCCCCTGACAAATATAATATAATGATATATGATAATATGATATAATAATATATGCTAATATAATATAATAATATATGATGATATAATATTATGATAATATAATAATGATATACTAATATGATAATATAAAAATAATAATATAATATTTTATAATACGAGTCTGAGATGCCCTTGTAATGTATGGAGAAAACAATGGAAAGGAAAAATTATCCAAGTATTCACTTACCAATCTTTATTAATACAGTACAATTAAGGAGAAATACATAACCTTAACATTACTAATCTAGAGGCTCTCATGACTGCAGCAGATACATTTGTTCTCACTCACAATAAATCTTTCTTTGACAAATCCATTCGAGCTAGAGAGATGCTGGAGAGATGTGAAAATAAGACAAGCGAGAGTGAAAGAGCAGCAAGGCATCAAGGTGCTACTGGAGCCGTTCGGAGTACCATGGTAAGGTCTATATAGGCTAGCAGTGGTGGTAGCGAGAGAGGACTCAGAGGAGGGCTTTCACCACATACTTGTTTTAACTGTGGTAGTCCGGGGCATCTGAGGAGTAACTGTAGGCAGGGTGCACGTGGTATGAGGGGGTCAGAGAGACCCAATCCGTGAGCGCCTCATCTCTGGCAGTTTGGATGTGAGTGGAGAAGGAACCCAAAGTTACAACCCCTGTTAGAAGCTGTAGAGGGGAGAGGGAGCCCTCAGACGCATTTTACTTAAAGGATAGAGTATTAATGAAGAGGTGGCGGCCCCTGGTTTGTGCTGCCTAGGAATATGAATGGAAGATGGTACACCAAGGGGGAAAAGGATGGAGTTAGTGTGTTCCAGAGTTGACCAGTTGTGTATATAAAAGACAGAACATCGATTAACTTTTGCATTAGGAGTGTGAACGAGTGGCTTTGCGAGGGTTGCATCCTCTCTTGTGGGGAGAAATCAAATATTGAGGTCAGAAGGCCAACGTTCAGTGTAAAAGCAATGGAAGAGAGATGACACTTTGCGAAAACAGAGAAGTTGTAGGGATTCAGGAAATGAGGGGGAAAGTTGAGATAAAAGGCTTTTGATTCCACCCATTCCAAGAGTTTTGTGAAGGTTGAGCTCCACCACACATAGGAGTGTACACCATACAGTTCGAATGTTTGGTGCCTGCCGTTCGTCTCTGATCAGGGATTACGTATCACGATTATACTGCTTCTGATCATCTCTGATGGAGGCGCTGAAATGCCACAAACACAGATTCCTAATCAAATATATAAAGGGCACTTCCTGTTTCTTTGGTCACAAACAACTCTTAATTTTCAATTTACCTCTCCTTAATTAACGTACATAATTGGAATCCTTATGACCCAGGATATGTATGACCGAATTCAGAGGTTATTGGAAATAACTGGGAGGTAATTTCCAGCCTAACTGTTTGAGATAGAAACATCATTATGAAATGCAAATTTTTTTATTGACCACGAAAATGGGGGATCGGGTGATGTCAGATCATAACTCCGCGGTCATTTGAGGTTGAGAGACTAGTGTTTGCATAGTTCTTCGCTTATAGCTGGGGAACTACGCATCCCAGATTCGGAATCGCCATGTCTCAATGGCTGTCAAAGGCTATCGAGAATTTACAATTCTGTTTAATAATTTTCCAACTATATTTGCCTGTTTGAAAGAGCGCTGAGCGCTCCGTCCAATTCCTAAAGATGCGAAAATTATTTAAACAATTGCTGTGATTGTAACATTTATATATATTTCTGCTGGTTTAATTAGCATATTTTTATGAAGTGAAAACTGGTTACCTCAATCTTTTACCCCGGACAATGCCGGGTACTTCAGCTTACTCAATACTCAAATGTAGGGTAGTACATTTACTTTATCGTGTTGACAGGCTTACAATATTCACAACTGTATAATCATAGACATGTGATGTATATTACTAACGGGACATATTCTGTTTTGTAGGCTTTCATTAGGTTTCATACTTAAGCTACACTTCTAATTTTGGCATACACATTTATGCGCAACTCACTTACTATTATTATTATTAAAATAGACCAGAGACACAAAGCTGGGAGAGAATGCAAGCATTCTATCAATCCGAGGACCCCAGCCCCATGAATCCAACATGAAGAAAAGAAGACAGATTAGAGAAAAAAAGATGAGCAGTTAGCTTAATAAAAACATATTAGCCCTACTCTTGAAGCCAGCCAGTCCTACACCATCAAAGACAGATTCACCAAGGCCATTCCACAGAGACACCGACCAAGGGACAAATGATCGACTGTACTGACAGGTTCTACAGCGCGGCAATACGTAAGCAAACCTATGGGAGTCCAATGCACCACGAGTGACACGAGCTGGAACATACAGAGGTGGCAGAGATGAGTTAAGAGGATGCAACACATTACTTCTAATCTTGAAGAGCATGCACAATGATGCAACAGAACGACGGTGACTCAGATTACAATCAAGTGAACCGCCGGTAAGAAAATTAGCTTTGGAAACAATCCTATCCAGCAACTTGAGATGGCAATCAGCTGCTGAACACCACACTGGAGAACAGTATTCCAACAGAGGCAACACAAAGGAGTTGTAACACTGCAGTAACAATGAGTGATCTCCCAACACACGCGAAGCTCTATGCATTATACCCAACTTCTGGGAGACAGACCTTGAAATTGACGAACATGCTTCTCAAAAGTCAGCTTGGCATCAAACGTAACTCCCAGAATAACCAAATTCTCAGACCCCTCCAATACAATTCCATCAGAATCAAGGGTGGCGATAAAGGGTACACCGTGTGAGACCTAGAGACGACCATTGCCCTAGTCTTGCCAGCATTCAACCTCATACCCCACACCCTGCACCAATCACTAATCCTATCCAGGTCACGATCCAATGACTCAGCAACAGAAATCCTGGCACCTGGGGTCGGCACAACAGCAATGAGAGTGGAATTATCTTCATAACCATACAGGTCATTCTCCAAGATGTTAAAGAGTTCAGAGGTATACAATAGGAACAACAACGGTCCTAACACACTACCTTAGGGCACCCCAGACACTAATTCTACTCTTTCACTCCGCACACCATCCACAACAACATACTGGGATCGAGCCGTGAGGAATTGCGACAAGACAGACAGTACTGAACCGCCAACACCAACAGAGCCAAGTCTGTAGAGGATACCCAGATGGTTTACCCTATCAAATGCGGCAGAAAAGTCAAGTTGCACAAGATGCGTCACAGAAAATTCACACAAGTTACAATATACGAAGCACGAGATACATCTAATCTCATCTTAGTCATACTCTTATGGTACGGTGCATACTTGAAGGGGCAATGTCATAGCCCTCTCCATCCAGGCCAGAGCGATGGGTGAGTCATCTGTCTCTACGTCACCACCAAAGGACCGAGACCCCCCAAGGAGTATAATTGGCAACTCTGCCTTTATTCCATGTGGCAATTTTTATTTCACTCAGACTCTCAATATTGTCCTTACCACTGAAAGGCGTAGGTGCTTGTGAATATAAATCGCGTATCTCAAAGCTGGTTTTAATAGAACAATTACTGCATATTTTGACAGTACTAATACAAACTACTATTGAGTGCGATGCCATCTAGGTGCTGTGTGCACCTGTGCAAGGGGAATTATGAAAATAGACCTAAAGTGGCTGTTTTTTCATTCCCATAAGATGAAAATGTGTGTCTATAGCTTCTGTCATGGTTCACTCCAGGTAAATATACCAAAGTGTTTTAAGGCTGCCATAAAAAAAACTTAAAGGACAACAAAGGCATACATATTACGAAAGCAGATAAGTCGAATGCTATTGTCATACTTGATTGCCTTACATATACCAATAAACTCAATGACCTGTTGGCTGACCAAGAAACATATGAAAAACCAATTTCTGATCTTGCCAGAGTGTTTTTTGTTCTGCAACTTGTCATTTAACTGCTGTCACTCTTACAAACACAGTCATATAAACACCTAAATGCAGTAAAACTAATATCTGAACAGCTTTACCTCATGACCCTCAAAAAGCTGGAATATTCATCGGAGTTCATGATCTTTTCATTATCACTGTATAACTGCTCTCCCCAAGGTTATAGATTTTTAAGAAATACTGGAAACTTAATCTTGCCCAGCTTCTCCACTGTTAGAACACTGACACTCACAAAATCTCAGCCCAGCCGCTGAACAGCATGGAAGTAATATTTTAATGTATATTAAGAACAAGTTTAAATTTTTATCACAAAACGATATCACAGTTACACTAATGATTGATGAAATTCATATCAAACAGTATTTTTATTACAAGGGTGATAATGTCGTAGGGTCAGCCTTCAACAGTAGTGAGGCAACAAAAAGTGCTTTTGTATTCATGTTAAATAGTGTGTGCTCCAAATACAAGGATGTTGTTCATATACTGCCTGCCAAAACTATGAGTGCCGAATATCTATTCAGTTTCATAAAGCGGGTCATTATTGGATTAGAAGTGATAGGCTTTAAAGTTATGTGTCTTAACAGATAACAACTCGATCAATCGGAAAGCCATGTCCTACTTTCACTCGCCTCCAAAATGTTCCACTGTCTATTGTCACCCCGCACAAAATTCAAGGCCTTTATTATTTATGTTTGATCCTGTACATCTATTCAAATGTGTTAGAAATAACTGGATTAATCAGAAAGATGTAAAGAAGTGCATGGAGTTTCCAGATTTTTCCTTTGAGGACGTATGTGACTCAGTAACAAGGGTATGTAATGCTCCTTTTAATACTCTAAAAAAACTACACTCTTCTTCTAAGAGTGTAGCGTACATATAAGTTTACACTCAAGTCATTGTCACCCTCAAATTTTGATAAACAAAATGTCAATTTAGTTGTACACATTTTCAATGAGTATATCATACAAGCATTACAAACTCTAGGGGAAAAACACAATTTGCCATGCTTTGAAGATGTAGCAAAATTCATACAAATTATATATGTTTGGTTTACTGTCATGAACGTTAAATCTCCATTTACAGTTTGTCGTCTTAATAATAAGTATGCTTATCCATTGACAAATGATAAAGATGATAGAAATTATTTTTTCTTGCATACTTTTCTCAGTTGGCTAGATCTTTGGAAAGGTATGGCAAATGTAGCTGGAAAGCTGACCAATGAAATATTTACTGCTCTTAACCATACAACCACAGCAATCCTGCAAATAACTGATTATTGTATTGATGAGCCCAACATGAAGTATATTTATATTAACAGGGAAATTTCAAACCGATCAACTGGAGGCCAGATTCGGTAAATATCGCCAGCTTTCAGGTCACAATTATAACATATCTGTTCGGCAAGTTATTGAGTGTGAGAAAAAGTTGAGAATGATGTCTGTATTGAGGATACCCTTTCATAACCAGGGTATTGACTTTAAAAGGTTGGACACAAATTGGGAAAAAATGGAAATTTATGATTTAGTAAACATGCAAAAATATGATGTAGATGTGACCGAAGATGATATTGAGAAATACATGGATCTTCTCCAAATTGTATCATATGTTGCTTTGCTGTATCAAAGAAAATGAAATTTGAATTTTGCAAAGAGTTAGTTACTTGTAATGGAGATTTAAAAAGCTTGCCAGAGAATAATAATTACGTACAGAGTGTTAACACATGCGATCTATTATATCCTGATGATGCAGTTGTAAATGTCATTATGTATAATTATACTGTAGTTGGGAAACTTACTCAAAATCCAGAGTTCACAAGATTAATAAACCAAAGAATTGTAGCTATGGAAATATCACTTAATGTTCTAATAGAAAATGATGCCTACCTCCCTATGAATAATTGTGATGGTGGCCATAACATTGATAAAATTCAAAGAATGTTACTGTGGGCCTCTACAAATGCACTACTAAATAACCTTGTTCCCAAAGAAAATTATTTCATCAGCCAAAACAAAAAAACAAGGAAACAGAGGAAGCTCCAAACTCTGATTTAGGCCACTGTAATGAATGTACAGTAATGTAGGAAGTTAAGGTTTTGTAAATAAATTCTAGTAATAAAGATTGAACTTGTACGTACATTTCATTTATCCGATATTTTATGCTAAGTAATATTGGTGTGATACACTAATGTACAGCAATGCACTTTACTCAGCCTATGGTATATACAATAGTTTTACAGGTACTTCACAAAACAATAGTGCTATGGTCAGTTTCACGATATAATGAGACATAAACATAAAAAAACAAGAACGTTGGTAGGGAATTGTTAAACTCAAGCAAATGATAGAGCGCGCTCAGAGTGAAACGGGTAGACATACCAGCCTGCCGTCGTATTCACGGGTCATAGTTCTGGCCTGGATGGAGAGGGCTATGGCAGTGTACATATCAGCAATAATTAGAATATAAATTATAATGATCTTTCCTTGATGAATTTGCCATGAACTTTCACGATTATTCTACTTTAACAATACTTATCCACACCAACACCACGTACATACCTGTTTGGCATCATGCAAGCTTACATTCTGTGCGACTCTTCAACATGCCATGCATTCTGCAGTCTACTAGTGCTACTCTTCAAGGTATGAGTCATCCAATTATAAAATGAGACTGCCGGCTGGAAAGAGATTAGTGAAAAAGAAGTTGTATTTACATACTGCTGAAATACTGTACATTAAACTTATATCAGAATTGTAACTACCACCACCACCAATATTTTCACCATCACTATTATCATGTAGTGACACGTGGGGTTGTCACACCAGTACACACAAAGAATTGCAAGCGTACCTGGCTATATTTATCAGATTTTGATGTTTACCCACCAGATATATGCCGGGATCTCCTCCATGGTCTCTCTCTCTCTCTCTCTCTCTCTCTCTCTCTCTCTCTCTCTCTCTCTCAACGGGAACCGAATTGGCGTGGTGGTGGGGCTGTAACCGTTTGTAGGTTATTTAGTTGTGTTGTCTTACTCACGTTGTTGGAGTTGTAATTAAGTTGATTGTAGAATATCCTCGGAGTTGTAGGATCTGATAACTGGTAAACAGTGGTTTATACTAGTGTCAATAGTGGATGAAACATAAACACAAGTATGGCTTTTGTGTTTATTAACAAATTATAATAGTGCCAAAAATTGGAGCACGTCTGGAATACGTGTGTCCGCTACGAGTGGATGCGAGAATCTGTCGGGGCTGAGCCCCGCATCCCCATAGCCTGGGGCGTTGTCACGATTTTTTTTTTTTTTTTTTTTTTTTTTCTATACCTCAACCTCGGGACTGTAGGCTGTCAGTAGCCCGTGACTCTTGCGAGGCCCCGAGATTATTGGGTGTCTCACCAGATGAGACAGTGGAGCTTCGTGATGATGTTGGTACCGTAGCTTCTCTTCTGCCTCACTAGATGACGACACCTTATTTATACACGTCACTATCAGGGGAGAGCAGCTACACCGTCACTCACAGCATCTTGGAATATGGTCTGGCATCTTCTATGTTGTGAGTTGCCGACGATGTAGGGGGTATTTTCTTGACGTGTCGGCGTAGCCAGGGTATAGTTGACGAACAGCTGGACCCATCAGATCACCTCGAAAAAATCCCAGACGTTTTCTCGTGGACTCGAACCAGGGACCTTGCCATTTGCAGTCCGTCACTCTATCCACTCAGCGATACCCTTTATTTACTGGCTATACAATTATGATCTAAATTGAACTAAAGATACAGGATTAGTATGCTTATTATTATCCTACATATTAGTTTATTTATTAATCATAAAACCAGTAGCCTTTATTTTACACGTGTTAGATACGTATTTATTAATTAATATTTAAGGTAGCAACCAAGTTGGCACCAAACATGTGTAAGTACATGTGTACGTATGTCAGTATACATGTGTCTGTTACATTGATCGGCCACTACCACACCAAGTCCTCTTGGTGGACTTTTTGGCGTTACTCCTGTAATCCTATCTATGTACCTATCCATGTCTAGTGTAAGCTAATGAGCAGTGTTACCATAGAGACTTAAGTTGATATACCTCTTCGTATAGGACGTCTGTATACCTGCACAGCGGGTTGTTGCTGAATGACCACCCTGCCCCTGGTACGAAGATAATACACAACAACACATATAAACACAAAACATAGGAAGGTAGGTACAGAGATGAAACTTGCAAGGCTGGCTCTGGACATGTACAACGGGAGTGACATGTCTAGTGCATCTGAAAAGGCAGTTTTGTTCATGAAGGTTAGGAGTTTTATTTCATCTGTAATCACACGAATAGTGGAATAGTTTACAGAAGGAATGTCAGTCAATTTTTGTAAGTTGGAAGAGATATTGGCCGTAAACGCTAAGTGTTGGCAAGGTCGCGAGGGAGCTTGATCGAAGTTCACAATGGTCTGGAACTGTATAATACCCCTGAATTTGGACCCTTTTCATTTCGTCTAAACATATTAATGTTACTCCTGTTTGATTAGGAAAATAAAGATACTGCATACCCTTCAGGTGAGCATGATATACAGGTTTAGACGGACATGGTTTATAACTACATTCCTTGACTGTATGGTTGTGTGTAGTCTGTATGAGACTGATTTCATAAGGTGTGTCTGTAACCGTTGTGAAAGCGAAGACATAAGCTGGATAAATGTACAAGTCAAGGTAAATTTTAGTGCACTGTGTGAGTGTGTGAAGATTTACAGAGTCCAGTAGAAGATAGTCTTCTGAAACAACTATGTATTCATGCTGTTTGTCCACTATTACCAAGGTGTCAGTGTGTAAAGGAAATGGAATGAGATCCCATGCATGAAAAGCTGTTCCTGAGGTAAAGGGTATGTGTACAAGTATTGCCTTATGTGTTAGCGTTGTGGAAAGGATAGGATAGTAGTATTCTATATGGTCAAAGAAAGGTCTGAGTCGAAATTCGTCAACTGCAACAAGAAGTGCTGAATTTAATTGGTCAAAGGAGAGCATGTCTGATGTAACTCGTCCTTGCCTAGCATCAACTAAGTGTGCAGTCAATCTGTTTATTTCAGTCTCAATGGCTTGAATACCCCTTTCTAGCGGCAGTAGTAGCTCCCCAAAGAGAATCAGGTCCTCCGTGGTTTGGATTGTTGTGTTAAATCTGTTCAGTGTAAGTGTAAGGCGGTTGGTCTGACCGATGACCTCATTGACTTTCTCTGTGATTTTCACAATCCCTGAAAAAGATGAGTTAATTAGTCTCTGTGTTTGGATATTTGTTGCCTCGGTTGTCACTCGTTGTAGGTGTCGAGGTATGTCGTGAAGATCCGTTAGTGAAAGTTCGACTGTTAGGATGTCTTCGACTAGTTGTATTTTCCCCACCCGTTCCACCAGGGCTCCAGGCTTAACGGCGTCCCGCTTCAGGCCTTGGATGATCCCGTAGAGAAGGGTGAGTGAGAGTAGTAGAGTCCGACACATCCTGAAAAGGGTTATATGTGTTACTTTGGAAGTGCAGCAACCTGAGTTGCTGAACGTAGTTTTGATCTGTAAGAGTTTGTTTGGGACGCATTGGACGTGGACGTACAGGACGTGTGGCTGTCAAACATGTATGCTTTAGCAGTGTGTGAAGGTACTTCATCTGCTTTGACTCTTTCCAGTACTTCCTTTTTGACTCTTTTTAGCCTGTCGCTGTGGACAGTTTGTGACTCATTTGTGACCGGGTTGCGGATCGTAAATGTATTTTGTTTAGGTTTGTCCATCACTTCAAACGGTCCTGTGATTTTATTAGCTAGCTTATTTAGTTTTTCTGGGACTTCTAACATTACAGCATGACCTATATCGATTAGTACAGGTTTAGCTTGTTTATTCTTCTTGTAATTCATTTCAGCTCTTGAGGCCGTTAACTTGTTCCTTACTTGTTGATGGATGCGCGCGTACATCCCTATTTGGCGGTCCGTGTAGTCTTTGGTGTATACTGGTCTGGTCCTGTTGGACAGAACATCATAGGGTAGACGTTTGTCAGCTCCATACAGAATTTAGTAAGGAGTTTTACCGATGTAACTGTTGATGGAGCCGTTGATGTATGATGGGACATGATGTACCCAGTCTTCCCAGGATTCACTCATGCCTGCAACTATTGGACGTAGGATCTCGAGAATTTTCCTATTCGCCCTTTCTACCAATCCATTACTTGCTGGATGATAGGCCAGAATAAATTAATGTTTTATATTGTAGTTTTGACATATATTTTCCAACACTTGGCTCTTGAATTCAGAACCATTATCCAACAATATTTCCTTCGGGGTGGAAAATGGGCAAATGACATGTGTAATGAGTGCATATGCTATTGTATCTGCATTTTTGTCAGTGAGTGGAGCAAGGACCACGTAGCGTGAGAAGTGATCTGCCACTACTAGCAGGTAGTTGGACCCTTGATAACTCTTAGGGAGGGATAGTAAGTCGATGCTCACGGTATCCCATGGAGTTTCTGGTGTCGGGTATGATTGACATGGTGCTGGTTTACTTGTGGTGCCTTTGTGGGTAGCACATTCTAGGCAGTTAGCCACATGATTTGTTATGTCAATTTTCAAGGTCTTCCAGTAATATTTCTTTCTCGCTTGCTCTAGGCTCTTGTCTCGGCCCGGATATCCTGCTGTAGGTACGTTGTGTATGAGCTGTAGTACTGGTTGACGGAGGGTGTCCAGTATTACTACTTGCGAGATTGTCTCTGTAGGCGTATTTAATTCTCTGATGAGATTGCCATCCCTTAATTGGAGGTCGTCCAATGGGATTTGTAAATTTGTTGGAAGATCATGTTCGTCTCCTGATTCTAAAACGTACAGTATCTTGGACCATAGCGGATCAGATCGGAGCTCTTTCCTCAGGCTTGCTGAGTCATATGTTAAGCCGGTGTGCTGGACACTTGCTATATATTTGTCGTTCCTCAGGCTTGCTGAGTCAGACGGTAAGCAGGAGTGTATGGGACACTTGTTGTAAATTTTGTCGTTCCTCAGGCTTGCTGAGTCAGACGGCAAGTTGGAGTGCTGGACACTTGCTATTGGTGCGTTGCGAGATAGTGCATCTGTGACAACGTTTGCTCGACCGGGTATATAATTGAATTCGGGTTCGAACTCTTGTAATGTCAGGTACCATCTGGCAAGGCGACCTGATAAATTATTACCCTTGAAGATTTGACTTATGGGTGCATGATCTGAATAGATCTTAATTGCATACCCATATATTATGTCCTTGAAAGTTTTCAATCCCCAGATAACTGCAAGTGTTTCCTGATGTGTAACTGAGTACTTCTTCTCTGCATCGTTGAGTGTGCGACTTGCATAAGCTATTGGGTGTAACTTGGACTTATTATGGTACTGCATGAGGACAGCACCGATGCCTACTCCTGAAGCATCTGTGTATAGAATGAAAGGTTCCTGATAATTTGGTAATGCAAGCACGGGTGCGTTAGTAAGCATGTCCTTTATTATTTGTAGACTGTTTTCCTGCTCGGAAGTCCAGTTGTAAGGAACGTCCTTCTTCAGTAGCTTGGTTAGATGAGCAGCATATTTTGCATAATCCTTGATGAAGGATTTGTAATAGCCAGAGAGGCCTAGGAAACTTCGTAGAGTCTCCACATTTGTAGGAGTAGGAAAGTGTAAAACAGCTTTGACCTTGTCGTCCTGTGTATGAATTCCTGCACTGTCGACTGCATGACCAAGAAAATGTATCTTGGTTTTAAGAAATTCACATTTTGATAATTTGATTTTTAGACCTGCCTGGGCAAGTTTCGATAGGACTGTCTGAAGCTGGTTCAGGTGTGTGTGTAAGTCCTTTGATGGAATGATTAAGTCGTCCAAGTAGGCTAGTATGGTATTTCCTATCAAACCATGAAAAACGTTGTTTATTAGTCGCTGGAAGGTGAGAGGGGCATTACGTAATCCGAAAGGCATTCTCTTGAAGTGATAATGTCCGGATGGAGTACTGAAGGCTGTGACAGGCTTACTGATTTCTTGTAAGCGTACTTGCCAGTATCCTGAAATTAGATCTAAACTGGAAAATAAGGTGTTGCCTCCTCCAAGGTTTTGGAGTAAGTCTTTGAGAACTGGCAATGGGTATCTGTCTGGTTCTGTTGCCTCGTTGACCTTTCTGAAGTCGATGACTGGTCGCCATCCTCCATCCTTTTTAGGTACAAGGAACAATGGCGCATTCCAGGGTGATGAGGAAGGCTCGATGGCAGTCTGTACACTGGCACGTATACTGGATAAGTGCCAGGTTTAATTTTGATCAGATGTTCGACCTGATCTGTTTCACCTAATGGTTCTCCAGGTAATGCAATTATTTTTCTGTAGGAAGCTAACAGTGTTAGGAGTTCGTCCTTTCCTGCTTGATCGACCTTGACGTGAGGTTCTATCTCCTTTTTAATTCTTGCGAGATCTGAAAAATTAGGTTTCTGGATGCTCCCAATAATAGTCTCGTCTTTCTGCTCTTCGACCTTTCCTGGACAAATTAAGAAATTTCCCACGTTACACCCTTGTTTGAGCGAAATGGTACTCCCCGTTTGATTTGATATTAATATTTCCGTTACGTTATTAGCCTTAACTGTTGATAAAGTAGATTCAAGTGACACTCTTTTGATGCGTACAGTTTCACTCATACATATCACCTCTGTCCCCTCAGCTATTCCAGGCAGACGGACTGGTAAACGTGTAAGTTCCTGGCTGAGTAACCGACTGTTTCTTGTTAGCACAGCAGGTTCCACGCTCCACTCCGGTCTACATTCAGCCTGAGTGTCAGCTACAGTAAAACCCCCTATACCTGTGGAAGTCCCTGTCATACTAACATTACATACTAAAAGTGGACGTGCTGTATCCATAACTGGATAGTGACGGTTGCACTGTGTGATGATGTCCTTGCTTGGTTTAAGTGTTATGTCTTGTTGTCGCATGGTGTCTAAGCCTATTATTCCGTCGGCAGGCAACTTGAAATATCAAGTTATTAGAAATTCTGTCCAAATTGTTGGACTGTTATCTGTTAGGGAAAGTCGTACTGGTAGGGTAACTGTCCCTAGTAATGTAAGTACGTCCCCTGTCACACTAGATGCACATAGTTCTGTAGGTGTGACTTTGAAAGTGTCTGGTTTGTGTTTCCTTTTTAATGCTTCAAAGGAAATTTCTGAAATGAGATTTGGTATGGCCCCAGAATCCATGATGAAGGACACCTCATTTCCTTTTATTCCACCAGTTATCGCCAATACTTCTGTTTTTTTTTAGGGCTGCTATTATAGAAGTTATTTATGGCGATTCACTTTCTTTCTCGAGGTTTAACCCAGATCTTGTGCATATCACCGCTGATCTTCCCCCGACTGTCTTTGTTTTGATGACCTTTTTTTTGGGGGGGGCTACGTCTTCCGCCACCTGTGGTAGGAGACGACAGTCATCTGTATAATGTGAGTTGGTACGATGGAGGCCGCACCACATTTGTGCGCTCCTTGCACCTTTGGATGAGGAGGGTGAACCCCGTTGTTCCTGTTGTTGTTGCTTGTAATTACCTGAATAGGTTTGTTGTGGGTTATTATAACCAGAGAAGTGTTGCTTCTGTTTCTGGAAATATTTCTTCTTATTTGGTATCCGATCTGGATTGAAGAAACATTTTTCCCACGAATGTCCAAAGTTTCTGCATTCTTGACAATATGGCCCAAGGTTGGCCTGATAATGTCCCTGGGGTACACTATCTTATGCAACGGGTTGCACTGGTGATATCTCCACTGGGGTAGTATTCACCTTGTCTATTTCACGTAGGAAATTACGTATTTTCTCCTTGCCATCACCACAAAGATATGGTCCCGTTTCCTGTGGCTCCAGGTAAAGAGGAGATTGACTCATTCCCCCTGTAGCTGTCTGAGGTATTGGGTTCTGTGTCTGTGATATTTGTGGTGGTGGTGGAGTAGTCATGATGCAGTGTAAGTCTGGACTTGGAGAGTTGTTTCTACTGAATAGTGTTAAGTGAGTGGGTTGTGCAGGTGTGTGAGTACTGGCTAGTTCTGTCTCTGTGTCAGGATTAGGATTAAGGAACCTGGTGAAATCCAAATTATGTCCAGAAGAGGTGTCAAGGTGAAGGAAGAGATTGTCTGTGTTACCAGTAGGTTAGTCTATGTCGGTCATCGATTGTGTGTGTGGCACACGACCTGTCTGGGTATAGCCTTCCGTGTCGTTACTAAAATCTGTATATCTAGTTTCCTCTTCGTTTTTATCCCCTTCTTATATAAGGTTTTGAGTAGACTTTGAGCCATGTACGAAATGTAACACCTAACACTTACGTTCTGGCCACTTCACAAAACAATTCACACACAACACAAATGTGGTTAGTTATGTTAACATATATAGTTAATTACACATGGGTTAGAATAAAAAGAGTAATTGGGAGATCCTCGCTTAATATTATTAATTTTTACCAATACTGCTCAATGTTGTACCTTAGTGTGAAGAGTGTGTCTTCTTTAAATTCTGAGTTTTACTGTATGTGTTAAATACTGTGCATGATTCTGCCTGTCTAAGGTGTTATTGAAGTTCTTTGAAGTCGTGAAGTCGTTGAAGACTGAAGACTGGAACTGAAGTTGAAGTTCTTTGGTTGAAGCTGTAGTCGTGATGTCGCTGGAGACTGAAGACTGAAGCTTGTAGAGAAGTGGGTCAACAAACTTGAAGTCAGCTGGTAGTTTGGGCTGTCCCCCTCACGCTCTGCTTGCTCGACCTTGAGTTGGTGAGTGAGTGCGTGTGTGTGTTGGTAACGTCACGGCCCCGCCCTCGATGTCGTCACGAGTTGTGGGTGGAGTCACTAGGCTGATGTTAAGGTGTGAGACCAAGCAAGACTTCTTTGTCCCTGTTGTTTACATACCACTGATAAGCGATCAGGCCACTTTTCACCTTAGCTCAGCGGTTATGTCTAGGGCACGCTTTCACTACCCTCTCACTCCTACTTTACTTGTCCTTTGTTTGGCGGTTGTAAGGTGTGAAGATGAGGTTTTTGGAGTGAATTTGAAGATAATTCACGGAGTTTTTCACCTTAATTGAATGTAGAGGTGATTACCACTCATTTTTGCACTGTTTTAACCACTATTGCACATGGTATATTTATGTGTAACACTTCTAGTTTCTTGAACACAATGGTTTATTTTTTTCACTGTTTAGTTAGTTATCTCACGAAGCTACCACCATTTATGTAACCGTTTGTAGGTTATTTAGTTTTGTTGTCTTACTCACATTGTTGGAGTTGTAATTAAGTTGATTGTAGAATATCCTCGGAGTTGTAGGATCTGATAACTGGTAAACAGTGGTTTATACTAGTGTCAATAGTGGATGAAACATAAACAGTATAGCTTTTGTGTTTATTAACAAATTGTAATAGTGCCAAAAATTGGAGTACGTCTGGAATACGTGTGTCCGGTACGAGTGGATGCGAGAATCTGTCGGGGCTGAGCCCCGCATCCCCATAGCCTGGGGGGTTGTCACGAGATGTGAGCGATACCCTTTATTTACTGGCTATACAATTATGATCTAAATTGAACTAAAGATACAGGATTAGTATGCTTATTATTATCCTACATATTAGTTTATTTATTAATCATAAAACCAGTAGCCTTTATTTTACACGTGTTAGATACGTATTTATTAATTAATATTTAAAGTAGCAACCAAGTTGGCACAAAACATGTGTACGTATGTCAGTATACATGTGTCTGTTACAGGGCTTGCGTGTCTCTGAGACCTGGCGAGCTAGACTAGAGGGGGCTTCGGTCCCTGCTCTGCCCCGATTTCGGGGAGAGAGGGCTTCCGATGCTATAGTCAAACCAGAATATACTGAGCCCTAGGGTGGGGTCCGGATTAAGAGCTGCATTGCCAAATCATCACCAAAACAAACCCATATCGTTAAAATTTTAATGCATAAGCCAATTTGTAGTAGTTCTAAGTATTCGATATATATTACAATGTTAAAAAGAAGTATTTATAATGACGAATTAGGTTCATTGTAAGTATATTGACAACAACTCTATACAACATGTGACATGCTATTTTGTACATGCTGCCACATCTCCTGTGACAAAGGGTTAATGGCGGGTCAAGGACACGTGTACTCATGTCAGTCACCTGGTCATTCTCGCACCATGTGGGTATGTTTTGGTGGTGATTTGGCAACGCTGCTCTTAATCCTCGACCCTACCCGAAGGCTCAGTATATTCTGGTTTGACTATAGTAAGGTTGCCAGTGAGAGACCAGACTAAATGGTTCCCATGCATTAGGCTGCCAGTACGGGCCAACAGTGCTGCCCTCTAGGGGCCGTCCTATGTTGGATGGTTTGGTGTCTGGGCCGGGAGATGTTGGGGAAGGGGGTCTCAGCACCGTCGTGGGCAAACTTTCGAGCCATTGGGGCTGCTTTTTAAAACGAGTGGCCCCGTGGGAGAAGAGGTGCACAAAATATACTTTGGTGCACAAAATGTAACATGGTGCACAAAATGTACCATGGTGCACAAAATATACTTTTGGTGCACAAAATGTACCATAGTGCACAAAATGTACCATGGTGCACAAAATATACCATGGTGCACAAAATATACTTTTGTGCACACAAAAGCTGGTTCTCTCCACAGGGCCACATGCAGGAATTCCTAAATCGCCAGGCTAGGCACAAGGTTTAAAAGTACGGCCCTGACGCCAATACCGGCGACCACGAGTTTTAAAAGTAAGGACGCCGCTGTAGCAGTTTTCGCCGCAGTCTCCAAATTCCACGACATACGTATAACACATAGACACACGTTGGCGCAGGCAGAGCGACAACTATATAAGGGGGGGTTTCAGCAGCAGCCCGCCTCACTCGTCCGACAGAACCCGAGAGAAGAACATCTACAGAGAGAGAATCAGGACAAACACACATGAGCCTGGATTTATATACCGTGAACCTTTGTGTGTTATTCGACGGGTATAGAAAAGAGGGAAAGTCCTGTTAGTCATCGTGTCCTTCATGGGCCCTAGCTCCTTCCCCTGGTTGCAACTTCAAGACCAAATGTAGCCGAGCAGCTGACAAGACACACACACACATTCACTGCTTCATATACGTATACAGCACACACCAGCCTACTGTACACCTCATCATCTATACTTACTGCTACGGTGTGACATATCTTCACTACCCATACTGTGGTGGATAGATTATGTCACATCGTCATTATGTTTTAGTAGAGAGAGGTGTTAACATCTTCACTATTAGTTAAAAGATGTCACTACTCTATATTATTGTATATAGTTGTTATTATTGTATTGTAGTTCCAGGTTGTCTCTATATTACGATATGTAGTTTAGGAAGAGATTTTAGAAAGAGGATAAGATAAGGAGAATAAGATTCGGGCTGGGGACGTAACATTACTGACAATGCAACCTGGATACACCTCGCTGATCAAAATGAATGTGAACAATAATCGGAATAAGACGACCACTGATGTAGAAAAAGGGAATTGGGAAACCATTGATTTGGATTTCAAGAGGATGTTTGTTCCCATTATCGCCGGGCTAAGTTTAACGGTGATTGGTTTGGGAGTGTTCTTAGCTTATCTCCTGCTGGAGGAGAACCGTCTATGTCAGACTGATGTAAAATTACTACCACCAGGCCAGACAACAACACCACCACCAGTCCTCATCACACAGACTGACCCTGTGATGAACCAGTCTGACGTCACCACCACTACATCTCACCACCACCAAGACAACACCACCAATCCACCACCACTTCACCACCACCACATCTCAACCACAGTCTTGTCGGATGAAAAGTCTTGGCAATATTATGACATTCTGGTAAGTGTGAAAAATGCATGGTGTGTGATACGTGTATGGTGGGTGAACAATGTATGGCGTGAGAAACATGTATCGTGTACTTTTTAAAATCATAATCACGTGCATTTTCAATATTTAAGGGACCCTGTGCTGTAATCAGAAAATTGGAGGTACAGTCATGCGTCCTTCAAATATTGCCACGAAACACACACACACACCTATACAGTATGAGGAAGGTGCTTGTTTCGTGGCATAGTCAGGAGGAATCAGAAGCCTCCAAATCTCATACACGATCACAGGGTCCTTAATGTATTGCCTATTATATAACTTGTAATCATGCAATAAATCTGCACTTTGTTGATGAATGTATCAATTAATTCCTAAATATACCAAGTTACATATATTTTTTGTCAATTAATTCATATATGTACCAATTTACATAATTATGGTTTTTGTCAATTATATCCTATATGTTCCAAGTTACATATGGTTTGTGTCAATTAATTTTCATAACAAATTACCAGGTTACATATGGTTTTTGTCAATGATCTTTAATTTAGGTGTTAGTACAGTTTTGATAATTGTATTGGACTACCATGATTCCTCCAAAGTATGTCAGGAAACAGAACCAGATTAAGAAAAATATTGGTGTACTGTTGCTCAGTTACTCCAGATTTATCAACACTGTACTACCCCCTTAAGGACCCTGTGATCGTGTGTGAAAATAGGAGGCTTATGATTCCTCATGACTATGCCACGAAACAAGATCCATCCATATAGGTGATGTTTCGTGGCAATATTTGAAGGACTCGTTTATCTCCAAATTCTGCCAGAAAACAGACGCCCTCAATGGTACTAATAAAGGCTCAGTTCCGTGGCATAGTTTGAGGGAATCAGAGACCTTCCAAATTCACGTCCTTACTTTTAAAACTCGATTGCGATCGTCAATACTGGCGAACACCGAGTTTTAAAAGTAAGGACGTCCTTCCTCACACGACAATCGCCAGGCTAGGCACAAGATTTAAAATTACGGCCCTGACGCCAATACTGGCGAGCATGAGTTTTAAAAGTAAGGACATCCTTACACGACGATCGCCAGACTAGTTACAAGGTTTAAAAGTAAGGCCTTCTTGTACACACACAGTCTCTCCTCTTGTACACACACAGTTTCCTATCTGTATTGCTACACACACAGCTTATAACCAAAAATAAATACAGTTACAGCAAATACTATGGTGCACAAAATGTACCATGGTGCACAAAATATACTTTCGTGCACACAAAAGCTGGTTCTCTCCACCGGGCCACATGCAGGAATTCCTAAATCGCCATGCTAGGCACAAGGTTTAAAAGTACGGCCCTGACGCCAACACCGGTGTCACGTCTAATCTGCACTCCCCTGAATTATCACTCCCCAGTCGGTTTTATACATATAATTGGGACTCCCCAGTCATTATTATACATACAAATACCACTCCCCCAGTGTATATTATATGTGTAATAGACACTCCCTCTGAATAATATGCACTCCCCTCCCTGTGCATTTCGAATATATATTTGAAAGAGTTCGTGCCAGTGGTCCAAGACTTCAAGTTCATCTAAATTAGGTGAACCTGTTGTACTGTACAGTACACTCTGCCAACATCTAGCTGTATGTGATAATGTTTCGAAACAGTGAACTTCACCTCCCGTATCAGGGATGCCAACTGGTAAATTTGACTGGGGATTGACTTGGTTTCTATCGGCCACGGCTGTACGTGGTCAGTCCAGCACTCCAGCAGACCTCATCGCTGAGTGCACTCCTCTCACTCTGAACTAGACCCAGCTGCCATGGATTTACACAACAGAAATCACTATGCTTTTCAAGATATTTTTACCTTCATAAGCAGGCAGGCATATCCTGATGGTGTACGTGATAAAGGAAAAAAGGCTAATTTTCGACGTGCTTGTAAGCTATTTTGCATTGTCGATAACAAACTATACTACAATAGAAAGCAGAAAAATGGTGAACCACTGAAAGTGCAAGTTTTGTGGAATGAACAAGAAGTGAAGTGTGTTCTTCAGGAGATTCATGAAGGATTTGGTGAAACCCAGGAGTCTAAAAGTTTGCGTGCACATCATGGAATTGCAGCTACAATTTCTTTAGTCAGTAAGCGCTTTTATTGGCGATCTGTTGAAGCTGATGTGTCTGCTTATATAAAATCTTGTGCTCAGTGTCAAAAAGTAAACCCCAAACTATCGAATGAAGCACCAAAGCTACACTCGGTACCTGTTCCTAATACGGTCATGAAACAGATTGGAATAGACATTTGCTCACTACCAGAAACCAATGATTACAAATACTTAGTTGTTGCTATTGACTATTTTTCGAAATGGACTGAAGCAAAACCACTTAAACAGAAAGATGCTTCGAGTGTGGCTGAATTTCTCTATGAACTTATAACAAAGCATTCGTGTTTTGATATACAAATTAATGATCAAGGTCGGGAGTTTGTTAACCGTGTTTCTGAAACTTTGCATAAGCTTACTGGGGTAAAGCAAAAGGTGACGAGTGCTTACCACCCTCAAGCAAATGGACTTGTGGAACGGCAGAATAGAACAATAAAGGATAAATTACTAAAAATACTTGAAAAAAATAATGACGAGTGGGTTTCCTGTATTGATGGGGTGCTTTTTTCTCACAGAACAACTGTTCACAGATCAACAGGTTATTCTCCATTTTTCTTGCTTTATAACCGTGAACCCAAACTCCCTGTGGACGTCCAGTATGGAATACAGAATCCTTCAGCAGCATCTGAGTTTGATGAAGATTATGTAGTGAAAGTGGCACAAGCTATGCAAGAGATTCGTGAGCAGTGTAAAGTAAGTGCAACCGCTAATATTCAGAAAGCACAAGCTAAACAACAAAAAGATTACAACCAACGACACAACACAGCTTACAGTTACAAGCCTGGAGATCTTGTTCTCTTAAAAAACCTTAAACGTGCTGACAGGAAAGGCGGTAAGGCTTCACTTCCATGGAGTGGTCCCTTCAAACTTGAAAAATTGTTGGATAACAATACGTGTGTCCTTTCATCGTCAAATGTGGAGCTTAAAAAGAAACAAAATTTGTGTAACTTAAAACCATTTGTTGAAAGGAGTATTATTGATAGTGTAAGTGATAGTGACCAACTAGATGCTAGTGCAGAGGCAAAAATTCTTACTCGAATGTGGATTGCTTCTCTTGGATTGACTGAGGATGACAAGCAGATAATTAATAATAATGATTGGTTGAATGATAGGATTATTGATACTGCACAAACTCTACTTCGTAAGCAGTATCCTGTAGCAGGAGGACTGGACACAACACTTTTTGCACAGAGGCCAAGTGGGTATGATTCATCTGGATTTAATACTGTACAGATTCATTTTGATGAAAATCGGAATCATTGGTTCACATCTTCGACGTTCAGGATGAGGATAGAGATATGAATGTCTTGCCAAAGATGGGTGCCTAGAAGTGTATCTCATTAACTGTGATCAGCAACCAAATATGAATGATTGTGGACTCTATGCAATTGCAAATGCAACAGAATTCCTATCAGAGGGTGGGAATCCAATATGTAGATATGACAATACCAGGATGAGGCAACATCTGATAGAGTGTTTGGACAACGGTGTGCTGTTGCCGTTTCCAAAATCAATGAAACGTAGGCGAAGCCGACAGAGTACAAAACAAATAATAATAGTGTTATAATGTTAAAATCTTAGTAGTTATTTTGTAAGGAATATATATATTTTTAAAGATTTTTAATAAATAAAATTGACCTAACACTGACCGTGCTTTTTAACATGTAAATATATTTTTACAATATTTATATATTTGTACTATCCACTACATTGGCTGGGGGGAGTGCAAATAATTCAAGGGGAGTTCATAAAACACATATAAAAACGACTGGGGGAGTGGAAATTTTACGTATAATATTGACTGGGGAGTGCAATATCTGAGGGAGTCCTTATTAAATGTTACACCGGCGACCACGAGTTTTAAATGTAAGGACGCCGCTGTAGCAGTTTTCGCCGCAGTCTCCAAATTCCACGACATACGTATAACACATAGACACACGTTGGCGCAGGCAGAGCGACAACTATATTAGAGGGGGTTTCAGCAGCAGCCCGCCTCATTCGTCTGACAGAACCCGAGAGAAGAACATCTACAGAGAACCTCGATACACCTCGCTCATCAAGATGGATGTGGACAATAACGAGAATGGAATAACCACTGATATCCAGAAAAATGGGAACTGGACGACAATTGAAGTAGACAATAACCGGAATGAGACGACCACTGATGTAGAAAGAAATGGGAATTGGACAACTATTGATTTGGACAATAACGGGAATAGGACGACCATGAAGAGGAAACGAAACGGCTTAGGCAAATGGAAGTTGGTTCCCATAATCGCCGGGCTAAGTTTAGCAGTGATTCGTTTGGGAGTGTTCTTAGCTTATCTCCTGCTGAATGAGAACCGTCTATGTCAGACTGATGGAAAATGATTACCACCAGGCCAGACAGCAACACCACCATCAGTCCTCATCACACAGACTGACCCTGTGATGAACCAGTGTCACCACCGCTAGATCTCACGACCACCATGACTCCACCACCATTCCACCACAACTACAACTCAACCACAGTCTTGTCGGACGAAAAGTCCGAGTGCGTGTGTGTTTGTTGGTGACGTCACTGCCCCGCCCTCGATGTCGTCACGAGTTGTGGGTGGAGTCACTAGGCTGATATTAAGGTGTGAGACCAAGCAAGACTTCTTTGTCCCTGTTGTTTACATACCACTGATGAGCGATCAGGCCACTTTTCACCTTAGCTCAGCGGTTATGTCTACGGCACGCTTTCACTACCCTCTCACTCCTACTTTACTTGTCCTTTGTTTGGCGGTTGTAGGGTGTGAAGATGAGGTTTTTGGAGTGAATTTGAAGATAATTCACGGAATTTTTCACCTTAATTGAATGTAGAGGTGATTACCACTCGTTTTTGCACTGTTTTAACCACTATTGCACATGGTATATTTATGTGTAACACTTCTAGTTTCTTGAACACAATGTTTTGTTTTTTTCACTGTTTAGTTATCTCACGAAGCTACCACCATATATGTAACCGTTTGTAGGTTATTTAGTTTTGTTGTCTTACTCACGTTGTTGGAGTTGTAATTAAGTTAATTGTAGAATATCCTCGGAGTTGTAGGATCTGATAACTGGTAAACAGTGGTATATACTTAGTGTCAATAGTGGATGAAACATAAACACAAGTATGGCTTTTGTGTTTATTAACAATTTGTAATAGTGCCAAAAATTGGAGTACGTCTGGAATACGTGTGTCCGGTTCGAGTGGACGCGAGAATCTGTCGGGGCTGAGCCCCGCATCCCCATAGCCTGGGGCGTTGTCACGAGATGTGAGCGATACCCTTTATTTACTGGCTATACAATTATGATCTAAATTGAACTAAAGATACAGGATTAATATGCTTATTATTATCCTACATATTAGTTTATTTATTAATCATAAAATCAGTAGCCTTTATTTTGCACGTGTTAGATATGTATTTATTAATTAATATTTAAAGTAGCAACCAAGTTGGCACAAAACATGTGTACGTACATGTGTACGTATGTCAGTATACATTTGTCTGTTACAGGGCTTGCGTGTCTCTGAGACCTGGCAAGCTAGACTAGAGGGGGCTTCGGCCCCTGCTCTGCCCCGATTTCGGGGAGAGAGGGCTTCCGATGCTAGTAAGGTTGTCAGTGAGAGACCAGACTAAATGGTTCCCATGCATTAGGCTGCCAGTACGGGCCAACAGTGCTGCCCTCTAGGGGCCGTCCTATGTTGGATGGTTTGGTGTCTGGGCCGGGAGATGTTGGGGAAGGGGGTCTCAGCACCGTCGTGGGCAAACTTTCGAGCCATTGGGGCTGCTTTTTAAAACGAGTGGCCCCGTGGGAGAAGAGGTGCACAAAATGTACCATGGTGCACAAAAAATACCATGGTGCACAAAATATCCCATGGTGCACAAAATATACCATGGTGCACAAAATGTACCATGGTGCACAAAATGTAACATGGTGCACGAAATATACTTTGGTGCACAAAATATACTTTGGTGCACAAAATGTACCATGGTCCACAAAATGTACCATGGTGCACAAAATGTACCATGGTGCACAAAATATACCATGGTGCACAAAATATACTTTTGTGCACACAAAAGCTGGTTCTCTCCACAGGGCCACATGCAGGAATTCCTAAATCGCCAGGCTAGGCACAAGGTTTAAAAGTGCGGCCCTGACGCCAACACCGGCGACCACGAGTTTTAAAAGTAAGGACGCCGCTGTAGCAGTTTTCGCCGCAGTCTCCAAATTCCACGACATACGTATAACACATAGACACACGTTGGCGCAGGCAGAGCGACAACTATATAAGGGGGGGTTTCAGCAGCAGCCCGCCTCACTCGTCCGACAGAACCCGAGAGAAGAACATCTACAGAGAGAGAATCAGGACAAACACACATGAGCCTGGATTTATATACCGTGAACCTTTGTGTGATATCCGACGGGTATAGAAAAGTGGGAAAGTCCTGTTAGTCATCGTGTCCTGGGCCGTAGCTCCTTCCCCTGGTTGCAACTTCAAGGTCAAATGTAGCCGAGCAGCTGACAAGACACACACACACATTCACTGCTTCATATACGTATACAGCACACACCAGCCTACACCTCATCATCTATACTTACTGCTACGGTGTGACATATCTTCACTGACAATGCAATTTGGATACACCTCGCTGATCAAAATGGATGTGAACAATAACCGGAATAAGACGACCACTGATGTAGAAAAAGGGAATTGGGAAACCATTGATTTGTACATGGATTTGGATTTCAAGAGGAAGTTGGTTCCCATTATCGCCGGGCTAAGTTTAACGGTGATTGGTTTGGGAGTGTTCTTAGCTTATCTCCTGCTGGAGGAGAGCCGTCTATGTCAGACTGATGGAAAATTACTACCACCAGGCCAGACAACAACACCACCACCAGTCCTCATCACACAGACTGACCCTGTGATGAACCAGTCTTATGTCACCACCACTACATCTCACCACCACCAAGACAACACCACCATTCCACCACCACCACAATTCAACCACAGTCTTGTCGGATGAAAAGTCTTGGCAATATTATGACATTCTGGTAAGTGTGAAAAATGTATGGTGTGTGATACGTGTATGGTGGGTGAACAATGTATGGCGTGGGAAACATGTATCGTGTACTCTTTAAAATCATAATCACGTGCATTTTCAATATTTAAGGGACCCTGTGCTGTAATCAGAAAATTGGAGGTATAGTCATGCGTCCTTCAAATATTGCCACGAAACACACACACACACCTATACAGTATGAGGAAGGTGCTTGTTTCGTGGTATAGTCAGGAGGAATCAGAAGCCTCCAATTCTCATACACGATCACAGGGTCCTTAATGTATTGCCTATTATATAACTTGTAATCATGCAATGAATCTGCACTTTGTTGATGACTGTATCAATTAATTCCTAAATATACCAAGTTACATATAGTTTTTGTCAATTAAATCCTATATATACCAATTGACATATGGTTTGTGTCAATTAATTCCTATACTAAGTTACCAAGTTATATATGGTTTTTATCAATTAAATACTATATATGCAAAGTTACATATGGTTTTTGCCAATTCATATATATACCAAGTTACATGTGGTTTGTTTCAATTAATTCCTGAAAATACCAAGTTACATATTGTTTGTGTCAATGATCTTTAATTTAGGTGTTAGTACACTTTTGATAATTGTATTGGACTACCATGATTCCTCCAAAGTATGTCAGGAAACAGAACCAGGTTAAGAAAAATAATGGTGTACTGTTGCTCAGTTACTCCAGATTTATCAACACTGTACTACCCCCTTAAGGACCCTGTGATCGTGTGTGAAAATAGGAGGCTTCTGATTCCTCCTGACTGGCACGAAACAAGATCATTCCATATAGGTGATGTTTCGTGGCAATATTTGAAGGACTCGTTTATCTCCAAATTCTGCCAGGAAACAGATGCCCTCAATAGTACTAATAAAGGCTCAGTTTTGTGGCATAGTTTGATGGAATCAGAGACCTTCCAAATTCACGTCCTTACTTTTAAAACTCAATTGCGATCGTCAATACTGGCGAATATCGAGTTTTAAAAGTAAGGACGTCTTTCCTCACACGACAATCGCCAGGCTAGGCACAAGGTTTAAAATTACAGCCCTGACGCCAATACTGGCGAGCATGAGTTTTAAAAATAAGGACATCCTTACACGACGATCGCCAGGCTAGTTACAAAGTTTAAAAGTAAAGCCTTCTTGTACACACACAGTCTCTCCTCTTGTACACATACAGTTTCCTATCTTTATTGCTACACACACAGCTTATAACCAAAAATAAATACAGTTACAGCAAATACAATGGTGTACAAAATGTACCATGGTGCACAAAATGTACCATGGTGCACAAAATATACTTTTGTGCACACAAAAGCTGGTTCTCTCCACCGGGCCACATGCAGGAATTCCTAAATCGCCATGCTAGGCACAAGGTTTAAAAGTACGGCCCTGACGCCAATACCGGCGACCACGAGTTTTAAAAGTAAGGACGCCGCTGTTGCAGTTTTCGCCGCAGTCTCCAAATTCCACGACATACGTATAACAAATAGACACACGTTGGCGCAGGCAGAGCGACAACTATATAAGGGGGGGTTTCAGCAGCAGCCCGCCTCACTCGTCTGACAGAACCCGAGAGAAGAACATCTACAGAGAACCTGGTTACACCTCGCTCATCAAGATGGATGTGGACAATAACGGGAATGGAACAACCATTGATATCCAGAAAAATGGGAACTGGACGACAATTGAAGTAGACAATAACCGGAATGAGACGACCACTGATGTAGAAAAAAATGGGAATTGGACAACCATTGATTTGGACAATAACGGGAATAGGACGACCATGAAGAGGAAACGAAACGGCTTAGGCAAATGGAAGTTGGTTCCCATAATCGCCGGGCTAAGTTTAACGGGGATTCGTTTGGGAGTGTTCTTAGCTTATCTCCTACTGAATGAGAACCGTCTATGTCAGACTGATGGAAAATTATTACCACCAGGCCAGACAGCAACACCACCATCAGTTCTCATCACACAGACTCCCTGCGATGAACTAGTGTCACCACCGCTAGATCTCACCACCACCAAGACTCCACCATTCCACCACAACTACAACTCAACCACAGTCTTGTCGGACGAAAAGTCTCGGCGATATTATGTCATTCTGGTCAGTGTGAAACGTGTATGGTGTACTCTTTAACATCATAATCACGTACATTTTCAATATTTAAGGGACCCTGTGACGTAGTTAGAAAATTGGAGGTACAGTCATGCGTCCTTCAAATATTTCCACGAAACACACACACACACACCTATACAGTATGAGGAAGGTGCTTGTTTCGTGGTATAGTCAGGAGGAATCAGAAGCCTCCAATTCTCATACACGATCACAGGGTCCTTAATGTATTGCCTATTATATAACTTGTAATCATGCAATGAATCTGCACTTTGTTGATGACTGTATCAATTAATTCCTAAATATACCAAGTTACATATAGTTTTTGTCAATTAAATCCTATATATACCAATTGACATATGGTTTGTGTCAATTAATTCCTATACTAAGTTACCAAGTTATATATGGTTTTTATCAATTAAATACTATATATGCAAAGTTACATATGGTTTTTGCCAATTCATATATATACCAAGTTACATGTGGTTTGTTTCAATTAATTCCTGAAAATACCAAGTTACATATTGTTTGTGTCAATGATCTTTAATTTAGGTGTTAGTACACTTTTGATAATTGTATTGGACTACCATGATTCCTCCAAAGTATGTCAGGAAACAGAACCAGGTTAAGAAAAATAATGGTGTACTGTTGCTCAGTTACTCCAGATTTATCAACACTGTACTACCCCCTTAAGGACCCTGTGATCGTGTGTGAAAATAGGAGGCTTCTGATTCCTCCTGACTGGCACGAAACAAGATCATTCCATATAGGTGATGTTTCGTGGCAATATTTGAAGGACTCGTTTATCTCCAAATTCTGCCAGGAAACAGATGCCCTCAATAGTACTAATAAAGGCTCAGTTTTGTGGCATAGTTTGATGGAATCAGAGACCTTCCAAATTCACGTCCTTACTTTTAAAACTCAATTGCGATCGTCAATACTGGCGAATATCGAGTTTTAAAAGTAAGGACGTCTTTCCTCACACGACAATCGCCAGGCTAGGCACAAGGTTTAAAATTACAGCCCTGACGCCAATACTGGCGAGCATGAGTTTTAAAAATAAGGACATCCTTACACGACGATCGCCAGGCTAGTTACAAAGTTTAAAAGTAAAGCCTTCTTGTACACACACAGTCTCTCCTCTTGTACACATACAGTTTCCTATCTTTATTGCTACACACACAGCTTATAACCAAAAATAAATACAGTTACAGCAAATACAATGGTGTACAAAATGTACCATGGTGCACAAAATGTACCATGGTGCACAAAATATACTTTTGTGCACACAAAAGCTGGTTCTCTCCACCGGGCCACATGCAGGAATTCCTAAATCGCCATGCTAGGCACAAGGTTTAAAAGTACGGCCCTGACGCCAATACCGGCGACCACGAGTTTTAAAAGTAAGGACGCCGCTGTTGCAGTTTTCGCCGCAGTCTCCAAATTCCACGACATACGTATAACAAATAGACACACGTTGGCGCAGGCAGAGCGACAACTATATAAGGGGGGGTTTCAGCAGCAGCCCGCCTCACTCGTCTGACAGAACCCGAGAGAAGAACATCTACAGAGAACCTGGTTACACCTCGCTCATCAAGATGGATGTGGACAATAACGGGAATGGAACAACCATTGATATCCAGAAAAATGGGAACTGGACGACAATTGAAGTAGACAATAACCGGAATGAGACGACCACTGATGTAGAAAAAAATGGGAATTGGACAACCATTGATTTGGACAATAACGGGAATAGGACGACCATGAAGAGGAAACGAAACGGCTTAGGCAAATGGAAGTTGGTTCCCATAATCGCCGGGCTAAGTTTAACGGGGATTCGTTTGGGAGTGTTCTTAGCTTATCTCCTACTGAATGAGAACCGTCTATGTCAGACTGATGGAAAATTATTACCACCAGGCCAGACAGCAACACCACCATCAGTTCTCATCACACAGACTGACCCTGCGATGAACTAGTGTCACCACCGCTAGATCTCACCACCACCAAGACTCCACCATTCCACCACAACTACAACTCAACCACAGTCTTGTCGGACGAAAAGTCTCGGCGATATTATGTCATTCTGGTCAGTGTGAAACGTGTATGGTGTACTCTTTAACATCATAATCACGTACATTTTCAATATTTAAGGGACCCTGTGACGTAGTTAGAAAATTGGAGGTACAGTCATGCGTCCTTCAAATATTTCCACGAAACACACACACACACACCTATACAGTATGAGGAAGGTGCTTGTTTCGTGGCATAGTCAGGAGGAATCAGAAGCCTCCAAATCTCATACACGATCACAGGGTCCTTAATGTATTGCCTATTATATAACTTGTAATCATGCAATGAATCTGCACTTTGTTGATGACTGTTTGTATCAATTAATTCTTAAATATATCAGGTTATATATATTTTTTGTCAATTAATTCATATATATACCAATTTACATATGGTTTTTGAAAATTAAATCATATATATACCAAGTTACATATGGTTTGTGTCAATTAATTCCTATACTAAGTTACCAAGTTACATATGGTTTTTATCAATTAAATCCTATATATGCAAAGTTACATATCGATTTTGCCAATTAATTCGTATATATACAAAGTTATATATGGTTTGTTTCATTAATTCCTAAAAATACCAAGTTGCATATGGTTTGTGTCAATGATCTTTAATTTAGGTGTTAGTACAGTTTTGATAATTGTATTGGACTACCATGATTCCTCCAAAGTATGTCAGGAAACAGAACCAGATTAAGAAAAATATTGGTGTACTGTTGCTCAGTTACTCCAGATTTATCAACACTGTACTACCCCCTTAAGGACCCTGTGATCGTGTGTGAAAATAGGAGGCTTATGATTCCTCATGACTGCCACGAAACAAGATCCTTCCATATAGGTGATGTTTCGTGGCAATATTTGAAGGACTCGTTTATCTCCAAATTCTGCTAGGAAACAGACGCCCTCAATGGTACTAATAAAGGCTTAGTTTCGTGGCATAGTATGAGGGAATCAGAGACCTTCCAAATTCACGTCCTTACTTTTAAAACTCAATTGCGATCGTCAATACTGGCGAATATCGTGTTTTAAAAGTAAGGACGTCCTTCCTCACACGACAATCGCCAGGCTAGGCACAAGATTTAAAATTACGGCCCTGACGCCAATACTGGCGAGCATGAGTTTTAAAAGTAAGGACATCCTTACACGACGATCGCCAGACTAGTTACAAGGTTTAAAAGTAAGGCCTTCTTGTACACACACAGTCTCTCCTCTTGTACACACACAGTTTCCTATCTTTATTGCTACACACACAGCTTATAACCAAAAATAAATACAGCTACAGCAAATACTATGGTGCACAAAATGTACCATAGTGCACAAAATATACTTTTGTGCACACAAAAGCTGGTTCTCTCCACCGGGCCACATGCAGGAATTCCTAAATCGCCATGCTAGGCACAAGGTTTAAAAGTACGGCCCTGACGCCAATACCGGCGACCACGAGTTTTAAAAGTAAGGACGCCGCTGTAGCAGTTTTCGCCGCAGTCTCCAAATTCCACGACATACGTATAACACATAGACACACGTTGGCGCAGGCAGAGCGACAACTATATTAGAGGGGGTTTCAGCAGCAGCCCGCCTCATTCGTCTGACAGAACCCGAGAGAAGAACATCTACAGAGAACCTCGATACACCTCGCTCATCAAGATGGATGTGGACAATAACGAGAATGGAACAACCACTGATATCCAGAAAAATGGGAACTGGACGACAATTGAAGTAGACAATAACCGGAATGAGACGACCACTGATGTAGAAAGAAATGGGAATTGGACAACTATTGATTTGGACAATAACGGGAATAGGACGACCATGAAGAGGAAACGAAACGGCTTAGGCAAATGGAAGTTGGTTCCCATAATCGCCGGGCTAAGTTTAGCAGTGATTCGTTTGGGAGTGTTCTTAGCTTATCTCCTGCTGAATGAGAACCGTCTATGTCAGACTGATGGAAAATTATTACCACCAGGCCAGACAGCAACACCACCACCACTCCTCATCACACAGACTGACCCTGTGATGAACCAGTGTCACCACCGCTAGATCTCACGACCACCGAGACTCCACCACCATTCCACCACAACTACAACTCAACCACAGTCTTGTCGGACGAAAAGTCCGAGTGCGTGTGTGTTTGTTGGTGACGTCACTGCCCCGCCCTCGATGTCGTCACGAGTTGTGGGTGGAGTCACTAGGCTGATATTAAGGTGTGAGACCAAGCAAGACTTCTTTGTCCCTGTTGTTTACATACCACTGATGAGCGATCAGGCCACTTTTCACCTTAGCTCAGCGGTTATGTCTACGGCACGCTTTCACTACCCTCTCACTCCTACTTTACTTGTCCTTTGTTTGGCGGTTGTAGGGTGTGAAGATGAGGTTTTTGGAGTGAATTTGAAGATAATTCACGGAATTTTTCACCTTAATTGAATGTAGAGGTGATTACCACTCGTTTTTGCACTGTTTTAACCACTATTGCACATGGTATATTTATGTGTAACACTTCTAGTTTCTTGAACACAATGTTTTGTTTTTTTCACTGTTTAGTTATCTCACGAAGCTACCACCATATATGTAACCGTTTGTAGGTTATTTAGTTTTGTTGTCTTACTCACGTTGTTGGAGTTGTAATTAAGTTAATTGTAGAATATCCTCGGAGTTGTAGGATCTGATAACTGGTAAACAGTGGTATATACTTAGTGTCAATAGTGGATGAAACATAAACACAAGTATGGCTTTTGTGTTTATTAACAATTTGTAATAGTGCCAAAAATTGGAGTACGTCTGGAATACGTGTGTCCGGTACGAGTGGATGCGAGAATCTGTCGGGGCTGAGCCCCGCATCCCCATAGCCTGGGGGGTTGTCACGAGATGTGAGCGATACCCTTTATTTACTGGCTATACAATTATGATCTAAATTGAACTAAAGATACAGGATTAGTATGCTTATTATTATCCTACATATTAGTTTATTTAATAATCATAAAACCAGTAGCCTTTATTTTACACGTGTTAGATACGTATTTATTAATTAATATTTAAAGTAGCAACCAAGTTGGCACAAAACATGTGTACGTATGTCAGTATACATGTGTTTGTTACAGGGCTTGCATGTCTCTGAGACCTGGCGAGCTAGACTAGAGGGGGCTTCGGCCCCTGCTCTGCCCCAATTTCGGGGAGAGAGGGCTTCCCATGCTAGTAAGGTTGCCAGTGAGAGACCAGACTAAATGGTTCCCATGCATTAGGCTGCCAGTACGGGCCAACAGTGCTGCCCTCTAGGGGCCGTCCTATGTTGGATGGTTTGGTGTCTGGGCCGGGAGATGTTGGGGAAGGGGGTCTCAGCACCGTCGTGGGCAAACTTTCGAGCCATTGGGGCTGCTTTTTAAAACGAGTGGCCCCGTGGGAGAAGAGGTGCACAAAATGTACCATGGTGCACAAAAAATACCATGGTGCACAAAATGTACCATGGTGCACAAAATGTACCATGGTGCACGAAATATACTTTGGTGCACGAAATATACTTTGGTGCACAAAATATACTTTGGTGCACAAAATGTACCATGGTCCACAAAATGTACCATGGTGCACAAAATATACTTTGGTGCACAAAATATCCCATGGTGCACAAAATATACTTTTGTGCACACAAAAGCTGGTTCTCTCCACAGGGCCACATGCAGGAATTCCTAAATCGCCAGGCTAGGCACAAGGTTTAAAAGTACGGCCCTGACGCCAATACCGGCGACCACGAGTTTTAAAAGTAAGGACGCCGCTGTAGCAGTTTTCGCCGCAGTCTCCAAATTCCACGACATACGTATAACACATAGACACACGTTGGCGCAGGCAGAGCGACAACTATATAAGGGGGGGTTTCAGCAGCAGCCCGCCTCACTCGTCCGACAGAACCCGAAAGAAGAACATCTACAGAGAGAGAATCAGGACAAACACACATGAGCCTGGATTTATATACCGTGAACCTTTGTGTGATATCCGACGGGTATAGAAAAGAGGGAAAGTCCTGTTAGTCATCGTGTCCTGGGCCGTAGCTCCTTCCCCTGGTTGCAACTTCAAGGTCAAATGTAGCCGAGCAGCTGACAAGACACACACACACATTCACTGCTTCATATACGTATACAGCACACACCAGCCTACACCTCATCATCTATACTTACTGCTACGGTGTGACATGTCTTCACTGACAATGCAATTTGGATACACCTCGCTGATCAAAATGGATGTGAACAATAACCGGAATAAGACGACCACTGATGTAGAAAAAGGGAATTGGGAAACCATTGATTTGTACATGGATTTGGATTTCAAGAGGAAGTTGGTTCCCATTATCGCCGGGCTAAGTTTAACGGTGATTGGTTTGGGAGTGTTCTTAGCTTATCTCCTGCTGGAGGAGAGCCGTCTATGTCAGACTGATGGAAAATTACTACCACCAGGCCAGACAACAACACCACCACCAGTCCTCATCACACAGACTGACCCTGTGATGAACCAGTCTTATGTCACCACCACTACATCTCACCACCACCAAGACAACACCACCATTCCACCACCACCACAATTCAACCACAGTCTTGTCGGATGAAAAGTCTTGGCAATATTATGACATTCTGGTAAGTGTGAAAAATGTATGGTGTGTGATACGTGTATGGTGGGTGAACAATGTATGGCGTGGGAAACATGTATCGTGTACTCTTTAAAATCATAATCACGTGCATTTTCAATATTTAAGGGACCCTGTGCTGTAATCAGAAAATTGGAGGTATAGTCATGCGTCCTTCAAATATTGCCACGAAACACACACACACACCTATACAGTATGAGGAAGGTGCTTGTTTCGTGGTATAGTCAGGAGGAATCAGAAGCCTCCAATTCTCATACACGATCACAGGGTCCTTAATGTATTGCCTATTATATAACTTGTAATCATGCAATGAATCTGCACTTTGTTGATGACTGTATCAATTAATTCCTAAATATACCAAGTTACATATAGTTTTTGTCAATTAAATCCTATATATACCAATTGACATATGGTTTGTGTCAATTAATTCCTATACTAAGTTACCAAGTTATATATGGTTTTTATCAATTAAATACTATATATGCAAAGTTACATATGGTTTTTGCCAATTCATATATATACCAAGTTACATGTGGTTTGTTTCAATTAATTCCTGAAAATACCAAGTTACATATTGTTTGTGTCAATGATCTTTAATTTAGGTGTTAGTACACTTTTGATAATTGTATTGGACTACCATGATTCCTCCAAAGTATGTCAGGAAACAGAACCAGGTTAAGAAAAATAATGGTGTACTGTTGCTCAGTTACTCCAGATTTATCAACACTGTACTACCCCCTTAAGGACCCTGTGATCGTGTGTGAAAATAGGAGGCTTCTGATTCCTCCTGACTGGCACGAAACAAGATCATTCCATATAGGTGATGTTTCGTGGCAATATTTGAAGGACTCGTTTATCTCCAAATTCTGCCAGGAAACAGATGCCCTCAATAGTACTAATAAAGGCTCAGTTTTGTGGCATAGTTTGATGGAATCAGAGACCTTCCAAATTCACGTCCTTACTTTTAAAACTCAATTGCGATCGTCAATACTGGCGAATATCGAGTTTTAAAGGTAAGGACGTCTTTCCTCACACGACAATCGCCAGGCTAGGCACAAGGTTTAAAATTACAGCCCTGACGCCAATACTGGCGAGCATGAGTTTTAAAAATAAGGACATCCTTACACGACGATCGCCAGGCTAGTTACAAAGTTTAAAAGTAAAGCCTTCTTGTACACACACAGTCTCTCCTCTTGTACACATACAGTTTCCTATCTTTATTGCTACACACACAGCTTATAACCAAAAATAAATACAGTTACAGCAAATACAATGGTGTACAAAATGTACCATGGTGCACAAAATGTACCATGGTGCACAAAATATACTTTTGTGCACACAAAAGCTGGTTCTCTCCACCGGGCTACATGCAGGAATTCCTAAATCGCCATGCTAGGCACAAGGTTTAAAAGTACGGCCCTGACGCCAATACCGGCGACCACGAGTTTTAAAAGTAAGGACGCCGCTGTTGCAGTTTTCGCCGCAGTCTCCAAATTCCACGACATACGTATAACAAATAGACACACGTTGGCGCAGGCAGAGCGACAACTATATAAGGGGGGGTTTCAGCAGCAGCCCGCCTCACTCGTCTGACAGAACCCGAGAGAAGAACATCTACAGAGAACCTGGTTACACCTCGCTCATCAAGATGGATGTGGACAATAACGGGAATGGAACAACCATTGATATCCAGAAAAATGGGAACTGGACGACAATTGAAGTAGACAATAACCGGAATGAGACGACCACTGATGTAGAAAAAAATGGGAATTGGACAACCATTGATTTGGACAATAACGGGAATAGGACGACCATGAAGAGGAAACGAAACGGCTTAGGCAAATGGAAGTTGGTTCCCATAATCGCCGGGCTAAGTTTAACGGTGATTCGTTTGGGAGTGTTCTTAGCTTATCTCCTACTGAATGAGAACCGTCTATGTCAGACTGATGGAAAATTATTACCACCAGGCCAGACAGCAACACCACCATCAGTTCTCATCACACAGACTGACCCTGCGATGAACTAGTGTCACCACCGCTAGATCTCACCACCACCAAGACTCCACCATTCCACCACAACTACAACTCAACCACAGTCTTGTCGGACGAAAAGTCTCGGCGATATTATGTCATTCTGGTCAGTGTGAAACGTGTATGGTGTACTCTTTAACATCATAATCACGTACATTTTCAATATTTAAGGGACCCTGTGACGTAGTTAGAAAATTGGAGGTACAGTCATGCGTCCTTCAAATATTTCCACGTAACACACACACACACACCTATACAGTATGAGGAAGGTGCTTGTTTCGTGGCATAGTCAGGAGGAATCAGAAGCCTCCAAATCTCATACACGATCACAGGGTCCTTAATGTATTGCCTATTATATAACTTGTAATCATGCAATGAATCTGCACTTTGTTGATGACTGTTTGTATCAATTAATTCTTAAATATACCAGGTTATATATATTTTTTGTCAATTAATTCATATATATACCAATTTACATATGGTTTTTGAAAATTAAATCATATATATACCAAGTTACATATGGTTTGTGTCAATTAATTCCTATACTAAGTTACCAAGTTACATATGGTTTTTATCAATTAAATCCTATATATGCAAAGTTACATATCGATTTTGCCAATTAATTCGTATATATACAAAGTTATATATGGTTTGTTTCATTAATTCCTAAAAATACCAAGTTGCATATGGTTTGTGTCAATGATCTTTAATTTAGGTGTTAGTACAGTTTTGATAATTGTATTGGACTACCATGATTCCTCCAAAGTATGTCAGGAAACAGAACCAGATTAAGAAAAATATTGGTGTACTGTTGCTCAGTTACTCCAGATTTATCAACACTGTACTACCCCCTTAAGGACCCTGTGATCGTGTGTGAAAATAGGAGGCTTATGATTCCTCATGACTGCCACGAAACAAGATCCTTCCATATAGGTGATGTTTCGTGGCAATATTTGAAGGACTCGTTTATCTCCAAATTCTGCTAGGAAACAGACGCCCTCAATGGTACTAATAAAGGCTTAGTTTCGTGGCATAGTATGAGGGAATCAGAGACCTTCCAAATTCACGTCCTTACTTTTAAAACTCAATTGCGATCGTCAATACTGGCGAATATCGAGTTTTAAAAGTAAGGACGTCCTTCCTCACACGACAATCGCCAGGCTAGGCACAAGATTTAAAATTACGGCCCTGACGCCAATACTGGCGAGCATGAGTTTTAAAAGTAAGGACATCCTTACACGACGATCGCCAGACTAGTTACAAGGTTTAAAAGTAAGGCCTTCTTGTACACACACAGTCTCTCCTCTTGTACACACACAGTTTCCTATCTTTATTGCTACACACACAGCTTATAACCAAAAATAAATACAGCTACAGCAAATACTATGGTGCACAAAATGTACCATAGTGCACAAAATATACTTTTGTGCACACAAAAGCTGGTTCTCTCCACCGGGCCACATGCAGGAATTCCTAAATCGCCATGCTAGGCACAAGGTTTAAAAGTACGGCCCTGACGCCAATACCGGCGACCACGAGTTTTAAATGTAAGGACGCCGCTGTAGCAGTTTTCGCCGCAGTCTCCAAATTCCACGACATACGTATAACACATAGACACACGTTGGCGCAGGCAGAGCGACAACTATATTAGAGGGGGTTTCAGCAGCAGCCCGCCTCATTCGTCTGACAGAACCCGAGAGAAGAACATCTACAGAGAACCTCGATACACCTCGCTCATCAAGATGGATGTGGACAATAACGAGAATGGAACAACCACTGATATCCAGAAAAATGGGAACTGGACGACAATTGAAGTAGACAATAACCGGAATGAGACGACCACTGATGTAGAAAGAAATGGGAATTGGACAACTATTGATTTGGACAATAACGGGAATAGGACGACCATGAAGAGGAAACGAAACGGCTTAGGCAAATGGAAGTTGGTTCCCATAATCGCCGGGCTAAGTTTAGCAGTGATTCGTTTGGGAGTGTTCTTAGCTTATCTCCTGCTGAATGAGAACCGTCTATGTCAGACTGATGGAAAATTATTACCACCAGGCCAGACAGCAACACCACCACCAGTCCTCATCACACAGACTGACCCTGTGATGAACCAGTGTCACCACCGCTAGATCTCACGACCACCGAGACTCCACCACCATTCCACCACAACTACAACTCAACCACAGTCTTGTCGGACGAAAAGTCCGAGTGCGTGTGTGTTTGTTGGTGACGTCACTGCCCCGCCCTCGATGTCGTCACGAGTTGTGGGTGGAGTCACTAGGCTGATATTAAGGTGTGAGACCAAGCAAGACTTCTTTGTCCCTGTTGTTTACATACCACTGATGAGCGATCAGGCCACTTTTCACCTTAGCTCAGCGGTTATGTCTACGGCACGCTTTCACTACCCTCTCACTCCTACTTTACTTGTCCTTTGTTTGGCGGTTGTAGGGTGTGAAGATGAGGTTTTTGGAGTGAATTTGAAGATAATTCACGGAATTTTTCACCTTAATTGAATGTAGAGGTGATTACCACTCGTTTTTGCACTGTTTTAACCACTATTGCACATGGTATATTTATGTGTAACACTTCTAGTTTCTTGAACACAATGTTTTGTTTTTTTCACTGTTTAGTTATCTCACGAAGCTACCACCATATATGTAACCGTTTGTAGGTTATTTAGTTTTGTTGTCTTACTCACGTTGTTGGAGTTGTAATTAAGTTAATTGTAGAATATCCTCGGAGTTGTAGGATCTGATAACTGGTAAACAGTGGTATATACTTAGTGTCAATAGTGGATGAAACATAAACACAAGTATGGCTTTTGTGTTTATTAACAATTTGTAATAGTGCCAAAAATTGGAGTACGTCTGGAATACGTGTGTCCGGTACGAGTGGACGCGAGAATCTGTCGGGGCTGAGCCCCGCATCCCCATAGCCTGGGGGGTTGTCACGAGATGTGAGCGATACCCTTTATTTACTGGCTATACAATTATAATCTAAATTGAACTAAAGATACAGGATTAGTATGCTTATTATTATCCTACATATTAGTTTATTTAATAATCATAAAACCAGTAGCCTTTATTTTACACGTGTTAGATACGTATTTATTAATTAATATTTAAAGTAGCAACCAAGTTGGCACAAAACATGTGTACGTATGTCAGTATACATGTGTTTGTTACAGGGCTTGCATGTCTCTGAGACCTGGCGAGCTAGACTAGAGGGGGCTTCGGCCCCTGCTCTGCCCCAATTTCGGGGAGAGAGGGCTTCCCATGCTAGTAAGGTTGCCAGTGAGAGACCAGACTAAATGGTTCCCATGCATTAGGCTGCCAGTACGGGCCAACAGTGCTGCCCTCTAGGGGCCGTCCTATGTTGGATGGTTTGGTGTCTGGGCCGGGAGATGTTGGGGAAGGGGGTCTCAGCACCGTCGTGGGCAAACTTTCGAGCCATTGGGGCTGCTTTTTAAAACGAGTGGCCCCGTGGGAGAAGAGGTGCACAAAATGTACCATGGTGCACAAAAAATACCATGGTGCACAAAATGTACCATGGTGCACAAAATGTACCATGGTGCACGAAATATACTTTGGTGCACGAAATATACTTTGGTGCACAAAATATACTTTGGTGCACAAAATGTACCATGGTCCATAAAATGTACCATGGTGCACAAAATATACTTTGGTGCACAAAATATCCCATGGTGCACAAAATATACTTTTGTGCACACAAAAGCTGGTTCTCTCCACAGGGCCACATGCAGGAATTCCTAAATCGCCATGCTAGGCACAAGGTTTAAAATTACGGCCCTGACGCCAATACCGGCGACCACGAGTTTTAAAAGTAAGGACGCCGCTGTAGCAGTTTTCGCCGCAGTCTCCAAATTCCACGACATACGTATAACACATAGACACACGTTGGCGCAGGCAGAGCGACAACTATATAAGGGGGGGTTTCAGCAGCAGCCCGCCTCACTCGTCCGACAGAACCCGAGAGAAGAACATCTACAGAGAGAGAATCAGGACAAACACACATGAGCCTGGATTTATATACCGTGAACCTTTGTGTGATATCCGACGGGTATAGAAAAGAGGGAAAGTCCTGTTAGTCATCGTGTCCTGGGCCGTAGCTCCTTCCCCTGGTTGCAACTTCAAGGTCAAATGTAGCCGAGCAGCTGACAAGACACACACACACATTCACTGCTTCACATACGTATACAGCACACACCAGCCTACACCTCATCATCTATACTTACTGCTACGGTGTGACATATCTTCACTGACAATGCAATTTGGATACACCTCGCTGATCAAAATGGATGTGAACAATAACCGGAATAAGACGACCACTGATGTAGAAAAAGGGAATTGGGAAACCATTGATTTGTACATGGATTTGGATTTCAAGAGGAAGTTGGTTCCCATTATCGCCGGGCTAAGTTTAACGGTGATTGGTTTGGGAGTGTTCTTAGCTTATCTCCTGCTGGAGGAGAGCCGTCTATGTCAGACTGATGGAAAATTACTACCACCAGGCCAGACAACAACACCACCACCAGTCCTCATCACACAGACTGACCCTGTGATGAACCAGTCTTATGTCACCACCACTACATCTCACCACCACCAAGACAACACCACCATTCCACCACCACCACAATTCAACCACAGTCTTTTCGGATGAAAAGTCTTGGCAATATTATGACATTCTGGTAAGTGTGAAAAATGTATGGTGTGTGATACGTGTATGGTGGGTGAACAATGTATGGCGTGGGAAACATGTATCGTGTACTCTTTAAAATCATAATCACGTGCATTTTCAATATTTAAGGGACCCTGTGCTGTAATCAGAAAATTGGAGGTATAGTCATGCGTCCTTCAAATATTGCCACGAAACACACACACACACCTATACAGTATGAGGAAGGTGCTTGTTTCGTGGTATAGTCAGGAGGAATCAGAAGCCTCCAATTCTCATACACGATCACAGGGTCCTTAATGTATTGCCTATTATATAACTTGTAATCATGCAATGAATCTGCACTTTGTTGATGACTGTTTGTATCAATTAATTCCTAAATATACCAAGTTACATATAGTTTTTGTCAATTAAATCCTATATATACCAATTGACATATGGTTTGTGTCAATTAATTCCTATACTAAGTTACCAAGTTATATATGGTTTTTATCAATTAAATACTATATATGCAAAGTTACATATGGTTTTTGCCAATTCATATATATACCAAGGTACATGTGGTTTGTTTCAATTAATTCCTGAAAATACCAAGTTACATATTGTTTGTGTCAATGATCTTTAATTTAGGTGTTAGTACACTTTTGATAATTGTATTGGACTACCATGATTCCTCCAAAGTATGTCAGGAAACAGAACCAGGTTAAGAAAAATAATGGTGTACTGTTGCTCAGTTACTCCAGATTTATCAACACTGTACTACCCCCTTAAGGACCCTGTGATCGTGTGTGAAAATTGGAGGCTTCTGATTCCTCCTGACTGGCACGAAACAAGATCATTCCATATAGGTGATGTTTCGTGGCAATATTTGAAGGACTCGTTTATCTCCAAATTCTGCCAGGAAACAGATGCCCTCAACAGTACTAATAAAGGCTCAGTTTTGTGGCATAGTTTGATGGAATCAGAGACCTTCCAAATTCACGTCCTTACTTTTAAAACTCAATTGCGATCGTCAATACTGGCGAATATCGAGTTTTAAAAGTAAGGACGTCTTTCCTCACACGACAATCGCCAGGCTAGGCACAAGGTTTAAAATTACAGCCCTGACGCCAATACTGGCGAGCATGAGTTTTAAAAATAAGGACATCCTTACACGACGATCGCCAGGCTAGTTACAAAGTTTAAAAGTAAAGCCTTCTTGTACACACACAGTCTCTCCTCTTGTACACATACAGTTTCCTATCTTTATTGCTACACACACAGCTTATAACCAAAAATAAATACAGTTACAGCAAATACAATGGTGTACAAAATGTACCATGGTGCACAAAATGTACCATGGTGCACAAAATATACTTTTGTGCACACAAAAGCTGGTTCTCTCCACCGGGCCACATGCAGGAATTCCTAAATCGCCATGCTAGGCACAAGGTTTAAAAGTACGGCCCTGACGCCAATACCGGCGACCACGAGTTTTAAAAGTAAGGACGCCGCTGTTGCAGTTTTCGCCGCAGTCTCCAAATTCCACGACATACGTATAACAAATAGACACACGTTGGCGCAGGCAGAGCGACAACTATATAAGGGGGGGTTTCAGCAGCAGCCCGCCTCACTCGTCTGACAGAACCCGAGAGAAGAACATCTACAGAGAACCTGGTTACACCTCGCTCATCAAGATGGATGTGGACAATAACGGGAATGGAACAACCATTGATATCCAGAAAAATGGGAACTGGACGACAATTGAAGTAGACAATAACCGGAATGAGACGACCACTGATGTAGAAAAAAATGGGAATTGGACAACCATTGATTTGGACAATAACGGGAATAGGACGACCATGAAGAGGAAACGAAACGGCTTAGGCAAATGGAAGTTGGTTCCCATAATCGCCGGGCTAAGTTTAACGGTGATTCGTTTGGGAGTGTTCTTAGCTTATCTCCTACTGAATGAGAACCGTCTATGTCAGACTGATGGAAAATTATTACCACCAGGCCAGACAGCAACACCACCATCAGTTCTCATCACACAGACTGACCCTGCGATGAACTAGTGTCACCACCGCTAGATCTCACCACCACCAAGACTCCACCATTCCACCACAACTACAACTCAACCACAGTCTTGTCGGACGAAAAGTCTCGGCGATATTATGTCATTCTGGTCAGTGTGAAACGTGTATGGTGTACTCTTTAACATCATAATCACGTACATTTTCAATATTTAAGGGACCCTGTGACGTAGTTAGAAAATTGGAGGTACAGTCATGCGTCCTTCAAATATTTCCACGAAACACACACACACACACCTATACAGTATGAGGAAGGTGCTTGTTTCGTGGCATAGTCAGGAGGAATCAGAAGCCTCCAAATCTCATACACGATCACAGGGTCCTTAATGTATTGCCTATTATATAACTTGTAATCATGCAATGAATCTGCACTTTGTTGATGACTGTTTGTATCAATTAATTCTTAAATATATCAGGTTATATATATTTTTTGTCAATTAATTCATATATATACCAATTTACATATGGTTTTTGAAAATTAAATCATATATATACCAAGTTACATATGGTTTGTGTCAATTAATTCCTATACTAAGTTACCAAGTTACATATGGTTTTTATCAATTAAATCCTATATATGCAAAGTTACATATCGATTTTGCCAATTAATTCGTATATATACAAAGTTATATATGGTTTGTTTCATTAATTCCTAAAAATACCAAGTTGCATATGGTTTGTGTCAATGATCTTTAATTTAGGTGTTAGTACAGTTTTGATAATTGTATTGGACTACCATGATTCCTCCAAAGTATGTCAGGAAACAGAACCAGATTAAGAAAAATATTGGTGTACTGTTGCTCAGTTACTCCAGATTTATCAACACTGTACTACCCCCTTAAGGACCCTGTGATCGTGTGTGAAAATAGGAGGCTTATGATTCCTCATGACTGCCACGAAACAAGATCCTTCCATATAGGTGATGTTTCGTGGCAATATTTGAAGGACTCGTTTATCTCCAAATTCTGCTAGGAAACAGACGCCCTCAATGGTACTAATAAAGGCTTAGTTTCGTGGCATAGTATGAGGGAATCAGAGACCTTCCAAATTCACGTCCTTACTTTTAAAACTCAATTGCGATCGTCAATACTGGCGAATATCGAGTTTTAAAAGTAAGGACGTCCTTCCTCACACGACAATCGCCAGGCTAGGCACAAGATTTAAAATTACGGCCCTGACGCCAATACTGGCGAGCATGAGTTTTAAAAGTAAGGACATCCTTACACGACGATCGCCAGACTAGTTACAAAGTTTAAAAGTAAGGCCTTCTTGTACACACACAGTCTCTCCTCTTGTACACACACAGTTTCCTATCTGTATTGCTACACACACAGCTTATAACCAAAAATAAATACAGCTACAGCAAATACTATGGTGCACAAAATGTACCATAGTGCACAAAATATACTTTTGTACACACAAAAGCTGGTTCTCTCCACCGGGCCACATGCAGGAATTCCTAAATCGCCATGCTAGGCACAAGGTTTAAAAGTACGGCCCTGACGCCAATACCGGCGACCACGAGTTTTAAATGTAAGGACGCCGCTGTAGCAGTTTTCGCCGCAGTCTCCAAATTCCACGACATACGTATAACAAATAGACACACGTTGGCGCAGGCAGAGCGACAACTATATTAGAGGGGGTTTCAGCAGCAGCCCGCCTCATTCGTCTGACAGAACCCGAGAGAAGAACATCTACAGAGAACCTCGATACACCTCGCTCATCAAGATGGATGTGGACAATAACGAGAATGGAACAACCATTGATATCCAGAAAAATGGGAACTGGACGACAATTGAAGTAGACAATAACCGGAATGAGACGACCACTGATGTAGAAAGAAATGGGAATTGGACAACTATTGATTTGGACAATAACGGGAATAGGACGACCATGAAGAGGAAACGAAACGGCTTAGGCAAATGGAAGTTGGTTCCCATAATCGCCGGGCTAAGTTTAGCAGTGATTCGTTTGGGAGTGTTCTTAGCTTATCTCCTGCTGAATGAGAACCGTCTATGTCAGACTGATGGAAAATTATTACCACCAGGCCAGACAGCAACACCACCACCAGTCCTCATCACACAGACTGACCCTGTGATGAACCAGTGTCACCACCGCTAGATCTCACGACCACCGAGACTCCACCACCATTCCACCACAACTACAACTCAACCACAGTCTTGTCGGACGAAAAGTCCGAGTGCGTGTGTGTTTGTTGGTGACGTCACTGCCCCGCCCTCGATGTCGTCACGAGTTGTGGGTGGAGTCACTAGGCTGATATTAAGGTGTGAGACCAAGCAAGACTTCTTTGTCCCTGTTGTTTACATACCACTGATGAGCGATCAGGCCACTTTTCACCTTAGCTCAGCGGTTATGTCTACGGCACGCTTTCACTACCCTCTCACTCCTACTTTACTTGTCCTTTGTTTGGCGGTTGTAGGGTGTGAAGATGAGGTTTTTGGAGTGAATTTGAAGATAATTCACGGAATTTTTCACCTTAATTGAATGTAGAGGTGATTACCACTCGTTTTTGCACTGTTTTAACCACTATTGCACATGGTATATTTATGTGTAACACTTCTAGTTTCTTGAACACAATGTTTTGTTTTTTTCACTGTTTAGTTATCTCACGAAGCTACCACCATATATGTAACCGTTTGTAGGTTATTTAGTTTTGTTGTCTTACTCACGTTGTTGGAGTTGTAATTAAGTTAATTGTAGAATATCCTCGGAGTTGTAGGATCTGATAACTGGTAAACAGTGGTATATACTTAGTGTCAATAGTGGATGAAACATAAACACAAGTATGGCTTTTGTGTTTATTAACAATTTGTAATAGTGCCAAAAATTGGAGTACGTCTGGAATACGTGTGTCCGGTACGAGTGGATGCGAGAATCTGTCGGGGCTGAGCCCCGCATCCCCATAGCCTGGGGGGTTGTCACGAGATGTGAGCGATACCCTTTATTTACTGGCTATACAATTATGATCTAAATTGAACTAAAGATACAGGATTAGTATGCTTATTATTATCCTACATATTAGTTTATTTAATAATCATAAAACCAGTAGCCTTTATTTTACACGTGTTAGATACGTATTTATTAATTAATATTTAAAGTAGCAACCAAGTTGGCACAAAACATGTGTACGTATGTCAGTATACATGTGTTTGTTACAGGGCTTGCATGTCTCTGAGACCTGGCGAGCTAGACTAGAGGGGGCTTCGGCCCCTGCTCTGCCCCAATTTCGGGGAGAGAGGGCTTCCCATGCTAGTAAGGTTGCCAGTGAGAGACCAGACTAAATGGTTCCCATGCATTAGGCTGCCAGTACGGGCCAACAGTGCTGCCCTCTAGGGGCCGTCCTATGTTGGATGGTTTGGTGTCTGGGCCGGGAGATGTTGGGGAAGGGGGTCTCAGCACCGTCGTGGGCAAACTTTCGAGCCATTGGGGCTGCTTTTTAAAACGAGTGGCCCCGTGGGAGAAGAGGTGCACAAAATGTACCATGGTGCACAAAAAATACCATGGTGCACAAAAAATACCATGGTGCACAAATGTACCATGGTGCACAAAATGTACCATGGTGCACGAAATATACTTTGGTGCACGAAATATACTTTGGTGCACAAAATATACTTTGGTGCACAAAATGTACCATGGTCCACAAAATGTACCATGGTGCACAAAATATACTTTGGTGCACAAAATATCCCATGGTGCACAAAATATACTTTTGTGCACACAAAAGCTGGTTCTCTCCACAGGGCCACATGCAGGAATTCCTAAATCGCCAGGCTAGGCACAAGGTTTAAAAGTACGGCCCTGACGCCAATACCGGCGACCACGAGTTTTAAAAGTAAGGACGCCGCTGTAGCAGTTTTCGCCGCAGTCTCCAAATTCCACGACATACGTATAACACATAGACACACGTTGGCGCAGGCAGAGCGACAACTATATAAGGGGGTATTTCAGCAGCAGCCCGCCTCACTCGTCCGACAGAACCCGAGAGAAGAACATCTACAGAGAGAGAATCAGGACAAACACACATGAGCCTGGATTTATATACCGTGAACCTTTGTGTGTTATTCGACGGGTATAGAAAAGAGGGAAAGTCCTGTTAGTCATCGTGTCCTTCATGGGCCCTAGCTCCTTCCCCTGGTTGCAACTTCAAGACCAAATGTAGCCGAGCAGCTGACAAGACACACACACACATTCACTGCTTCATATACGTATACAGCACACACCAGCCTACTGTACACCTCATCATCTATACTTACTGCTACGGTGTGACATATCTTCACTACCCATACTGTGGTGGATAGATTATGTCACATCGTCATTATGTTTTAGTAGAGAGAGGTGTTAACATCTTCACTATTAGTTAAAAGATGTCACTACTCTATATTATTGTATATAGTTGTTATTATTGTATTGTAGTTCCAGGTTGTCTCTATATTACGATATGTAGTTTAGGAAGAGATTTTAGAAAGAGGATAAGATAAGGAGAATAAGATTCGGGCTGGGGACGTAACATTACTGACAATGCAACCTGGATACACCTCGCTGATCAAAATGGATGTGAACAATAACGGGAATGGAACAACCACTGATGTCCAGAAAAATGGGAACTGGACGACAATTGAAGTAGACAATAACCGGAATGAGACGACCACTGATGTAGTAAGAAAAAGGAATTGGACAACCATTGATTTGGTCAAAAAGAGGACGCGAAACGGCTTATACAGGTATGCTATCATTATCACTGTGCTAAGTTTAACGGTGATTGTTTTGGCAGTGTACTTAACTTATCTCCTGCTGGATGAGAACCGTCTATGTCAGCTTGATTAATTACCACTAGGCCAGACAATAAACACAACCACCAGTCCTCATCACACAGACTGACCCTGTGATGAACCAGTCTTATGTCACCACCACTACATCTCACCACCACCAAGACAACACCACCATTCCACCACCACTTCACCACCACCACAACTCAACCACAGTCTTGTCGGATGAAAAGTCTTGGGAATATGACATTCTGGTAAGTGTGAAAAGTGTATGGTGGGTGAACAATGTATGGCATGAGAAACATGTATCGTGTACTCTTTAAAATCATAATCACGTGCATTTTCAATATTTAAGGGACCCTGTGCTGTAATCAGAAAATTGGAGGTACAGTCATGCGTCCTTCAAATATTGCCACGAAACACACACACACACCTATACAGTATGAGGAAGGTGCTTGTTTCGTGGCATAGTCAGGAGGAATCAGAAGCCTCCAAATCTCATACACGATCACAGGGTCCTTAATGTATTGCCTATTATATAACTTGTAATCATGCAATGAATCTGCACTTTGTTGATGGCTGTATCAATTAATTCCTAAATATACCAAGTTACATATATTTTTTGTCAATTAATTCATATATGTACCCATTTATATATGGTTTTTGTCAATTAATTCATATAAATACCAAGTTACATATGGTTTTTATCAATTAATTCCTATATATGCAAAGTTACATATGGTTTGTTTCATTAATTCCTAAATATACCAAGTTACATATGGTTTGTGTCAATGATCTTTAATTTAGGTGTTAGTACACTTTTGATAATTGTATTGGACTACCATGATTCCTCCAAAGTATGTCAGGAAACAGAACCAGATTAAGAAAAATATTGGTGTTCTGTTGCTCAGTTACTCCAGATTTATCAACACTGTACTACCCCCTTAAGGACCCTGTGATCGTGTGTGAAAATAGGAGGCTTATGATTCCTCATGACTGCCACGAAACAAGATCCATCCATATAGGTGATGTTTCGTGGCAATATTTGAAGGACTCGTTTATCTCCAAATTCTGCCAGGAAACAGACGCCCTCAATGGTATTAATAAAGGCTTAGTTTCGTGGCATAGTTTGAGGGAATCAGAGACCTTCCAAATTCACGTCCTTGCTTTTAAAACTCAATTGCGATCGTCAATACTGGCGAATATCGAGTTTTAAAAGTAAGGACGTCCTTCCTCACACGACAATCGCCAGGCTAGGCACAAGGTTTAAAAGTAAGGCCTTCTTGTACACACACAGTCTCTCCTCTTGTACACACACAGTTTCCTATCTTTATTGCTACACACACAGCTTATAACCAAAAATAAATACAGCTAAAGCAAATACTATGGTGTACAAAATGTACCATGGTGCACAAAATATACCATGGTGCACAAAATGTATCATGGTGCACAAAATATACTTTTGTGCACACAAAAGCTGGTTCTCTCCACCGGGCCACATGCAGGAATTCCTAAATCGCCAGGCTAGGCACAAGGTTTAAAAGTACGGCCCTGACGCCAAAACCGGCGACCACGAGTTTTAAAAGTAAGGACGCCGCTGTTGCAGTTTTCGCCGCAGTCTCCAAATTCCACGACATACGTATAACACATAGACACACGTTGGCGCAGGCAGAGCGACAACTATATTAGAGGGGGTTTCAGCAGCAGCCCGCCTCACTCGTCTGACAGAACCCGAGAGAAGAACATCTACAGAGAACCTGGTTACACCTCCCTCATCAAGATGGATGTGGACAATAACGGGAATGGAACAGCCATTGATATCCAGAAAAATGGGAACTGGACGACAATTGAAGTAGACAATAACCGGAATGAGACGACCACTGATGTAGAAAGAAATGGGAATTGGACAACTATTGATTTGGACAATAACGGGAATAGGACGACCATGAAGAGGAAACGAAACGGCTTAGGCAAATGGAAGTTGGTTCCCATAATCGCCGGGCTAAGTTTAGCAGTGATTCGTTTGGGAGTGTTCTTAGCTTATCTCCTGCTGAATGAGAACCGTCTATGTCAGACTGATGGAAAATTATTACCACCAGGCCAGACAGCAACACCACTATCAGTCCTCATCACACAGACTGACGCTGTGATGAACCAGTGTCATCACCACTAGATCTCACCACCACCATTCCACCACAACTACAACTCAACCACAGTCTTGTCGGACGAAAAGTCTCGGCGATATTATGTCATTCTGGTCAGTGTGAAACGTGTATGGTGTACTCTTTAACATCATAATCACGTACATTTTCAATATTTAAGGGACCCTGTGACGTAGTTAGAAAATTGGAGGTACAGTCATGCGTCCTTCAAATATTTCCACGAAACACACACACACACACCTATACAGTATGAGGAAGGTGCTTGTTTCGTGGCATAGTCAGGAGGAATCAGAAGCCTTCAAATCTCATACACGATCACAGGGTCCTTAATGTATTGCCTATTATATAACTTGTAATCATGCAATGAATCTGCACTTTGTTGATGACTGTTTGTATCAATTAATTCTAAATATACCAAGTTCCATATATTTTTTGTCAATTAATTCATATATATACCAATTTATAAATGTTTTTTGTTAATTAAATCCTATATATACCAAGTTACATATGGTTTGTTTCATTAATTCCTAAAAATACCAAGTTACATATGGTTTGTGTCAATTAATTCCTATACTAAGTTACCAAGTTACATATGGTTTTTATCAATTAAATCCTATATATGCAAAGTTACATATCGATTTTGCCAATTAAATCCTATATATACAAAGTTACATATGGTTTGTTTCATTAATTCCTAAAAATACCAAGTTACAAATGGTTTGTGTCAATGATCTTTAATTTAGGTGTTAGTACACTTTTGATAATTGTATTGGACTACCATGATTCCTCCAAAGTATGTCAGGAAACAGAACCAGGTTAAGAACAATAATGGTGTACTGTTGCTCAGTTACTCCAGATTTATCAACACTGTACTACCCCCTTAAGTACCCTGTGATCGTGTGTGAAAATAGGAGGCTTCTGATTCCTCATGACTGCCACGAAACAAGATCCTTCCATATAGGTGATGTTTCATGGCAATATTTGAAGGAGACTCGTTCACCTCCAAATTTCTGACTACATCCTCTTAACTCGTCTCTGCCACCTCTGTATGTTCCAGCTCGTGTCACTCGTGGTGCATTGGACTCCCATAGGTTTGCTTACGTATTGCCGCGCTGTAGAACCTGTCAGTACAGTCGATCATTTGTCCCTTGGTCTGTGTCTCTGTGGAATGGCCTTGGTGAATCTGTCTTTGATGGTGTAGGACTGGCATGCTTCAAGAGTAGGGCTAATATGTTTTTATTAAGCTAACTGCTCTTTTTTTTTTCTCTAAGCTGTCTTCATTTCTTCAGGTTGGATTCATGGGGCTGGGGTCCTGGGATTGATAGAATCTTTGCATTCTCTCCCAGCTTTATGTGTCTGGTCTATTTTTAATAATAATAGTGTTATGAGAATATAACTACACCAATTATTATAGTCACACTTGTCACTTTCATTAATTTGTGTAAAATATTTATGACTCGCTAAATAATTATAGCTCAAGGGGAGATTCTTTCGTTGGTAAATTGGAAGGCTACCGATTCCTCCAAACTTTGCCAGGAAACAGACGCCCTCAATGGTACTAATAAGGGATCAGTATCGTGGCAAAGTTTGGGGGAATCAGAGACCTTCCAAATGCACCAACAGAAGAATCCATCTCCTCTTATTAACTTATGTGCTCCAGACTATTACAAGCAACAGGTCATCATTGTTTTGGTTCATCCTGTCCTGTTTTCTGTCATACTTTGGAGGAATGAAGACTCCAATTTACCATAAGTATACTCTCACCAAAACACACTTAGGATGATACGAAGGAGACCGTCTTATGGAACACAGGGTCGTATACAAGAACATTGATGGTGTATACGATGGTGTGGTACCGGTACGATGACTCCATAGGCATAGACAAACAATAGAGCCATCGTACCATCGGATACACCACGAATGTTCTTGAATACGACCCACAGAGCAATGACGTGGTGTGTACAGTCGATGGCAAAAGTCCTGTCGCCTCCCTAAGTCAGATTATAGAATTAATAATCATCGAACACACACACACACACAGACGTAAGGAGAATAAAATTAAACATACATATGGGGTAGTAGACACATAAATGAAAACAAAAACATATGATTATTAACTGTATAACTTAACCAAACGTATATAACTAGTGATATTAACAGCCACACACCAAAGTTTCTGTACCCTCTCAGTGGAAGTCAGGGTCAGAGAGAGAGTAGGTAAACGGACGATAGCCACCACAGTGTTGGTTTGTTCATTAGGCTACGGAGTTACTGTATCGTTCGAATCTATTCATTTTAGGTCAAGATACACCGTAAATATAAATGAAAGCAGAATTAATACATATTATTGTTTTGTAATTTTGATTATTTTTTAACAAGATTCAATACAATTTGAAACTCTAAAGCCTGTAATAGTCTCACGAAGTAACTAAAAAAATTAAGGATAAGGACCAAGACATAGCATCCCTGGACAAACCAACATTTGCCATTTATCTCGATTTTAAACGAAATGTGAAGAGCTGAGGAGTCACTATGTACTGCGCGTCTTCCCATTTGCTACCAAAAGATGCCAGAAAAAGTGTCCGTGTGACATGGGCTTTACTAATGTGATTCGAATTGTACTATGGTGCACAAAAGTCGTGTCCACTGCCAAGCCACAGTAAGATTTCGAATAGCCAGATTCTAATATTTTGAAACAGTTGGGAAAATGCTCTGGTCTGGCAACAGATGTCGCCTATGCTACGTGGATGTGGATGTGGGGCATGGAGAAGAAGGGGAGGGGGGGTGGGACTGAAGTGATGTCGGACGCTGAAAATTGTAAAATATTAACTTACAGCCTTGCAATGAATCTGTTTCCTGAATAATTATAAATTAACCTGTCTAGCAAAAAAATACATTGAATTGTGTGGTATACAATAATCTCTATACTCCGTTGTGGATTTTTTTTTTTTTTTTTTTTACGTAGTATATATATAATTATAGTTTCTACCATCAGTGTAATTTTTATGATGTTCAGCACATAACATTTACAGTTATTTAACACACTTCCAAATATACAAAGTGTGAGTATTGTAGTGGGATGTTTAAACATTGCAGACCTAATGAGTTGTGTAACTCCTTGGTCTCCACTTTACTGTGGCTCTTCCAGCTTTAGATTGAGGGGAAGCCAATGTAAGACCATTAATGATGCTGCTACGGCCACCTCACGTTCCCTTGCCTGAGTTGTAGACCAAAGCCTGACTCAGTCTTATGTATCAGCATGAGCTGATACAACTATGTGCAGTAATAATTTTGTTCTATAGGATTTTAGTTATTCAGATTTTATCTCGTTTTATCTTTAGGCATCACTCCATATCAACTTATCTCTTATCAGTTAAATTAACCATCTCTAACATTATCAGAAACGTGGTAATGCTCCTGTCTCATACTACCTGTCTCATCCAGCCCCCACCTCCTCCAGTTCCCCTCCCCCTCCTCTAATTCTCACCCTCCACCCTCCCAACACATCAAAAGGCGACATCTGTTAGCTGATCATAGCATTTCCTCAGCTGTTCCGAAACTTCAAACTCAGTTTACTTGAATTCTCACTGTGGCTGGGTAATGGACACGACTTTTGTGCACCATAGTACGTAAAGTCGATGTGGATGAAGCAATCCACAGTAGGTGATCACTGTTTCGTTCTGCTTAGTTTTTTAAGTTGTTATAATAAAATTAATTGTATGCTACGCATAACATTATAAAATTATTTACATCACAGTCATTGATTTATTTTCACCTTTATCATTGCGAGCCACTAAAAATGGAGTATGCAAATTCATCAACTTTGAACATATTATATCATAGGAAATGAACAAATGTCACCCTGATCTCAGGCGTAACAATATCTATCAGTTTCTTGGCAATATGTACCAGAATGTTAAATATTTGACGTTTATAATTATTTAGTTTATTGCCGATAGTTTTTTTTCTGAGGCTGTACAACATTGTTCATAATATATACGGGAAATCAGTTATTACTGCACAGATTCAAATGAAGTTCAATAAGAGTCTGGACTAGAGTATATACAGAAATTGATAAATGTAAGGCAACAGAGTAAAAAAATAATGAAATTAACAATAAAACATGTAGGCTACAGCCGATGAACAAAGAATTTGAACACATGTGGTGACCCCTGGCAAACACTTCTACAATAAACCTATAGGTGAAGGTAATAGTGGAATTTCATTAATGGAGGGGTAATGATGAGAGACCAGGACGAGGGTGACATGTGGAGGGCAAGTCTACAGACTCTCTAGACTCCTTGCTATGAAAGTGAGCCACAAGCAATGCAGCCTTACCACCGGGTTCATACACCAGTCTACCACCGTCACCATCCAAGGGGGGGGAATGAAGAGTCAGACCCAAATACAGCACTCTTCAAGGTAGACCACCATTTATGTGGGCTCCGAGCATTCAGCAACACATCCCTGGCTCCAATATTGAACCGTTGCTCTGTCTCAGCATTGACACCATTAGCCATTCTTTGGCACTCAATAAACTCATCCCACTTTGCTCTGCAACGATCACGTGTCCACCTACGATAGGCACCCTGCTTAAGATCAAATGCGGCCCTACACTCATCAGTAAACCAAGGTTTATCACTATTGCGCACACGAATGATCTTCTTAGACACATACTGCTCAATTACCTCAGACAAATGCTGATTCAGCAATTATCAGCAGCAAACATGACAATATTATCAATAATATTGATAATATTGTTAATATTAACGTATTTTACGATTATATTCTTATCACCTGTTTTAATTCATCTTGGATCAATAGTTCACAATTGGCCTTCATTTGGATCTATCAGTATGGTAAAGGGGAAGTTTATTCAATAGTAAATTGCTGCTGTTCCGAATATGACAGAGGAATGTAGTAAAAATCAGATCTGTGTCTTATCAGGGAACAATTTATCATTGATCGAGCAAACATCTGTTTAGTCAGTGTAAAGTCCTTCTGTAATACTCAATTTAATGAAAAATTAATGCCTACACTACACTGTTAGTCCCTTCCCCAATATGGCAAGGAATGGTGCTCAATGTCTATATTCAAGTGATGAAACTTATATAAACTGAAAACGTAACTCAACGATAAATGTTAATACCACCAACGTCTTTTTTCAGTTGTATTGTCATTAGTGAAATACACAAGAACATGCTAATATAATAAGTATTTCACTTAATAAAAAAGAAATTCAAGTGAAATACGTATTTTATTAGCATGTTTTTGTTCACTTGATAATATTATCCATAAATTATGAAAGTAACAGAGGCTTCAGTCTTTTATTGAAATGATGCCCAAGACTGTTCTGTTGCGCCCAAAATTTAAGCCTCATTAATTAATACAATGAAGTAATACAATTATATATTATGAATAATAGTTAAGTTATTATAATTTATGTTTAGTACTATGATACAAAGTGAATGTCTATTACGTCTACTACATAACACTACATAGCATATTCCTATTCAGAACTTTCTCCACTATATGACTACATGGCAATAAGAAATGATGATGCGTCGACCAATCACACTATGATACAAACGTTACCCCTCCATTAATGAAATTCCACTATTACCTTCACCTATTGGTTTATTGTAGAAGTGGTTGCCAGGGGTCACCACATGTGTTCAAATTCTTTGTTCATCGGCTGTAGCCTACATGTTTTATTGTTAATTTCATTATTTTTTTACTCTGTTGCCTTACATTTATCAATTTCTGTATATACTCTAGTCCAGACTCTTATTGAACTTATAGTTTGAATTTTTGCAGTAATAACTGATTTGCCGTATATATGAACAATGTTATTATTATTATTATTATTATTATAGGAAGATATGAGTGGGCCTCACTGGAGAGTATTGTTACTATACACCCAAAGGGTTCCAGCGGTGGCCATATCAAAGCTCAAGAAAACTATATAAAAAAATATATATATATTAATAAAAAAATTATATATATATATATATATATATATATATATATATATATATATATATATATATATATATATATATATATATATATATATATATATATATATACGCAAAACAGATTATCGAAGCAAAAAACTATTTACCCATCTCTTAAATATAAGCAAATTATCAGCATTAACAACATTATTTGTGAGGTCATTCCACAATTTTGTAACAAAGGGAATAAAACTTCTAGAAAATTGTGTTGTTTTCGAACGAATAGGTGAAAATGCAAGATCATATTGATTTAGGGAATACCTATTTAACCGGAAAGGTTGAAAAGGCAGCGGAAACTTTGAATGAAAGGGATGGTTAACAATTTTAAAGATTTTATAACAGTAGACTTAGACAACCAACCTTCCGACTGTGTCCAAGATTAATGTTAAGATTAGGAAGTAAATATTTGACCTGGCAAAATTCCCTATCTAAAAACTTTAAATGCGAGTCAGCAGAACACAAAAACCGGCGAGCAATACTCAAAGTGAGGCAATAAAATGGAATTTAAGACAATACTATCGTCAGCATAAATCTTATTACATTTGCGGTGAAGGCCAATTTTTTTAGAATCGATGAGGCCACTGAACGCAAATGTAACTCAAATGTCAGTTTAATATCTAAAGTAACTCCTAATAACTTTAAAGATTCATTATTCTTAATCACATTGTTATTGAAGATTATATCAGTATGGTTAGGAAGTAGAGATCTTGATCTATATATTATCAGACTATTGGTTTACAAAGGATTTAGCTTCATCCTCCATTAAGTGCTACAGGTATTAATTTTGGCAATGTCACCTTGAATACCACTGGCAACTAGTGAAGTGATGGTATCATAAAAAGTTGTGTCATCTGCATAAGCTATCATTTCATAGGAGATTCTATTCCACATATCATAATAAACAACAAAGGGCCCAAGACACGACCCTGAGGAACACCAAATTTGACGTCAGTGAAATTACTAAAGCATACATCAATAACAACACGCTGTTTCCTATCAGTCAGAAATTTTGATATAATAATAATAAAAAAAAACATGCTTACCACACCATACGTCACCAAAAGGTATCGAAAATAATAATAATAATGTTAGACGACGATTACAGTGTTCGTGCAGAGGGCTGCTGGCAAGGCATCATTACTGTATATGAAACGTTGTTGCTTTTGTTTATGTTCTTCCATGACAATTTCTACTATGCCATTATATGTCACGTTATCAAAACATGAGGACAATATTTCTTCCTAATTATTCAAGTGTATCCTTTTTATACTTCTCCTGCACCTGTTCCTTCCTCGGATCTAAGGTGAACTCATACCTCACCTGACTATTAGAACTTACAACTTGGGGAGTAGAGAAAATTGGTTTGCATGGTATCAAAGCTGTTAAGTAGTTTTATATATATATATATATATATATATATATATATATATATATATATATATATATATATATATATATATATATATATATATATATATATATATATATATATATATATATATATATATATATATATAAACCTCATGTGCAAGTATAATATGTATGGGCAAAGGGCGAAGCTTCCCTTTGAAAACAATAAAGTTGTTTTGTGTCATTAGAGACAGCGTGTTAAAAAAATTTCCAGAATCGTGTGCAGCTGAAGTGACCCACACAATTGCACCAAAACTGCACAATGCTCCCAAACTGAAGGAAACTGTAGAATAAATTTTTAAGTTGTATTATCGTGTATTCACAAGATGTATTGTATAATTATACAGTATGAGCATTTCTGTTATGTCCTTTCTCTATAATGTGTTTGTTTCATGTCTGCGTTATATAGCAATATAATTATCTGTTCTATTTCATTGTAATATTATCCTTTGATATTGTACAGTCGGCCTAATGAATTCGTAAACACCACTTTGACATCAAGGGCTCGTAGCAACTAGAGAATGTAGTTATTTAATATGGTAATGCCAAATTTATGTAGTAATATTATTTTATCTCCTATTTGAATCAGTCAGCAAAACCATCCCTACATACTGAGTAGATTAAAGATCCCTTAAAACCAATGCTCTGTGTACGAATTCCTGAGGCCGACTGTACACTCTGCAAGATTTAACCTGGACCCCCCCCCCCCCTCACATGGCATAGCTAACGTGGCAACAGCGCTTTGCTTGTTTGAGTTCCAGCCTGGGGCATATATAAGACAATACTTCGAATCGGCAAAGCTTCATCTTCCGTATTCGGGTCGGAGAAAGGGAAAGTGGGGGAGGGGAGGGACAGACGGGTTGGTGGGTGGAAGGAGGTGTGGTGGTGCAGAGATTGGAGTCACATGTGCTAATGCAACATTACAACCACTTTAATATATTTAGTAACATATCAATGTTGTGTTATCCCCCAAGTAATACCAAATTTATTTACATATATTCATTTCTGTAGAAACCTGACTACATATCTATAGCTCCATGTCTCTTCATTTCATCGTTTACTTCATCTCTCTTTACGGACAACAAACAACCTGCTCTAGCATATCTCTCTCTCTCTCTCTCTCTCTCTCTCTCTCTCTCTCTCTCTCTCTCTCAATACACACACACACACTCTAACACCTCGCTTTTCTCTCTCTCCATCTCTTGCTTCTCAGTACACACACACACACATACACACATTATCAGGTTTAGTATAAAGCCGTGACGTTGCATATTATCTGTTGTTATATATGCGTTTATCTAACACTGAAAACCGTGTCAAAATAATATAATTATCACCTCATAATTATTTCGGTTTACGTCCGCCAGTAAGAACATATTTATTGCTCTTTCAGTAATACCGACACGGTAGCCATGCTAACAGTGATATATTTTGACCACAAGAGGGAGGTGCCCTAAATGTCATAACCCCAAAAGTATGATTGTGTGTTCAGTTATCACTGTAAAGATTGTTAGTCAATTTGATTAATTAATTTAACCTTGCATGCCAAAGAATAATCATTCATACGAGTATTAAATGTTAAAACCAGCTTGTCTGAAACTCTCATCTTAATATATACTGAAATGAAGAGACATGGAGCTATGGATATTTAAGTTTTGGGTTAGATTCAGAGTCGGTAAAATATATATAAAAAAAAAAAAAATCTGGTAATGATATGTGAGTAATTCTATGAAGAAATATTATTATTATTATTAATAGTCGGCATCGGAGTCGTAATTATGAAACATCTGTGGTCGGAGTTGACTAACAGTTGCATTGACAGTAAATATGTGGTTACACCGAGGTGTTGTATACATCCCTGCTGTACTAGATCTGATGTTTTATTTTTATGAATTCTTACTGGCAGAGGTAAACCGAAATAATTATGAGGTAATAATGATAATATTTTGACTCGGCTTTCAATGACAGATAAACACATATATAACAACAAATAATATGGAACGTCATGACTTTATATCAAACCTGATAATGTGTGTGTGCGTGTAGGCTAGAGAGAGAGAGAGACGAGGAGCTAGAGCAGGTTGCTTGTTGTCCGTAATGAAAAATGAAGTAAACTATGCTTGGTGTCCAAAGTGTGTAGTCAGGTGTCTACAAAAATGAATAATTGTCCTCCTCTGCACCACCACCCCTCCTTCCACCCACCAAAACCGTCTGTCCCTCCCCTCCCCCACTTTCCCTTTCTCAGACCCGAATACGGAAAATGAAGCTTTGCCGATTCGAAATATTGTCTTCTATATGCCCAGGAACTCACACAAGCGAAGCACTGTTGCCACGTTAGCTATGCCAAGTGAGGGAATGGCCCAGGTGGAAATTTTGTAGAGTGTACACTCACGGTCAGAAGTTGTGTCCCGATCACCTGGCAAGATGAATCTCAAACAGCCTAGCTTTGAAGATTCGAACAACAGTGCGTATCCCTACAACACACAGGTGTTTGAATCATCAAAGCTTGGCTAATTGCGATTCATCGTGCCAAGGGATCAGGACACAATTTCTGAACGCGAGTGTACGTATAGTCGCACACCACAATCCCTAGCCCACTCACGTGAGCCCACTTTACTTGAAGCCCGAGATCTGATTCAGGCGGTTTCTGGACGACAGCCCACTCAAACCATAAGAGTCTCGCTCCAGAACAGGTGGAGTGTGGACGTACTCGTGGCGCTCTGCCTCCATTCTCGTTTGTGTTGATGTTTGTGTTGTTTTGGAGCTCTTGTTTGTGTTGTTTGTGAGTTCTTGTTTGTGTGTTGTTGTTTCTGTGGTGTTGTTTGTCTGTTGTGGTTCTGTGTATAGTTTTGTTGTGATTGTCTGTGTGGGTGTGTGTGTGTGTGTCCCTGGCTGATTGAGTGTTTAGTTGTTTGTGTTGTTGTTTGCTTTCCATCTAGGCCTTGCCTGGCCTGATGGAGAGTGCGGATTCCTGCTTGGAAGCCGACTTGGCAATGTCGGAAGAAGACGAGTCTCCAATTGAGGATCACTGGCCTGAGCTGCCTTCTCACAACCCTCCACCCCTCTCCTCGGTCACTCCGCAGCTCAGGTTGCAGCCGTCCACCTCCTCAACCTCTACCAAGCGACCTGTTGATGCCTCGTCCGACTCCTCGCAGGATTCCGATGGTGTGGACTGTTTGCCTCCAGCTGCCAAGACTGCCAAGGGTGCTTCAGCTGTGCACGACGTACCTTCTCTGCCTCACCCTTGTATTTCTTCTTTGTATACCAACTCCTTGCCCTCGTCCAACCTTCCTGCTTTTGCCCCGAGAGATGCCTATGTCAAACTCTCCTTCTCTGGAAACCCATCTACGGACACAAAGCTGCGTTGGTTGTCTGATGTCAACAGGGCCTTCCAGTTGCAGCGTGAACTGGCTGAAGTCAAGATGGCTGCTGTCACCTCCCGGTTTGTCTACATCTCTAGGAAGCGTCAGGACATCATTGATAGAGTGAAGGCTGGTGAATTTTTATCTCTGCCTCTCATTCTTGAAGACTCACCTGAGAGGCCTCGTAAGTTCCCCAGCTACATCCTCACCCGTTTCCCTATTGATGTTGACCCGAAACTTGCCAAAGGATACCCTGGTGTGTACTTTGCCCGTCGTTTTTTCCAAGATGGTTCCCCCATTGTTGTTGTCTGGAGTCAACCCGATCCACCTCCAAATGAGATTTCCTTTGATTTCCTCCCTTGTCTTCCACCGTGTGAGGTGAGGAAACTTCATAATGACCAGCCTTGGTGCTACAGGTGCTGGGGAGTTGTGCATATCTCCCGGTACTGTTCTGCCAGGCCGAAGTGTGCATGGTGTGCGGCCGACCATGATTCCAAGACGTGTCCTGTCAGGGGTGAACCATCACGTCCTGCTGCCTCCACCTCTGAGCCCTCACCTCCTGAAGATACGTCTCGATGGAAGTGTCCACGATGCCTTCAGCCAGGGGTTAACGTGTGGCATGGATGTACTCGACGTAAGGTCCAGGCTCGTGTCTCTACTATTGCTCCGCCTCCACCACCACCACCACCACCACCACCTCCCCAGTCTGCTCCTCCTACCAGCCCTGCCTCACCTCCAGACCTGGCCCTCCTCAAGTCTGTTGCTACCCTCATGGCACGATGTACAGCTCTCGAAAACCGCTTTTCTGCCCTTGAAGCCAGGATTGATGGGCTGGTTGCCGCTCAGGCTGCCAATGACTCCAAACTCTCCACCTTGGTCGAGGCTCAGCAGGCCATCATCTCAACTGTCACTACCCTTACCGAAAAGATGGATACTGTTGCATCTCGCCTTGAAAAGCTTTTCGAGTCAGTCCCTTCTCCTGGTCCATCTTCTTCTCCAGGTCGCTCATCTGCCCCCACTCACCGGACTTCTACCTCCAAATACAGAGTTCGCTAGTGATTGCCGGCTGGATGTCATCTCCTGGAATGTATGTGGTATCACCAGTTATGCTAAGCTCACTCAACTCAAGGCCTATGTTTTTCGTCATCATCCCAGTGTTATTTTTCTCCAGGAAGCATTTCCAGGACGGCTGCTCGCTGCTGGGCAAGCTCTTCCCCTCTCAGGTTATGTGCCATATGTTCATCTGGTAAGGAATGGTCTCCTGACTTACATACATAGCTCCTTGCCACATCGCCTTCTCCGTACCTCCACTGATCCTGACATGACCTTTCAGCTATTTGAGGTTCTACCTGGGAATGGAGTACTCCAACTATGTAATGTCTATTCTGCCCCAGCTAGACTCACTCTTGAGGCTCTTCCTTCTCCAACAGTGTGTGGTATGGTGTATATGGGAGATTTTAATGCTCGGCATTCTGATTTGGGTGATGGTACTGGCTCTATTAATCGTAATGGTGTTCGTCTCCTTTCATACATCCGCAAGCATCATCTGACACACTGGGACACTGGCGGTGCCACTCATTGCCGGGGAGGTACTCTGGATTACATCCTCTCATCTGGCCTGATAGCATCTCAGGTCCAGTGCTCCTCCATGCCAGACTTATTCTCTGATCACATTGCTCTTCGGTTTCATTATTCTCTAACTGCTGGGTCAGGTGCTTCAGCCACTCGTTTGCGTATTGCTGTGCCCCCTAAATATTGCCCGACTTACATATTATTTATGGCCCATGTATTACCAACATTTGACATATCATCAGCTGAACAGTTGTACTCTGATCTTGTATCTGCTACTCATGACTTTTATAGGTTATACGTCTCCCGGCCACACCTCCAGCATCGCCATACTGCCCACTCCTGGACGCTGGATGCACGTATACAGGAGGCAAAGGAGGAGGCTGAACGTGATGGCCTATTGTTTCAAGCCAACCCAACCCCTGACCTACTCCATCGTTACCAGATGTCTAGGGACGCTTTAGTTGCCCTGCAGGATTGTGCTCACACTGAGTCTTGGCAGCTGTTCACGGACAGCATCAACCAGCAAACAAGTGTGGCTTCTATGTGGCACCTCATCCGTCGGGTTGTTAAAAAGACACCGGCCACTGCTCGTCATCACACTCCTGCCGACTATGCCAAACAACTTGTCGATGCCTGGTCAGAACAATCTAACCCAGCCAGTCTACCCATCCACATACAAGATGCACTCGCTTCCCGTGCTGCTGTCCATCGGCTACGTCTAATGTCTGCTCTGTTACAAGATGATGACGATGATGCAGAGGAGATAACTGAGGAGGAGTTGCATCGTGCTCTCTCTCGGGGTAGAGCTTCTTCCCCTGGTGATGATGGTATTACTTATGCTGTGCTGCGCCTACTTCAACAAGTTCCTGGGAACCCTCTACTTCGACTGTACAATCTTTGTCTTCGTGACGGTTGTGTACCACGAGCCTGGACCAGCAGCACAATAATACCCATCCCTAAGCCCGGCACTGCGAAGTTCAGGCCTATTTCCCTTACTTCCTGTTTCTGTAAGGTTATGGAGAGAATCTTACTCAATCGTCTCATGTACAGACTGCAGGATCGCCTTTCTCCATGGCTGTTTGGTTTCCTTCCCCAGCGGAGCACACATCACTGCCTAGTCGACCTGTACTCTCGCCTTTCCAGGGACAGTGTGGTGGCCTTCATTGACCTTCGAAGTGCCTTCGATGTTGCTAATAGAGACGTCATTTTGGATCAACTGGTTGACTTTGGGATAAAGGGTAATCTACTACGGTGGATTCGGGGCTACCTGAGTAACAGGACCTCCCGTGTGTTTTTCAGTGGTGCACTCAGTCCTTTGCGCAGTTTTTATCTTGGTACGCCTCAAGGTGGTGTTCTCAGCCCATTGTTATTTAATATTCTGATGCATCGGTTGCTCACTTCTCTCCCTGATATTCCTGGAACTACAATTACATGCTATGCTGATGATATCTGTGTTCATTCTACCTCACCAAGGGATCTCCAGCGGTTTCTTGACTCTTTCTCTGTGGTCTCCTCTCACTGTGGCATTATTGTCTCCCCAGATAAGAGCAGAATATTCACCTGCCGCCTTCCTCAAGCTCAGCCAGTGTTCACCATTGGAGGGACTGTCATTCGCATGTGTTCCCAGTACTGCTACCTGGGTGCGCCAGTCAATATTTGGCCGATTGTCCCTGCCAGACCTCAAGACCATCCCATTGTCCAGGACTTATTGGGTCGTCTCCAGCGCCGACTTACACCACTTCAATGGCTATCTAACAACTCCTCGGGCATCTCTATCCCAGTAGCCAGGACCATCTATATTGCTTTTATCCGTTCAGTTGTTGATTACCTTTCCCCTGCTTTGATTCAACTTCCCAGGGCTACTCTGGAAACTTTAGAAAAATTTCAGAATAGAGCAATGAGAATAATTCTCGGCTGTCCAATGTCGACCAGGATAGTGAACATGCAGCGTGAGTTGCGTCTTCCCCCATTAATCGAGAGAATTTATTGTAATGTTACTTGCTTCACTGTCAAGTGCCTCCATTTCCCACATCTTTCACCCCATTACTCTCAGTTAGTCAGGACTTCTCTTAGACCAAACTACCCGGTCCCTCCCATACTGCCTGCTGGACGTACTCTTATAAGGTCTGTTTCCTCTATGCTCCGTAGTCTTAATATAGATATAATGGTTGCAGACGTCCCCCCAGGGCCCCCTCCATGGATGCTACCAACACCTGATGTGAGCTTTACACCTACTTCCAAGTCGGAGCTGCCTTCTCTACAGCGGCAGTTGGCTCTGGAACACATAGAAACAGTGACTTCCTCCATCACAGATCCATACTGCCTCTACACTGATGGCTCATTGCAGGTGGATGGTGCAGCAGGTTGTGCTGTTTTCTTGCATGACCTGGAGTCACCTCCAGGGGGCTGGGTTGGCCGTCGTCTCTGTAACTACTCTAGCTCAACATTGTGTGAACTGTATGCCATTCTGGATGCTGTTAGTGTTGTTTGTCAACGTGGAGTGAATGCTGCCATTTTTTGTGACTCCAAACCTGCCCTTCATTCCCTCTCTAGTGTTCAGCCCACACACTCTACTGTTATTCAGCAGATTTTATCGTTTTTGGCCTTATTGCGTCATCGTAAATTGACTGTCAAATTTTTATGGGTGCCATCCCATGTAGGTTTACGTCACAATGGTACAGTTGACAGACTCGCAAAGGAAGCCTGCCATCTGCCTCCTCGTGGTGCTGGACGTCCTCTCTCCCTGACATGTTACCTCTTTAAAGTCCGCTCCGCCGCTCTCCTCCCTGTACGGCGACGCAGGGATGCAGAGAGGCCCTTCAGCATCTCCATCACCCATTATGAGTCTGTATGCCGTCACAAATATTCCTACCGTCGTCGAGGCCTCATGGTTCGGAGGCACAATGTAGTCTCTGCTCGTTTGAGGCTTGGCTAACGTCCACCGTGGCAGGTTGCTGGGATGCAGGGTGAGCCTCCCTTCACTGAGTGTCGCTTGTGTCGAGCGCCTCGTGCTAACACTATAGAGCACTATTGTCTGGCCTGCCCCACTGTCCGACACTTGCTGCCCCAGGGCCTGCCACTTGATGTGGTTTGTCGACACCTGCTGAACCATCAGGTTCTGGAGGAACTTCTGGTGTGCCACCCTCGTTTTGGTGGATTTAAGTAGGTCATGATGTAAATATTTGTCTGTATACTTGTGCTTCATTCTGTTATGTTTTCGTGATGTGTGTGTGTGTGCGCATGTGTGTGTGCTTGTGTGTGTGTGTGGTTATTGGGTTCTCGTGAGTCCCGCCTACCCTTGTGTACTGTTGTCTGCCTATTGACTGACGCTACGGCGCAATGAATTTAAAAAAAAAAAAAAAAAAAAAAAAAAAACTCAAACCATAACGAGGCCACACACATTTCGAACCAATTGAGGCTTTGGGTATGCTGTCGTCCAGAAACCGCCTGCTCCAGATCTCGGGTTTCGACTCTAAGTGGACTAGGGATTGTGGTGCGCGACTGCACATAGTGCTTCGTATTCGGGTTTCTTGTATACGAATATTTCATTTATGTCGTTTCCCTATTATGTGTTTCAACCATTTCTGCTCTACCCTGTATATTGCCTTTTGGGGAATAATTGTATTCAAAATCATTACTGCCTTCAGTGCCTCTCAGTGAGAGTCCTGCTGCCCCTGGGTTAGGATATAATACAAATGTGTCAATATCTCCTGGCTGACAACAATTTGGACGCTGTAATATTTCGACACCCACACTTTGCTGCAACTTGCCTCACGTATGTAAAATATATACAGACTATAATCACTATACTACTATACGTTTCAGCGCCGGACAGACGGTGTTTTTCGTAAATATCTCTTAAACGAATCGTTGTATCAATATAATATTTCAGCACACTGTCTTTAACACCCGGGCGTAATTTATGGCTGACATATCATATTACTATATGTGTTATGTTAGGAGTTTACTGAGTGATATTAAGCCTAATCCAGTCATCATATCTAAGGCGTTATAGAGAATCGGACGAGTGTGGGGTACTCGTGTAACCCCTCCACCAACACCCCGAAATCCCCCCACCATTCCTTCCTTCCCTACCCCAATATCTCATTATCCCCCTCCCCGTTTCACTCTTCACCCCCCTATTTACACCATCCCTCTTCCATTTTTTATTTTTTTTATGACAGTATGTATATACGTATCGTTCATTAGTAATATTGTTTAATACAGTTACCGTTGTGTGTGGACATGAAACCCAGAGTGGGTCAAACGACCATTAAAGCAATAGCTAATCCCGTTGTTAATGGCCGTATAGCCGGATAATAACCCACGTGTCTAAGGCCACCAGAAAAATGATTAATTTTGGTTTTGGGCAACCAAATATAATCGTTCATTGTTGCTTCATGTGTTCTTTACCTTTTTAAATAACCAATTTATGCCTTAATTGAATATTCACAGTCTCCCGTATCCCCTCCCCCTCTCTCTGAGGTATGAGGTACCCCCCAGTCCGAGGCTATGACTCAAGTAGTGACAGGGTAGAAATCATTGACTGCCGAGGCGCACCTATTAGCAACAATGTTGTCCATTTGCCCCCGTGGATGCAGGACAGCGTTTGTTCTTCGTCTTGCCACATTGTACAAACGTGAAAGCCAGTGATGATGAAGACGATGACGTTTTCCTTGACAGTGATTGTGAATAAATTTTGTTTTATCATGTTTGCATCATTAAATCCTACACTATTATATATATATATATATATATATATATATATATATATATATATATATATATATAATTTGGTAATAATATAAATATAAAAGGGACAAGTCAACAAAATAACATTATATTAACTGGACCAAGTTGACATTTTATAATGAATAGGTACACAGTATCTAATAACTTTGCCTAGAAGGTCCAGACCACAGGTAATGCCAGTACATCGTGTTCACTTGCATGGTTGACCATAAGGACTGCAAACATGGACCTTCTACATACTACATGTATGTAAACATGCTGTTGTACAGTAATTATCAAAGTGAAATACGTCTTGCCTCTATAGAATTGTACTGCACCATACTCTTAGTTAATAATCATATCTATACATATACATCTACATAACATTCTAATATATAATACAGTGATGGAAGAAATAGGGAGGGACAAGAGTGATGAGGGAGGCGAGGAGCTAGGGGGAGAAGAGGAGGAGGGAGGGGTGAGAAGGGGGGGATGTAGTTGTGGTTAGGAATGGTTTGGGAGGGTGTTGGGGGGGCCACACTTTCCTTCGAATGCGTCAATATGACTGGCTGGCTTTGTGCTATTTTTCACGAGTAAACTCCTCGCATAACACATATAGGAATATGGTATGTCAGCCATAAATTACGCCCGGGTGTTAAAGATAGTGTGTTGAAATATTATATTGATACAACGATTCGTTTAGGAGATATTTGCGAAAAACACCGTCTGTCCGGTGCTGAAACGGATAGTAGGTTTGATGCAATTGAAATATGGCCCAGTAACTCAATCATGCTCACAAAATTTGTAGCTTTTTAAATTTCATGCTGTATGTCATATATACTAATTATAAGTGTTTGTAATAATGTTTGTACTATAAAGACAATATATATTATTCCATGCTTCCAGAAAACTATTATTTTCCTAATTTTGTCAGTATTTAATTAATTAAAAATCTTTCTTTCACAGAGTATATGAATATTTTCCTGGAGTAGTATAACCATTTAATTATAAGGATAATCTTTGGAAGCGTTCCACGTAACGAAATTTAATGAAAATCAGTAATCATATAGTTAACATTAATGTACAATATCTTTATGATGGGTTAAGTTGTCGGTCGAAGCTTTTTTCATAACAATATGCAAGTTCATGTATTCACACACTGATTTTTTCCCAAGTCCAAAATTTCAATAAACAATATGGCTGAACCCATATGGTAGTCACCATATTTTCATAAAACATAAAGTAAAAATCCGTCATTCAAACACTATATTACTTACCGAGGTTACACAACTGTAGGTTATATTTCCTTCGTGAATTGCTTTGAGATTTTGCACACAATTTACCATAAATATTCCCCAGAATTACCTCACGTCATATGAAAGGTTGAAAAACTACTCTTATGATAGCCTTCAGTGTTGCCAGTCTGCTTGACAAATTTCCCTCACTTCAACATCAGAAATTCCCTTTTTACCTCAATTATTCCCTGACGGTCTTTTTGCTATTTCGTCTGGTAGAAATTTCCCTGATTACTCTTGAACAATTTTTATATTTCCATGTGTGCACTTCAATATTCCCTAAAACGGATAAATTTCCCTGCACCTGTCAACACTGATGGCCTTATCTCTCAACAATAGTGCATTCTGGGTAGGCAGGTGCAATATCATTCTTAACTTTCTCTATTTTTAATACTCAAACCATTATTCCTATGTATTATAACCACAATAGCATTATCCTATAGGATTTTTACATTATTTATATTCATCATACTCATTCCCTTTATTCCTACTTATTATTTATTTCAATATTTTACGACATGAAAACTGTACATGTGAGGCCACCTCAGCAAAGCTGAACAAGGAAGCCGGCTCATTGTAACCTCTTGCAATCATGGCGTCTGTCAGCTCTACCTTCTCGAGTGTTAATACTACCCCTACTAGGGGTTTAAACTGTGATATGGGCCTCCTTGACTTTCACCATCGGTATGTTTCTGACTCCAGGGCCCTATTTGATTTGTGCGTGCGCCACAAACTTATTTTAGATAAGAAAAACTGTGACAATTGTGAATAAGACACTACTTTGGACTATGGAAAAAATTGTGGAGGTGTCAGAAATAAGTCTCCAAGCAGGAAAAAAAAAAAATAGAGCAAAGTTCTCCACTATTCTTACCTATGCATCCACCAACTTTCATCTTGGTAAGCATTCAGTATAAACTATTTGTGTATTTTTTGGGAGAAGGGGTAATCTTGATATGTTAAGATTTGATGTTATTTTTTGTTTCAGAAATGCACACTAAAGAAGGATATTAAGGTTAGCCCCAAAGGATATTCAGGTTAGCCCCAAAGGATATCAAGGTTAGGGCCGAAGGATATCAAAGTTAGGGCCGAAGGATATCAAGGTTAGGGCCGAAGGATATCAAGGTTAGGGGCGAAGGATACCAAGGTTAGGGGTGAAGGATATCAAGGTTAGGGGCGAAGGATATCAAGGTTAGGGCCGAAGGATATAGAGGTTAGGGCCGAAGGACACCTCAGTCCAAGTTAGGTTAGGTTGGGTCAGGTTGGTTAGTGTGATTTCAAAATTTCATTACCTTATTGTTTTATGATCAATTGATTTTCCCTATTTTTGTGAATATCTTCCCGAAATATCCAAAATCCCAATATCTTGGGTATTTTCCAAAATCTTGCGATTGCCACCCTAGATTTTAGACAATTAATTTCAAAACTTGGCTCGGATTTTCAAATTTCGACATTTATAGCTGATCATAATTTCAAAAGTTGGCTCGGATTTTCAAATTTCGACATTTATGGCTGATCATAATTTTAAAAGTTGGCTCGGATTTTCAAATTTCTACATTTATGCCTGATCATGAAGTCACTATAAAACTCAAACATGCTAATTTACGCGTTTTCCTCAACCCAAAACCCCCGGATTCCCAGGCTCTCCCCCAAGATTGTATGGGTAGGAATGGGGTGAGAATAGTATCAAAATACATCATTTCCGAAAATCAATTTAAACAAAAAACATCAAATCCTTTCATTTTAAGATAATTCTAAAAAAAAAAAAAAAAAAAAATAGATGGAGGCATGATTCCAAAGATTTACCTCTCATAAAATACACGTGGATTTGACTCGTGATTTATGCCTGTATTAAGATCGACGTGGACATCACGTGTCACATCCACGTGAAATCTTCTTGTAAAATGAACCACAATTACTCATCATATCTAGGTGTTACTTCCACGTGAATTACGCAGCGTAATCTGTGCCAACTGGGTCGGATGGAAGATGGTGGAAAGGTTAATCAGCATAGTATAATCCTTTCCTTAACAACGAGAAGATTAAAGTTTTGGATAAGCCACTGCAGCCTCATGCTCCCTCGGTCACATCGACACTCGTTTCTCGTTCACGGACACCACAACTCGTGTTCAGGCTGCACTATTTGAAAGGCTTTATCAGGGAGTCTGCTGCACGTACTATGTACTCGTACTTGATTGTCTAGTATTGTAACACCGCGCCATTATAGACCTAAAGTACATGTCTGTAACGAAAAGGAAAATACGTCTACTTAATTCTGGTGACAGGCAAGTAATACAGTACATGTATGTGTATGTTCTCACATTAATATTGTACCCAACATTAAAATCACCGTAGGAATTCTAGTGTTTTAGTCTCCAATAATTCAATCACATCCCAGGCACAATAACTTTAACTTCTCAACACAATGTAAACTCCAAAGTCCTAGCCTAGAACAACCTACTGTACATATCTCTGCTTGTGACAAAATTACCTACCAGGCCTGTGTAAACAATCACCGGAATTGGTCACAGCGTACTACAGCCTATATAATGGGTTTATGCTCCAATAAAAACTTATCCAACACCAAAAGGACCAAAAAGTATAGAACAAAGTAAATTAATCTAAAAGTACACGGAATCAGTTAGTCTTCAACTATATTACTTACATTATACGTAGAAGAATATAAGGAGAATTTCAGTAACCACATCTTCTCACTGACAAGTCTAGAGCATCAATATGTGAGTTTGTGAAGCCTGTGAGCCTGTGAGGTAAAACCAAGGTTTCTAGTACTGGGAGAAGGATAGTCCACTCTTATGGGAGTTTTGGTCGTTGCGGTACAGCAGAGCCACCTAGCGGCTGACGGGATTCACTTACAGCTGGCGCCTTTATTTACACAGAAACAGTGGGAGCTTTTTCATTCTTTTGGTTAGCTGAAGTTGATTTCGTGACTGAAATGGTGACTATTGGGTGTTCAGCAATAAATTGTTTCACCAACTCTAAATGAAATAAGGATATGTCAATTTTTTGCATCCCAAAAGGTGAGTTTTTAAATAACCTAGTAAGCTACGAAGTACAGATTTGATTGATTGTGATAGTTATACAGTATTAATTTGATATTAACTAGTGTCAGATGATGTTACCTTATCCTTTCTATAGTTACAGTATTAATTTTGGTGGTAATGACATAAATATTAATTGGTGTTAGATGATGATAGCCTACCATATGTTTCTATTTTCTTAAAGTACTGTACTGTAGTCTGTATATCTATTTGTTCCTGTTAAGATGGAATATTGCATATATATTTTCCTTACCTCCAGACTGAAACTATGACTTTAGGCTTGCAGACAACAAGATATAATGAAAGTAACTCCTGATTTTTAGAACCTTTCAAGCTAATAAAGAAAGCAGGAAATCATTGATTCTTAAACACATTTAACCTCTCCTCACAGTTAGGTTATAATGCTCTAAAGTTAAAATAAGGTTATAATATAATGCTGGTGATGACAATACGATACTGTATGTACTTATACTTATGTATACTGTACAGTACTTATAGTTCATTGTTTTGTAGTGTTAATTAAGTATGGTTTATGAAATCTGTATGGCTGTCCTTTTCTTTAATTATACATCAGAAAACAATTGAGAAACAATATTGTAGAATCATAAACTCGTAATAATTACTCATTTTAGATATTATGCTTCAATGTTATAAAAGAATGGATGTTTTAGCAATTAGGATCTCTGTCGTTGATATTGGGAAATGGATAATTTGTTACGTAATTTGCCTTTAATACATACACCAGGCAAGATTTTTCTTAATTCTCAAGCACATGTAAAGATAACTGTCTTATCCTCACAGCAAGTAAGAATATAGGTAGCAAGAACGTTCTCACATAGTGATGGTGAGGGTAACAGTATTATACAGTACTTATAGCTCATTATTGCCCTCTTTGTTTTAAGAATAAAGTATATGTATATCTTAATATGTTACAGTCGGCGGCAGAAGTCCTGTCGCCTTACCTGCTTCACAGAGACATGCAGTGTTCATGGACTCGATAATACGCACGTTTTATACACCTAATAAACTCGAGTTTATGAACATCGCGTGCCTCGGTGAAGCAAGTGAGGCGACAGGACTTTTGCCGCCGACTGTACTTTTACATCAAAATATTATTGAGAGGTCATAAACAGGTAAGAATCATCGCACATTGGAGTTAATGTTACGTAAATGGTAGGTACACAATCGCAGACCATGAAAAGTCTACTCCCTCTGCAGACCCTGAGACGATTCCTGGGCTCTTTCTGGATGACGGCTCAGCCAAACTATCACGGGCAACACACGCACGAACATACTCCACGAACCCTCTAGGGCCTAGGCTATGACTTCATAACCAGAGGGTCTTGTCACATTTATCACATTTTTATCGAGATAGGCCAAATCCTTGGCTTCATAAACCTTAATATTACATACCAATATACTCAAATTATTACATAAATCGCATAAATATGTAACCAATACGTGACAAGATAAATGTTTCAGGAAATCAAACTAAAAATACGAATCATCTGAGTTGCTGCTTTATTTACAAAATGGAGGTGAACCGCAGAGGTGTAGTCAGGAATCAAAGAAAAGTTTCCCCACACTAGCTTCTGGCTAGCACAGTGCTAGAGTCTGCGGCTGCAATCCTGCGGCCCAGCATTCGTTCCTTGCTCGGGACACGATAAAAATCTTTCACTGATGCCAGAGGTTACCACCCCTGTGAGCAGGGGGTGGGGGGTTTGAGTCAGCTGTCTGAGGTCTTCCTGCTTACGCAGCCATAGCTGAAGCTGACTCGGGTCTCACGTGGGTGGAGAGGTCTTTGGGCCACTCATCATCCTTGTGATGCGTGCTATAGTTGTGTTTCATACACATAGTGTGTGATACACTCTGTCCCATTGACTGCCACTCATTGGCGGACCTTTAACCTTTAACTCCAGACGCCGATTTGTAAATTGTAAGACGTATTCTTTACTTCATTCCCTTTGTATTAGATAAAAAAAAAAAAAAAGCGTATATAGATCAAAGGAACTACGTAATCTGAATAGTAACTGTTTTGCTTCATTACTAATTCCGCTGTTTGTTATTTCCCTAGAGGGTTCGTGGAGTATGTTCGTGCGTGTGTTGCCCGTGATAGTTTGGCTGAACCGTCATCCAGAAAGAGCCCAGGCCTCATCTCAGGGTCTGCAGAGGGGATAGAATTTTCATGGTCTGCGATTGTACAGTCGGCGGCAAAAGTCCTGTCGCCTCTCTTGCTTCACCGAGACACACAGTGTTCATGGACTCGATAAATACGCACGTTTTATACACCTAATAAACTCGAGTCTATGAACATCGCGTGCCTCGGTGAAGCAAGTGAGGCGACAGGACTTTTGCCGCCGACTGTACAGTATGTTTTTTTTTCAAGCATTGGGGCTTTGTCGTAGATATTATCGTAACTTATTATGTAATTTGACCACAATGAATGTCAATATTCATTCTATAGCCTAATAGTTAGTATCAAATGTCCTGTTCGTTACTAGTAAAGAAAATTAGACTTTTAAATTAATCAGGATAAAGGGAAGAAGACGAGAGTTTGATTGTTGATTCCAGTTGACCGCTAAAGGCGCCACCGTCCGAGCCAACAGCGACGACACCAAAATAACATTTGAGTGACCTATCCTTCTCCCAGTAGGGCAGTACTAGAATCCTTGGTAGAACCATGGAGGTATAAACTATGGAAGGGCATGAAGTCACATACTTGAAGTCAATTTTCTATTGGTCGGTTGTCAAGTACACCCAAAACATTGGTCAGCTGATCTGGACACATCTTGTGGTGAGTGATATTTTTCTCACTTTTTGAACCATTATCCCTGCCTATGGATGTGTCAAAAGATATCATAGTGATACTATAATATTCCACAAGAGAGGTGTCAACTTAAAATATATATATTTACGAAGGAAGCGAAAAAAAACAAGACTGAAATGTAGCGCCTGCCTGTGTCACACGTCCTATTGCAAACAGGTTTGACCGAATTGGCTTGGATTGACTGTTTATCATATATTTTGCTTGATGAGATAGTGACAGCAATAGAAGGAGACAACTGAGAGACCAGCCCAAGCACTGGGAGGTCTTAAGTGTGCCTTGTGAAGGACCTTTGTACTTTCACTGGTCGCTGGATGATCACACTCTTGTGTGGTGACCAAAGCTGGCAACAGTAGTTCATTATGTACTGCACCAGGACCCTCTGGAAGGCCCTAGTGCAGCCCATAATAGACTGTTGTCGCCAGCTGTGGGGTCATCAAGCGACCAGTGGAATTGGTCAATACAGACATATTTTGACCATGGCTGATAATTAGGACCTGATTAGAACCCTCTTGATTAGAAGAATTTTCTCTGCTGATTTGGGTTTTTGTGTTGGCTGATTCGGACCCATATGACCACAAGCAAGTTTTTTTTTTTCTTTTTTTTTCAGGCACGGCGGGTGTAATTGGGCCAGTACAATAAAGAGATAGTAAAGAAAACAGGTGAAGATACTACAAGGGCACCTCATAAGACTGGGAGGACTACAATTAAAGGAAAATAATGACTGATCACTTACTAAAGAAATATATAGTTATATATTCGCTGAAGTGAACGGACTCTCTAACAGGTTATTAATTCTTATTCTATGTACAATTATCATCCCCAGTTTTACAAAGGTCCTCATATGCCAATAATTGGTTTGAATCTGCCTGGTCCGAATAATCCTGTTACCCATTGTTGGTTGCCTGTTTCAAAATATAATAAATATTTATTCCTCAGGACCTGCCAGTGTTCCTCCTGGCCACATAATTACGTACAGCTCCGGACAGATCAAGCGTCCACACCTCATCCATCAGCGACTTGGTTTGGGCCTCGTCGGATCTGGCAACAGTTGCAAGTGGAGGGAGGGGGGATGTTAGTGGGAGAGGAGGAGAGAAATGTGGGCGGAGCTATATAGGAGGTAAGGTGGGAGGGTAACGAATGATCAGGTAGAGAAGACGTGTGTCAGGAGGAATGAATGAAACATACACTGTGAACGGTATCGAATCACCAATAGTTTAAAGCAGGGTTCTTCAAACTTTTTCAGTCGTGACCCAGTTTTTACTATGACATCATTCTCACGACCCATACAGAAAGATCTTTTACAAATGACCAAAATTATCAACATAAGAAAATACAAGGCCAGAAACTGAAACGCAATAATTATGATAAAAAGGCATTCTAACCAGAATTATAAACAGAATTATAAACACTGCCTCACCTACCCCTCCCTCTCTCTCTCTCATTCTCTCTCAAGAAGGCTATTATTGGTATAGTGAAACCAGCACAGCTGTTTGCTATAGAATAGGCCCCTTCACAAGCCCAGGCCCCGTGTAGGCATAATCTGGGTTGGAAGGGTCAATTCCGTGACGTTCATCAGAAGTAAATAAAATTCAAATCTGGCGCTGTACTGATAGTGGAGCCACCTGGTGGTGGTGAGGTGAGGTATTAAGCCCCTCCTCCGCTGAATACCGCTCGCCCACTCTGTCGCGGAACACGTTTCTGTCAACATCTACGCTCCTCGCTGCTACGCTATGGTATTGTGTCGCGTGTTCCTGCTAAGTTTTTCTTTTGTGTTCTAGTGGCTAGCCTGCTTTGCAGATGTATCATGTGTGTTTTCTAGGAGGGTTTTTAGGTGTTTATGGGGGTTTTTTCTTCGTTAGGACTTAGTTCTTTCCTAAGCGAAGGGGGCTTTTCAGCCCCTGTTTTCGGAGTTTTTCTCCGTCTGTCCCCTCTTTCACTGTCCCTCCTGCCACTAGTACATTCTTCGTGTGTATTTTATCGGGGTTTTCTGGGGTTTTTAGCGAGGTTAGTGGGCGCCACGTGGGACTTCCCCGCCCCACGTGGTGACCACATGGGGTCTTTGCAGCCCTTCCTCTTGCCTTCCCCGATTTTTATGTGTCCCCTCTCGGTAGGGGGGAGTGAGAATTGTGCCCTGGTTCTCTCTTCCTCTCCCGGGCGGGGGTTTTTTATTTTATTTTGGGGGTTCTCCCATTATTTTCAGCCTGGAGTGTTTCTTCTCAGGCTATCGGGTCCCCTCCTACCCCTCCTTCTGGTTCATCTGTCCGGGGGGGCCCTTTTTTACCCGCTCCATGTGGCGGACGATTCTGGTTTTACGGGGTTTTTCCCTGGGCGGCTGCGCGAGTGTGGGGGATCGTGTTCTGGTCCCCAGGTTCAGCGGGCGTGTCCCGCGCTTCTTTCCTTCGGGGAGGATGGGTTTGTGTTCCAGTGTTTGCACGTGTTAACCCATGTTTGTGTATTCTTTTCTCCCCCAGCCTACTCGTGCCCTTTGTGCTGCCTCAGGATGTACCGTGCGGGTCTCGCCTGACGGACACCTGCACTGTTCTCCTCACGCACCCTGCTTCACTCCCTTGGGTTACGACCCTTTGGCGTGTGGTGTGTGCCGCCCCTGGGCTGAGTTGTGTCGGGTTACCTCCCCTTCTGCCCGCTCCAAGCTCCCTGCCCTTGCTTCTCTTCGTATGGCGTGGACGAGGGCTAGGAGAATGGCCCACAAATGAGACGGTTCTTCTTTGGCGTGGGTGGACCCGATTTTGGGAGCGGACCTGGGTTTTTTCAGGACCCGTTACCCTTCTTCCTGTCTCTCGGAGTCTCAGGGGCTAGAACCTCCTGAGGCCCGAGAGATTGAGCCTTCTTCCCTAGGCGGTACTACGACTCCTTCTCGGGGCTTATCCCCCCGGGAAGCGAGCGAGTCTGTCGCTCTGGTTCTCCCGACTGCCTCACCGGTACAAGGGCCCAGCAGGGAACCCCCAGCTTCGCCTCCTGCTAGAGCTGGCTCCTCAGGCCTCTCTAGAGGACACAAGCGTTCAGCTAAAAGGTCCCGCCACTCCAGGAAGTCCCGTGCTCGTCGCCGTTCTCCTTCCTCCTCTTCTTCGTCATCCTCTTCCTCTTCTTCGTCGTCGGGGAGCTCTCCTTCGCCCGCCCGCAATTCCCGCAGGGGTAAGCGGGGGGGGGACAGCCCCTCGTCAAGGAAGATAGTTAAGATCTTCCACGCCCTTATTCCTCACGCTTTTCCTGGGGCTTCCGTCGCGCAGCCTCCGGCTGTCGCTATGGAACCCGCTCCTGTTCCCCCGCCTCCCGCTGCTGCTCCCGTCGAGGGCTCGAGTCCTCCCGGGGATGTGGGAGTCCTTTTCGTGCCTCCCGTTTCCCCAGGGCTCGAGTCTCCGTCGGGGGACGTAGCTGAGGAGTTGGTTACCTCCGCACCTCCGTCCCCGTCACCCCCTCCTTCGGGAGACGGATACCTTCCCTACTCTTGGTCTCTTCTCCCTCCTGCATGGACCCACTCTTCGGAGGAGGGCAGACTGGTGGCCTGGTCTCCTGACACAGCTCAACCAGACGTGTGGATCCGGAGGGATGACGTCGTGGTGAAGTGGGGGGCGGATGAGAAGGGCGAGGCTATTCCCTTCTACAAGGTCCGTCCTATCTCAGCGCCCGTACCCACTTCAGCTAGGGTGTCCTCTGCGGCGACCCTGGACGCGATGGGTTTCCTGGTGGAGTACAGCCAGCTACACTTGTCCGGGGCTTGGAGGATTGACCGCTCCCACGGTAACACGGCTCTCCTCCTTTCCCCGGACGCGTACTTCCCGGGGGATAAGGGCGAAGGGGACCTGGATATTCCAGCCCTTCTCCTTAAGTCCCTCGACCACCAGAGAAACAACGTGCCCAGGAAGCCCCCTCCTCCGTCTTTCCCCGTCATCCTCCCTCATTCCCGGGCTCCCCCGGGCTTGAGGGAGTGCCTGTGGAAGACGGAGAAGGAGCCCCCGGTCCCCTATCAGCTGAAGGAGCCCGATGGTAAGTTGCGACAGGCGGAGTCTGCTACCCGTCTGGAGCTGGCCCACACCATCTCCACGGGAGCAGCCGCCTCGTTGATTAGGGACTGCCTCAACGCCCTAACCAACTCCTACCACGAGATGTCGGGTGTACAGCTAGCGTGAGTACCTTACTCGTGTATCATGTTTTTAGGGATGCTGGGTAGAGGGTCTCCCTGTTACTCCCGGGTACTTATCCCCGGGTTCGCTCGGTTTTTTCCTTGTTTACCCCTTACAGTGACACCCTCTCTTCCATGGCCACCGTGATGGAGGGCGTGGCGGCAATGTCAACCCACTTCATGCGGGAGGAGGCGAAGGCGTTCGCCGAGGCGAGACTGGCAGCCCGCCAGGCGGCGGCTAAATCTGCGCCGGAGATGGCACAGAGGGGAGTGGTGCGAGCTGCCCCCTTGTCCCCCGCCCTCTTTGACCAACCGGCGACAGACACGATCTTCGCCTCCCTCCCAGCGGTAATCAATTTACCAAAGCCTTCCACCTCCAAGTAAGTACCTCTCGTGTTCGTCTTACACGAGTTGTCACGGGGGTGAAATGAAAGGATTTTCGGGTCTACTTTGGTTCCTAATCATTCTGTTTGTCCGTAGGCCACGTGCCCCACAGCCAGCCAGACCAGCCTACCAGCCCCGGAGGCCCTCCCAGCCCTCCAGGCTACCGAGGCCCTCCTATCCCACTCCCCCGAGAGCACACAACAGGCCCTCCCAGAGGGGCCAGCAGCCCTTTCGAGGAAGGGGACAGGGCTCCAAGCCCTACTCGAAGCCCAAGTCCTCCTTCAACCACCCCGCCCAGAAGGACCGCGCCACTTGAGTGTCCCACTCTGGGCTGCCTCACAGGGTGGTCAGCAGCCTGGCCCACCCACGGCTGGGCAGCAAGGATAATTCGCCAGGGCCTGTCATGGCCCTGGATTACTGTTCCGGTGAGTAACTGTCATCCTTACTTTCTGACATATGAATTATGCCTAATCCCGTCCTTGGGCTACCGTTAGGTCAAAATCAGATTTTCCCTTGCGGTCAAAATCTCTGCCTCTCCTGTCATTCACCCCCCAACCACCCCGGGTCCCTCGGGCCCCGGGGGATTAGGATTAACGGTACTCTCACTGACACCTGTCTTCTCCCGTTACAGCCACTACGTCTACCTCCTGCCTCAACCAAAGTGTCACTTTCGGTCGTCCCGCATGTGTTAGAAATGCGGGAAAAAGGGGTAGTGGAGCGGGCGACGGGAAGGGTCTTTCTTTCTCGTTTATTCACAGTCCCCAAAAAGGATCAGGGAAAAACGAGATTGGTGATGGACCTGAGCAAGCTAAACAAATTCGTGAAAACGTTACATTTCAGGATGGTTTCGGTTGCTCAGGTCCGCACAGTTCTGAGGAAGGGAGACTGGTTAGCATCCCTGGATCTCAAGGATGCGTACTGGCACGTCCCGATCCACCCCAGGTTTCGCCGCTTTCTGGCCTTCCAGGTGGGGACCGAGACGTTCCAGTTTACCAGGCTCCCTTTCGGTCTTTCTCTAGCTCCGCGAGTCTTCACAAAACTCGTGAGGGTGGTGGCATCCCGTCTGGCAGAGGCGGGTGTCCCCACCCTCATGTACCTGGACGATTGGTTGCTTCACGCCCCTTCCAAGGAGCAGGTAGCAAACAACGTCCGGGTAGCGAGGGGAGTGCTAGAGGAAATGGGGTTTCTGTTGAACATCCCCAAGTCCTCTCTCACCCCCACTCGCAAGCTGTGTTGGCTAGGAATAGAGTGGGACTCTCTTTCGGCCACCCTCTCTCTCGCTCCAGACAACGCCCGCCGGACCCTCCGCCACGTCCGCCAGGCGCATTTTTCCCGTACTTTCTCTCGCCGCCAGTGGGAATCATTGCTCGGGTCCCTAAATTTCGCGGCCCCTGCAATGCCCCTGGGACGATTGAAACACAGGAGGCTGACGCGGGAGGTAAACCTCCACCTGTCCCCCGCACACAGGGACCTTCCCAGGCAAGTGTCCCCCTCTCTCCACCGCCTCCTTCGCCCCTGGCTACGTCCCGGTGCCCTGCGTCAGCGGGTCCCCTGGGTGTTCCCTCCCCCGGGGATTACGGTGGCGACAGACGCATCGGACGTAGGCTGGGGATACCAGTCTTGCCTGGGACATCAACGGTGCGGGGGATGGAAGGAAGGGGAAAGGCTACTGCACATCAACGCCCGGGAGTTGATGGTAGCGAAGGAATGGCTCAACAGACACCCTCAGTTTGCCAGGATAGGCGTCCGCTTCGATATGGACAACGTTGCGGCCGTGCAGTGCCTACAGAAACAGGGCACCGTACGGTCGGAAATTCTCCTGTCCCTGTCAGAACAGATTTTCGCAATAGCGGCCAAGAGGGACATTCACTTCTCGGCCCGCTACGTGCCAGGGCGGGAGAACGATTGGGCGGACGCCCTATCCAGGTTCAGGGGGACGTCAGTCGAGTGGCAACTGCGTCCCCTTGTGTTCGAGTCTCTCTGCCTTCGCTACGGGACACCGGAGGTGGACCTATTCGCCTCCCCATCCACGGCCCTACTCCCTCTGTTCCTGACTTTCTCATCCAGAACAGAGGCGGGAGGCCCGGACGCCTTCACGGAGGACTGGAACAGGTGGGGTCATCTCTACCTCTTCCCACCCCCAGCCACTTCAGTCCTCCTGAAGGCGATCCTCAAGCTGCGCACTTTCAGGGGGAGGGTTCTCCTCATAGCCCCCCTCTGGCCAGCACAGCCGTGGTTCGGAGAGTTGTCCCGGTGGTGCCCGCATCCCCTTCAGTTGGGATCGGCGTGCCTCTCCAGCACCCTGTCTGCACCACTCCAAGCGTCACTGAAACTACACGCTTGGAGTTTCTACGGGGAGTCCTCAGCAAAAGGTTCACTAAGGAGACAGTGGACAAGATGTTGAGGGCTCATCGTCAGTCTTCGGTGCGACAATACGAATCGTGCTGGAAAAGATTCCAGGACTTCTTGCGAAGACACCCCTCCAGGGTCATCTCGGAGGACACAGTCCTGGAATTCCTCACGTGGCTCGCCGATTCCACCAACAGGGCCCCGGCGACGGTGCTTGCGCATCACGCAGCCCTGTCTGATCCCCTCCTCCTGGGTTTTAACATTAAGGTTTCGGAGAGGCCTCTCTCTCTCCTGAGGATGGGGATTCGGGCGGGGACCGCACCTCACCGGGCCCAGACACCCTCCTGGTCCCTTCATCGTGTCCTTTCCTACCTGACCTTCGAGGGGGTCCCTCTGGAGGTTTGTCACCTCCTCCAGAAAGCTCTCTTCCTGCTCGCCTTAGCTACAGGTTACAGGGCTTCTCAGTTGGCAGCCCTGACCCGTCACACAGCCTTTTCTTCAGTAACCCCTAACCTTACTTCCTTAACCATTTCCCCCTCCCCTGCTTTTCTAGCTAAGAACGAGCAGGGTGACGACAGAATTGGCCCTCTCGCAGTACCCTCGTTCCTGAGGGATGGAAATTTCCACCCCCTCTGCCCAGTCCACGCCTTTGTTGCATACGTGGAGGCGACGAGAGGGGCTTCTCCGGACCACCTCTTCTACAACTCTAGGTCCGGTAACCCTCTCTTCCCTAGGTCAATCGCTCGCCTTCTCTGCCGAGTGATAGAGAACGGGGATCCCGGACACGCCCCGAGGGCTCACAGCGTTAGGGGCGTGGCCGCCTCCCTCGCCTTCCTCAGGACTCACTCGGTGGAGAGGGTCAGGGATTTAGGGGGCTGGGCGTCCACTTCCTCCTTCAGGACGAGGTACCTGTTCCACTCGCTCTCCCCTACCCCCTGTGTGGCTATGGGTACTCCACCTCCTATTCCCCAGGGTCCCCGCGGGAGACACATGGGGGGGAGGGGCCGCCCGAAGAGAAAAGGTCGGGTGATTTAAGTCCCGTCACATCATCCCATACCTCATCCACATCTTGTACAGCTTCATACTCATCCCCATTCTTCACGTGTACATATGGTGAAAGAGAGTCTATAATAAATTACATTGTTACGGAATTCTTGTGTATTCTTTTTCCAAACAATTATTTAACTACGATGAGTGACAGGAGATATTATTACACAGGATATCTGGATCCTAGTGTTCTCCTTCATCCCCTCGGGATCACATTACCTGAGCGAGGGCCATAGCCCTAACTCAGAAGACTTGAATAAGGGGGGGGGGAGTATCCATGGGCACCTCCCCCCTCCTCTCCTAGGCCCGAACCCTCGAGTCTACCTATAAAGACTTTATGTGTAACAATTCTGGTCTATAACAGAATGGTCTACGGTTTTATGGTATAAGCTACTTCTCCCCCACCACGGCGTTTCACCTAGCCAGTGTCGGGAGGGGCGTTAGCTGCTGCCTCACCGGGCTCGGTTACCTTTCCTGCCCTCCGCTCTCAACCACTCTTAACTAGCACGTGATTGCCTCCACCTCACCTCCCACCTACCGCATCGCATGCATAGCAAACAGCTGTGCTGGTTTCACTATACCAATAATAGTGCATTTGTCGCGGCTTCTAGCCGCTTAAATTGTATTTATTGGTTGTGAAACCAGCACAGCTTCTACTGTCCCACCCACCTCCCGATGCGCCAGGCACTCACTTCTTTCTCATTGGAGTGGGCGAGCGGTATTCAGCAGAGGAGGGGCTTAATACCTCACCTCACCACCACCAGGTGGCTCCACTATCAGTACAGCGCCAGATTTGAATTTTATTTACTTCTGATGAACGTCACGGAATTGACCCTTCCAACCCAGATTATGCCTACACGGGGCCTGGGCTTGTGAAGGGGCCTATTCTATAGCAAACAGCTGTGCTGGTTTCACAACCAATAAATACAATTTAAGCGGCTAGAAGCCGCGACAAATGCACTAATATTTGTGCAATGATTTTGTTTTATTGATAATTAAATATATGAATATTCGATTATAAAAAATATGTTAGGTGGATGCATGTATGAACTTCATATTTATTTTATTGCCACGAACATTATTTAATTCATTTATTAATTTTTGTGAGCCTGCGACCCAGTTTAGAGGAATTCGGGACCCGTAGTTTGAAGAACCCGGGTTTAAAGAAGTGCATACTGCATTAACGTAGGTGGATATAGGAGAGAAGAAATGTGATGATTTGAGGCGAGGGTGAGGGGGAAGAGGGTAAGAAAAATGAAGGTGATTAGTTGAAAAGTAATAAAAAACAAATATAATTAGGATATCTGTTACATTATGTCCTTTAAATAAAGGCACTGTCTTTTGTTCACCATCGTAGTGGGATAGACTACTGAATATATATTATCCTTTGGATATTAGACAGCTATCCCTGTATTCCTTTTATCCCTCGTGCTTGTCCCGTAGGGGGGTATTGCCTGTAATGATGTGGGCAATACTTTAAGGATTTTGGCGCCCCTTCGGCCCCCGCCACTAGTTTTCAGTTTTTCAACTGTCCCTCCTCTCTTCCTATTTCCTTCTTGCTTGCTGTCACATCTCTCTATCACCTTTTCCTGGTGCTATATGACCTCACTGTTGTGCCACCTGATATTAATCAAATCCCTCGTGCTTGTAGTCCACCCTATTTATCACCTTCTCCCAAGCCCAGCTGTTTTGTTTTTTTTTTGGTTTTTTTAGCAGAAGACGGTTTAATGTTCTAACTTTTTTAATAATCATATTTGTCAACAAATTCATTAAGCTATTAACCAGGATTTTTTCTTCTAAATATGCATTTCCTTAAAAATAATCGATGTTAAACTTAAATAAGCGCCGCTATATGGCGTTTTCAATAAACTTGGTCTAATTTTATGCATAGGCTATATATATTACAGTATCTCTCAAGTAACTGGCAACCTTACACATCCTCCCTACTGTCTTATCCCTCTCTCGCTTGCCCTTCCCTCCTATCTTACCGTTTATCTTTTCTTTCTCATATTTTTAACCTTCTCATTCGTTCTTAAAAAGTTTTAATGACATAGGCCTTTCTCCCCTATCACTTATAGTCCAATTATATGATTCGAGAAACTACGGCTGAGATTATGTTGTTGATCGCATTTTGGTTCTCAATATGTAGAGGTTGATTGATTGATTGATATTAGGCGCCACAACAGCGAGGTCATATAGCGCCAGATAACAGTGATAGAGAGGCGAGACAGCAAGCAGGAAGGAAATAGAAAGAAAAGAGGGATAGTTGAAGAACTAAAAGCTAGTGGCTGGGGCCGAAGGGGCGCCCAAACCCTTAAAGTATTGCCCACATCACTAATGCAGGCAATACCCCCCTACGGGGTCAATATGTAGAGAATTTACAAAACAACTAGAGATTTATGGGGAAAGATATATAAATTATTTAGAATGAAAGTGTTTTTCCCAGCCACAGCATTTCGCCTTCGTAAAACTGAAGGACTATAGGTTTCATGCATTGCCATTTGCCAGTCTGTTGCTAGTCAGAATGTTAACTTGTTAAACCGATTTGCAGAAAAGAGAAATATATTATATCTTTCTTTTTAAGTTACTTATAGGTATTTTTCTTAAAATCTGTTTCGATATACATTACCTTACTTTTATTTAGTTGCATCATTACTGCGCAGAACACCTTATGACACAATAAGGACCACAAGGACAGTAATGGTGATCAACGTGATGCTCATGTATCTCTCTATAGGTTACTGAACACAGTGTTTTATGCTCAACTTCAGAATTATGTTCTCAGCATCACAACGATAGGCAAAAATAATGAAAACAATATAAAGAAATTATCTTTTATTATACGACAAATATTCATCTACCTCGGTGCTACTGTTTCATATATATATATATCAATAAAACAAAATCATTGCACAAATATTAGCCTTCTTGAGAGAGAATGAGAGAGAGAGAGAGAGAGGGGTAGGTGAGGCAGTGTTTATAATTCTGTTTATAATTCTGGTTAGAATGCCTTTTTATCATAATTATTGCGTTTCAGTTTCTGGCCTTGTATTTTCTTATGTTGATAATTTTGGTCATTAGTAAAAGATCTTTCTGTATGGGTCGCGAGAATGATGTCATAGTAAAAACTGGATCACGACTGAAAAAGTTTGAAGAACCTTACTTTAAATTATTGGTGATTCGATACCGTTCATTCCTTCTGACACACGTCTCCTCTACCTGATCATTCGTTACCCTCCCACATTACCTCCTATATAGCCCCGCCCACATTTCTCTCCTCCTCTCCCACTAACATCCCCCATCCCTCCACCTGCAACTGTTGCCAGATCCGACGAGGCCCAAACCAAGTCGCTTGTGGTAGAGGTATGGATGCTTGATCTGTCCGGAGCTGTACTACAAGTTGCTACACTCCCTCGAGGGTCACTATAGGCTATAGCAATATTTACTCTGGCCGAGACAGTAACCTCTTACCAGGAGTTGTGAACTCTATAAGATCGAAGCATTCAGTGTGTGTGTGGGGGTGGTGGGGGGTGCCTGTGTGAGTGATGTTGTAACTCCCCCCCCCCCTACACACACACACCAGTGACAAGTTTATTACCAACACGGCATATAACTTCGATATTTCGTATTCTTTGCATGTGTTCTTAAACAGATTACTGTATATTGATCATTTATTTTTAATATAGTAACGCGATAAGTATGAAATTGAAACTGGATGGTCGAATCTTAGCTTATTCCTTGTTGGCCAAGGCTACAGCTGCCCTACGTCATTTTAGTGTTTATTAGCTGACATTTTATTAGCGTAGGGAATGCAGTAGGCAATGAATAAATGAAATGCAGTTGTAAAATATTTACTTGCTTTTATGTTTTAAGGTTGGTATCAAAGAGATAAAGGCTATTTAACATAGTCAAATAACTAATTGATTTACGTCGATCCCACACTACCAGTACAGCTCATTCTTATGCTTGTTAACTTATGGGTCACAATATTCATCTGAGGTATTGAGGCATTGGAGGTATGCCCCTAGGGGAGCAGGAGTTAGCAGAGGATCTGTCAGATTTGAAAAATAATGCACAGCTTCCAGGTGATGCCTCGGAAATGGATCACAGCTATAGTAAGTTTACCGATATATTACAAGGAGCACAACAGATATACTCTATATACCAAATAGACAATTTAGGTAAAGTAACAATGTTCCCTGATAGTTCAATAATAGAATAAGATACATTATTAGCCAGATAATGGGGATTAATAAAAGGATAACAAGAGGAGAAGCGCATCTAAGAACCAATTCAGGTATCTCAAGAGACAGTGTTACCAGAGGGGCAAGGAATAGGGAAAAATAACTTGTAATAATATCTCCTTATAACGTATAATAATCTCTTCTCTGGCAACAATCAGGTTCTATAATAAGTAATGATGAAGTCAAACAATATTAATAAAACTTAACAACAACTATTTAATGCAAATTTTGATAACAAACAATGAAAGAAAGGCAGAAACCCATGGGTACACTCAGTAATTCAGTTATTCACTCAGTAATAAATTCACTTAATAATAAATCACACGAGAGACAATAAGAAAAATACACGATAGTAATAATGGAACGAGAATAATGGTGTCGGATTGTACTCCCTACTCAGCAATTTCAATAATTAATCATAATAATAATTTAATTTACTCACGACAGAATATATACTAAATTAACACAATGGTGAAAAGTAATAAACTTTATTCACTGATGATTTATGACTTGGATGAAGTTAACACAGAAGTGACAGAACAAGTTGCAATAAAATATCAATGTGGAATAGTTAGGTATGATACGTAAATCATTCTCTCTCTCTCTCTCTCTCTCTCTCTCTCTCTCTCTCTCTCTCTCTCTGAGCCAAAGCGAGCATATCTTTACGTCTCGAGTTGCTCCAAGCGTCAGGACCTTCTCGCCACTCACCAAACCACACCAGTCCATAGGAGGGAGGTGTAGTGCGCTGGCAAATTTTGGTACTGGTGCCAAGCCTGTCGTCTACGTCTCTAGCTTCCTTGGAAACGTACCGGTTTTCGCACCCACGCTCGTTCTCCCTCTCAAAGAAACTACGATGTAAATTATACAATACAAACATACAATATTACAACATCCATAACAACAGCTAAGGAAAAGGTAGGACCGCTAAAATCAACAGGAACAAAATAAACGAGCTATAAGAAACAAATGTGCGACATGCTCACGAATTTTTTACATCGGTATTCACCTCAGAAAATCTAGCAGAAATACCATCACCTCAAACGGTCTATAGTGGTAGCAATGAGTGTCCTAAGCGTACTGTAGTGGACATCAAAAGAAATTATGTGTTAGAAGAGACTAAAAGCACAGAACAGGATTAAAGAGCACTTAGAAGGAGATATTGTAGATTAATTAAAGACTCACGGTATGGGTTCATGAAAGGTAAATCTGGCCTTACAAATCTGTTAACATTTTTCTCGGAAGTATACGAGGCAGTAGATAGCAATGAAAACTACAATTTGCACTACAAAGAGAATCCAACGCCTTCACACACAATGATCGCCATACCCCAACACCCTCGAACCGCATCACAGTGGTTTCCTATAACCAAAGTATCCTTAATTTCTCTGCAGAGAATATTTTAACAACACGCAACCATCAAACAGGTGCAGCTTATCGAATAATCTTAGGAAAATTAAATAAATAACGCAACACACATTTTTGTTGTCCCAAATTCGTGTTCTTTTAATACCTCAATATATTAGATTTAAAACAATTCAATAGCTTGACCGGGTCGTCATGCTTCGTGCTTACAATGTGGAGGACTCCCGTGCTTCATCCAACAACCTGAAGCTACAGGGAAGATACATTAGAGTTTGGCCGACGACATAAAACTGACCGTTCAGTGTCCAAAGATTTTTTGTTTTAATTAAACATACTAACCCTGTGGGGCGGCTCTGGTCATTAACTATGTCCCCAAGTGAACCCCATTAATGAACTCGTTTCGTATCTCATGAGAACTCAATGGTTGGGAATTGTAATTTTAAATGGATATCAATTTATAGTTTTAAAATTTCATGACACACACACACAGACGCCTTCTCAAATACCGGTAATATATCATATCAAAACACTTATCCTACTGTGAGTTCCTTTTCTGTTGACTGCTTTCCAATAATATTCTCATTCCAATTCCCTATCAGAGAGACAATGTTAATGGAACAGTAGCTAAGTACTTATCATTTGCTGACGTGTTTGGAAGAGGAGGAGGAGGAGGAGGAGGAGGAGGGTTAAAGGATATAGATAAGGAATGAAGGGTGTGATAATGAAGCAAGGGAGGCAATATCAAAGGGTAAGAGGAAGGAATGGAAGAGAGAATTAAGAAAAGAAGTGAGACAGTGATAATGAGGCGAGGGAAAGGGAACGAACAGAAGAGAGAGTAAAACCGTATGTATGTACCCTGAAGAATAATATAAATCCACCACTTTACATCGACATCAGAATAAGAGTGGAGTCGGAGATGACCGTGAATACAAACCATTGTTAAGTAAAGCGCCACCCCGCTCTGCTGGATTACCATTTGAAGGGTGAATAAAGATATCGGTGCAGGGTGAATAGTAATGTTTATTTGCCGTCGTAGATAGGGAGAAGGGTGATCTATATTATATACAGTAGGTAACAGTTTATTTGGTTTGTTAAGGTTAGTTAATAAGTTTAACTGGAGGATTACCAATATGTTAAGTTGATTAAGTTCAACTTTTGTACCCACAGTCTCTCAAACTCTCCCTCTCTTATACACACATTCGCTTAGCCTACACAAACTCTCCCTACCCTCTCATTCTCTCCTTTAGATCCAAAGGACACTCAACACGGTCGAGTGTTTTCCATCCACTCAGTACATGTGGGAAATAGATATCATTGTTATAAATTTTATATAATTTATCACACCTAGCTTGATTCTTTTATTTTAATAGTTTATCTTTATAGTTCTTTATAGTTTGTAAGTCTATGGTAACACGAACTCTCGAGAGGGAGCTTGAAGGAATGAGATGTTAAGAGGGATTTGTCGTCTTAGTAAGGGAATTTAAGGGATTAACAGCTCTCTCTCTCTCTCTCTCTCTCTCTCTCTCTCTCTCTCTCTCTCTCTCTCTCTCTCTCTCTCTCTCTCTCTCTCTTGTGAGATAACACGAGAGAGAGAAGCCCAGAATTATGTCCACTTTGTTTCGAAATACAAAGGCACATTGCATTTGAAGAAACGTAGGTCGTAGTAAGGGGGGAAGTTGGATGGAGGTACTATTGTTCTAGAATGGATCAGTTATGTAAATGAAAGAATGTGGGTGCTGATTAACTCTTACATTGGGGCAGAGATCGGAAAACTCCGGCTCAGAGGTCGCATGCTGCTCTTTTATACACACTTATGCTCCTCCAGGAGCTTCATAAATTATCACTTTATTTTTTCATAGACATCACATAATACATAGAGACAACATTAGATTGATAAGTTACCTTTGAAAAGATCTGTACTTATAAGTATATCGGAAAATACAACCATAATGATTTAATTAGATTAATTTACAGGTTCTTTAAATTTTGGTTTATGAGACATTTCTTTATATTCCTGCTCTGAGAATAATACCTTTATTTGAAAATCTAAAATTCATGGTTCTTCCAACTTTAAGGGTTGCTGACCTTTGCATTAAAGATTTGAACAGACACTGAGTAGTTTGGCGAGTGTTATAACATCTCCTGAGAGGAGTGAGTTCAGTGTAGCAATGTCCAGTGTGATAGCTGTAGAAGAGAGAAGTTTAAACTTTGCAAGGCAGAGAAAGAGAGAGGCTGAAGTGAATTAGTAAGAGTAGGTGAGGTGATGGGAAGAAAGGCCTTTGATTCCGCAATGTCCAGAAATGTTGTGAAGGTTGAACCACCCCACACATGAGAGAGACACTCCCTACAAGGGTGGTTGAAATATTCACGGAATTTACGTAGCACACCAGAGAGAGGTATTATACTCTCTCCAAGAGGGATTTTTAATGAAAGATACACCAAGAATAGAGAGAGAAGATGAGATTAAGTTGTGTCACTATAGAGGATGGGTTAACCATTCAGTAGATTAGAACGAGTTGAAATGTGAAGTAACTTAGTTTCAGCAGCATAGAAAGTCGCCAGATTTTCTCTGCTCTAATCGAAGATGAGGGAAAGGTCAGAGGTTTGGCGTGCCACAGTTTCAACACGTGATGTGGAGTGGAGCTGCAGATATAGGGGCCAGATGTCAATCAAGGTGGAGTAATGTGCGACATATGAATGGATCAAGGAAAAACTACAGATAAAAAGATAATTGATGAAAAGGAGAAAGAGAGTAGGAATTCGGACACAGTCCTGAGGAATACCACTATTAAGATACTTGGGGATAGAACAGTGACTGTGTACAACAGCAGATATAGAAAGTGCAGAAGGAAAATCATAGATAAATGCACAGAGGAAGGGATAGAAGCCCAATGAAGGTGGTTAGGGAATTACAGCTTTATGCCAGACTCAATAAAACCCTTTCAATTTGTCTAGCACGATGATAAAATCTTCACCAAAGTTTGAAACGAGAATAACCATGATTCAGAAGAGAGGGATAGAAGATCACCAATAGAGCGTCCCTGACGGAAGCCACACTGATAATGTAAGGTACTTTTGACATATTTAGTTAAGAAGAGATGTGAAGATATCAGAGGAATTGGATGATGGTCGGAAAATTAGAAGCGGTCACTCTTCAGAACAGGTTTGATCAGAGCAAACTTCTAGCAGGAAGGAAAAGTATTAAATGACTGACAAAGACGGAAACGTTGGCTAGTCGGCACGAAAGCACAGTTCTTTAAGACAACAGGATGAATCTCATCACGACCGTACGCCTTCCGAATATTAAGGTCAGAATATATTTCCTCTGAGGACATTTTAATGGCAGGCATGAGTAAGTTAGATGTGGGAGGAGATGGAGGAATAGTGCCCATAACGTCCATAGAGGAGTTAGCGACAAAGGTTTGGGAAAAGATTGGAGCTTTATCAGATGAAGAAGGACAACGTTAACATCAGGAAGGATGAGAGGAGGGAATGTTGATGAAGTAAAGTTGGTGGAGATATTTTTGGCTAGGTGCTGGAATGAGCGTAAGGAGGAGGAGAAGGAATGGTCATTACACTTAACATTAATGAAGGAATTTTTGACTCATTGAAGAACAGTTTTTGCACAATTTTTGCCAGAAAATTACAAGGTACAGGACTCATCAGTATCAGGGCGACGGTCTTGTACCGTCTGTAAGCCTATTCCTGTTTTGAACACCACTAGAACACGTCTGGTTAAGCCAAAAAAAAAAAAAGAATTGAATTAAACTGAGAGAATTATAAAATGTATGCCTCCTTGCGGGAGAGGATCACCTCTGTGATACGTGTAACACGGTAAAAAATATCTTCCAAACCAAATGTAAATATTGCAAGTATTGGCTTAGTTTCTCCTTGTTGGCGGCGCTGTAATGCCACAAACACTGCCTAAAGAGAGAGCTTATTGGTGTTACTGGAGCGATAGGAGAGAAGATGATAATACAATTAGGTAGGTGAGGAACTAAAAGATGAAGGCAGGTTCACCAGATTAATCCGTGAATGGAGATGAAAGGCAAAAGAGGTGATGAACATTGAAATCTCCTTAAATAGAGTTTTCTTTGAAAGGAGAGTGGGATAGATCGTGTTTCACTTAAAATGGTAAAAGAATTATGGATAGTCAGTAGAGTTAGAGTGGCCAACATTGAAAGGGATGTTGCCAACGATATCATAGTCACAACAATCTCGTATTCACCACCCTTTAAGACTTTTGCCAAAATTCTTTGTGAAAATACAGAGAAAAACACACTCGCTTTTATATATATATATATATATATATATATATATATATATATATATATATATATATATATATATATATATATATATATATATATATATATATATATATATATATATAGTAGGTATAACTGTGTGAATCACCCCTATGTGTATTATGAGCAAGTGTTTATTCAGCACATTTCACGACGTTAACAAAAATTATTAGCTTTAAAAGACGTTTTCTGCTAAAGGATTTTGGTCTGGTAACAAAGAAAAGGTTTGGGTGTGCACAGGTCATTGATGGGATTCGAAAAGTCTGGAAGTGAACCATATGTTATTTTGTAAAAATTGTGAACGATCATTTAAGATATACAAGGTAACTCTTTAAAGCATTTAGTAAATCACAAGACGATATCCTGAGACAATATTAAGGCAAAAGGTGTCGAATTTGAATTTTTTTTCATAGTTTCAGCATGTTAATGTATGCAAAACTCTGGAATGAAGGTTGGATTGGCACGTCCGTAGGTGTATATATTTTTTTACTTCATTTTAGAGTTTTCGTAGTATGTACGCCCTCGGTCTAGTGCTCTTCAAGTTATTATTATTATTATTATTATTATTATTATTATTATTATTATTATTTACACAGCCGTTTATGACTCTTTTACCAGAATTTGTTACGAACACAAACTAACACATATTCTCTTTTATTGATATAGATATACGTTAGGATTATCTATTAACCTCTGATATAATATCAGAGAAGAAGTATGAAATATATCATGAATTACATCTCATGGTAGCAACACTTTCGATCGTTTGAAACCATTCAGTTACAATGAAGTTAGTCATAATGAGAACATAATGCATAATATTTATATATTCTGAAAGTTACCCTAAAGTTGTGAAGATAAAATGTAGAGAGAGAGAGAGAGAGAGAGAGAGAGAGAGAGAGAGAGAGAGAGAAGTGGGGGAAGGGACTTTGAATTACATTAACTTTCCCTCCAACAACAACAACAGCACCACTGTCTTTATGAACCACCATCAACCACCACTATACTAGTGTTGTCATAATCAACACACTACATTTGCCATCACTATTTTGAACATCACTTTGTCATAATTCTACCATCATTGTTACATTCAACATCATCACCACCATCACTATCGTTCTTACCTTTCCTATCAAAACCACGCCAGTAATACTAGTATTATTGACATAACCACCACTAGTATCACCACATTCATTTCTAAACTCGATTCCACCCCTATAACACCAACGTATATCAACACGACTTGATACATAAGGACAGGTAGTAAAATGCTGTGTATCCATCCTTATTGTGTATGCTTAGAAGTCCATAAAATGAATTAAACAGGAATTCAGCACAGCAAATATACCATAAATTTTAACTTGCTCCTTGCCTACGTGTCCGTGCGTCTGAATTAGGTTGAGGTGTGAATGGCTGGAAGGGAAAGGAATGTAATTGCATTTTTGCCTTTACCGAGCTGCATGCATGTGCATTGGCCCGGATTTTGTCCTGTGTGTGAATCACGGGGGCTGCCAAAACAAGATTAGGGCGCCGTGCAAGAGACGAGGGTGAATAATATATGTGTTTGTCACTTTGGCATACATACATATTGTATTTTTACCTTTAAAATCATTCTTACCAGTTAAGAATATTCATCATTATCCATTGGTAGTTCACTGTAAGACGAAAACGATTCCCAACACGATTTACTTAAATTCTCTCCTTCTAGCCATGGGGTACAATGCAAACTTTATTTGCCTTAATCATGACATGAACTATCAAAGTTCACTACTATCTTAATACAGTCTGTTATTCAGAAGGAGGATTGTATCGTTGACTGGGCTTCCGTTTACCGTCTATTATATACGTATATATTATGAACCTTCCTCGATTATCTCGCCCTTACTTTCATTTTCTTTGGTGCCAAGTCAATTTTAATTTCCTTGATTTTCTACATGTTCCTTTACAAGCCAACCTACATGGTTTTGTATAGTACCCTGATCATATTTTCAAAGTCACTGCTGTAAATCATCCCCTAAATAACCTACGTATTCACATTTCAATTTTTTTTTTAATATTATGTAACCAAGACATTATACCGCCCAACATAATATTAAAGTCTTTAGAATTCAAAATATGGTCATTTATATAATTTATATAATATATACATATATAGGAATAGGGTGCTCCCTCCCCCACTACAAGCCTCCTCCCCGAAAACCTGAGAGAAGCTGTAAGAACCGTCCACTACCTAGTACTCGGAGAGGAATCTACGACAAAGGTCCCCAAGGCCGGGACACTCCACAAGAAGATGCCGCACTGTCAATGGGACTTGACAATCATCACAGTAGGGAGGGGGAGCTCTCTCCATTAAAAATCCATGGGTCAAACGTGAGTGACCAATGCAGGGATGGGCAAGAGCCGTCTCCCACCGGCAGGACAGGCCACTGTAGCTCCACAAACCCATGTGCTAGCGAATGCTGTGGAGCTTGTTAGCCCAAACAGCATCCCATCTGTCCAAAGGGCCATTGCATGTGAGGATGTGAGAGGTAGTACCGAGATATGATGTCGGATGACATCGCCAAGCAGGGAAGGGAGTCAGGAAGTCGATGTAAGAGATGTCAACAACGAACCATCAAGGAGTGGAGACGGAGATCAAGAGGTGGCTCATCAGCATCCACCAGTAGATTGGGGATGACCTGAAGGCTCCAGTCCCCAGGGTCGAAGATTCTGAAACGTGCAATTGTGGCAAAAGAGTATGTCTCACACCAATAGTCGAGTGTCGACCTAATAAGAACACGATATAGGCGGATATAGAGGGTGGCCCGATCAGCCCCCCAGGATGTATTGCCCAGCACCCTCAGCAGTTTGAGAGCCTGGAGGCAAGAGACTTTCAGTGAACAGAGATGGGGAACCCAAGTCAAACGTATGTAAAAGAGAAGAACCAAAAAGCGAGTCTCCTCAACACGACGTATTCAATGACTGTACATGAATAATACCGGATTGGGGTGGACCCCCCCCCAGAGGCTGTAGAAGTGCCTAGCAACTGTCTTGGCAGAAGAGAAGTGAAACTCATGAGAACCAGCCAAATGCGACACCCTGTTGAAGGCAAGCAGCATGCGCCGCTCTGCCACTGACATACGGGAAGCAGCAAATCAGACCACCAGGTTATCAACATACATCGGGTTTGCTACACCGTCCGGAAGAGATGAGGCGATGGCATTAATTGCCACTGCAAAAAATGTGCCACTGAGGACGCTTCCCTGGAGAAAGCCCTCCTCCTGTGCTACGGGTGCAGAGAGGGCTGTACCAACCCTCACCAAAAAACTGCAACCACTGTGAAACTCCTTAAGAATGAGCGGAAGGCGACCCCGCAGGCCATATGCATGGAGTTGCTGCAGGATGCCATATTGCCATGTAGTGTCATAGGCCTTCTCTAAATCGAAGAATACACATACCAGGTGTTGATGTCATGCAAAAACCTCAAATCCTTCAGTTTCTAACCTGACCAGAGTGTCTGTAGTCGAACGGTGTTTACGAAAGCCAGACTGGGACGGAGACAGAAAACCACCCTGTTTCAGAAAGTACTGTACACCAATCTGACATTCACTGTATTCTCAAATAGTTTGCAATGACAGGTCAAGGCAATAGGTCAGTAATTAAGAGCAATACTCAAGTCCTTGCCTGGCTTAGGGAAAGGAAGGACAGTAGCATCCCTCCACCCAGAAGGGAAGACACCATCCAGCCAGATTCTGTAATATAAAGCTAGAAGAAATGAGCCTGCCTCCTCACCCAAGTGTCGAAACATTGCATAAGGGATGTTGTCTGGCCAAGGAGAAGTGTCGCTGCAGAGAGAGAGAGAGAGAAAGCAGAGTGCAGGTCTCTCATAGTGAATATATAATGATAACTTTCATTTTCTTGCCCCGAGAAAACCATGGCACTGCACTACTGACTTTTCAACTCATGACTGACAGCCAGAGGCTGTTGCAAAAGTCTCTACCATGGTGTTGGCCAATGTTAAACCATCCATGATCTCAATTCCATTGATCTTAAGGACAGGTGGGGGACTAGGAGAAAACTTCCCCACAATCTTACAGACTCTCTTGAACACTTGGGTGAGCATGGATTTAGTAATAATTGAAGACACATAGGCCTTCCTAGATGCCCGTCGTGCCTCTTGTAAACTCGTCTAGCACTCCAGAAGTCCTCTGCAAAAATAGGGTCCTCATGATTGTAACGAAGGCGAGAAAAAGCTGTGCGCTTCTCCAGCACAACATTGGTGCCGACTGGTGACCACCAAGGGACAGGACATTTGGGAAAGTGGCCAGGAGTTTTAGGGACAGAGTTGAGAGCAGCAAAGTTAGGCATATCGGTGAAATAGGTCATACAATCGTTAGAGAGCTACTAAAATCTGCATCAGACGAGACAGAAGAAGTATGCTCTTTAAAAAACTGCCAGTCAACCTACTCTAATTTTCACCAAGTAGAACGAGACTGCGGTTCGTACCTGATATTTTCTAGGAGTATAGGGAAATGGTGCGGCACTACCACATAAATCGGGCTACTCATTCTAAGTAAAACATAATAGTGCACTGGGTGAGCAGAGGAAAATGTCAATGGCGATAAAAGTCTCAGTAGGGCTATGAAAAGGTTACATCTCCTGTATTTACAACCCATAATCCCTCATCCTCAATAAACCACCCCTGGGATTGACTGAACTGTCACCCCACAGAGTATGATGACCATTAAAATCACACAATAAAATAAAGGGAGAGGGAAGGTCTCGTACAAGCTGGAAGAGATCACCCCTCTCAACTGTAACACTCGGAGGAAGGTATAGACTGCACACAGTGTAGGGGCAGTCCATAAAAACCTTAACTGCAACAGCCTGAAGTGGAGTGTCAAGGTCCAGGCTCGTGCATGGAACATCGAGTCGAACAAGGATAGCAGAGCCATGGTGACCCTGCCCTTCAAATGAATTGGAATAAAATGCAGAGTTTACTGGAGGAATGGCAGAAATGTAGTCACCATGCATTGTCTCTTGGAGAGAAACACATGCAGGAGAGAAGTGAGAGAGAAGAACCCGCAGTTCCTCCCAAGCCACGGCAATTCCACTGAAGGACCTTGACCAGTGTTAGTTTAATTTGGATTTTAGGGAAGCCTCATGGAGGAACTTCCCACTACCACCTTGTCCAGAGGTCTTACTCAATTGACAATTTTTCTCCAATCCTGGGCCACTATTTAGCAGAAGAGCGAACCCAAGGAGTAGTACTTGGGGCAGTAATTGGGATCCGTACACAAGTTCCTGAAGCACCAAATATGTTAGATGGTGAAGGGAGAGGAACAGCAAAATTCCTTGAAACAACCACATTGTACAGTAGTGGTATCACTGACACAGGAAGAGAATTCAACATCCATCCAAGAAACAATATGCAGGGGTGGTGGCCGAGTGGTTAGTGTTCTAGACTCCTAATCGTAAGGCCACCAAACGTCGTAAAACACCCTCGCTGGTACCATAACAGCTGCAGTAGTTGGGAATTATCATCACTTCCGTCCCTCTGTGGCTGGGTACCAGCTCGGAAGTCGTGACGTGTGTGTATGAGTAGCAGTTGACCTGGCCCACGGTAACGGGCTTGATGAAGCCTATGTCCAGTGTTGGAACATATAAAAAAATAATCATAATGCAGGTGGAAGGATCACTCCTCTACTCGAGCAGAAGAGAAACCGTATTTTTTGAAGTCACAACAACCTTCTGATGTTCCCAAAGGAAGCTTGCAAGGGGGAACATCGGTTGAATCAAGAGACTCATCGGAGCCACGAGAACGCTTCTGGTGGGATTGATAGGAAAATATGGATGAGTCTACAAAGACGGTTGTATTGCAAGGAGGAACGTTCGTGGAGTCAAGTGTGTCAGAGGAACCACGAAGACGCCTCTGTTGTAATTTATTTGACTTTGGTTTCCATTTTGGAGAGTGTGTGGTAGCATGAACCTCTACCACATGAACACATATAGTTAAAGCCTGAAAATTGTCATCAGGGGAAGGGTCACCGGACCGAGTATCTGATACAGTTTCCAAAAAAGAGAAGCTATTATGTAGTGAAACTGGAGAAATGTTCTCACCAGAATAAGAAGTAGCTATTTCTTGTGTGGGGTGAGAGGGTTCTGCAACCGAATTAGATGTTGTCGACTTGGAATGATGAGGGCGAAGGGAGGAGGCATATGTCCTAACACCACCATCCTTCTGTCGCCTGAAGTTGAGTTGCCGTGTGGCACTACCAATGCTGATGAATTTGGTGTTAGCCAAGTCGAGGATATCATGCTCGAGGAGGTACATCTTACATTGGCGAGAACGTAAGGAGTTAGCATCCCTGCAGTAAAAGCAGTAACTCTCTAACTGACACTCAGAAGTAGGATGGGAGTCAGGAGCAGAACAATTACCACACTGGGAACGCTTTGTGCAGTTCCTCCTCCTCCCATGATCAAATTCATAACAGTAAAAACACTGTAAAGGACGCTCAACAAAAGAGTGGTTGAGTTGATATTAATGCGATCTGGGATTTGCGAGCTATAGAATGTGAGGATAATTATGTTCTTACTGCCTTTGTTACCCATTGAACACTAACAGGGCACATAGCAAGAATGTCCTCTTCTGAGAATTCATACAGGTCATCATTGTATATACGCCCCTTGCTATAATTAAATGTTTGATGAGGTTTGATGGATTTAAACATGCCATCAGAAGGACAGGGGAGATTAAGGAGCATCATGCTCTGTGTAAGATCTTTGGCTCTAATTAAAACACCTTTACTATATTTTTTTGGTGGCCTATACATAGTAATTCAATTTAATTTTCTAGATACCTAAAAGCGTGGATGAAGATCCCACACCCTTCTCTGTACTAAGCCACAAACCAAAAGGGTGTAGGAACACGGCACTCCTTAGGGACATGCTCTACTTAGTTATCAAATATGGTTGGGCAGTAGTCATTGTACTGTCATCTACATTTATCGACCACATCATCTGAACTGTACGATGAGCATCCCCTCAAGCAGAGAATCTTTTGCCTCAAAAGCTGCTTTGGCAGCAGCATTTGTAGTAAAAGTATTATAACAATGATTGGATCGACAGTTGCTGTCATAAGTGAGACGGATTCAAAGAACCACTCCAAAATGCTCAATGGAGTAGATAACGCCATATGAATGAGGTGCAGATACATCAGTCAACATTAAAGTATCCATACCGCCAGCAGGGTTCATCGATACAACACCCGACCTGCTGGGTCTTCTCTTGTTCACAGAAGCTGCATGGGGAGAACGAACCTCAGCCTTCTGAAAACCACCAAGACCAGAGTGGCGTCTCGAGGGCCTGGTCGACCACCACTCAAAGAAATTTTTATTCATACAACATTGTTATTAACCCTTAAATCGTCAGTGACAAAAATTCTCGTCACTAGCAACAAGTATGGAGCACCGCAGGTGAGAGAATTCTCGTTGAAGTTTTTAAAATTTTGCACCCCATAACATGGTTGTCTTGGATGGCAACACTGATTGTATGCTTTTAGGACTCTCCTCTAGCCCAGCCAGATACCACCAGTCTGTCTTACTCGAACAGTGAGGGTGGAAGGACATATTTTCATCATTCCTCTTTTACTGCAATTACCATGATTATATGTATGTAAAAACTACAGTGACATTATATTTCATATTGTTGTATTGAAAATTGTGATTCTGACATGTTTATAACGAGACTAAGATGTGAAAATGTACGTAGATATGTAAATAGAGTGTAAAAGTGAATTTTGAGTTGATGTCAGTCTGTGCTGGCTACCTATCCTACAGATGTCCATTTAGTCTTCACAAGTATTGTCACGAGCTGATGGGATGGAGACAGGAGCACACTCATCATGGGGTCGCTTCTACCTAACGAGTTATGGGGTAGTGAGAGAGGAATTAAGGGAGGGTATGGATAGGCTGGTGGAGGGAGAAAGATCAAGATAGGCGCCAATAACCGTGGCTGTAGAGACGTCTTTCTTTATCTTTATGATTTATGGTTGACTTTGAGCGAAGGGGCTAATGGAGATGGAGTTCACAATAACAAACCTAAGTATTGAATTTTAGCATGGTCATCATACTTTTAATAGTACTCTCATATGTAAGTATTGTTCGATATCAGAACTGTAATGACATCAGATGGGATGGGTGTCTATAAAACTTGACTTATTTAATGAAATTACTATATCTAATGATAAATGTGTTTCAATAATAATTAACATTACACAAAATTACAAGAACCACAAGCATTCATAATTATGCGAAAAGAAAATTTTGTGGAACTGAGTGAGACAGAATCTCTCTTGTAGAATATAGGCTTATTTCTGGTGAAGCGAGGGTTCGAGTCATGTGAACCACAGTTCCCTTTACACACACACACACACACACACCAAAGGAGCTTGATCTCGCACCTTGTAGCTTTCGCAGGCTTGTTCCGGTTAAACCTACATTTAAGAGGCTACTTATAATCACTTATATTCACTTACAAGAGTGAGTCACACATCGCATGATGCCGTGAAACTGCTAACGTAGGCTTGGATACAAACCCTAGCTCACTGTGGGAACCATTAACACGTTAGCATATAGTGACGACATAAGTCAAGTGACCTACCAAGCGACGCCTTGTTCCCGCTCCACAAGCCTCAGTTAGCTATTGATAACCATACACTCAACAGGTTACCTTAGCATATAATCTCTCTAAAGTTAGCTAAAGTCTAAACTAACCCCAAACATAATTGTGAAACTGTACTCACTCGGGTTATCAATAAATTGTGCAAACTACAGACGCTTGCTACCTCTCCTACACCATATAATTATAGAAAACCATATAATTAAAATCAAACTCCGAAGAGACTAATAATACTACAAAGACTTATAAAAAGACAAAGACCACGAACCAGTCGCCAGCTACCACATTCATCAATCATCACATGTCTGGAGTAAGTAAGGTCTTTCTTGCCCCAGAACAGGCTTACCAACTTAACACACGGGACAAAAAAACTTGTTCTACGTTACATATAGTGTATTATTGGATTACAAGTAAATTCTGCCCATAACAACGAAATCATTAACATGTAGGCAGAGTAGAATAAATCTAGCTACTATTTGTGAAGCATATGATAATCAGTGGTGACAACATTTGAGGTGGCAGCCTTCATGGCAAAATTAGTGAGACTCAAAAAGTTATTACGCGTCCAATAAAGTGTTCTAGATACTGTGTGTAAAAATAATGGCAACCGTCAAATAACTAAAAACAGTTAATTATTATATTGTTGTTGGTTGCAGAGTGATGCTCACTGCTTGGGTTTTTTGTTGTTGAAGCGAGCCCGACAATTTTGTAATGACGAGTATTTACGTGCACACAGTAATGCAAAGGATTAATCCAATAGAAGATTACCATTTTGCTATGAAGTTTAATACCTACTTTATGGTGATATTACTACACCTTATATGCCAATATTTAAATTATAAAACTCTTAATAGTGATAACGTTAAAGTAAAAGACAATATACAGTAATACAAATATCAGTTCCATTTCGATAAAACATTACATATATGTCTTCCAATATTCTTAGTGTTTATAATTATGAATTTTGATGCAACTAACGTCTGATTTTCCCTCACAAGGCTTAATTATTAATGTTGGCAATGAAGTAGCCAGAACTGTAACATTATTCTCCTGATAAAGAGAATATGTTTGTCACCTTTGACTTAATCAGTTGGCTATGTAATTATTGATGAATGTTATGTTGCGATGGATAACATAATGTTTTATTACTTGAAATTTTAAAGCTAACTATCACACAATTCACAATGTTGAACTTAGTGTGGCGATATAATATCAGTTATATATCCAACTTGAAAACATTAATCAATTATTACATATCCCTATGTCCGTCTAACTCGTATACATAACTAATTCAATTCATTCTGTCATATCTTCACTCACGTCGCTCATACATTCATCCCCAACTACCATAATTCCTCCTTCCCGTCTCTCCCTCTCACCAGTGAGGCAGTGAATGCTTCGAATGAATCTTTCAATGGATGATGCGATAGTTCTATATCAGTCAGAAGTGGCAACACTCCACCAGCCCCTACACAACCTCCCCCATCTTTTCCTCTCTCTCTCTCTCTCTCTCTCTCTCTCTCTCTCTCTCTCCATAACTCGTCCGGTAGAAACGACCCCATGATGAGTGAGCTCGTGTCTCCATTCCATCAGCTCGCGACTGTACATCAGGAGACAGCTAAAGGTTTGTAATTCAATAACCCCAATGGCTTGAAAGTTTGCCCAAGACGGTGCTGAGACCCCTTCCCCAACATCTCCCGGCCCAGACATCCAACCATCCAACACAGGACGGCCCTAGAGGGCGGTCCCTCTGGCTGACAGCCTAATACATGGGAACCATTTAGTCTGGTCTATCACTAGCGACCTTTCTAGCATGGGAGGCGCTTTCTCCCGGAAATCGGGGGAGAGCAGGGGCCTGAGCCCCCTCTGGTCTAGCTCGCCAGGTCTCAGAGACACGCAAGCCCCCCCCCCCCACCACCACCACCACGACAAGACGGTTTCCTCTGTGGAGGTGCCTCTTTAACAAATATAAAAACATCAGCAATATTGTCGCGTTCATCACCCAGAATTGACGATATGATGTACGAACCACCTGTCACCCTGTGCTTCCAGAGGAACCTCTGACAAAGGTCCTCCTCAACCTATTATTAACTACAAACTCCCACTGTCTCTGCCAACAGGTACTAATCGCATCCCTCAAGACATTCCTCACAGGCACAGCGTAATTAATGTATCGCACCAACCTGTGCTAGGACCCAACTGAAATCAACATGATGGACACAACGACCAATAATAAAATGCCATCCTAAAAAAGGTGTAACCAGTAGGTGGGAAGTAACAAAAGACTCCAGTGCAAACACAACACTCCAGGAGTCACTAAAAATATAACAACATTTTATTTGGGGACAGTAAAAATGGTTTAGAGGGAGTTCTGCTGTAAAAACTGTGGCGGGGCCAGGGAAACCACTAACCCTAGTTAAAGAAGGAAATACAACACCAAAGCCTACGCCTGTAGCAGTTATTGAGCCGTCAGTGTTGACAGGGACAGAGCCCTCATGAGTTCAGACATAATATTCTAATAAGAAGGATACTCGATAGGAAAGTGGACCTTTTTGATTGAAAAAATGACCTATAATATGTCACTTGAGGAAGTAGCCAAAAACCTCCCATCGGGGTCTGATGAGGTCTTGGAATAGAGAGCTCTAACAAAACATTAATTACTTCTATCCACCAATGTGTTAGTGGTTACAGTTTAGTGGCTACCAAATTAACTAGTGCTACCAACGTATAGGGAGAGTTTCTTCTGGGCTTATTGCTGTTGCCACTAAAACGTAAAAGTGGTTGTTGTAGTAGAGTGCTGTGTTGTGGGTATGTACAGACCAGACCGACTTATCACTACTCTAGGCTACTCCACCAGTGTAGTGTAGTATCAAACTCTGACCTGCAGTCACCAGAGATTCTTCTTTGTTATGTTACGTTCCGGTTATAAATGTTACAGGTAGCGTGTCTCCTTGTTCACCCAAGTAATACAAACCCTTGTTAGTTTAGTTATCAGGTAGAAGGTTAAAGTCTTCAGTCCTCTTTTTTCCTTTATTTTGTTCAGGTATTATACAGGTTATGTACAGGTTTCAACTCTTGCTCTGTGACTAAGTCAAAATATTGATTTAAACTCTATTTCTTGACTTGGAGAACTATTAAACTAATAAGTGAAAAGGATAGAGAGCTATGTATCTGAAATCTAAGATACGAGATGGGTCTGACAATTATACAGGCAAAATTCCTTCTGAGGTGGTTACTAGGCTGGTGACATATGGCATATGATATTGGGAACTACTTTACATCTAATTACTAAAGAGACATCGCCTTGCAATACCAATCAACTTCAATACATGCAATTATGGTTTATCTATGGCGCCATTCATTTTATATACTTCCTCATCCTAGCTAAGTATTCTTATATCAGAGACGATAGTTTGTAAGTGATGGAGATACGGGGTAATAATGCTTAAGGAGGTATTCCTGGGCATTTGGGGGGCTGACCTCGGTAATCTGTCTGAGAAGGAGGTATAGTCCCAATATGGTGGCATATCATTGGGTTATGGTGTTGGGAGTATGGTGATGTGGCGTTGAAAACGGAGAGGGTTTAGAAGGCAAAGTCCACTTCCCTTGGGTGTGGGAACAACAACCCTAACCAAGCAGAATCTGAGTCAGGCAGAATCTGACAGGCGCCAAAGCAGGATTTGTGACAGCAGTTTTGGTAAACAGTTGCATTTCGACTACTGACTTGCTGACTATTGACTGTTATTATTTATTATGTATTTATGCAACTGATCTATTCATTATTAATTATTGGGCATATTACATTTGTTCTACTGACGCAAACAGACTGGACTCTATTCTCAAAGGGCTTTTTGGGGAAACTTGGATGAATGTCATGAACAAAAGATTGAAAATCCTTGGAGGCGATGGTACAGGAAGATGACTCCGGAATTCGATAACGGCAATACTAACACCTCAACATCAATAAATGGTGACGCAACTCTAAACTTGGAAATAAAGCAGACCTGAATCACATAGTTGCCAAATGGACATAATGGAGACGAGCATCTGTTGCATAGGAGTAGATTTAACAACCATATTTAAGTTTTGATAGGATAAGAGACCTGTGCAGGAGGAGTAGGGTTTGACAGTCAGCACCCTAAGAGGAAGACCCTCAAAAGTTACAAAGCTTTAATACATTCTTCCATTATATAACGAATATGTGGAACCCATCTTAGTTTTCTATCAAATATAAACCCCAGAAATGTTGTCTCTTCCAAACAGAATATTCCGCGATTATGTAAATATAAGTCATGGTGTGGTTGTACTTCCCTAAGACAACAAATATGCAAGACCATTGTCTTTGTCAAAGAAAACCTAAAGCCATGAATTTCAGCCCACTGAAAAATCCTACTTCCAGGCTGCAGCTTTCTCTCTATCAAGGACATTCTACAAGCAGTAAAAGAGATTGAGAAATCATCAATATATAGTGTGCCCTGCACTTCATCAGAAATAAAATTTTACATTGGTAACACTGTTTATGGCCACAGCAAATAGAGCAACACTAAGGACGCTGCCCTATGGACCCATCTTCATTTGAAAAAAACTCCTCTCATACGGACCTTTAAGAAACTATTTGATAAAGACTGTTGAATAAATATTGGTAAGTATCCATGAAGATCAAACTCATTGAAAGAGAATATAATACCATGACGCCAGGCAGTGTCATGTGACTTGTCCAGATAAAAAAAACCTTGACCTGATGTTGGTTAGTTGAAAAAGACTCACATAATTATAGACGCTGCTAAGGATAACCAGAAACCAGACACAATGACCTCAAACTGAGGGGCCATAGTTTGAAATTAACACTGAGCATTAATAAAACTATCCTAACTATCAGGGCCGTTTTAGCCAGTGGAATAAACTACCAGCGTCTGAGTTTGCAGCAAATACAGTGGAAACTTTCACAATAATGTTCATAACTATATTCCGGAAACAAATGTTAATAGTTTTTTTCATTATTTTACAAGTTGTTGTAGATATGAGAATTATATTTGTTTCATTTTCTTCTTTTCCTCCCACAAAAATCTCGTTTGCTTTTTATAGGAATTAAGATTGTATATATTTTCTATCTTTACCAAACCAGTGTATCCGGTGTGAGTTGTGGAGGGGGAGGAGGCTTCATCTTTGTCTATCCTTTCCATCAACTCGTAGTTAAACTTAGTTATAAGAAGCCAGGTTACATTTAAAAAAACAACAAGGTATCCTGTTGCCTGTGCAACCTTTGTATTTATTTGCACTCCTTTGATATAGCAAGGTCTGTCAGGATACATGCAGGCACAAATGGTTCTCGTGGGCATAATCTGTAGCGAGGTATGAGACTAGTGTAGAAGGGGTGACAGTGTCCAGGCTGGCCACTGCAGTAACATGGGACCTGCCTGGAATGGTGGTCGTAAACAGGGCCAATTTCATGGGGAGGGAGGTGGTAACAAAGGTCGGAATGGAGGTGAACATGGAAGTGGCGGGAAAATGAAGTAGTAGATGAAGCTGGTGGAGGTTGAGGTTGACGTGGAGGTAGAGGTGAAAATATAAGAAATGAAGGTCGATATGAAGGTGAAGGAGTCAGATTATATATATAACTTAAATGTGTGAATGTAAGAACAGTTCGTGGGTTAGTATTGAGATTTAGGGCATAGGTAAACAGCTGTCGGTTGATGGAAGGAAAGTGGAGGTTGTAAGGAAATAGATATATACATGGAGATCAGTTGACCAAGAAATACCGGACATAAACCTTACTCTTTCATTCTACGAGGTTGTCTAGTCCTACTACTGAAGGAGGAGATGTGACAAAATCTCACGATTAATCAGATTTGAGTGAGAATCACGTAGTTCCCTGTTCGATTTACTTCCCATATTCCTTGAGTCGTTTCCTTTCTACTGCCTTCTTCATTATGGTCTGTCTTCATTTCACCTTTCATCTCAACTTTCATGTTCATCTTCTCCATTTCATATATAATATTTCACCTCTGTATTAGTTTCTCCGTTTCCTTCTTTCCGTCCTATTTGGCGTTCTCACTCTTCTTTGCTTACACTTTTTTCTTTCCTTTTTATTTTCCTTTCCATTTCTATCTCTCTGTAATTTTTGTCTTCTCTGTCTTTATAAGTTTCCTACTCTGTATTCTTAGATCTTCGTGTCCTCGTTTTCCTTCCCCATCTACTACCTTAACGAAGCCCAAAATCATGTCCAAAATAGTTCTAGATGCCTAGACGCATTGCGTTTGAAAGAGCACATGTCGTAGTAAAGAGGAAAGATGGATGGAGGGAGAGTGTTCCAGAGTTGGCCAGTTGTGTATATAAATGACTGAGAGTAACTCTTGCATTAGGAAGTTGGACAGGAAGGTTGTGCAACTGAGCAGCTTGGCGAGTGTTTCATGCTCACCTGAGGGGAGGTAGCATACACTGAGAGTCCAAAAGAGCAATGTACAGCCATGGCTGAAAGTCCATGAGCAGGGATACAGCTATCTCTTCTAATTCTAAAAACAAAAAATGTGCCAAAGCAACATTACTAACAATTCGTTCAGGTGCCACGGTCATAGGAGTGTGGAAACTTATCTCGTTGTGGCTCCATGCCCAGTATCGGCGGTGACTTTGCACCAGCCCCTGCTCATGGACTTTCAGCCATGGCTATACAGTGTAATAGCGATAGAAGAAAGTGATGCAGCTTTGCATCGAAGAGAGATTGTAGTGAATCAGTGGGGAGAGATAAGATGAAATGCCTTTTGATTTCACCTTGTTCAGGAGTGTTGTGAAGGTTGAACCACCCCACACATGGGAGCCATACTCCATACAAGGGCGGATAAGATTCCTGTATAGAAACAGCAACTGTATGGGGGTGAAACATTCACGGAATCTGTGATGCACACTTAACATTTTTGACGCAGTTTTAGCTAGGGAGGTGTTATAATCTGTGCAAGAGAGATTCTGAGAGAAAGTGTTTCCATGGATATTGAGAGAAAAGGAACGATTATGTCGTGTGTCACTGAAAAAGGGGAGAGAGTCATCTGGAAGATTGGTGCTAGGTAAAAAGGGAAGGAGCTGTGTTATGGAGGTACTGAAAAACACTGTTGATACCCTTATGGGAAGAACAGTGGCATCTACATCAACAGCTATTGAGTTCCCAGAAAAATAATCTGAGATGAAGGCGCAGAGGGAAGGATAGAAGCCGAATGTTGAAAGAATGTAGACTGAAAAATATAGCTTTGTGTAAGACTCTGTTATAATCCTTTGATATGTGTATCGTGAAAATGAATGTGTTACTGAAGTTCCGAATAAAAAATAATCATGAATCAGAAAGGAGGGACAGTAGAGTGTCCCACTTGGAAACCATACTAACTACCAGGAAGGTTGTGATGAGTAAGGTGCTTTTGAATTTTGTAAACTAAAAACAGATTTGAAGATTTTAGGTAGACAAATTATTAGATCAATGGAACTGATTGAATCAGAGAACACTTGCAGCAGGAAGAAGGGAATTAAGTAACAGGACAGCTTGTCTTGGCAAGGATTCAGCACGGAAGCATAGTTCTGACGAACCACAGGAGGAATCCCATCTGGACTGTACACCTTCCAAAGGGTCAAGGCCAGAGAGGGATGAAGAATAAAAAAACACGCATTGAAGATATTCTAATGGTAGGCATAAGTCAGTCGGATGGGGCGGAGATGGAGGAATAGTGCCGAAACCGTCCAGATTATAGTTAGGAATGAAGGTCTAAGTTGATTGATTGATTATTTGAATGATACTTGGCACCGTAACCGCGAGATCATATGGCGCCCGAGGAAAGAGGTGATTGAGAGGTCGGACAGTAAGCAGAAAAGGTAACACATGAATGATAGGGACAGTTGGAGAAGTGAAAGCCCCTTTCAGTCGCCTTTTACGATAAGCAGGGATACTGGGGAAATATTCGTAGCACCCCTACCCCAGATAGGTGTGAAGGTCTAGGTCTCTAGGAGAAGATTACAGCTTTATTAGGTGATGAGATGGCAACATTACCACCAGGAAGGATAAGAGGAGGGTTAGAGGAAGAAGCAAAATTACTGGAAAGATTTTTGTCAAAATGTTAAAGATTATTTACAAACTTTTCACTAACGCCATTACGAACAGAATACAAACAGAACCAGATGATAACCAGCTCCAAAAGCAAGCTAGTTCCCGAAGTAGATATTCAACCACTGACAAGTAATACACAATGAATTAAGTAATTGAACTAAACTACAGAGTATAATAAGCCACTGTACCTTGGTTTCATTACTATGAAAAGGCATTTTATTCAGTGGAGCACGTAACAATTGTAAAGTCGCTACGGGAAAAAGGAATATACGTAAACATTGTAGAACTGCTTGGAAATATAAAATGAAGGAACTGCAACACTGAAACTACATAAGAACTCGGAAAAAAACTGGGATTAAGGGTGTGAAAGGCGCACATCTGGGAAACACAATCCACCAAAACAGTTTACGGCTCGTCTTGAAAGCATAAACCGAAAACAAGAAAGGGAGGACAAACAAATAAACATATAAAGGGAAAACATAAATCATTTAAGATATGTATATGACATTGAATTAATGTCAGAACAATGAGATGCATTACATGATATATTGCATGACCAAAAAAGAGAAAGTTTCATGGTAGATTTAAAGATGAACCGCAGTAAGACTTTGTAGTAATTCCTCGTTACACACAACACACACACACACACACACACGCCGTGTACACGTACGCAAGCACAGGACTATGTGCAGCCGATGAAAATACATAAGACGAGATGCGGACTTGATACACACACATACAAATGCACCACTCCACTCATGCGACGGCATTGATTGTATTTATACCTGACCTGATACCCAATTCACCAGGCATTCACCCTGGCAGACACTCCTTCTCTCACCAGCACCACCAGCTTTAGTAACAACAACTCTCCACCTCACCACTGGCTTCACCATCAAGACTCCTGCAACCACCTCTACTTGGTTTGGTTTGCAAAATCAGTTAAATGTTTTTATTTTAAGAAGGGTTTTAGGGTCTAAAAAAGGATATTGACAGCTTGGAGATATTAGGTCAACATAAAAACATTTCCACCAGCACGAGGACGACATCAGCCTCATTCAGGGATGGAGAGAGAGTGTCCTGCAAACTGACAAAATTAATTGTCAACCATCAAAATATTTTCATACTTCCCCCAAGGTTGAAAGCTGGCTCACTGTCCTCACCTGTGAGACATAACAAAACAAAGCAAAACAAATGAGTAGGCAAATTCCAAAATCATGTTCAATTACGTTCAAGATGCCTAGAGTCATTGAGAGTGAAGGAGCTATCCATCAGGCAAAACTGGTTGGCAGGAAGCCTATAACACACGACTAAGGAAGAAGTAAACTTGACCTACTCCATTCCCATTGCCACCTGCAGTCACTGGAGAGGAGGACGCCTCCATTACACCACCAAGCATGCAGAAGAACACTACGACAGCTGCTGCCTCACCTCCAACTGCACCTGCTACCACCACCAAGAATGAAGCAACACCTGAGGTGTCAACTACTGCTCCTCTTTACCTATCACTGCAACCACTATCAATCCATCATTTAGAAACTATCATTTCGCCAGTATAAGTTTACGAAGTGAAAGATACTCGTGTGTTATTCCAGCCCTGTGATATGAAAGCCCTTAATACCCATTACTATGCAATTTGCCCTCTTTGAGTACCCCAGGATGAACCTTCAATTCAGAAATACCACCCAAACATTTCAACGATTCATTGGTCAAGTGGTGCGGGGACTGGACTTTGGGAAGGTACAGTTGCGGACACATGAAGCAGACACACTTGATACGGGGCCCCTCATAGAGCATAAGAAAGCACTCGCCTCTTTAAACCATGTCCTGTCCTTCCCATAATGTGCTCTTTTAAGGGTCCCTGTCTCCGCTTGCCAGTTACATGTGTCCACAACTGTATATCAACGACATCCTCGTCCCAGTCCCATCACCTGCGGTAATTGTTTTCCCCTGTCACTGGATTATGGACCGAGGATACGAGCATGTAAATGTATCTTTGAAGTGCAGTAACTAGATTTTCTGGGCCACAGGGTGTCAGACGCAGATATTGCCCCACCACCACAAAAACTATAGCAACCATTAAGGTGTTCCTCCACCCCAACACGCCTCCCAAGTTAAGGGAATTTTCGGGGATGATCAGTTACTATCACCGTATCCTACAACAGGTTGTGGGTACCTTGCACTTCATAATGAGCTCTAAAGGGAATGAGGGAAACACCAAGGAAGCCCCTAATGTGGACCAACATAGCATAGCAGGCGTTTGAGTAAATTGAGACCGCCTCCATAGTAGTAACCACCAAAGACTCTGTGGACACTGTGGGTACCGTCCTCCAGCAGGATCTCCAGGGTGTGCTCTCCCCCATCGTCTTCAGCAAATCATTGGACCCTTGTCAATTATTTATGAAGCATCTGCCACTTCCAACGTCCAAACTTTCAGACGTTGTCAACATCTCTGTGCAGCCATAGCACGCCCGCCTCACAGACTAGCCATCAGCACTCCGTCAGCGGGATACCAGAACGCCTCCACATCCTCCTCCAAGACTACAGTAGAGACCATGATCGAATGAATACCTCTTCCCCTACATTCTCAAACGTCAAGAACCCCTTCTTTTAGACTGTCCCTGATATCACTCTCATTAATCTCTAGTGATGAATCCTTACAGGCCAAAAAGAGAACGACATGGCAGACAAAATTAATTCGCGTTGTAAAGACTTTTCACTTTACGATTTTGAGGCACTGTTGGAGAACGACCTGATGGTAAGACACTGAGCCTGCCGTCATACTATATTCACTGCATGTTTCTTGGAGGTTGTGCTTAGTTCTCATCAGAGCCGTGTTTTCCCAAAGGTTGACATTTTATTTTGTGTTTCACGGCAACACGTGATGGATGGTTGTGACACACACTAATTTGCCGTAGGCATGAAAAAAAAAAAATGCTTGGCTTAACCTGTAAATTCATAGGTATGATATAAGCTACTATCACCAGCATTATCCACAGCCTCATATCTGTTGAAGAAAGGTCACTAACTATTCCTACCACAGGAAAGTCATATGCTACTACGTTACCTTTGTAATTAACTCAAACAAAATGTTTTTCGTCATATCAATCAAAATAGTAACAGAGGAGCTGCTGCCTTATCGTAAGACCATTCCTGTGCTGTGCTATATTCATCAAATTACATGACACAATATCGATCTCTTTAACTCAAAGAGTTTACTTTGTGCAGCATCAACTTCAATACTGGATGCAAAACAGTTGGTTGTTGGGGAGGTGGCCGAGTGGTTAGTGTTCTAGACTCGTAATCTATCAGTTGGGAGATCGATTACTCTCAGGTGAGGGCCTGAGAACATTTACTCTTCCGATTTGAGTTTCAGGCACTAACTATAAAGCCACCGAACGTCGTAAAACACCCTCGCTTGTACCATAACAGCTGCAGTATTTGGGATTTTCCCTCACTTCCCTCCCTCTGTGGTTGGGTACTAGTTCGGAAGTCGTGACGTGTGTGTGTGTGTGAGTAGCAGTTGACCTGGGCCACGGTAACGGGTTTGATGAAGTATCGAACCATATAAAAAAATAAACTTGAAATTTGTACAGCCCATCTATATATAGTGATAATAGATGGAAATGAAAGTAATTTAAATATTTGAAACATTTTGGGCCAAAACTACAGTACCAATACCTGCTAAAATCATCTTCACCCAGTGATTTATTGGCTTCCTAGTTAAAAGAACAGTGATTTGAAATAAAGAAAAATAGGAACGTATGTGTGGGGTCAGTTCACGGCGGGCCGAGAGGCATGTGATGTCATTCCTTAGGTATGTAGCATACTCCATGGAGATACGTATGATAAGAGGAGGCGGCATGACGTCACAATAGTGAAGCCATCACGCAATTGGTCCGTTGTCTCCCCTTCCCCATTTGACTCAAAACAAATATCAGCTGGTCACGTCGGAACACCTCGTTCCAGCATTGTCCCGCAACTTTGTTTGTCTTTTTTTAACAATGCCGGTGGGTTCAGCGTATGAATGCACCCAGAGAGATAGGAGTGGTTCTACTACTTTTCACAGGTATTTTCAGAAAGTTACAAAGAAAAATATACGACAGTCTGGACAAATCAATGAGGTGAAATTCAGCATCTGTCGCACTCACCGTGACTCACACATGACCAATTGTAGTAGTGATACTGTATAGACAAAAATTGAAAACCAACACTACTGTAATGTTCTGATATTTACTGTTAATGCATATCCTCACATATATATGGCACTGACTAGGTTATGAAAGATAAATCGGCTCCGTGGGAAACATACTTTTGTGTTGTTCTGTAGGGTAACTTTTGTGATGAGAAATTGTATTCTGAATGTTTTAGCATAATTCACAATATTTTGAAGGTATTTAATTTTTAATTGTTTTTACTAAGCACACTGCCATTTAACCATTTAATGCCGGTGGGTTTTTGCTACCTAACTCACAGTAAAATATATAAAAAATTATATGTAGATTGTTTGTTTGGTTGTTGAGGATTTAGACCTATAGTAGATGAAAGCCAATGTGCCAAAGGATTTTTCATAGCTGTAATGAGTTACCTCCTGAGACTGATGAGTGAGAGTGAACTGAGCCAGCCATGACAGACTTTATACAGTAACATCCAGCCATTATAGTATGGTTCCTTGTGGCTTAGTGGTAAAATGAGTACAGTATGAGGCAAGACACCACACCCAGGTCTGGACTCTGGATCCCATGACAACCCTGGATGTTGTTAACCCCAGCCCTTGACAACGGACAGGAGATGATCCTTTGAACATTTGTGGGGTAATTGATTACTTTAAGTGAGTACTCCCGTACGATAATTGGTTACTGTTTATCCCCGTTTTTCTCTATGATTCGTTTTCTACATGCACTAAAATGCGTCAGAAATTGGTTTTAATCCACTTTTCCTCAGAGAGAAGAAACGGGAATAAAACAATAAATAATTACTTTTTTGGATGTAAGTAATGGACACCTAAAAATAAATTAATAATATTTTTTTCATAGTTAATTGGCTCAGTTCATATAATTTGATTCTCAATTGGCACCTTGGTTTAGTCTACACTGTGATTACAGTAGGTTACACGTGTATTTGTGCTCATTGTGTTGTGTGTGTATTGTGGTAAAGATCTAATTTTCAGGATGTTCTCTACAAGTATCTTATGTATTTTAAAGTAGCACATGTAAATATAACAAGCCCCTTTCAAATCTAATTAAATTTCTCACACAATGACCCATTATTACTGTTACTGCATTATCTTATTTTATATGCCTTTGTAATTTTTCTCAATCGTATACTACTGTCTGTGTGTTGGTTTTTAAGACATGGCATTATTCATAATTATACTTCTTTACAATAATAAACTATTCACTCATTCATTCATCCATTCTTTCATTCATACTCCTCCTAGGAAAAGTTTGGGAGACGAGGTAATGCTCTGGGAACTGTGTTATTTATTGTGTGTAAGTATGTTTGATGATACACAGAATAAGATAATTTTAAACAGTTTTTATACATTGAACTTGTTAAATGTCTCTAATATGAGAAAATAAATGAATAATTACAATGGGATTAAAACTGCCGAGTTAATGTTTTGTGTCAATGGTGGGTAGAGTAAGTTCTACCCACAGCATCAATAAGCCCCATCCACTGGCTTCACTTTGCTTGTATCGGTGTACGGGACAAGCGCCTCATGACGCCTCCTCTTATTATTCCTCCATGGCCTACTCTCTTTCTATAGTCAAGACCTCGTATTTATTTCATCTTGTCGCCTCCATAACCAAAACTTTCTTCCTCTCTGCAACTAGCACGCACACCAACATTGACTATCCAGTTCCAACCAGTGTCTGACTAGCCGAGTCGACTCTCGCTATTATTAACATGTAGAGTGGATGCTACTGTCCAAGAGAGGGGATTCAGGAAGGGAGGGACGTACGAAGCTGGTTAATACTGCGTATGGCGCCTGGCTGTCAGATGTTTTTAGCTATGTTGGTAAATAATTAGGCTAAGGGAAAATTTACACAGATATTGGGAAACAAAAATAATAATGGTAAATTGGGCTTATATATATATATGTGTGTTGGTATAGCCAGGGAGTATATTATCTTTTAAACAAACGAGGTTGAAGGATATGGCATGTTCTGCATTTATGAGTTTTTTATTTATGCTTTCAATGGATTTAACAGTTTTTCTTAAATCTTCACTTAGATGGTGGATAAGTGAGGCAAATGTTGAGTTGTTGGGAGAGGTCGACGTTTCGTCCAGTACATTGGACATCTTCAGGAAGAAGTGGTGATTCTGGGTGGGTGAGAGGTATTTATCCATTTTCCGCATGTGGGGTGGGCGGGGCCACCATATCAGAGGCGCTTCGTCTGAGTTGTTGGTTGGTGGTGGGTGAGATGTTAGATGCTTGTGGTGGGTCAGTAGGTGTAGGAGGTGTGGTGGGTATCCTGAGTGTAATGGTGGTGTGTCGTTTTCTGGAGGGTAGTATTTGGAGGTCTTGTGTCTGGTTGTTTATAGAAGGTTGTAGGGTTTCTATGTAAATTGCTTCTAGGTAGGAGTGTCTTCTACTGTCTGTTTCTTTGTCTAGTATGGTGGTATTATTCACTAGTTTGTCTCGTGTCACAGCTTGGTGGTCGTGGGTGCGGTAGTGGTCTTTTATAGATCCTGACTGGAGGTGCATGGTGAGCCGACGAGACAGTGATGTTTGTGTTTTACCAACATAGTGGTGAGGCTCACAGTCCACACTGTTACAGGTGTGCTGGTAAATCACATGGTCACTGTTCATCTGGCTCTTGGAGGTAGTAGGTCGGTTGTGTAGGGTGAGGTTCGAGGTTTTTGGAGAATTGTAGTAAATTACTAGTTTGATCTCGCTGTCTGGGTCGGTGGGGTGGACATTCTTCTTTATTATGTCTCTTAGTATGGTCTCGTCAGTCTTGTAGGCGGTGGACATGTAGTTGCGGTAATAAACGACAATGCCAGAAACAGGAACAGCACTCTACAGTTTCGTGAAGAACTGGTAAGAGAAGAAATTGCTGAGAAAAAAGAAACTGCAAAGCAACTAAGAATACAACGAGATGCTCTCATCCACCTATGGGAAGATGGAACCACTATTGAAAACCTAAGACTACTAATCAACAGTAAACTACAGCTCCTCGGGGAACAACACCGACGCAAGACAGAGTGTAGCCACCAAGAAACTGTAGTTTACTGTTGATTAGTAGTCTTAGGTTTTCAGTAGTGGTGATGAGAAAGCGTAGGGACCCGGTTTGGTAAACTCATAATATTTCATTATGTGATGACTTTATGATGGTGTGGTGAGAGGGAGTGAGGCAGTGTTAGTGGGTGAGAAACGGGTAGGAAGGTTGGGGGTGAGCCAGGGTGGGGTGGCGAGGAAGGTGACAGCAACACTTCATGTGACAAATTGCGGGGAGATGAAGGAGAGGAGAGCGGAGGGGGAACTCTGAGACAGTGGAGGTGGAGGAGAGAGGGGAGTAGACAAAGCCTTCTTTGAGAGCTGGAGCAAGGGAGCACAGATGTAAATTCTTTTCAAGTTGATGCAAAATTTACAAATTAGTCTAATTATCTCATATGTATCTAGCTCCCTGGAAAAAAAGCGGAATACCCACTCAGTGTCAGGTATTAGGTATGTACCAAGTGAACATTAAGCACAGTGTAGGAACTACAATATATATATATATATATATATATATATATATATATATATATATATATATATATATATATATATATATATATATATATATATATATATATATATATATATATATATTGTAGTTCCTACACTGTGCTTAATGTTCACTTGGTACATACCTAATACCTGACACTCTACCAATAGAGAAACCCTACAACCGTTCGTGGTACGTATATATTATTAAAAAAAAAAAAAAATTAAGTGTTTAATGATTTATGGAAATTTCAGAAACAGATACAGAATTCGTAGGTACTTTTTGCATCTAAAAGTCAGAATTAAGATTAAGATGAAGAAGGGAGGAGGGTGTGTGTGTCAAGTGATTAGAAGACAGGTAATCAACAGAATGTCACTTGTGGAACTGAACGGGAGGGCAGAGGCGTTAAAGAACATACAAATTATACAACTGAACACTTTAACATTCAATACATAGGTTATATAACGAAAGAAACACACACATAACATGTTATATGCAACTCAGAACACACGCAGTACACAACGGTTACACACACACACACACACACACACACATTGCCGTATATTTCCGCTGACTGTAACCCTGCTGACATTTTACATGGCCAACACGGGTAGACAGCATAACCCAATGGTCGAAGCCTGAATAAATATATAGGCATTCAATTAATAAACCAAGCGTTATTACCGGTATATAATATATGACCAGGATAGAGGGCGGATATTAAAGGGTTATGTGACGCTTACGTGCTCGTGTCCACAACAACCCCAGTCAGTGGAGAGACTTATGGTACCAATATCTGGAATAATGAGGGTGTGAAAAGAGAGGATATAACCGAGGGGAAGGGAATGATGTAAGGAATTATCAATGAATGGGAAACAGAAGAGGGAAAATGGAGTATAATAATTAATGAGATAGTAATTATTAATGATTTATATGAGAAGGTATATCCTGTATGTTATAACATACCAGCTCACCTAATGGACTAATATTTCTTTCCCAAACTGGAGAGTTAATGATTCCTTCAAATTAGGTAACAAAACATTAATCGATTGAGGATGTAAGAAGGCCGCCCTAGGCCTGGAAGACCCGGTAGGTACGGTATGTCGAGGGGAAAAGTTGATAGAGATGTGGGATAGCAAACACGATGAATATAAAAGCAAATGAATCCTGCAATACAGAGCACGTACTGTATGTAGATTTGTTGGCAGGTGTGTATGTTGATGTGTAATTATTGTAGGTATAAAGTACTTTATGTAAGTTGGTATACAAGTATCGTATAATATGTAATTATGGGTTTGCAAGTATATGTAAATACGTATGATGTAAATATTCTAGCATTGTACTTCCATACATACCTACAACTATATTTCCGTACATGTGTACTTATATATCATGAATTAATTATTTTCCTATTCAATTACATACTGTACAATGTATGCAGTGATAGTATCTAAACAGCACGTTCCTCTCTCTCTCTCTCTCTCTCTGCCTCCACACCTCTCCTGCCCTCCCTCGCTATATTCCTCTCCGTCTCCCTCCCTTAATAAACAGAATATAGTTACATATTGAAATACCATATAATAAGTATACGCGATTCATCCCAAACCACATTCTATTAAATCTACGAACTGTGGAAGCGATGTCATGTTGAGGCATTTGAGAAAAGAAAGGTTGAGTGTGGTGGAAACGGTGTGTAACTGTATGTCACATTCGACGATAGAAATTATTATTGTTATTAAAATAGACCAGAGACACAAAGCTGGGAGAGAATGCAGGCATTCTATCAATCCGAGGACCCCAGCCCCATGAATCCAACCTGAAGAAAAGAACACAATTTAGAGAAAGGAAGATGAGTAGTTAGCTTAATAAAAACATATTAGCACTACTCTTGAAGCCAGCTAGTCCTACACCATCAAAGACAGATTCACCAAGGCCATTCCACAATGACACAGACCAAGGGACAAACGATCGACTGTACTGACAGGTTCTACAACGCAGCAATATGTAAATAAACCTATGGGAGTCCAATGCACCAAGAGTGACACGAGCTGGAACACACAGAGGTGGCAGAGAGGAGTTAAGAGGATGCAGCACATTACTTCTGATCTTGAAGAGCATGCACAATGATGCAACAGAACGACGGTGACTCAGATTACAATCAAGTGAACCGCCGGTAAGAAAATTAGCATTAGAAACAATCCTATCCAGCAACTTGAGATGGCAGTCAGATGCTGAACACCACACTGGAGAACAGTATTCCAACAGAGGCAACACAAAGGAGTTAAAACACCGCAGTAACAATGAGTGATCTCCCAACACACGCCAAGCTCTATGCATTATACCCAACTTTTGGGAGACAGACCTCGAGATTGACTGCACATGCTCCTCAAAAGTCAGCTTGGCATCAAATGTAACTCCCAGAATAAATGGCACAATTTAAAGAATTGGAATAAAAATTCGGTTTTAACAGCAATATACGATAATTAAAAACGTGATATGTATATGGGTATCCTCACATAAAATAGTATAGGTCATCATCTGTCACTGTTACACTGTTATGGTTTACGTCTAAATATTATTATGGAGCTGACCATGCATAGTGCTATCCGTTGGTGTGACATCATCTACAGCATTATAGGCTCTCAGTAAATATAACTTCTTTACATAAATATATATCTGTTAAGAGGAATTTAACTGGCGAAGCAAACAATGAACTGAAGCTTCACGGCCAGGAGTCAGCGTTGCAAACGGGAGCTCGCTTGCTCGCCCACTCAAAACAGGCACATTTTCGCTAGCCAGATGCCTCCTCGGTCTAGCAGGTAGTGTCTCGAAATTTTTGGAGGCAACTGTTCCTTAACAGCTGCAGTATATGGGAATTACCCTCACTTCCCTCCCTCTGTGGCTGGGTACCTGTTCGGAAGTAGTAACGTGTGTGTTTGTGTGTGAGTAGCAATTGACCTGAGCCACGGTAACGGGCTTGATGAAGCCTATGTCTAGTGTCGGGAAAAAAAAAAAAAAAAATCACCATACAGAATTACAGTATCCAGGGAGAAAATAAGTAAGAGTGTTTGGTTCTTTAGTGTAGGATCCTGTGAAGCTTATATTTCCACGCTGCGTACTTTATAGCTTGGGAGATGTGGCGACAGCACACATGCAGCCGACTGTACACTTCTCTGTGTCGAAGGGAGTGGAGGGGTAGGAAAGAGAGCCTTCTTCTTTGCTTTCCTTTTTCTCACAATATGGTTTGCATGTAGTAGTAAGGCCAGGCCGCCTCTTTTATAATATTAAATTATAAAGAACAAATTTATTTTTAACCATTTCAATAATGAGCTCGTCATTCATGCTTATTCACTGCTTAAAATATTCGTCCAACCTTACGACATCCGTGAAAAACTAAAAAATGTCGGTGGAGACGATATATTACTCAACTTGTGGGACCTGATACGTCACTGACACGTAGAGTCAAAACACGGTACTGCGCCGGACGTGTGTCAACGCACCAACCAATTTGAAAGTAACTATTTTTTTTTTCACTGACATTGATGCACTGAACGGACGCGGCACGTACAGTTGGCTCCACTTCCGCGTTTACCACTTTGCGTTGCCAATGCTGAGCTAGCCTACCCAGACATATGTATCCCGAACCACGTGTCATCATAATGCGAACCACTCACTACCGAGTGAGATGGAAAGAGGAGTTGGGTTGGGTGGGAGTGACTCAGATACCATGTGAGTGTATGAAAATCATCTCCGGTTTTCGGACACTGCTCACGTCGACACTGGTGATTGGTTCAACAAATACCAATGGTGTCATTCGCTACAAGATTGTTATATAATTATTTTCTAGAGACCATCTTTATCGTAGTCATAATCTTATTTACTTGATGTTATATATTATATACCTCTGCACCTTTTGAGTATATTTAATTCAAGTGCGCCCTCTCTCTCTCTCTCTCTCTCTCTCTCTCTCTCTCTCTCTCTCTCTCTCTCTCTCTCTCTCTCTCTCTCTCTCTCTAGCGTCTGAATATCTGGCCTAGTCATTTTCTCTGATGACTTTATCAGGGCAATAAAATGTCCTGATATAATGCATTGGTTGAACATGTATAAAAATATCACATAAATATATATATTTTTTTTTTTAGGGCCTGAGTATATAATATTGGATTGATCATTTTCGGCTACACACAGAATGATAATGAAGGTGTTGAGAAGGAGAGTGAGGTGGGAAAGTGGAGGAGTAGAGTGAAGGAGTGCTGGGAGGGGGACATGGTGCGGGAGATGAGACAGAGTTATTATTGGGTAGATATGACTCTCCACTACAGAACACAATCCTCTGGTAACCAGTAACACAAAACGATAAATCAGAAAATGTCTTGACTGCTGCCGAGTAACGAAATTAGCCTTACTTATAATATCTTCCAGAACCATTATGATCTTTCTTCCACTTCATTTGCTTCAAAAAGCTCAACCGTTGAGCACATCCATATCACATTTAGAAGTGAAAGTCAGTACCTTATCTGCCCTAAATAGAAGACACCTAACACCTGCGGACTATGCAAGGAAAGAAAGCAGGATGACTGTGTGTTCAGTTGGTATTGCTGTGTGTGAACGTTTCACTGCAATATTGACAAGATATATACCGGTATTAATTCATAATAAAATCTATAAATGCTACGTTTATCGTTCTCAAGTTAGTCTCACTTGCAATATTACAATTGTCTACCACGACAAAACATAGCGACAACCAAATTATATTCATGAAGTGGGTGGTGTCTGGACACGACCTTTAATCATTATGAATGTTTTCGTAATGATTATTCCCTTTCCTTTTCTTAGAAATTGGGTGAGTAAGAATCATTACAAGACTCACAAAGAAAGCATTTATTAATCATCAGTAATTGCTGACGTGTGAATGTTATTGCTACGTAAAGTTTGTCATATTTTTTTTATAATAAAGCAAATCTCTTGGAATGTAGCATTCTCTTGGATTTAAATATCAGAAGAAAAATTATTAACATGACAGACGGGTTTGTTGACTTATAATAATCTCAGGTGCTTACTGTAATACTTCTCTCCCTCTCCAATAATAACATTTGATCACTGTTGAAGCTTTCCCTTTCACACCCAACACCTCTTTCCGTCTCACGAGCTGGTGAGGGATTCTTATTATGATAAAACTGGGTTCGGGATTCAAATTTCTGGATAGCTCAACATTGGCAACGCAAAATGGTAAACGCGGAAGTGGAGCCAACTGTACATACATAGACCTTATGCAGCAAAATGTTTGTGGGTAATGTATTTATGTATTTCACTGTGTGTGTGTGTGTGTGTTCTTCCTTTTTTTCCTTGCCATTCCTATCACTATGTACTGCCTTTCTTCCCTTCCTCCTTTATATATAGACACTTACCTCATCCTTATTTCCCCTCACTTCACCTTGTCTCTTCATTCCTCTTCTATCGCCTCTATACTTCTCCCTTCCTTCTCTGTCACCCCTCCTCCTTCGGTTTCCCTATTAATTTTTACACCTCACTTTCCTTTCTTTCGCTTTAAAACGACTGCTCTCTTTCTCCCTGTTCTTTTCCCTTCCCTTCCTTTCTCTCTTTTACCCAGTGTCTCGCCTCTTTTCCTTTCGCGTTCTCTCCTTCTCTTCATTGAATATAATTTGTCTTGTCCCTTACCTTTCCTTCGTTAACTTCCCTCACTCCTTTCAATACTTGCACTTTCCTTAACTTTTGATCCTTCCTCTCTCTCCTCCCCATTTTTCCAAAATCTACTTCCATCAATCCCACCTATTGTTCCATTTTTCCTTTCCTTCCTCCCTCCTGTCCCACCTCTTACTACCTCTTTCCTGTTGTTTTTCATAGGCACATCATACCGAATATTAACTTCCTCTTTCTTCAATTGGATCAACAGGAGTGTGTAAACTACTGCCTACTTTAAGTTCTTCACTTATCAAAAGACCCATTAAACCTCACTTTATGATTTTGTCCAAATTGCTTCTGTTTCTTTGCAATGTCGCTTTTGTGTTTATTCAAATGAAGTACAGTGGTCTAGGATGCAATTCAGCGCTATATATTGAAAATGTAGATACTTTGTGAAATATAGATAATTTACATTACTTTACGTAATTCTCATTAGTTGTTGAACTAATATAGAACACGATGTTACCCTACTGTGAAAAATCCCTAGCATAAATTCCAATGAGGATTATGTAAATTTAATTATATATACGAACACAATAAGATGAAATCTTTTACCTGTACTTAAAATAAGTTATTTACTAATAGATTTACAAATCAATTATTTACTAATCATAAGATTATTTTCTCCATAAGTAATAAATTGTACTGTTTTTATTACGACTGAATCAGTGGGTCGCTAATGACAGCTATAGTATGTTCCAACACTGATACGGGTAACTGTATATCTGAATTTGACATTGGCCAGGATAGCCGCCTGGTAGCTGCAGTAATGGTCCCTATACTGTAACCCAGACAAAGCACAAGCTCTCACCCTTCATACTTTTCACACTCATGTACACTTTTCAGTTTTATACTTTCACACACGCACGCTCGCATGCACTTTTACACACACACAGTGAGCATGCACTTTTACACACACACATACACACACACACAGTGGGCATGCACTTTTACACACACAGATACACACACACACAGTGAGCATGCACTTTTACACACACACATACACACACACACAGTGGGCATGCACTTTTACACACACACATACACACACACACAGTGAGCATGCACTTTTACACACACATACACACACACACAGTGAGCATGCACTTTTACACACACACATACACACACACACAGTGAGCATGCACTTTTACACACACACATACACACACACACAGAGAGCATGCACTTTTACACACACACATACACACACACACAGTGAGCATGAAAGAGTGTGAAAGTGTGATGATACCGTTATATGAAGTGTTATTATAAATGTTAAGTGCGAATGTGTGTCTATAAAAGTGTATGAAACTGTATTTGAAAATTTAAAAATGAGAGAGAGAGAGAGAGAGAGAGAGAGAGAGAGAGAGAGAGAGAGAGAGAGAGAGAGAGAGAGAGAGATGTGATGAAATAATATATAATATGATTTGTATAACAATAATATGATATTTCCACTTGTACTGAGTGGACGGAAAACACTCGACCGTGTTGAGTGTCCTTTGGATCTAAAGGAGAGAATGAGAGGGTAGGGAGAGTTTGTGTAGGCTAAGCGAATGTGTGTATAAGAGAGGGAGAGTTTGAGAGACTGTGGGTACAAAAGTTGAACTTAATCAACTTAACATATTGGTAATCCTCCAGTTAAACTTATTAACTAACCTTAACAAACCAAATAAACTGTTACCTACTGTATATAATATAGATCACCCTTCTCCCTATCTACGACGGCAAATAAACATTACTATTCACCCTGCACCGATATCTTTATTCACCCTTCAAATGGTAATCCAGCAGAGCGGGGTGGCGCTTTACTTAACAATGGTTTGTATTCACGGTCATCTCCGACTCCACTCTTATTCTGATGTCGATGTAAAGTGGTGGATTTATATTATTCTTCAGGGTACATACATACGGTTTTACTCTCTCTTCTGTTCGTTCCCTTTCCCTCGCCTCATTATCACTGTCTCACTTCTTTTCTTAATTCTCTCTTCCATTCCTTCCTCTTACCCTTTGATACTGCCTCCCTTGCTTCATTATCACACCCTTCATTCCTTATCTATATCCTTTAACCCTCCTCCTTCTCCTCCTCCTCCTCCTCTTCCAAACACGTCAGCAAATGATAAGTACTTAGCTACTGTCCCATTAACATTGTCTCTCTGATAGGGAATTGGTATGAGAATATTATTGGAAAGCAGTCAACAGAAAAGGAACTCACAGTAAGTGTTTTGATATACTATTTGAGAAAGTGTGTGTGTGCGTGTGTGTGTGTGTGTGTCGCGAAATTCTAAAAAAATAAACTCAAAGTGAATATGAATGCGAAACGAACACAGCTCACAATGTTGGCAGAAATGTGCCTTTGACATGAAGAAGCAGTATTAAAACTTCGTCAATAATGGCCCCTTGTATATATGGTTAGTACCACTGTTGTTAAGGTGGTTTACCTTCCTATATTAGTTCTTGTAGAGTAGAGTGGTATAGTAAAGACTGACTTTACCACGAACTCTGCTCCCCAGTGCTCGTGCGATTATAATGTGTTCCTGGTAGAGTGTTTCCTCATGTTCACCCAAGTGTTTTTGTACCTTATTAGTCACAGGTTGAAGGCCAAAGCTTAAGTGCTCTTTTTTCCTTTTTGTTATGTACAGGTAATTTACAGAATATGAACAATTTCTAACTCGTTTTCTGGGACTAAGTCTATACATAATTATTTGAATTTGGACTATATACTGTATTTTACTTGGGGAACTGAGATACGATTAAGGCTAAGTATCGGTGATAAAGATAGAGAAGGATGTGTCTGTTCTCTACGATATACAAGTGATGTTTGACAGGAAATACAAGTAGTTGTTTTCTGAGCTGATCACCTAGACTAGTGACATCTTCCATGTGAAATAAAGGAACTAATTTGCATATAATTTCTAAACAGACATTATCCTGCAATTCTTACATACGTCAATATGGTTTATCTATGCAATATATTTCAAATATTTCATCATCCTAGCTAATTATTCGTACATCAGTGACGATACTTTGTAAGTGATGGGAGTATGTGCTAATATTGCCTCAGGAGGTAATGAGGGCAGTTGTGGGGCTGATCTCTGCACTGTCTCAGAGAGGCAGGTATGGTGCAAGTATTGTGTTTGATTATGACGCAACATAGTGGTATGGTGTTGAGGGTATGGTGATATTGTGTTGAGTGAGTGTTTGTGACGGTGATGTGAGAATGATAGATAATGTATTTTATAATATGACAATTACAACTTACCTTGCCCTGTTAATTTATGATCTCGTTGGTTGGCTGCAGCGAAGAACAAAAAGTCGGGGATTAATTCCCCGTTTAGGCCTCAATCACCACGCACATAATAAATTTTTATGTTAAGGGTTCTTCCCGATATATATGTATTTATATAGATAACAAATCTACTGGTGCATTTAAACAACCAATTGCAAATTTTCTATATTTATTCAACTCCAGTATGCCAACATGAATAAATTAATTTCACACACACACACACACAACTCACGCTCACGCAACGCTAACTAGCTACTCGCTCTCGTTACCTCTCGTTCGTATACGTGACGATAGTCTAGCTTACGTTAACACTGTAGTAATTCTATCAATTGTTACGCGAGTTGGAATATTTTTCTAATGTCTCACACTTTAGAGTCTCACAACACACTCGTAATTTTTCTTCAAAGCTCCAGCTCCCCCCTCACCTAATTCAGTGACTGAACCAGCGTCAATGCAACTAGTCAGTATACAACTGTAAAGCCTTGTGAAATCGTGTAATATACAACGAATTCGGCGTCTACGTGATCACTAGGCAAGGGCAGCTGACGCTACGAGTGTGTTCCTTCCTTCAAGTGTGTTTTCCAACTCACCCAATTCTTCCTCCTTAACTGGTTCAAAATTTCTCTGACTCCTCCTCCTATCTTTGTTCGTTTTTCCTAACTGGCTACGATTTACATTGTACCCACTTATACTTGAGTTATACCTGCAATTTCAATTTACCTATGGCGTGTTAATAATTCCCGATAATTCCCCTCCACTTCACGATCATTTACAATACCATAAATTACCCTGGTAGCATAATTTATCAATACAAGATGTACTTAATGTACGAACACCTATATGACTGAATGTGGCAATTCAGATGAAACCCAGCCTTCCTGACCCTTTTCTAATTACCTGGTCTATTTTTGGATACTACCAGCGGATTAAGACTACCTGCAGATTAAGACTAGCTGCACCCCCAACTTAACCCACTCCTGTCTCCTTTGTCTCATGGAATATTCCCCTACTCTAGAACATTCTCCAGTATGGAATTTTCCAACTCTCTGTAATTCAAATTACGTCACGAGTATTATGTCTGACTCGTGACATTCGCCCACACAAAGAGACATTGCTCTATGCAATGTTTAATATATTCGTGAAGTGGTAACGACGCCTTTGCATGTATAACTATTACAATAACAATTCATCCACACTTCACTTATTCTTGTATGTGTCAATTACTATCACCAGTTACGTGTTCATTTTTGCCAATGAGTGGAAAACTCCCAACAGTTACTTTAGCTTTTCAATCTTAGGAAGAAACTCCGAGGCAAGAATGAATGTACCTGGTAATTTCTGCTCAGTACAATTTGTACACATTTAAGCAATATATAAGTGTGGTGTATGTAATGCATTGTGTATTTGTTACATAATATGTAGGAAATGCAACAATATCTCTGGAAGGCAATACATATATTAGTGAATTATCCGAGCCTTGGATCAGAGTAAACCGCTAGAATCTGTGTCTTGGATAAAGTTACACAAAAATACTGCAATAATATTCTGGAAGGCAATATATATATATTAGTGGATTATCCGAGCCTTGGATCAGAGTAAACCGCTAGAATCCGTGTCTTGGATAAGTTGCAAAAAATACAATACATATAACATCGGATTTTTCCCCAATTCTAGGAAACCCCTTGATCTGAGTCGCATAAGACTCGTGCTCGTTGCGCTCGGAGAGGTAACCATTAACGAGCAATTCGACCCGGAGGATACTTCTGCCGGTCGATCTTCGCATGAATATTTACTCGGTTAACACTAATTAACGAGTAATTTGACCCGGAGGATACTTCTGCCGGTCGATCTTCGCATGATACCAGCTGCTTCCATGTCATTAATTTCCTTACGTACTGTATCAATCAGCCGTACAGGAATAGGATATGGTTTCACCCTCACTGGTGTGTCGCTCGTAAGCTGTATCTCATGACAGGCTACGTTAGCCACAGCAGGCCTGTCAGAGAACACACGTGAATATTTTGCCAGTACCGCATTGACTCTTGCAAGCTGGTCTGGTCTTAAATTCTCCGAAACGGAGACCTCAGCCACTGTCTCACCTTGACGAGCTTCAGCCGTCTGGGGAGTATATCCCTCGTCACCCTCGGGAATTACCACAGCAGCGCTAACCATGTCTACTGCTGGGGAAAAATGACCACGGACTAGACTTAACACTTCACTCTGTTCTGAGGTGATGTTACAACAGCCTGCCCCAAATGTGGTAACAATGGAAGTACACCCCTGTTGGTTGGTGTAATATTCCTTAAGCATATTAATATGGAACCGCTTGGCTTCACCTTTGATTTTAACTATGTAGTTAAGGTCATTCACCTTCTTGACTACTTGAAAGGGACCCTTCCACTGAGCCAACAACTTATTATGAGCTGTTGGTAACAGAACGAGACACTTCCCCCCTACCTGTAGCGTTCGGAGCTTAGTTTTCCTATCATAGTAGGACTTCTGAATCTCCTTTGCTTTAGATAACTCCTGCTTTGCAATCTCGCAGGTTTGCTGTAATCGTTCTGCCAAGTCAATTACATAAGAATAAGTGGTTTTCACCACGGGATCCGATTCCTCATCGTCCCAAAGTTCACGTAGAACCTGAAGTGGTCCTCGAGCAGGTTTACCATACACTAACTCGAATGGACTAAATTGCAACGATGCCTGAGGTGCTTCGCGATACGCGAACAGTAGTGGCGAGATATACCTGGACCACTCCCTAGGTTGTTCTACTGCCATCCTCCTCAACATTTTCTTGAGAGTACTATTAAACCTCTCACACAACCCATTACACATTGGATGATAAGGTGTTGTCCTCAACCCTTTAACTGAGAGTAATCTCCACAATTCCTCCATCATAGCGGAGGTAAATTGACTGCCTCGGTCGGACAATACCTGCTTTGGTATGCCGACACGACAGAATATATCCAACAAGGCTTCAGCCACTGTAGTGGCTTCAATATCACGCAGAGGCACTGCTTCAGGCCATCTGGTCGCGAAATCCACACAGGTAAGAATATACTTGGCACCGTCCGTAGCCCTCGGAATAATCGGTCCAACAATATCAACCGCTACTCTCTCAAATGATTCTGAGATTAGCGGTAGAGGTTTGAGAGGTGCGGGCTTCACCCGACCCCTGTCACACGTTTTCTGACAAACGTCACATGACCTCAACAATCTCCCTATCTCTCTCCCCATACCTGGCCAATAGAAATGAGACTGAATCCTATCAATTGTTTTCCTCATCCCCATATGACCCCCTAATATAGCATGATGACCCAGGGTAAACACAGCCTGTCGGTATTTCTCTGGTACGAGAAACTGAACCCTCTCTTCCCCATCGGGGTTTACTGTACGTCGGTAAAACCTGTTTCTCCTCCTGACATAACTGGTTACAATACCCTGTCGATCTCTACTCTCACCCTCAAGTGCCTGCTTGCGAACAAGTGCCAATGAAGGGTCACTTGCTTGCTCAGCAATTACATCCTCGCAATTTACGAGGTCGGCGGCAGTTGTCACTTGAAGTGGAACAACTGTTTTCTTCGCATGCGCCATACCCCTGGTTACAGCAGCTGCACCAGTCTGTGTGGAAACTTCCACTGAACATGCATTCTTAACCCCTGGTATATTTCCTATTACCAAATCTGACACAGGATTTTGCATGACTGCTGCAATTACCTGGCCTGTATAGAATGGACTCTCCACTGCAATTTTAGCAAGAGGATAGAGCCTCCTGGTACCATCAATCATAGTGATAGTTACCTGCTCCCCTGTAAAATCATTAGAAGTAACTAACCCATCAGCGACACAACACCCCGATGACCCATTATCTCGAAAGACTTCAACAGATATCCCGTTAACCATTCCCGGACAAATATGAAAACCAGACTTACCTTTCGAGACTCCAGTCGCGTTTAGTCACAATTGATGAGGTTCGTGAACCGACTGAGGCACTCGTGGTTCTACACTAGGTTGAACCGCCACAGGTGAATACTGTGGTTCACCCTGTGTTGCAGCTGCCGATCGCTGATAATAACCCTTATTTCCACCGTGGTTATTACTATTTTTCCAGTTACTTTTTCCTTGGTAACGGTACTGATTGGACTGCTGCGAATAGTGATTATTACCTTGTTTCTGGGTATGATTAAAATGAGGTTTAGGTTGCAGACGAACAATTTGACTCTGCTGCTGTGACTGATTTTTACTCGACTGGTTATATGAAACAGCAGAGTTCTGAGAAGGCTTATTCGACTGATTAATTTTCTTATTATACTGAATCCGCGTATGGTAACCATACGCGGTAAAATGCGCGTCGGCCATATCCACCATCGTTTCCAACATTCTCACCTTGTTGGTTTTCAGCTGAGCCGACAATTCTGGAGGGCAAGACTTCTCCAGTTGTGTGCGAAGCAACAAGTCTTTTACCCCCTCCAACGTCTTAGGTGTTTCGGCCTTCTCCAACCACTGATCCAGGTAACTGGTCAGACGTGCACTAAACTGTGCAACAGTCTCCTTATCCTGTAAGGATGCACGCCAGAACTGATTCCTAGCGTCATCGACCGTCAACCCGTACGCCTGTAATAAAGCCTTTTTCATGTTCTCATAATCTCTGGCGGTACTGTCGAGTCGGTGGAGAATGCTGAGGGCTTTTCCATCGAATAGATTAATGAACTCGAGCTTCTTTATATCATCATTTAATCTATAAGTGTCTGCAACCATTTCGAATCGCTCAATAAACGGCTCGATATCGTCTCCCTCTACGTATTTTGACAGCTGTAACCTTGGGGTCACGGTGGTTGAGCTTGCGACATTACTTCCACTCGCACTTTGATTTTCACTCGCACGTACTTGCAGTTCCAATACTTCCTTTTCATGTTCCCATTTCAATTTTTCTTGCTCTCTCTGTTCCCTTTCATTTTCTCTTATGGCCGCCCGTTCAAGCCGTTCTTCCTCTTGGCGGCCCTTCACGTACACTTGAATTTCGGCCTTACCTTCAATTCCCAATAGTTGAGCCTCTCCCAACAATTCTTGTACGGTAGACATTTTTAATTTATTTTCTATCGTTTCGGTTGCCTTAATTTCTGGACAGTTATGACTATCTACTCGTGAAAGTGTGCGTGTGTGTGACTGGAGTTAATACAACGCTCAGGTCCCTACGTTTGGGCGCCAAATATGTGATGGTGATGTGAGAATGATAGATAATGTATTTTATAATATGACAATTACAACTTACCTTGCCCTGTTAATTTATGATCTCGTTGGTTGGCTGCAGCGAAGAACAAAAAGTCGGGGATTAATTCCCCGTTTAGGCCTCAATCACCACGCACATAATAAATTTTTATGTTAAGGGTTCTTCCCGATATATATGTATTTATATAGATAACAAATCTACTGGTGCATTTAAACAACCAATTGCAAATTTTCTATATTTATTCAACTCCAGTATGCCAACATGAATAAATTAATTTCACACACACACACACACAACTCACGCTCACGCAACGCTAACTAGCTACTCGCTCTCGTTACCTCTCGTTCGTATACGTGACGATAGTCTAGCTTACGTTAACACTGTAGTAATTCTATCAATTGTTACGCGAGTTGGAATATTTTTCTAATGTCTCACACTTTAGAGTCTCACAACACACTCGTAATTTTTCTTCAAAGCTCCAGCTCCCCCCTCACCTAATTCAGTGACTGAACCAGCGTCAATGCAACTAGTCAGTATACAACTGTAAAGCCTTGTGAAATCGTGTAATATACAACGAATTCGGCGTCTACGTGATCACTAGGCAAGGGCAGCTGACGCTACGAGTGTGTTCCTTCCTTCAAGTGTGTTTTCCAACTCACCCAATTCTTCCTCCTTAACTGGTTCAAAATTTCTCTGACTCCTCCTCCTATCTTTGTTCGTTTTTCCTAACTGGCTACGATTTACATTGTACCCACTTATACTTGAGTTATACCTGCAATTTCAATTTACCTATGGCGTGTTAATAATTCCCGATAATTCCCCTCCACTTCACGATCATTTACAATACCATAAATTACCCTGGTAGCATAATTTATCAATACAAGATGTACTTAATGTACGAACACCTATATGACTGAATGTGGCAATTCAGATGAAACCCAGCCTTCCTGACCCTTTTCTAATTACCTGGTCTATTTTTGGATACTACCAGCGGATTAAGACTACCTGCAGATTAAGACTAGCTGCACCCCCAACTTAACCCACTCCTGTCTCCTTTGTCTCATGGAATATTCCCCTACTCTAGAACATTATCCAGTATGGAATTTTCCAACTCTCTGTAATTCAAATTACGTCACGAGTATTATGTCTGACTCGTGACAGTGTTATGAGGGTCAGAAATTGCACAGCCAACTTCTTGTTGGTCTGGGGAACAATAACTATAGCAAAGCATATTCTCAGTCACGTGATTAGCAGTGTAAACAGAGTAGGATGTGCCAACCTCTAGCAAGCAGATACTTCTTTCTCTCTCTTGACTTGACTAATATATATATATATATATTCTTTACTCCAGTACCAACCTGTCACGAGTCAGTCGTTGACTCGTAACATAATTATAATGATGATATCGTAGCACAGAGATAGGGCTTATTTGAGCAGACGGAGTACACATAGCATAGTCCACTGGTAAGTTAGTTAGCTTTACCGTATGTGGGTGGAGGAGTGTACAGGATAGTAGGTTATGAAAGCACCGACGCGTCCCCCTTCTGTAACCGTCATTTCGTCCGTAGCCTTTTGCTTGTGTTATCAAAGGAATTGATTATGCCAAGACAGCTTAATTCCTTAAATTGCATATGATTCGTGAAGTGGGGAAATCATTGGGAATTATTTATGCGATGTTTATTAAAATTGCATGAGTCAGTGGCTCATAACTTCTAAGCCTATCCCTGAGTTCGAGTGCCGTGTTTCCTAGCTCCATGTCAAGGGCATGCCGGATATTTTCCTCAGCCTTGTGGTTCTGAAGGATCTCTTCCTACTGAGTCAAGCGTTATTTCCAAGCAACTGGTCCAACTGCACCATGCTCTTCTCCTACACTGTGAGAGGCATGTGTGCACCATGCTCTTCTCCGACACTGTGAGAGGCATGTCACCTTTTCTATCTCACCTTTTCTATTTCCCCTCGAGATTGTAAAAAGGCCGAAATTTCTCAAGGGAAATTTCTTTCTTTTAGGGGAGAGGTGTTACATGATTATATTCCAGTTAGCTTTCCAGGTTAGCTATAAAGCTTTATATGCAATATATAACCTGAAGAAAGTTAAGGATTTATAACTTGTTCGCAATGTATCCCATGAACAATAAACAGAGAGACACCAACTTGACTTGCCATTAACCCCAAGTGAAGATAACATCTTCACTAACATCTTGACTACCTGCCTTTCACAGTGGCGTTACATCGTTCTGTAACAATATGTAGTATAAGATGTAAACTTAGTTTGTCAGTGTAGGCCTTCGAACGAGTTGGTAAGGCGCCAGGATGTCGATCGCAGATACGCCGTTGTGTTTCCTCTGCCAGCCAGAGCCAGCCTGTTTGAAATTTGTTTGGCTTACACCGTGAGTGGATACACACATAGTTCCTCGTCCTTGATCTCTCATACCTCGCCTTTGTCTCAAGATGAAGAGATGACCAGAAGCTTCACGGTTATTTATATATTATTGATCGATTGCAACAGACAATTGATTGGTAATAAGGTAAGAAGGGAGCCAGTCTCAGTCGTTGAGCCCGGGCTAGGGCTTGCTTATAGAGTTCCGCATACCTATGGTAAGTAACGAGTGTTACGTTGTGTATTGACACTGAAAATTGCAGGTGTAAGGACAGTCTATAACTGAGTCTGTAGCGAATCTTGGTTATAGATATACCGAACTCGAGTGCTAGATTGCAATTTAAATATTTTATAAAGTAAATTGAGTGGGAAGGTCTTGAAATAGCACCTAACCAATAATTAACACAGTGTTAGATTTGATTTCCCAGTGAGTAACGTAAGTTAGTTTATCGTAAGAAAATCGACTGGAGAACAATCGAAAGAAAATATTCGAGAGAAAACAGTACGAGAACATACAAAAACATTTACGAGACCTTGAATGAAAACGAGGGCCGTAAAAATTTATTATTACGATATTAGCTAATTAGTTATTCTTGTGTGGAAGTGTATGCGAGTATTAATAATTTATTAACTGTTTATGTTGGTGCACGACTGATATTAATAAATATAGTAAAGTAATTGTAATTTGGTTGTTTCATACACCTACAATTCTGCTAATACTGTATAAGTGCATATATATTGAAAGAACCCACGTAAAAATTTTATGTTGACTGAATTGAGATGAAAAGGGGATAATTAACCTCTAATTGACGATCGTTGAGCCAACACAACGAAAGTCCACGAATAAGCCCGGGTAAGGTAAGTTACATCACTTACTTAATTAATTAATAAAATAATAAATCTTAATTCAACGTCACACAACCCCCCCAGAGGGAGACGCCTTGTCGTGGAGGGGAGGGGGTGTTTGCGTATCTCTGAAACATGGCGAGCTAGAAGAGAGGGGGCTCCGGCCCCTCTCTGCCCTGATTTCTGGGAGAGAGGCCTTCGCATGATAGTAAGGTCGCCAGTGAGAGACCAGACTAAATGGTTCCCGAGGGGGTCTCAGCACCGTCGTGGGCAAACTTTCGAGCCATTGGGGCTGCTTTTTAAAACGAGTGGCCCCGTGGGGGAAGATGTACCCCGCCCACGGCGACCAGCGCTTGGTCCCCTCATCTGCCCGAAATGTAGTAGCTCTTGGCCCCTGGGGCCATTTTAACACTAATTATGATATATAGATCATTATCATTAAGCCTCCTTCGTTTCCTCGAGCGGTGGTCAACTAGGCACTCGAGATGCCACTCACTGGTCATGGTGGACTGCAGAAAGCTGCAACTTCTGATAACAAAAAAAGACCCAGCAGGTCAGGGGTTATGTTGACAAAGCCTGCTAGTGATTTAGACACTGTAATGTTGACCAATGTTTGCAAGTCTTTCCTATGACGCTATCCACTCCATTTTTCAACGTTTTGGAGTGGTTCTCTGTATCCGTCTCACTTATGACAGTGACTGCATATCCAATCGGTATTATATAACTTTAAAAAAAAAGGTTACTGCCAAAGCAGCTTCTGAGACAAAAGATTCTCTGTCTGTGGGGGATACTCACTGTACGATTCAGATGATGCAGTCAACGAATGTAGTTGACAATGACAATGATTACTGCCCTAACATCTTCGATGACTCTTTAGAGCATGTCCCTAAGAAGCGCCACGTTCCTACACCCTTTTAGTTTGTGGCTTACTACAGGGACGGCCGTGGTAATCTTATCCATGCTTATAGGTATCTGGAGATAGAAATTGGATTACTACCGATGGCCCACATAAAAAAGTATAGTAAGGATGTTTTATTCAGAGCCAATGATCTTACACACGCCATGATGCTCCTCAATCTCCCCTGTCCTGATGATGGCATGTTTGAATCCATCAAACCTCACCAAACATTTAATTATAGCAAGGAGTGTATATACAATGATGACCTGTGTAAATTCTCAGAAGAGGACATACTTGCGATGTGCCCAGATAGTGTCCAACGATTAACAAAGATGAAAGGCAGTAAAAATATGATTATCCTCACTTTCTATGTCTCGCATATTCCAGATGCGTTAACATCAACCCTACCACTTTAAAGGTGAAGCCTTTTGATGACCGTCCTTTACAGTGTTTTTACTGTTATGAGTTTGATCATGGGAGGAGAAACTGCACAAACCGTTCCCAGTGTGGTAATTGTTCTTCTCTTGACTCACGTCCTACTTCTGAGTATCAGTCAGAAAGTTACTGCTTTTACTGCAGGGATGCTCACCCCCTACGTTCTCGCCAATGTAAGATGTACCTCGTCGATCAGGATATCCTCCACTTGTCTAACACCCAATTCATCAGCATTGGTAGTGCCACACGGCAACTCAACTTCAGGCGACAGAAGGATGGTGGTGTTAGGACATACGCCTCCTTCCTTTGCCCTCATCATTCCAAGTTGACAACATCTAAATCGGTTGCAGCAGTCCTCCAGTATACCCTGCATATTATTCCAATTCCTATGAAGGGCAGGGTCACCATGGTGGCTCTGCTATCCGAGTTCGACACGATGTTCCATGCATAAGCCTGGAGCTTGACACTCCGCTCCAGGCTATTGCAGTTAAGGTTTTTATAGACCGCCCCTACACTGTGTGCAGTCTATACCTTCCTCCCAGTGTTACAGTTGAGAGGGGTCATCACAACAATCTTGTACGGGACCTCCCCTCTCCCTTTATTATATTGGGTGATTTTAATGGTCATCATCCTCTGTGGGGTGACAGTTCGGTCAACCCCAAGGGCGTTTTATTGGCTTCTTTTATTGAGGAAGAGGGATTAGGGGTTTTAAATACGGGAGATGTGAAACATTTTAATAGCCCTACTGGACTTTTACCGCCATTGACATTCCCCTCTGCTCACCCAGTGCTCTGTAGGATTATACTTGGAGTGTGTTGCCCGATTTATATGGTAGTGACCACTTCCCTATACTCTTGGAAAATAACGAGTATGAACTGCAGTCCCGTCTTCCTCGGTGGAGATTAGAGAAGGCTGACTGGCAGTATTTTAAAGATCTTACTTCTCCGGTCTCTTCTGTTGCAGATTTTAGTAGCTCTGAAGAGGCTGTAACATATTTCACTGATATGATCCACTCTGTTGCTCTCAACTCTGTCCTGAAAACTTCTGGCCACTTTTCCAAACGTCCTGTCCCTTGGTGGTCACTAGTCTGCACCACTGCTGTGCGGGTGAAGTGTGCTGCTTTCTCTCGCCTTCGTCACAATCATGGGGACCCTATTCCTTTAGATGACTTTCGACGGGCAAGGGCTTGGGCTAGACGAGTTTTAAAAGAGGCATGACGTGCATCTTGGAAGGCCTATGTGTCTTCAATTAATAATAAAGCCCCACTCACTGAAGTGTTCAGGAGAGTTCGTAAGATGGCAGGGAAGTTTACTCCTAGTCCTTCAACTGTCCTTACAGTCAATGGAATTAAGATCATGGATGGTTAAGCAGTGGCCATCACCATGGCAGAGGCATTGCAAGAGTCTCCAACCTTGAATCTCGACCTCTGGCTGTCAGTCATGAGTTGAGAGCCCAGGAGCGCAGTGCCCTGGATTTCTCAGGGAACGAGAATGAATTATAACCATATATTCATCCTGAGAGACCTGCACTCTGCTCTCTCTGCAGCGACACTTCTCCTGGGCCAGACAACACCCCTTGTGCAATGTTGCGACACTTGGGTGAGGAGACTCATTTCTTCTACCTTTATATAACAGAATCTGGCTGGAGGGTGTCTTTCCTTCTGGGTGGAGGGTTGCTACCATCCTTCCTTTCCCCAAGCCAGGCAAGGATTCTAGTGTTGACCTCAATTACTGACCTATTGCCTTGACCTCCTGTCTCTGTAAAATATCTAAGAAGATGGTGAATGTCAGACTGGTGTACTTCTTAGAATGGGGTGTTTTTCTGTCTTCATCCTGGTCTGGCTTCCGTAAACACTGATCCACCATAGACGTTCTGGTCAGGTTAGAAGCTGCTGCATGTGAGGCTCTTGAACAACATCAACATTTGGTCTGTGCTCTTCGATTTAGAGAAAGCCTATGACACTACATGGCAATATGGCATCCTGAAGCAACTCCATGCATATGGCCTGCGAGGTCGCCTTCCGCTCTTTCTTAAGGAGTTTTCAAGTCGTCGCAATTTTTGTTTGAAGGTTGGTACAGCCCTCTTTGCATCTGTAGCACAGGAGGAGAGCATCCCCAGGGAATCGTCCTCAGTGTCACGTTGTTTGCAATGACAATTAATGCCATTGCCTCATCCCTTCCGGACGGTATAGCCAACTCGATGTACGTTGACGACCTGGCGATCTGGTTTGCTGCTTCCCGTATGTCAGTTGCGAAGCGGTTCATGTAGCTTGCAATCGACAGGGTGTCGCGTTGGGCTGGTTTCGCTTTTCTCCTGCCAAGACGGTTGCTATACACTTCTGTCGCATCCAGGGAGTCCAACACGATCCTGACTTATTCATGTATTGTCATCAAATACGTTGTGTTGAGGAGACTCACTTTTAGGGTCTTCTTTTTGACAAACGTTTGACTTGGGTTCCCCAATTTGTCCTATGCAGGTCCCCAGGGTGGCTCCATGTCTTCCAGAAGTTTACACCTGCACCTGCTTTTCGAAAAGGAATTTCTTCTTCCTCCAGTGGCTCGCTCCCTCATTTTAGAACAGTGTACACAGGGAGTCCGTCCTTGTGTACACTGATAGGTCAAAGTCTGATGCTGGAGTTGGTTTGGGTGCTGTCTTTCCTGATTTTTGTCGAGGCGGCAGGCTCCCCTCTGTCATGTCGATTTTTACTGCCGAGCTCTCGGCCATTTTATATGCCCTCCAAGTAATTTTTACTCTCCCAGAGCCTTGTTTTACTATTTTTAGCAATTTCTGTAGTGCCTTGCAGGCCTTGGGCAATTTTAACTCTTCCCATCCCCTGATGTTGGCCATTCTTGAGTGGCTTGTCCTCCTGGGACGTCATGGCTGCAGAGTCACATTTTGTTGAGTCCCAGCCCATGTGGGTGTCGATGGGAATGAGCTGGCTGACGCCCTGGCTAAGGCCATGTCCTACAGTGCTCAGCCACCTGCCTGGCGCCAACCCGTACCTGCTGTGGACCTTTGACCCTACATAGATGCTGCCGTTCGTTCTTGTTGGTAGAACAGATGGGACGCCATTGGAGCTAACAAGCTCCGCGACATCCGCCAGCACCTGGGTTTGTGGAGCTACATCGGCCTGTCCCACCGGTGGGAGACGGCTCTTGCCCGTCTCAGAATTAGCCACTCACGTTTGACTCGTGGATTTTTAGTGGAGAGGGCTCCTCCTTATTACTGTGATGATTGTCTGGTCCCTTTAACAGTGCTGTATATTCTTGTGGAGTGTCCCAGCCTTGGGGACCTTCGTCGTAGGTACACTCTCCCAAAAAAGTATCGGCATTAAAACGAATGAACGAAAACGAAAATAAACGTAGCATTATGGTACATTGCTTTGAAACCTTATAGATAGTGGTATTCCTGCCGAACAGTTGCCAATTATGCATATTCGTATTGCTTCATGAGTCAGAGAAACTATAGTGGATGCAAATCGAAACATATTCGCATTTCTCTACCTATTTGAGAAATTTTAAATATTATCGTAAGATTTGCCCCTTTCTATTGCTGAAAACTCAGCTAATCTACACCGTAGTTGCCGAATGGTATATAACGTTACCTTTTTTTTTTTTTTTTTTTTTTATATATACACCTCTTCCTCGGGACAGGAGGCCGTCAGTCGTGGCCTGAGACTGAGGCCCCGAGATTATCGAGTGAAGTTCTGAGGTGTTGGTTGCTTCACATGTTTGTTTATACACGTCACTTTCTGGAGAGGGCAATGTGTCACGGTGAATTAAGATTTTTATTATTATAATTATTTAATTATGTAAGTAATGTAACTTACCTTACCCGGGTTTATTCGTGGACTTCGTTGTGTTGGCTCAACGAACGTCTGCAGAGGTTAATTATCCCCTTTTTATCTCAATCCCGTCAACATATATTTATTTTACGTGGGTTCTTCGATGTATATGCAATCACAACAGTAACAACAGAATTGATGGTGTATGAAGACAACCAATTACAATTACGTTACTGTACTTTTTAAAATCAGTCGTGCACCAACATAAACAATTAATAAATTATTAACACTCGCATACACTACCACACAGAATAGCTAACTAGCTAATATCGTAATATCAATAAATACAGCACTCGTTTTCTTTCAAGGTCTCGAAATGTTCTCGTAAGTTCTCGTACTGTTACTCTCGATTATTTTCTTAGATTGTTCAGTTGATTTTCTTACGATAACCTAGCTTACGTTACTCACTGTGATTAATCAAATCTAACACTGTGTTAATTAATTGTTAGGTGCTATTTCAAGACCTTCCTACTCAATTTACTTTAATAATATTTAAATTGCAATCTAACACTCGAGTTCAGTATATCTAAAACCAAGATTCGTTTCATAGACTCAGTTATAGATAGTATGTCTTACACTACGAATTTTCAATGTCAATACACAACATATCACTCGTTACTTACCATAGGTATGCTGAACTCTATGTAAGCCCTTTTAGCCCGGGCTCAACGACTGAGACTGGCTCCCTTCTTACCTTATTACCAATCAATTGTCTGTTGCAATCGATCAATAATAGGCACCAAATGATTCCTGATGTATTAATTTGCTATATTTCATAGTGCGGAATATTACATTGTAATGCTCGATAAATCAGGTTTTGATTAACTATTAAGATGCACCTGTGGCTAGTGTATGGATGTTCTGATAATATTGACATATTAAGTAGGAGAGCCCTTTTCCTTGCGCCGTGTGGTAAAACTCAGCACTCTGACATTTGCGAGCAACAACCTCTACCTTACTGACCTCGCTGACACTTGAGGAACAATTATATAAGAATTGAGAATATTAGATAATCCAAGCGTAGGCACCATGAACTATCCATCATCTGGCCCCTTTAATGATTACCTCAAATAAAACCGGGAAAGTAAATCCTATTTGCTATAAACCCACTATAATTATGCTCTTATTTTCTCATATTAACTATAATTAGAGCCAGAAAGAGACTTGAATTTGTTCCATATATAACTGCATAAAATTATCCAATTCTGTATATTATCAAAAGTACTTAAACCCATTAAATATCGCTGTATCCTAGAGCATTACCTCTTCTCGCAAACTTTTCCTAGGAGTATGAATGAAAGAATAAATGAATTAATGAATGAATAGTTTATTTTATGCAAAAAGTATGGGTCGCGAGAATATTGTCATAGTAAAAACTGGGTCATGACTGAAAAAGTTTGAAGAACCCTGCTTTATACTTTTGGTGATTCGATACCGTTCACAGTGTATGCTTCATTCATTCCTCCTGACACACGTCTTCTCTACATTACCTCCTATATAGCCCCGCCCACATTTCTCTCCTACTCTCCCACTAACATCCCCTTTCCCTCCACCTGCAACTGTTACCAGATCCGACGAGGAACAAACCAAGTCGCTGGTGGATGGGGTGTGGACCCTTGATCTGTCCGGAGCTGTACCTCAATAGGTGTACCTGGTACAGAATAAAATGTGATTAAGTGTCACAATTTTCATGTTTTTTTTTTTTTTTTTTTTTTTTTTTTTTACCAAATAAATATTTCCTTTTCTGTTTTTACATATGTTTTATAATCAAGAAGCAGGACTAAGATTGTCCTTGCCAATGATGCCTTCGGATTTAATAAAATGCTAATAGAAGTATTTATTTTTATTTAAAAAATACTGGGGTCCTATGTGTTAGTGTAAATTTTTTTAGGGTATGTGTTCTAGGGTTCAACAGGATTGTGCTAACTTGAACTAGATTAACAACATCGGAAAAGTCTCAGCAGTCACCGTTTTACATAATGGGAGACTTATGTGCTTATATACGTGTATGCTTATAAGGGTAGGCGGGACCCATGCAAATCCAATGACCATACACACACTCACTCACGAAAACATAACAGATTGAAACACGAGAATACAGACAAATATTTACATCATGACCTACTTAAATCCACCAAAACGAGGGTGGCATACCAGAAGTTCCTCTAAAACCTGGTGGTTCAGCAGTTGTCGACAAACCACATCAAGTGGCAGGCCCCGGGGCAGCAAGTGTCGGACAGTGGGGCAGGCAGGACAATAGTGCTCTATAGTGTTAGCACGAGGCACTCGACACAAGCGACACTCAGTGAAGGGAGGCTCACCCTGCATCGCAGCAACCTGCCACGGTGGCCGGTAGCCAAGCCTCAAACGAGCAGAGACTACATTGTGCCTTGGTACCATAAGGCCCCGACGACGGTAGGAATATTTGTGACGGCAGACAGACTCGTAGTGGGTGATGGAGATGCTGAAGGGCCTCTCTGCATCCCTGCGTCGCCATACAGGGAGGAGAGCGGCGGAGCGAACTCTAGAGAGGTAGCGTGTCAGGGAGAGAGGACGTCCAACACCACGAGGAGGCAGATGGCAGGCTTACTTTGCGAGTCAGTCAACTGTACCATTTTGACGTAAACCTACATGGGATGGCACCCATAAAAATTTGACAGTCAAGTTACGATGACACAATAAGGCCAAAAACGACAAAATCTGCTGAACAACAGTAGAGTGTGTGGGCTGAACACAAAAGAGGGAATGAAGGGCAGGTTTGGAGTCACAAAAAATGGCAGCATTCACTCCACGTTGACAAACAACACTAACAGCATCCAGAATGACATACAGTTCACACAATATTGAGCTAGAGTGGTTACAGAGACGACGGCCAACCCAGCCCCCTGGAGGTGACTCCATGTCAGGTGAGAAAACGGCACAACCTGCTGTACCATCCACCTGCAATGAGCCATCAGTGTAGAGGCAGTATGGATCTGTGATGGAGGAAGTCACTGTTTCTATGTGTTCCAGAGCCAACTGCCGCTGTAGAGAAGGCAGCTCCGACTTGGAAGTAGGTGTAAAGCTCACATCAGGTGTTGGTAGCATCCATGGAGGGGGCCCTGGGGGGACGTCTGCAACCATTATATCTATATTAAGACTACGGAGCATAGAGGAAACAGACCTTATAAGAGTACGTCCAGCAGGCAGTATGGGAGGGACAGGTGAGTTTGGTCTAAGAGAAGTCCTGACTATCTGAGAGTAAAGGGGTGAAAGATGTAGGAAATGGAGGCACTTGACAGTGAAGCAAGTAACATTACAATAAATTCTCTCGAATAATGGAAGAAGACACAACTCACGCTGCATAAAATATTCTCATCTCTCTATTCTGAAATTTTTCTAAAGTCATACATGAGGTTTAGTAGAAACGGTGGACCGTGGCTGTACAGTCGGCGGCAAAAGTCCTGTCGCCTCACTTGCCTCACCGAGGCACGCGATGTTCATAGACTTGAGATTATTAGGTGTAGAAAACGTGCGTACTTCTCGAGTCCATGAACACTGCATGCCTCGGTGAAGCAGGTAAGGCGACACGACTTTTGCCGCCGACTGTACAGTACAGCCTCACAAGAAACTATCGGCAATAAGACTTATGATTATTGGTATAGTGAAACCAGTACAGCTGGTTGCTATAGAATAGGCCCCTTCACAAGCCCAGGCCCCGTGTAGGCATAATCTGGGTTGGAAGGGTCAATTCCGTGACGTTCATCAGAAGTAAATAAAATTCAAATCTGGCGCTGTACTGATAGTGGAGCCACCTGGTGGTGGTGAGGTGAGGTATTAAGCCCCTCCTCCGCTGAATACCGCTCGTCCACTCTGTCGCGGAACACATTTCAGTCAACATCTACGCTCCTCGCTGCTACGCTATGGTATTGTTTCACGTGTTCCTGCTAATATTTTCTTTTGTGTTCTAGTGGCTAGCCTGCTTTGGCAGATGTATCGTGTGTGTATTCTAGGAGGGTTTTAGGTGTGTATGGGGGTTTTTTCTTCGTTAGGACTTAGTTCTTTTTTCCTTAGCGAAGGGGGGTTTTTCAGCCCCTTTGTTCGGAGTTTTTCTCCGTTTTTCCCCCCTTTCACCTTTCCTCCTGCCACTAGTACATTCTTCGTGTGTATTTTATCGGGGTTTCTGGGGTTTTTAGCGAGGTTAGTGGGCGCCACGTGGGACTTCACCCCACGTGGTGAGCACATGGGGTCTTTGCAGCCCTTCCTCTTGCCTTCCCCGATTATTATGTGTCCCCTCTCGGTAAAGGGGAGTGAGAATTGTGCTCTGGTTCTCTCTTCCTCTCCCAGGCGGGGGTTTTTTATTTAATTTTGGGTGTTTTTCCAATATTTGTAGCCTGGAGTGTTTCTTCTCAGGCTAGCTTGTTGGGGGCTACTTTTCGGGGTTTTTTCCCCTTCCCTGTCCTGCCTCCCTTCCTCCTGCCACTAGTACACGTCATTTAGTGTATTTTTCCTCGGGGTTTTTTGGTGTTAGCGAGGTTTTTTCCTCCCCACGTGGGGCTCTTTCCTCCCCACGTGGTGCGGGGGTAGGACTACTTAGCCCCTTATCGTTGTTTCCCCCGAGTGTGGTTTAGTGTTACGTGGGGTGGGGGGAGCGAGGATTGTGCCAGGTTCTCGTTTCCCCTTCCCAGCGTATTTTTGGGGTTTTTTCTGGTGTCTTCCCAGTTTGTTTGTTACCCTGGGAATTGCCCATCAGGCTGTCTGTGCCTCTCCTTTGGGGCCTGCAGACCAGAGGTTCTTTCTCAGCCCCCGTGGGGGAGGGGGGGGGTGGTTTCCCGGGTTGGTGCGTGTGGGGTTTTTTGTTTGGGGTTCGTTCCCGGGTCCGAGGGGGCTTGCTATCCCCCTCTGCCCGTGTCCTATTATTTTTGTTTGTGTCTTTGTACGCATGGCTTCACGTGTTAACCCCTTTTTTGTGAGTTTTTCTCCCGCAGTCTGGCCACCAGCATCGTTCGCCCCACGCACCCTGCTTCACCCCCTAGGCTTGCGACCCTTTGGTGTGTAGTGTGGAAGGCTGTATGTTGTGTTTTTCTCTGCACATGGTGCGAACACGTGTGCGTGTTTAGCCCCTTGTGTGGGGATTTTCCCCGTGTGTGTGTTGATTGGTGTGTGCGCTCACGCTGTGACTGTCTTCCCCCGTGTGCGGTGAGTACTTGTTTGGGTTTTTTCTCCTCGGGTTTTTTAACCCTGTGGGGAGTGAGGTTTTTTATTTGCACATGTCCCTTCTACTCTGTGTCTTGGGACCTCTGCACCTTTTTGGTGTTTTTCCTTGTCAGCTCTTTTAGTGTCTTAGGATATTATTCTGATAATGTTGCCTGCACTTCTGTAGCTGCCTTACCAAGCAACGTTTTACTCACTACACCTGCTTGACTTCTTGCTACTACTGTACTGTTCTTGTCTGCGTTGTAGCATTCTTCTTCGTGCAGTACTGTTTTTTCAACATTCAGTACCTTCTCACATTTCAGTACAGTTTTTTATAGTTATGCGGTAGGGTAGTAAGACTTTCTATCTTTCTTCTTACATAACTCTTACTTTGTGCTTGCCCTTATTGGGGGTAAGAGAAGCTTATTACTTTCTGGTAGAGTAACAAGTCCCTCCTTTTAAACCCTCTCCCCCCTTGGGTTTCCTAGGGTCTACTCTCGGCTTTTGGGGACCGTGTTTGCGGGGTTTTTCCCCAGCAGTGTGGGGGTGAGTATGTGTGGTTTAGTGTTTTGCCTTGGGAGTTAGTGTTTTCCTCCCTCGGGGTGTTTTGTGTTTTTCCATGTGTGTACACGTGGGTTCACGTGTTAACCCCCTTTTTTCTCCCGCAGTCCACTTGTGCCTTGTGTGCTTCTTCTGGCTGCACCGTGAGGTTGTTCCTCGACGTGCATCACCACTGTTCGCCCCGCACATGCTTCTGCACTCCCAGGAGTACGTTCCTGCTACGTGCCTCTCGAGGTCACAGAGGATCTAACTCCTAGCACTCCTCCGAGTCCCCATCGCCTTCCCTGGATGGTTCTGTGCCTCCCTTCCATGGTTTCCCACCATTCCCGGAAGCGAGCCAGACCACCACGCTGGCCCCCCTGGCTACCTGACCGGTACCAGGACCCAGCAGGGAAGCTGCTTCGTCTCCCCCATGGGCGAGCTCCTCGAGCCGCTCTCGGGGGTGCAAGCACGAGTCCAGGAGGAGGTCTCGCCCTCAGGTCCACAGGGTTTCGGGTCCCTAGCACCCCGAGAGGCCTCCTCTCCTTCCTTTAGTCGGCTCTGATAACCCCCCCGAGGTTTCCACCTCAGCAGGGGGGGGTCAGACCGTCGGGCTGCACCCCTGGTCACCTCCCAGGTACCAGGGCCCAGCAAGGAAAGGCTCCTTCTCCCACGCAGACGCGCTCAAAGAGCCGCTCCCGAGGGAGCAAGTGTAGCACCAAATGCAGGTCCTCCTCAGCTAAGGACCCGGTGGGTACCGACTGACGAACCTGCAGGTCCCTGCCAACTAGGCTCCGACCACAGCCGAGGGACCTACCCATGCACAACCTAGTACCAAAGAGCAGGTCCCTCTCAGCCAAGGACCCGGTAGGGTACTAACTGTCAAACCTGCTAGGACCTGGCCAGCTAGGGGGCTACCCAGGCACAACCTAGTGCCAAGAACAGGACCTTTTCAGCCCAGGACCCGGGGGGGTACTAACGGGCAAGCCTGCTAGGACCTAACTAGCTAGGCTCCTACTACAGCCTAGGGTGCTACCCATGCACGACCTAGTGCCAACAACAGGACCCACTCAGCCAAGGGCCCGGTAGGGTCCCGACTGATAAACCTGTTAAGACCTGGCCAGCTAGGGTTCTACCCATGCACATCCTAGGGCCAAGAGCAGGACCCGCTCAGCCAAGGACCCGGTAGGGTACTGACTGACAAGCCTGCGAGGACCTGGCCAGCCAGTCTCCTCCACTATCTAGGGGCTGCCTATGCACAGCCTAGCACCAATAGCAGGACCCGCTCAACCAACAACCCGGGAGGGTACTGACTGAGAGGCCTGCTGGGACCTAGCCAGCTAGGCTTCGACCACAGCCAAGGTTCTACCTGTGCACAACCTAGGGGCTACCTCGGGCTCAGCCAAGGCGCTACCTATGCACAACCTAGGGCGCTACCCGGGGCTCAACCTAGTGCGACATGGTCCTCAGCCTAGGGGCTACCTGGACCTGAACCTAGTGGCTACCTGGACCTGAACCTAGTGGCTAGCTGGACCTGAACCTGGGGTCCCAGCCTAGGGGGTACCTGGGACTCAGCCTACGGCAGCTAGTTCATGAGAGTTTGTAACACACGGCCTCTTTGCCGCGTGAGGGAAATAGGAGAGCGAATGCGATAACGTTTCAAAACGTTTCTCAGAACTGTAACAACACTCAAACTCGGAGGTTTTTCCAGTCACTGGCCTCCCTGACAGTGACGTTTTTACGTCCCTCTTTTCCCGTAATGATTCGCAGGTGGTCACCAGGGTTCTCCGAAACGTGAATCATTCTTTACCAAGAACGAGACACCCTACCCTGTGCTGACGTAGGTTTTCAATGGAGGTATATCTTCCAGCGGTGGGGCAACTGTGGGTCCCCCATATTTTCCCACAGGTAACTGCTTGACCTACCAGTCTTCTGTTCTGCTTGGCTGGAAGGTTTTCAAAGTAGTTTCCTCACCTCTCGGTGGTCCTTACCAAATTCAAACAAACCATTGATTAACTATACGGCTCCGGTTGTTGCCTACCGTCCTACCAAGCTGCACATGTCACTCTTGGTGTCATGTCCAAGCTCTCAAGGATGATATTACAGCTACCCTAGTCCTCGCCTCGGATCACCTGTTTTGTATCCCCATAACAGGGGGACATGGAGCAGCAAGATTTGTGTCTTGTACACCATACTCACTCAATGGGGGCTTCTTAACTACGTCCTTAACCTTTCGTCGCACGCATTCCACTTAGGGGATGGGGGCGAGGGGATATTGGGGCTTCAGCTTTCCCTGGTCGATGCCTTGTATTAGTGCTCAGGACGGTCCTGGCGTTACACTCTCGACACTGTCCCAGACAGCCTCGTGAGATTTAAGGTTCGCCTCATTCCCTAGTGGGGGAGCCGGCCGATTATGTGCCACCCCACAGCCCCACTATTGCAACGGTACCCGTTCCTGAACCCGCCCTTCTCACCTTCCCTGCCGCGTCGCCGGTAGGGGACTCGAGTCCACCTGGGGATTTTGGAGCCGTTCCCGTTCCCCCAATCTCTCTGGGTCTCGAGTCCCCGGGGGGCACCCTGGCGGAGGAGCTGGCTGCCTCTCCTCCCCCTTTCCCGTCGCCTCATCCTGTGGACGACGGGTACCTTCCCTACTCTTGGGCCTTTCTTCCTTCGTCCTGAACTCACTCTTCAGAGGAGGTCAGACGGGTGCGTAGTCTCCCGATCCTTCTCAACCAGAGGTTTGGGTGAGGAGGCACGACGGGCTAGTGAAGAGGGAAGCGGACGAACTTTTTGGTTTGTCCGTAGGCCACGCGCCCTTCCCCACCTACCATGGTGGAGGCGGCGGGACCCGTTCCTGGACCTGCTCTATCCGAGTCCCCGCGGGGAGCGGGTACGGGATCTGGGGGGGGGGGCGGGACATCCACCTCATCCTTCAAGACGAGGTATCTGTTCCACTCGCTCTCCCTCACCCCCTGGGTTGCAATGGGGACTCCGCCCACCTTACCACAGGGTCCCCGTGGGAGACAGAAAAGGGGGAGGGTACGCCCGAATGGAAAAGGTCGGACGACTTACCTTCTGTCACCAGACATCCCTTACGTCATCTCCATTCTGTACAGTCTCATGTTTAGAACATCTTGGTGTTTCTTTTCTCCTCTCGGGATATTTTACCCGAACCTAGGCCATAGCCTAGGTTCGGAGGACCCTAACAACAAAAATGGGGGGGGGGTCCTCGACCCCCTGGCCCATCCCCTCGAGGGTGTCTTTAAAGACTTACGACTTGTAACACTTTCTGGTTTTAACCGAAAGTTGTCCGTATATAATGATAATAAATTATATGCGTAACAACCCTTCCACAGCAGCTACCACCCTAGCTTTGGGAAATCGCTTTACGATGGTCGGCCACCTCCACTGTTCGCCTCACGCACCTTGCTTCACGCCCAAGGGTTACGACCCTTTGGCGCGCGGTGTGTGCCGCCCCGGGGCTGAGCTGTGTCGGGAGACACCCGCCTCTGCCCGCACCCAAAACTCCCCCGCCCTTGCCTCCTTTCGTAACACGGGGACTAGGGCCTGGAGAATGGCGGGCCCAGACTCCCTCCTGGCCCTTCACTGCGTCCTTTTCCTACCTGACCTTCTAAGGGGTTCCTCTGGAGGTTTGTCACCTCCTCCAGAAAGCTCTCTTCCTGCTCGCCTTAGCTACAGGGTACAGGGCCTCTCAGTTGGCAGCCCTTACCCGTCACACAGCCTTTTCATCTGTAAGCCCTAACCTTACTTCTTTAACTATCCCCCCCTCTCCCGCTTTCCTGGCTAAGAACGAGCAGGCTGACGACAGGATTGGCCCTCTCGCAGTACCCTCGTCCCTGAGGGCTGGAAGTTTCCACCCCCTCTGGCCAGTCCACGCGTTTCTACATACGTGGAGGCAACGAGAGGGGCTTCTCCGGACCACCTCTTCTACAACTCTAGGTCCGGTAACCCTCTTTTCCCTAGGTCAATCGGATGGGTGACTGGATATATATATTAAACACAGGATTACTGCATCCTTGTGTCCTCCTTCATCCTCTCGGGATCGCATGACCTGAGCCGGGTCCATAGCCCTAGCTCAGAGGACTTTAATAACAAAGGGGGGGGGGGGGTGGGGGGGGGGCCGGGGGCACCCCCTCTCCTGTACCTGACCCCTCGAGTCTGCCTATATAGACTTTAGTTGGTTAACAATTCTGGTCTATAACAGAATAGTCTACGGTATATACTAAAATAAATTACATTGTTACGGAATTCTTGTGTATTTATTTTCCAAACAATTACTTTACTACGATGAGTGACAGGAGATATTATTACACAAGATATCTGGATCCTAGTGTCCTCCTTCATCCCCTCGGGATCACATTACCTGAGCGAGGGCCATAGCCCTAACTCAGAAGACTTGAATAAGGGGGGGGGAGGGGGGGGGGTTGCCATGGGCACCTCCCCCCCTCCTCTCCTAGGCCCGAACCCTCGAGTCTACCTATAAAGACTTTATGTGTAACAATTCTGATCTATAACAGAATGGTCTACGGTTATATGGTATAAGCTACTTCTCCCCCACCACGGCTATTCACCTAGCCAGTGTCGGGAGGGGCGTTAGCTGCTTCCTCACCGGGCTCGGTTACCTTTCCTGCCCTCCGCTCTCAACCACTCTTAACTAGCACGTGATTGCCTCCACCTCACCTCCCACCTACCGCATCGCATGCTTAGCAACCAGCTGTACTGGTTTCACTATACCAATAATAGTGCATTTGTCGCGGCTTCTAGCCGCTTAAATTGTATTTATTGGTTTGTGAAACCAGTACAGCTTCTACTGTCCCACCCACCTCCCGATGCGGCAGGCACTCACTTCTTTCTCATTGGAGTGGACGAGCGGTATTCAGCGGAGGAGGGGCTTAATACCTCACCTCACCACCACCAGGTGGCTCCACTATCAGTACAGCGCCAGATTTGAATTTTATTTACTTCTGATGAACGTCACGGAATTGACCCTTCCAACCCAGATTATGCCTACACGGGGCCTGGGCTTGTGAAGGGGCCTATTCTATAGCAACCAGCTGTACTGGTTTCACAAACCAATAAATACAATTTAAGCGGCTAGAAGCCGCGACAAATGCACTAATATAGACAACAAGAAACGTAAAATACTGGTGCATTGCCAGGAAACTTGCTGAATATTACGTGACCGTTGTTTAGCACACCTCTTAAAATTCGCAGTTGTTCGTAGGTTTGCATTACTTACCTCCCCAAATTGTTTCTGGCTCATTTCGAAGCAGTGGACAAATTCCCTCCTCTTAAAATACGAGTCTATGTTATAGTTTCAAAGCAGTGCCGGGTTCTAGTCCTCACCATAATTGAACGCCTACGAACAAAATTTTAACATAGAAGTAAACTCTACTTTGATAAATATATGAACCCTCTATATTACTATGCTGGCAGATCAGGGTGCCAAGTGTGTAGTTCATATAATATGTTCATTGATCATGAATCTGCATACTCCATTTTAATTAGCAATACTTGGGTAAGGAGATATAGCAACACGTGGTACTATATCAGTATTACTGTGTGGTGTATATCAGTATTACTGTGTGGTGTATATCAGTATTACTGTGTGGTGTATATCAGTATTACTGTGGGGTGTATATCAGTATTACTGTGTGGTGTAATATCAGTATTACTGTGGGGTGTATATCAGTATTACTGTGTGGTGTATATCAGTATTACTGTGGGGTGTATATCAGTATTACTGTGTGGTGTAATATCAGTATTACTGTGTGGTGTATATCAGTATTACTGTGTGGTGTATATCAGTATTACTGTGTGGTGTATATCAGTATTACTGTGGGGTGTATATCAGTATTACTGTGTGGTGTAATATCAGTATTACTGTGTGGTGTATATCAGTATTACTGTGTGGTGTAATATCAGTATTACTGTGTGGTGTAATATCAGTATTACTGTGTGGTGTATATCAGTATTACTGTGTGGTGTATATCAGTATTACTGTGTGGTGTAATATCAGTATTACTGTGTGGTGTATATCAGTATTACTGTGTGGTGTATATCAGTATTACTGTGTGGTGTATATCAGTATTACTGTGGGGTGTATATCAGTATTACTGTGGGGTGTAATATCAGTATTACTGTGGGGTGTATATCAGTATTACTGTGTGGTGTATATCAGTATTACTGTGGGGTGTATATCAGTATTACTGTGGGGTGTATATCAGTATTACTGTGGGGTGTAATATCAGTATTACAGTGGGGTGTGTTATGACGAGCGGTAATCTTTTCACGTGTTGCCATTTGTTCCAACTCACTGCCACGAATACAAACCCTATAGTAATATCGTACAGTACCTGCAGTTTCGTTCTATTCCCAGAAGCATGCCGATAATTTTTTTGGAGGGTGTACAGTCGCCAGCAATGCCGCGTGGTACAGGGGCTCACATGTTTAAGAGATTTAAGTAATTTAATTCCTTAAGCAACAAAGTTCACCTCATGTGCTAGTGTATCGAGGATACTCCTTCTCACACAAGTGGAATATTTCGAGCTAAATAATCACAGTGGTGCTACATATCTGAATATGTGTGAGCCCCTGTCCACGCGGCAGTGCTGGCGAGTGTACTGTACGTGCTCTGTTTTGCAGGCTCCCTTTCCTTCTATTTCCTTTTTATTTGCTATCCCACATCTCTATCAACTTTTCCCCTCGACATACCGTACCTACCGGGTCTTCCAGGCCTAGGGCGGCCTTCTTACATCCTCAATCGATTAATGTTTTGTTACCTAATTTGAAGGAATCATTAACTCTCCAGTTTGGGAAAGAAATATTAGTCCATTAGGTGAGCTGGTATGTTATAACATACAGGATATACCTTCTCATATAAATCATTAATAATTACTATCTCATTAATTATTATACTCCATTTTCCCTCTTCTGTTTCCCATTCATTGATAATTCCTTACATCATTCCCTTCCCCTCGGTTATATCCTCTCTTTTCACACCCTCATTATTCCAGATATTGGTACCATAAGTCTCTCCACTGACTGGGGTTGTTGTGGACACGAGCACGTAAGCGTCACATAACCCTTTAATATCCGCCCTCTATCCTGGTCATATATTATATACCGGTCATAACGCTTGGTTTATTAATTGAATGCCTATATATTTATTCAGGCTTCGACCATTGGGTTATGCTGTCTACCCGTGTTGGCCATGTAAAATGTCAGCAGGGTTACAGTCAGCGGAAATATACGGCAATGTGTGTGTGTGTGTGTGTGTGTGTGTAACCGTTGTGTACTGCGTGTGTTCTGAGTTGCATATAACATGTTATGTGTGTGTTTCTTTCGTTATATAACCTATGTATTGAATGTTAAAGTGTTCAGTTGTATAATTTGTATGTTCTTTAACGCCTCTGCCCTCCCGTTCAGTTCCACAAGTGACATTCTGTTGATTACCTGTCTTCTAATCACTTGACACACACACCCTCCTCCCTTCTTCATCTTAATCTTAATTCTGACTTTTAGAAGCAAAAAGTACCTACGAATTCTGTATCTGTTTCTGAAATTTCCATAAATCATTAAACACTTAATTTTTTTTTTTTTTAAATAATATATACGTACTACGAACGGTTGTAGGGTTTCTCTATTGGTAGAGTGTCAGGTATTAGGTATGTACCAAGTGAACATTAAGCACAGTGTAGGAACTACAATATATATATATATATATATATATATATATATATATATATATATATATATATATATATATATATATATATATATATATATATATATATATATATATATATATATATATATATATATATATATATATATATATATATATATATATATTTGTTCCTCCGTAGCGTCCTCTTGGTGGTGATGAATTAAGAATGAATAGGTGTTTGATTTCCAACCACTTGATCCACTTGTCAGTTTTCCGTGGGCATGTAGGCAGGTCCTCCTTCTGTTTCTTCTCCAGCCGAGTGGGTGAGTAAGTAGGCGGGGCAGGTTGTTTTTCGCTGGGTCTTGTCAGAGTGTCTCGCCTTTAACTTGGTGTCGTCCGAGTGTCTCTTTCTCTTCTTTCCTTTCGGCTATTTCTGTATTTTCTTGGACTGGGACGTCTTACTTTTTATCTTGATTACCACACTTTGGACTGCAGGGACAAAGTGTGATAGTGGATGGTTCGGAAAGATGTAGATTTGTTTGGCCAATAAATCTTCAAGGCACATATCTTCAAAATGTACCTCATTGTTTTCTTTACTGACCGTATAACACATCATGGGGTTGTTTCCCTAACCATCCACCTTCCACTACCTTTTGTTGTCACTGCACCTGCTTTCAGGTACACAAGGTACAGTTTATCTGTGGGCCAATCGTCAGCAAATAGTCAGTCGAAGCCAGTGAGTCAGTTAATCAATGGAGAGGAAGCATCTGCTTGCTAAAGGCTGACACATCCTACCCGGTTTACACTGCTAATCACCTGACTCAAAATCTACTTGACGAGAGTTGTTGTTCCCTAGATACACAAGAAGTTAACATGTGCCTTCTCCAACCCTCACAATACTCAACACCACATCACCATACCCACAACACCATAATTAAACAATATACCTCCATACTTGCCTCTCAATCAGACTGTTGACGTTAGTCCTCTAAATGTCCCGGAGTTTTACCTGAGGTAATTGTTTACACATACCTTCATCATTTACAAAGTATCGTCACTGATATAAAAATATTAGATAGCAATGATGAACTTATAGAATGTATTGCAAAGATAAGCCGTGTTTGCCTGTATTGAAGCTTGTAAGAATTTAGGACAATGTTTGATATGTCACTAGCCTAGATTCTTGTATCTCTTGTCAGACTCATCTCGTATCTCGCAGAGAACATACATGCCCTTCTCTACCTTTCCCACTTATACTTATCCTTAATCGTATCTCAGTTCCCCTAGTCAGAAACAGATTCGTATTCAACAATTAGACTTGGTGCCAGAGTAAGAGTTGGAAGTTGTACATATCTATAAGTTAATTGTATATAATAAAGTCAAAGAAGAGAACTAAAACCTTTGGCCCTCAACCCTGTGAATAAATTAATAATGTATTTTAATTAATTATAAAAAAGAAACACGCTAACAGAAATATAATTATATATAACCGTTCGGAACAAAATATACAAGAAGATAACTCTAGGTAACTGCATGTCACAGTCTGGTACATAACAGCACAGCACTCGGTGGAGTAGGTCCGTGGTATGTCACTCTGCACTTGTACACAAACACCACTACTCTACTACAACTATCACAAAAGGTAACAATATCCACAACAGCAAGCCCAACTAATCACTTATACACAGTCATTCATTTAAATTAAGACGCCACCCCCAGGCAAGGCACCCTTTTGTACGTGTACGTGTCAGTGATGGCGCTTGAGCGAGAAAGTTGGTCTGCTCCAAGGTAGATGATATGAAGCATGATTTGGGATATAGTTTCAAGCAAACTAGCCTTTCCCCCATACACTACCCCACACCCCCACCTCTGACGTCAGGACAATGTTACCAGAATCGATATCACACAAGTTAAAAAGTATCTTGTCTGTACATCTCCCCCCCCCCCTCCACGATACAGGTAAATCTTATATATTCCACCTATTCTTCGATAATAATTTGCAGGTCTTAGGTCCTCTCACACTCTTTGCAAAACAGCAAGTAGATATGAAAGATGCACCCCACAGAGCGGATGTTAAAGTAGTAGCTGACCACATAATAATCATGGTTGCCTCCAAGAGCCTATAATTATCTGGATGAATACCCTGGCTTTATTATCCTGAAATAGCTCCATTCCCGGATTGGTTGTGATGTTAGACACATTCATTTCAACAATTTCTTCCACTAACCAACTGCCAATTCCGGCCAACCTGGATTTCAGGCTCCCGCTTTATTTGCCAAGCCATAGCAAAGTACTAGTAATAGTAACATGTCATTGAGACCCGAAGTAAAATTCACTTCTCATCAAGCAAATTACTCCTTGCTGAATCTGGTTATTTTAGCAGCTTCTTGCCAAACACCAAAACAGACAAGACATTTTGTGCTATGCTCATGACAAAATATCTGCTCATTTTCAAGCCTCACTCCAGTGTTCTATGGTGAGTTATGCTATGACTCCTTGTCAATACAATTTTAAATATATTAAGAGTGGATTGTCATAGGCGTATTCATAATAGTTTTATTGTAATAATAAAAAAATATGAGTGGGTATTCCGCTTTTTTTCCAGGGAGCTAGATACATATGAGATAATTAGACTAATTTGTCGATTTGAAGTAAATTTTGCATCAAATTGAAAAGAATTTACGTCTGTGCTCCCTTGCTCCAGCTCTCAAAGAAGGCTTTGTCTACTCCCCTCTCTCCTCCACCTCCACTGTCTCAGAGTTCCCCCTCCGCTCTCCTCTCCTTCATCTCCCCGCAATTTGTCACATGAAGTGTTGCTGTCACCTTCCTCGCCACCCCACCCTGGCTCACCCCCAACCTTCCTACCCGTTTCTCACCCACTAACACTGCCTCACTCCCTCTCACCACACCATCATAAAGTCATCACATAATGAAATATTATGAGTTTACCAAACCGGGTCCCTACGCTTTCTCATCACGTTCTTAATCACAGTCCTGATGTAATCTCCAAGAAGCTTTCCCTGGTATTATTCTCATAATACAAATCGTTTATTTCCCAGGTAGCCTAGTAACACCTGGCTATCATCTTATCTCTGGTTAAGGATTTTTACTTGTATCAAACACTCCATAAATACATAAAAAATTTATAGTGTTTTCCCTAGTGAAGAGGAGTGGTGTTTATTATCTTGATTAAAAAAAAATAAAGATTTATGTTTTTGTTTTATTCATTAGATAGATATGGTCAAGGCCTTTATACTAATGTATAATCATAATTTGTTTATTTTGTAATATGGTCACAACAATAATAACACTTTCAAGTTCACATTCTTCAAACTTTTGTTCTGCCCTCCACAATTGTTTTAGGAGTCGAAGACAAAAACAAAGGCTTCCATGACATTGTGTTCATATATATCCTCTGGTTAACCATACAGTATTAAGCACCACATATTATGCAGCATGTTCAGCTTTGTAAATGTGTTACGTTTTACAAAGTCGGTAGTTTTCCATTAAAGTTGCGTTAGATTACGAAAATATAAAGTTACCTAACTACCAACATTTCTCCCAGATCGTTCTTCCTTCCAGTATTCTTCTCCTTCCAGTATTGTTTTCCTTCTGACACGTTCTTCCTTCTATTACTTCCTCTTTCAGTATGTTTTTCCTCCCTGCACTACTGGTTCTTCCTTCAACTTAGGACTTTCTTCCTCCCAATTCCTCCATCCTCCAGTACTTACTTCTGGTTCTTTCTCCTTGGACTTTCTTCTTACCTATGCCTACTTCACTCCTCTTAGAACATAATCCCTACCAAGACTCGACTCACTAATCCCATCACAGGACAACTGCTGCCACCCACATGCAACTTTTCACGCCCCGCCTCGCTAAATTAACGACGCCGACAGAAGCCCAACAACGATTTATTAAACCAGACTCAACCTCATCTAAGTTTGGCCCTAAGTCACGAGCCAAGTCCCGAGGTTTTAAAGTGTTGTCCGCATGGTGTGTGTGTGTGTGTGTGTGTGTGTTTAAGAGAGATGTGGTGGCAGAGTGCATTATGTGTGCTGAGTACGTAATGCTGATGTTCTTTTCAAATAATTGCCAAGGTTTCATAAAAAGGAGCAAACCTGTTGTTCCTTACAAGACTTTGTAACATAAATAGTGTAAAAATTATAGAAAGCTACACCATAAAAAAGAGTCTCAGTGAGTACTCCACACGAGGATCGAACCTGGAGACTCTGATTACGAGACCCAGGCGCCAATCACTGTTATGTTACTCATCCCTGCCCACCAATATGCTCGGGAAGGAAAATGTCTTGTGTACTGGTAGTTATAACTCTAGGGTTGGCAGGGATTATAAGATAATAACGAGTTTCTTTAACCTTTATTTTGAGGTGGTGTGGTACAGTCACTGCCAATTATCCTGCCACGTGTGAATGAAAGTGAGCCGTGAGCGTTATCTTATGAATTATTATTACAGAGACCGACAACTGTAGTTTCGCACCATTTCCCGAGGCCGTTGCATTCGAAGGCGTTGCAGGGCTATTGACCGTGACCCTAATATGGTTAGTACAGTACGGTACATGAGTCTCAATATTAGAGAAACCAGTATTGGTGGAGTATTTATTGAGATTTATTTCACACGTTATTAGAGTTTACATAGAAAAAAGGAAGAAACACATTGGAAGCTCCATCGTTGAAGCTTTGGGTTTCATAAAAGGTAAAACATTGATTAAATTATATTAATTTATCATAATATTAAGGGGATAGTATACTTTTGGTACAGTACATTTAAAATGCCTTGATTCCTTCAAAGTATGCTAGGAAACAGGACCAGTATAATAAAAACAATGGGGTCTTGTTGCCTTGAATAGATGGGAGGAATCAGTTGCTCCAGATTACCAACACTATACTACTACCCTGTTAATGCAATACAACCACGACTTTGTGTAGGCGTTTGGCCGTGAGACCTTGCATGCATGTGTATATCTCTTCAGGGCCAGGGGATCACGTGCTCCAGTTCAAGTAACTTTCGAGGGTGTGGTCACAGTCGACTAGCATGGCTCCGAAACTCGTGGTCAGTGTTAGGGTAAATACATTAATTATGATCACTATAATTATTGTATTTTAAGTTATATCCATGTACACAGATACGGGGTCGTGTCTGTAACCGGCTTTATAGTCGAATATATAGTACAGTACACTACCAGAAAAAATTATCTTTACACTTATGAGCATTATATAATTTGTGTGAACAGAATATCCCTTGTGAAACATACTTTTGAGAGATTGGCATGCCTCAGTGAAGCACAAATGATGTCTCGTTATGCATAACCTGAGTAAGATTCGCTTATGTAAACTGTTTTTTAAGAATTAGTGTGATGATCTATAGATAACTACGACAACAGTCTTACCTTGAATAATTTTACGAAAACACGTTAAATTAATTTCTCATACGCATATTACATTGCTTTCTGAGACATCGCTGCTTATTAAGGGTTTGTCGTAGAATGATTTTGCGGCAGTTTCAGAGACGGCATATATAGATATCTCGGGTTTCATTGTGCTTAGTACTGTAATCAAACAAATCTGTATGAGTTAACAAATAGCATTAACAAAATCGGAGGTAATATTGGAAGGGCCGTCCGTGGAATAGGTGTATATTGCAGCACGTCGGAGGAAGTGCGTTTCTCCTTCATTAACCTTTACACTCTTAATTAAGTTTCATCTTGACAGAGACCCCACGTCGTATTGGTGTGTCGACGCCTATCAATAAGATCAATATCATTAGCCATCTATGCCCCACAGGTTTATTAGTCAGATGTAATTGTCAAAAGGCGTCATAATCCTCGATATTACTGTTATTCTACAAGGTATGTCATTAGGCATTTATTTACACCAAAACAGATTAAGATTGTTCACAATATTGTCTTAATGACCCCCCAACGGGAACCGCACGTCTCTGAGACCTGGCGAGCTAGACTAGAGGGGGCTCCGATCCCTGCTCTGTCCCGATTTCGGGGAGAGAGGGCTTCCCATGCTAGAAAGGTCGCCAGTGAGAGACCAGACTAAATGGTTCCCATGCATTAGGCTGCCAGTACGAGCCAACAGTACTGCCCTCCAGAGGGACCGCCCTCTAGGGGCCGTCCTATGTTGGATGGTTGGGTGTCTGGGCCGGGAGATGTTGGGGAAGGGGGTCTCAGCACCGTCGTGGGCAAAGTTTCGAGCCATTGGGGCTGCTTTTTAAAACGAGTGGCCCCGTGGGGGAAGAGGTACCCCGCCCACGGCGACCAGCGCTCGGTCCCCTCATCTGCCCAGTAGGTAGTAGCTCTTGGCTCCTGGGGCCAATCTAACAAAATTAATGATATATGGATAACGAAGAGCCCCAATCTCTTCCTCGAGCGGTGGACGACGAGGCCCTCGAGACATCACTCACTGGTCGTGGTGGTATGCAGAAGACTGTGTCGACGAACCCTGTTAGCGGTTTGGACATGTTAATGTAGACTAAGGTGCTTGCATCCCTTTTCTATGGTACTATCCACTCTATTTTTAAGTGTTTGGGAGTGGTTCTTCGTATCCGAATCACCTATGACAGTGACTGCAGATCTAATCGCTGCTATATTACTTTTAATACAAATGCTGCTGCCAAAGCAGCTTTTGAGGGAAAAGATTCTCTGTCTGTGGGGGATACTCACTGTAAGGTTTGTGGTTTGAGGCTTACTACAGGGACGGGCGTGGTAACCTCACCCATGCTTCTAGGTATATGGAAAAAGAAGTTGGATTACTACCGATGGGCCACATAAAAAAATATAGTAAGGATGTTTTAATCAGAGCCAAAGATCTTACACAGGCCATGATGCTCCTCAATCTCCCCTGTCCTTCTGATGGCATGTTTGAATCCATCAAACAACATCGAACATTTGATTATAGAAAGTGACGTATATACAATGAGGACCTGTATGAATTCTCAGAAGAGGACATTCTTGCTATGTGTCAAGATAGTGTCCAACGAGTAAAAATATGATCATCCTCACTTTCTATGGCTCGCATATCCCAGATCGCGTTAACATCAACCACACCTCTTTAAAGGTGAAGCCTATTATTTAGCGTCCCCTATAGTGTTTCTGCTGTTATGAGTTTGGTCATGGGAGGTGGAACTGCACAAACCATTCTCGGTGTGGTAATTGTTCTGCTTTTGACTCACATCCTACTTCTGAGTGTCAGTCAGAGAGTTACTGCTTTTACTGCAGGGATGCTCACCCCTTACGTTCTCGCCAATGTAAGATGTACAGTCTCCTCCACTCCCGCTTTCACCAGTTCAGCGTTGCCAACGTATACACCCGGCATCGTGTGAACTACCAGTTCCAACTCTCGCATCCGAAACACCTGCCATCAACCCTTACTCTTACTGGCAGGTATTTTGGATGCGAGAGTCGGGACTGGTAGCTCACACGATGCCGGGTGTATACGTTGGCAATGCTGAACTGGTGAAAGCGGGAGTGGAGGAGACTGTACCTCCTCGAACAGGATATCCTCCACTTGGCTAACTCCCAATTCATCAGCATTGGTAGTGCCAGACGGCAACTCAAGGCGACAGAAGGATGGTGGTGTTAGGACATAAGCCTCCTCCCTTTGCCCTCATCATTCCAAGTCGACAACATCTAAATCGGTTGCAGCACCCTCTCAAGGTTGCAGTACCTCTCCCAAGAAGCAGCTGCTTCTTACTCTGGTGCGAACATTTCTCCAGTTTCACTACATAATAGTTTCTCTGTCTTGGAAACTGTATCAGACACTTATTCTGGTGACCCTTCAACTGATGACAATTATCAAGCTTTAACTAAAGGTGTCCATGTGGTAAAGGTTCACGCTGACACACGCTCTCCAAAAAGGAAACCCAAGTCAACTAAATTGCAACAGAGACGCCTTCGTGGTTCCTCTGAGGCACTTGACTCCATGGACATTCTTCCTTGCAATACAACCGTCTCTGTAGATTCATCCATAGTTTCCTCTCAATTTCACCAGAAGCGTTCTCGTGGCTCTGATGAATCTCTTGATTCAACAGAAGTTCCTCCTCGCAAGCTTCCTTCGGGATCATCAGAGGGGCGTGAAGTGAATGTGGATACCTCGGATATTGTGACTTCAAAAGATACAGTTTCTCTTCCGCTTGAGCAGCGGAGTGATTCTTCCACTTGTATTATGGATGTTGATGTATCTGCCTGTGTCAATGATACCACTAATGTACAGGATAATACCAATGTGGTTGTTTCAAAGAATATCCCTGCTCATCTCCCTTCACCTTCTTTTAACATATCAAATGCTTCAGGGACTCATGTACGTTTCCAAATTACTGCCCCAAGTACTACTCCTCGGGTTCGCTCTTCTTCTAGTGGCTCAGGATTAGAGAAAATTTATCATTTGAGTAAAACTTCAGGTCAAGGTGGTAGTATGAACTCCCTCCCAATAATCCGTATTAAAGTAACACTGTTCAAGGTCCTTCAGTGGAATTGCTGTGGCTAGCATGCCTCTTTTGGTTGGAACTCCGGGTTCTTCTCTCTAGCTTCTCTCCTGCATGTGTTTCTCTCCAAGAGACAATGCTTGGGGATTACAATCCTGCCAGTCCTCCTGTATACTCTGTATACTCAATATTTTGACATTGATTTTTTCATTGGAATCTGCCAGTCACTTCATACCTTTTTCCTATTTTAGGTACAACATTCATCCTTTCTGACTCATCATTATTCACTTTTGTAGTTACTTCCTGTTCATTGTTACTTTTTTCATCATCATCCTCACTTTCATCATCATGGTTTTGCTGAAGTTGGTTTACTGTTTCATTTGTTTCCTTCTCTTTCTTGTTAGCTTCCACATCACTGTTAGTATTATTGCCTTGGTTCCCCAGTCCTTTCACTCTACATATGTGAGCCCGCACTATTTGTCCTCCATGTCTCAAAATATTGATCTTGCCATCCTTGCCAATAACTCGTGCTAGACCCCGCCATCTATCTTCACCACCACGTTTGTAATACACATAATTACCAATATCCACATTTTCGTCTTCAGTTTTCCTAATGTTCTGGGATAAGGCTCTCCTTATTCTTTCATTAGCATCTGCCTTTATAAATTCTTCTCTTGACTTCCGCAGGGCTAGAAGATTGTTTGCCACAGTCTGTGATGGTGTAATATTCTCCAGTGCTGAGGGACTATCCTCTCCAATATTGGGTAGACTGGGTTAAAACTGAAAACCAATTGATTAGGGGAAAACCCATGGTTATTATGCAGAGCATTTCTAGCAGCAACAGCCCAAGCTAGTGCAGTTTCAATCCTACATTGATTTCCTTCTTGAATCTTCAGCACATTGTCTTTAAGCACTGCATTAAATCTTTCACATACACAATTGCTCCATGGACTTTCAGCTGCAGTGCACAATGTTACTATGTTGAAATTTTCGCACATACTTCTGAATTTATCATTGTTAAATTCACCTCCATTGTCAGTTAGTATTTTCCTGGGAGCCCCAAACAGTGCCACCCAATGTCTCATAACTGCATCTATAATAACATCTGCTTCCTTACTCTTGATTACACATGCATTGCAGTACCTTGTGGCCAAATCAATTATGACCAAGAAGTACTTCTATTTCCAGATCTTAAGATCCATGCTGATTATCTCATTGAACCGTTGAGCCATAGGTACACTTACTATTGGTCTACAAGGTGTTTTCTTAAACTTAATGCACGTTTCACATGTCTCTCCAATTTTCCTTATTTCTTTTTCCAACTCTTCATCTTTTATGCCTGCATCCCTAACCAATCTGAGTAGCTTTTCTTTTGAAGGATGTCCAAATTGTTTGTGCAATTTTAACGCTTTCCTCTTTGAACTTTCTTCTCCATAAGTATACAGTACATACTTCATGAAATTTCTTTCACCTTCAAAGTTTTGGCATTTATTTATAGCAATAGCATAGTGGCCTGTACTGGTAATTCTCAGAGCTTTAATCTCACCTTTTCTCCATCGGATGCTGTCATCGCCTAAATGTATCACCATGTCCATTTTCTTCATAAAAGTTTTACTAAGCAGTAGTGGTATATCTGACATAATGACCTCAGTTTCTATTTCTATTTTCTCTTTATCTATATATCCAGGTATTTTCACCCTTTTGTGTGCTTTCACAGATTTACCATCACCATACCTGAAATATTTATCTGTACTGTATTCTTTAACACCTATTTTTTCATTTTCATCCAGCATTTCCTCATATTCCTCTAGCCATTTTGCACCACATACATTCACATTACAACCTGTGTCCAAAACTGCATAGCCTATTGTCTCTTTTCTCAATGTTCTTGTACTACTGTGGTCCTCAAAAAAATTATCTAGTCCTTCCACTGTTCATAATTGTCTATGTTTTCCAACACGGGGGGATTTTTAATTACCGACGCCATATTGGAAGGTCACACACGTAAATAATTACCAGAGGAACTACGCTCTGCTACCACAATTGACAATAATTGTGTAGCCTAACCTGCTTAATTATATTGACCACATACAAAAGTCATAATTCAGTTATACATTACCTTATTTATGTATAGAGTAATATGTGTTGGTGGTACTCCTCGCTGACAACTCACCGACACCAATTTCCAACACCACAAAACAGTCTTCTCTTGATAAGTCACACCACTAACTGACAACACCACTACAAACCAACTCCTCAGCAACAAATTCACCACAGCAACATACACACAACTTGTTATGATAAACCAAACTCACAACACAAACAGGAGCTCCTGACAACCTTCCTCTCTCCACCAAAATCAGCTGATCGACTCACCACTCTCTTTCAACTCTCCTCACCAATACTTTCTCCTTTTTCAACGGCACACTCTTACAACTTTCATGAAGTCATAAAATCAAAGTTATGACTTCAACCTCTCTTTTTAACACCAATATAATTATATTATCATTTATATCTGTATAAATTTCTTTATACAATATTATACTAGAATATCTTAAAGTAATCCATGCTACCCAAATATTATGCCCCCAATCACCAAATACAACAAAATTCCCCTTCTTTTTTCTTTTTTTTTTTTTTACTTTGTGATTGCTTCCAGTAAAGTGAGTGGCGATGCTCCCTTTTTGGTTAAGCAATTTGCCACTTGCTTATTTGTAGATACCCATTCCACTGAAGTGATTTCCTTTCTTTCTAACATTTCCTTTAAACAGGCTATATTGATTCTAAGATATTTATCATCCACTTTCTTCATTGACCTCAAGGCATCGACGAGCGACTTGTTATCCACAAGGCATTTTATAGGCACCTTTTTGCTTACACCAATGTCTTCCATAATTTTTCCTATGTAATAGGCACTCTCAGCTACTTCTAATAATGCTAATGTTTCGGCTGCTAACATAGACTTTACTACTCTTCTTATTTTCTTTGATTTCCACATGATAGGACATCTGGCAGTATTTTAAAGAGCTTACTTCTCCGGTCTCTTCTGTTGCAGATTTTAGTAGCTCTGAAGAGGCTGTAACATATTTCACTGATATGCTCCACTCTGTTGCTCTCAACTCGGTCCCAAAAACTTCTGGGAACTTTCCCAAACGTCCTGTCTCTTGGTGGTCACCAGTCTGCACCACTGCTGTGTGGGAGAAGCGCACTGCTTTCTCTTGCCTTCATGACAATCATGGGGACCCAACTCTTTTAGAGGACTTTTAGATGGGCAAGGGCTCGGGCTAGACGAGTTTTAAAAGAGGCACGACGTACATCTTGGAAGGCGTATGTATCTTCAATTAATACTAAAGCCCCACTCACCCAAGTGTTCAGGAAAGTCCGTAAGATGGCAGGGAAGTTTTCTCCTAGTCCTCCACCTGTCCTTAAGGTCAATGGAATTAAGATCATGGATGCTTTAATAGTGGCTAATATCATGGCAGAGGCATTTGCAAGAGTCTCCAGCCATGACTTTCGACCTCTGGTTGTCAGTCATGAGTTGGGAGCCCAGGAGCACACTTTCTTGGATTTCTCAGGGAAAGAGAATGAAAGTCATGAAATACCATATACTCACCCTGAGAGACCTGCACTCTGCTCTCTCTCTCTCTTTGCAGCGACACTTCTCCTGGGCCAGACAACATCCCGTATGCAATGTTGCGACACTTGGGTGAGGAGGTGATCTCATTTCTTCTAGCTTTATATAACGGAATCTGGCTGGAGGGTGTCTTCCCTTCTGGGTGGAGGGTTGCTACCGTCCTTCCTTTCTCCAAACCAGGCAAGGACTCTAGTGTTGACCTCAATTACTGATCTATTGCCTTGACCTCCTGTCTCTGTAAACTATTTGAGAAGATGGTGAATGTCAGACTGGTATACTTCCTGGAACTGGGTGGTTTTCTGTCTCCATCCCAGTCTGGCTTTCGTAAACATTGTTCCACTACAGATGCTCTGGTCAGGTTGGAAGCTGCTGCATGTGAGGCTTTTGCACGACATCAACACCTGGTCTGTGTATTCTTTGATTTACTGAAAGCCTATGACACTACATGGCAATATGGCATCCTGCAGCAACTCCATGTATATGGCCTGCGGGGTCGCCTTTCATGCTTTCTTAAGGAGTTTCTCAGTGGTCGCAATATTTGTGTGAGGGTTGGTACAGCCCTCTCAGCACCCATTGCACAGGAGGAGGGCATCCCCCAGGGAAGCGTCCTCTGTGTCACGTTGTTTGCAGTAGCAATTAATGCCATTGCCTCATCCCTTCCGCACAGTATAGTCAACTCAATGTACGTTGACGACTTGGTGGTCTGGTTTGCTGCTTCCCGTATGTCAGTGGCGGAGAGGCGCATGCAGCTTGCCCTCGACAGGGTGTCGTGTTGGGCTGTTTTTCATGGGTTTCGCTTCTCTTCTGCCAACACGATTGCTATGCACTTCTGCCACATCCGAGGCGGCCACCCCGATCCAGACTTATTCATGTACGGTTATCGGTTACGTTGTGTCAAGGAGACTCGCTTTTTGGGCTTCTTTTTGACATACTTAAGTTCCCCATTTACTTTCACTTAACGTCTCTTGCTTCCAGGCTTTCGATCTGTTGAGGTTTCTGGGCCATATATCCTGGGGGGCTGATCGGGTCACCCTCCTCCACCTATACCATGCTCTTATAAGGTCAAAACTCGACTATGGGTGTGAGGTGTACTCCTCTGCCACGGATGCCCATCTCAGAGTTTTAGACCCTGTTCATCATGCTGGGGTATGTCTGGCGACCGGAACCTTCAGGTCACCCCCAATCCCCAGTCTCCTGGTGGACACTGATGAGCCACCTTTTGATCTCCGTCGCCAGTCCTTGATGGTTCGTTGTTGGCATCAATTACATTGACTTCCTGAGTCCCTTCCCTGCTTGGCGGTGTCAACTGATATCATGTCTCAGTACTAACTTTCACATCCTCGCACACCATGGCTCTTTGTCTTCTGGGTCAGGAAGGCTATGTAGGAAATAGGCATTGATGACTTCCAGATTTGTCCTGTGTGGGTCTCCAGGGTGGCTCCATGGCTTCTTCTAGAAGTTTACTTCTGCACTTGCTTTTCAGACACGAAGGAATCTCTTCCAACTCCAGTGGCTCACTCCCTCTTTTTAGAACATGCCTCCTCTCACAGGGAGTCCCTCCCTATGTACACTGATGGGTCAAAGTCTGAAAGTCTGATACTGGGTCTGGTTTTGTGGCTGTCTTTCCTGACTTTTGTCATGGCGGCAGGCTCCCTTCTGTCATGTCCATTTTTACTGCCGAACTCTCGGCCATTTTATATGCCCTTCAAGTGATTTTTACTCTCCCGCAGCCTTCTTTTACTATTTTTAGCGATTCGTGTCGTTTCTTGCAGGCCTAGGGAAATTTTAATTCTTCTCATCCCCTACTGTTAGCCATCGTTGAGTGGCTTGTTCTCCTGGGACGTCGTGGCTGCAGAGTCATATTTTGTTGGGTGCCTGCCCATGTGGGTATCGATGGGAATAAGCAGGCTGATGCCCTGGCTAGGGCCGCGACCTCCAGTTCTCGACTTCCTGCCAGGCGTCATCATGTACATACCTGATGTAGACCTTCGATCTTACATTGATGCTGCTGTTTGTTCCTGCTGGCAGGACATATGGGACGCCGTTGGGGCTAACAAGCTCGGCAGCATTCGCCAACACCTGGGTTTGTGGAGCTACAGTAGCCTGTCCCGCCGCTGGGAGACGGCTCTTGCCCGTCTCAGAATTGGCCACTCACATTTGACTCATGGATTTTTAATGGAGAGGAATTCCCCCCCCCCCCCTGCTGTGATGATTGCCTGGTCCCTTTGACAGTGCGGCATCTTCTTGTGGAGTGTCCCAGCCTTCTTACAGTCTCTCCCAGGTGCTTGGGGAGGAGACTTGTAGTGAGGGGAAGATAGCCTCCTCCACAAATTGTGAATTTTATTATATTTATGGCTTCTTAGGTAGTTCAATGTTTTTAATTTTGATTCTTTTATATATTTTACTTTAGTTAATCAGGTTATTTTAGTAAAAATTTGCTTTTTAGTTGATATGTCCTTTTAATCATGCTGCCTATCCCTTTCTTGGTAATGAAGCCTACCTAATGTGTGTATATATTTTATTAATGATGTAGATGACCTTATTTCAAAATCCTTAGAATGCAATATTATGTTGGGCGGTATATGACCCTAGCTGTTGCGCTGCCAGATGCCTAGTAGCATCTATTAATCAATCAATCAATCTTTGCTTGGGTTGTATAAGTTTTTGCAGGAAAAGTATAGTGTCACCTACATTCTTACAAATAGACTTAATCAAGATGTCATCGAACATTTTTTTTTTTTTTTTGTACCAGACAAATGGGAGCGTGCTACCAACACGCATCTCCAGTCCAAGTAAAATACAGAGTTTGATCGTATCTTCTCGATAAAGATTGTAGTTTCGTATGAAACAATACCAACATACAAAGAGATTGCCATGAGACATCTCTTTCACAGGCATCTTCCGAGATTAGTTTATGTGATGCTTCAGGTAACACTGCAGAAGAAAACCTCGAATCTTAGTTAATGATCTCTGTCATGTTGTTCTCCTTTTTGGATATTGAAAACATAGAAGATGAGTTTGTTGCAACTGGTTTTGATGATGTCGAATCAAGTATGTTCAGTCTGCCAGAAAAAATACTAGAAGAGTCAATGGAATCAGAAGGACTGAGATATGTTGGGGGATACATTGCTCGCAAGTTTCCTCAGTATAATCTTGGAACACATGTGGAAAAGGGAGATGCAACCTAGATAGAAGCAAAACGTCGGAATGGTCAAGATCTTATTGTACCTACAAGTAAATTTTTTCATGACTTAAGTTTAATGGAGATATTGTTTGTGTGTTACCATGGACATAATAGCCTATTCTTGAGGCAGAAAAATACTCAATGAAGAAACTATCAAATAAGATAGCCAATCATGTTACATGTCCAGATGAAGTTATTAAGTTTTTTATTAGGTGTAGAGTATTTTTTTTATTAAGAATTTTAAATAGAGATATGGCATATTGTTCGCAGAAAAAGAAAGAAGATAAATAAGCTGATAAAATAAAAGGAAGATTCTTAATTTCCTGCTTCTTATATTAAACTTTTCCTTTGCAACATACATTGCTTGATCTCTTGCCATACCAGAACTGCCGAAAATTTCAAATAATCTGTGTAAAAGGCTTGTAGACAATATTAGAAACATCATAACTCATAAATGATAGTGTTCTGTGCTAGTGATGAATAGTGGTGATAATTACAAGCAGTCCCAATAATTATGATAAGATTTTGAAATTTGAGTCACCGTCGTTCTGTTGCCTCATTGTGCATGCTCTTCAAGATCAGAAGTAATGTGTTGCATCCTCTTAACTCGTTTCTGCCACCTCTGTATGCTCCAGTTCGTGGCACTCGTGGTGCGTTGGCCTCCCATAGGTTTGCTTACGTATTGCCGCGCTGTAGAACCTGTCAGTACAGTCGATCGTTTGTCTCTAGGCCGGTGTCTCCAATGGTGAAGAATGGCAGAGCTTGAGGAAGGCGGAATATTTTTATTTTATCTGGGGACACAATAATGCCACAGTGAAAGGATGCCACAGACAGTGAGTCAAGAATACATTGGAAATCCCTTGGCGAGGTAGAATGAACACATATATTATCATCATAGCATGTAATTGTAGTTCCTGGAATATCAGGTAGAGAAGTGAGCAACTGATACAACAGACTATTAAACAAAAATGGGCAGAAAGCACCCTCTTCAGGCGTACCAAGATGAAAACAGCACAAAGGACTGAACACCACTGAAAAACACACGGGAGGTCCTGTTACTGAGGTAGCCCCGAATCCACAGTAATAGATTACCCTTTATCCCAAAGTCAACTAGTTGATCCAAAATAGTCCCTATAAGCAACATCGAAGGCACTTCAAAGGTCAATAAAGGCCACCACACTGTCCTGGGAAAGGCGAGAGTATAAATCAACGAGGCAGTGTTGTGTGCTGCGCTGGGGAAGGAAATCAAACAGAAAGGCAATCCTGCAGTTTGTACATGAGACGGTTGAGTAAGATCCTCTCCATAACCTTACAAAAACAGGAGGTAAGGGAAATAGGCCTGAACTAGGCTGTGCCAAGCTAAGGGATGGGTATTATTGTGCTTCTGGTCCAGGCTCGTGGTACACAACCGTGACAAGACAAAGATTGTACAGTTGTAGTAGAGGATTCCTGTGAAGTTTTTGCAGTAGGCGTAGCACAGCATATGTAATACCATCATCACCAGGGAATGAAGCTTTACCCCGTGAGAAAGCACGGCGCAGCTCCTCCTCAGTTATCTGCACTGCATCATCGTCATCATCTTGCAACAAAGCAGACACCAGGCATAGCTGATGGACAGGTGCACAGGTAGTGAGTGCATCTTGTATGTGGGTGGGAAGACTGGCTGAGGAAGATTGTTCCGATCAGGCCTCAATAAGTTGTTGGGCGTAGGCGGCAGGAGTTTGATGATGTGCAGTGGCGGCTGTCTTTTTAACAACACGATGGATGAGGTGCCACATAGAAGCCACACTTGTTTGCTGGTTAATGCTGTCTATGAATCGCTGCTAGGACTCAGTATGAACACACTCCTGCAGGGCGACTAAAGCACCCCTGGACATCTGATAAGAATGGAGCAGGTCAGGAGGAGTTCAGCCTCCTCCCAGCCTTGGGGACCTTCGTCGTTGGCACCTTTCCGTGTACCGGGTAGGGGACGGCTCTTACAGTCTCTCCCAGGTGCTCGGGGAGGAGGCTTGTAGTGTCACAAATTGTTAATTCTATAATATATATGGCTTCTTTTATAGATAGGTCAACGTTTTTAATTTTGACCCTCTTATAAATTTTACCTTAGTTAATCAGGTTATTTTGGTAAAAATGTGATTTTTTCGTTGATATATCCTTTTAATCATGCTGCTTCTCCCTTTTGGGGTAATGAAGCCTGGCTAATTTGTATATATTTTATTAATGATATAAATGACCATATTTTACAATCCTTAGTATTGAATATTATGTCGGGCGATACGTATATGTTGCACTGCCAGCTATTAATCAATTACTCACACACACACATGCTTCCCAACTGGTACCCAGCCACAGAGGGATGGAAGTGAGGCTAATTCACAAATACTGCAGCTGTTATGGTACCAGCGAGGGTGTTTTATGACGTTCGGTGGCCTTATAGTTAGTGTCTGAAACTCAAATCGGAAGAGTAAAATTAATATTCTCAGACTCTCACCTGAGAGGAATCGATCTTCCGACCTATAGGTTACGAGTCCAGAACATTAACCACTCGGCCACCTCCCCTCTAAGAAGTAATGTTTACATATATCTAAAATTAATTTTACTTTGCAGCTTTCCAAAGGGTCGAAGTTGGGGAGAATGGTACGTGGGATGCATGAAAAATTGGGTCCATGTCCCGCTTCCTGGTTATACATTTAGATTTATGTGAGTGAACATTATCATTTACAGTTAAAATCCATATCTTGTACCGGTTATAAATACATATAATTACATATAATATACCTAGTGAGTCATACACCATGTACCCTCACATGATCACTTAAACTAGCTGACCTGACATAAACGGGTCCATGGGAACCAAGCTTCCTCAGCAATAAGTGATGTCACAAGTCACACAGAGAGCTCCTACTGTACCTCCTATACGGTAGTATGCTGGAGACAACCAATCGCTACACAAGGTGTCTCATAGCTATCTCTCTCTCTTTAAAGTTAGCCATTAAGTCTAACTTAAACCTTTTGTGAATCTGTACTACCACTTGGGTTATTAATAAAATCTTGTTAAACCAAGACAAGGTGTGCCAACTCTCCATACCATAATAATCATCTTACCTATTCTAAAAATATACTCCGAAGAGACACAGCCAACCACGCAGCCACGACATCAACAAGACAGATTTGTGTAAGTGATCCCGCTCGCACTATAACAATCTTGCAAGATTTATATTTTTTATCTACATCCGCATCTGCAAAACAATAAAGAAAACCACATCCACATCTGCAGTTTTACAAAGCTTACATCCATATCTGCACATCCGCACTTTTTGACATCTGATGCATCTATATATGCATCTATAGTAAATGGCATACAGACTCTAAAATATATATATTAGAGTCTGTATGCCATTTACTGCACATTACATCAGTAAAGCACTGGCAATTGTTACACTTTTTGTACTCCCTACTATACTTTAAATCTGTAGTTTGATCTTATCCTACTTGTTAGAATAAGAACCATAGAGTTCCAGTCAACATCCTGATAAGATTGGTAGGTGCAATATCCATTGATGCACAGACCACTGGATATCAAGTGCATGCATGCACATGCATACTCACACATATACAAGTTAAACTGACTTCAATCCTGGGCCAGCCAGTTAGAGAATATAGGGGAAGTCGCTGCCAGCCAGGGCATTCAAATGACACGTGATGTTAGGTGACAAAGCGTAGCGTCCCTCCAAGTGATTCCCTGGTATGCCTTCTCTGTGGGTTCCCAGCATGTGCTTGGCCAGTGTTAAATAAGTCCCTGCACACAAACTAAGGGGGAAACGTAGATGTCCAATAATATGATGTTTCTCAGAAAGGTCCATTATGTGGGTCTGCCAATTTTTAGCCAAATCAACATAGTTTCTGAAATGGTACAGCCACACAGACATCACTCCAAAATTAGAAGTATATATATGGTTGTAATTCAATGTATCATGGAGATATTGGGTGGTGCCATGATATGATGGAAACTCTGGGGTAACATTGTATACTATAGCTTTGTTTAATGTGACTCAATGACAGTTTGGGAAAGAGTATACTTTTGTTATTTTGGAGTGCCTTTGTTCTTCCAAGGTATGCCAAGAAATAGACCAGACTAACGAAAATAACGGTGGCCTGTTGTTTGGAATAGTTTGGGGGAATTAGTTGCTATATAGATATACCAACACTGTGCTACCCACTTAAGCATAGTTGTTGATTTGTGTACAGGCAGAAAAACCCAGGACTTACTTAAATGGGGATGAATCAAGCAAAACTCAAATAAATTTACACTATTTAATGACATTAATTAACTCACTTAAATTATAGGAACATCAGTATACCGGACTGCAAAACATTCCTCAGAAAACTTAAGACTAATCTATTAATCAGGCCACAATTGAGTCAACAGTTCATGTGTACAAAACAATTCATATCAACTGTTTGAGGATAAATGATAGCAACAGTGAACACGGAATATCATCACATAATAGAAAAGAAACAAACCTAGTAACTCAATAAACCCCAACACAACAAATATTCCATAGTAATTAATCCAAAAATACAATTCGCAGAGATGCCTGAAAGGGCTTAGGTTAACACAATATTACTTACAGACAATGTAAAATCATTCATTCTATAGTATTGTTCAGCCTATAATATTTCATGAGAGGAATGTGGAGGAGAGGGAGAATGACGTGTAGTCTTAGATGATCGGGAGTAGATAGCATTTGTTGGCACTCCATTTCTTTTTTATATGAGGGAAGAGAGGCTTCTGTCGAAAATTTGCCACAATGCTCCTAGCCTCCTCTCAATTATGCGAAAATAGTGAATAGATAACTAGCGGAGTGCGAGGTAAAATCATTCGTTTGCTTCCTTGGCTGGCCATCAGCCACTTAATTGATTGTCAAATTAATGATATTACATTTAATTAAATCATGATAAATTTTTCAATAACAACGTTAACGCACCCAAAACAATTACAATATTATTAATACTTGTAAATCTCAACTTTCTTGGTTCTTTAGTTCTGACCGGAGTACATCAAAGTGTAGGATGATATGCTGCATCATGGTTTCTGATGTGGCAGTGACAATGTGCTCCTAACCACCTCAATCCACCAATCTATGAATCAAACCCAATCCAATAACCGCTTTCAAAGTTTATTGGGCAGCTTTCGACGATAATGAAGTTGATTGATTGATTTATATTAAGCGCCGCAACAGCGAGGTCATATAGCGCCAGAGAAAGGTGATAGAGGTGTGACAGCAAGCAGGAAGGAAATAAAATAAAAAAAAAGGGACAGTTGAAGAATTGAAAGGGAGTGGCTGGGGCCGAAGGGGCGCCCAAACCCTTAAAGTATTGCTCACATCACTGCAGGCAATACCCCCCTACGGGATGACGACAATGGAAGATGACAAGATGATAGAGAAGGAGTTTGGGAATAATTCTAACATCATACACACTCTAGAAATTATCAAACTTTTCTGGGATGTAAATAACCTTCTCAAATATGAAAGAAGTGTCAGTGGGACACCATGCCTACAGTGTTCAGGAAGAAGAGAGAGAGCAAGTGGTCACACACTATTGACCTACATGTTTCCATCTCTTTATCAAAATTACATTATTATGTACCGTACCACTATACCCATCCTCTTTTACTGTAGTATATGAATAAATAGTTCCACACATGCATAAAGAGAGAGAGAGAGAGTCTTGAAGGACAGTGTAGTGGAGACACATGCTGCCTGCCCCACTGGTCCCATGGGAGACCACACATCAAGTCACGCCACTCCTTAACATATTTTCCCAAGACAGGAGAGGCACGTGGTCACACATATATCCCTCTCTCTATCAAAACTACTGTACTGGTAATAAAAGTTATATTTACATAAAGACCTTTCCCTTAATCTATGAGAGAGAGCAATTATTGGTCACACAACGCACATTGTAGCAAAACTACCGTCATGCAACAATGTTATGTATCGTCATGCCCGTCCTCTTTATCCGAGATATGTGAATAATCAGATAGGCAGACAAATATATCAGGAGAGTACCTGGTCACACATCGAACTACCTGCACCTAAATTTCATAATTATATGCTAAAGGCCTGTCCACACTAGAGACCCAATATAGGGTCTCTAGTCCACACGAGCGGAGAGCCCCGACAGGCAAACAAGTGTTACCAAATCACGGTGTGGACAACACAAGTGTGCCCATTATTATAGGCAATATTCTATGGGATCTGCCGATATGGTAACAGTGATAAAAAGCGAGGGATATTTCTCACAGAAAGTAATGCCCGTCGGGGCTAACCGCTCGTGTGGACAGGCCTTTTAAGCAGTTAGTAACAGTGCAAGGTTCAATAATGGATGTGAAAAGAGAAATTTTACATAACCTAATGAAATATTTATCCTTTGAAAAAACAATACAAGATGGCACGCCTTTCTGTAATGGTAAAAGAATTACATATAAATATGAAATTATGGATTAGTTTACCAATAAATCCAAGGTCATCATATTTTCTTTGAATATTATTAATATTAATATTGGCAAAGTCATCCCTAAAAAACTTTCTTCTCATCTACGTCACATTTAAGCCCCGCCTATGGGCGGAATGGTCTGACCTCTATAAAGGACCTTGGTGTAAGTGTAGGAACTTAGCGACCTGCGCTGTGCAGCTGTAGTACTGTAATAGGCTAGATTATAGGCAGAAACAAATCTCGTCCAATTCCTCCTATTGGGCCAGAAAATACCAATGACGGTTATAGCCGTCAGCTGCGCTCTAGGAGTTAGGCGGGGTTCTCACAAGCCCGTCACCATCTGCACCATCACCGTCAATGACGTCACAGACGTTGGCAGTAATGGGAACCAAGGGTATTCCTCTCGCCGTGTGCCCCTGCTCGTCACGCCGACGGCCAACGTCAAAAGATGAATAATTTCATCTTTTGACGGAGAAACGGCGGCGATGTTGACCACTGTCGAGGGTGTTGGATATCTTGGATATTTTGAAAATATGAATTTTAAGCATTTGCATACAGAAAAAGAAATGAGATCATATTAGTTAATTAAATATTTACATGTATTTGCATAAAGTGTGTGCATTTATGTGATGTGAAAACATTTGTTCGGTGAATCTGGAAATGTGAGAACACTGCACATCCTCGCAGTACCACGCATCTCGGCTGCGCAGCTCATGGTGCACCCACAGGATCTCTAAAGATAGTTTCTTGTTTTTTCTATATAAGGACCAACTAGCTGCATAAGTTACTCGAAAGTGTCTGGGGTCATGTGGTAGGTTTTAATGGAAGGTGTTTACATCAGCCTTCTCTTCTTTGCCTCCATGAGAATCCTGTGTTCTCCTGACAGAGGTCACTCCAGCAGCAGCTGGTGTGACCATTATTCTCGGCCTCCTCCTTTGTCTTTTTGGCCTAGCTGGGCGGTTTTCTGCTTCATTTAAAAGCAGTAGAGCACCAATGATGATGAGATCGTTGCTGTCTATCTTGTTTTGGTAAGGGACTGATGACGGGATGCAGTCACACTGTCGCCCTTGACGGAGCTCATCTCCTCCAAAGGGATAGGCCGCCGTGCCGTCGTGTTTGTGACGTCATTGACGGGGGCGGGACTGCCGGTGACAGGCTTGTGGGAACCCCGCCTTAAAGAGAGCACCAAGGGACCTGAGATATATATGACAGACAAGTGATGCGAGTGGGTGGAGCAGAATGGGAACAAAGGTTAAATTTTCTAGGTTTAGTGTTATTTTGGATGCCATATTAGTTTGTCTTTTGTGTTTTATCCTAAATTTTCCCTCAAGCACTGTCCTCTTTGTGCAGAAGGTAAGATCGTCAGGGTGGTAAGAAATGTGGTAAAAACGGGAACAAAAATCATTAATCAGATACATAATAGTGTCACTTGGGGAAACAACTTCATAAAGTACAAAGAACCATCAATGAGAAAAGTAAGGAAACTGGTTAGTAACTTCCTTTTCTGTGGCCTATTTTTAATATTTTTTAAATGTATATTAACAAGTTTCTTCTATATGCAAAAGATACCATTTAAATTAACAATAATGAAGTAAAAAGCTTGCAGATGACACCAAAAATACACATTTTGTATAGGTTCCAGAAGATAAATGTACTTTAATTGAAGTGTAACCTAACTCTATGTTATAAAATGGCTAGTAAAATTTGTGTACATCTTCAGGCTCCAGCTTCACATCCAACTCACTGGCCAGCCAAAGCTTCTTGGCCATTCCACGGTGGGTTCCCAGTTTGGAGCATTCTGCCTCCTGTCACAAACGAGAAAATAATTAAGCGTTACTACAGTCTGACACAAATGAATCAAAGTAATTTTCCTAGTTTGTTTATAAATAATTATGATCACAGTTTAACTCTAACCATCGCAACATTACAACGTTACAATAATTGTAATAATTATTAAGGATGAAAGGAGAATTGCTTGAACTTGTAGCTATACTCTTGATACACAGACATCAGTTGTTAAAGAGTTAATTCAGAGTTTAAAGCAAATTGACAACAAAAGGATTTCCATTTGACAAGTAACGTTGTTAGGTTTAGCCAGAGTAATTTACAAACTCATCAACCTTTGTTTCACAGTAGGTAATTTATCTACAACACACTGGGAACTGGGTTGACCACATGAAACTGTGACTTACCCTACGGCAAGTAAAATTCTTTAATAATACCTACATAAAGTAAAATCATAAGATTAAGTGCACCAAGCTGAAGGGATTACTATGCCTGTCTGAGTGCTAACAAATATATTGCGTAAGGATACAAAGATACTGTACCTTACAGTCAATGAAATATTTCCCAGAAATATTTTCAACATCTTCAGACACGGCTAGATGAATAATTGTCTGTGCTCCCAACTTGCAGTCCTGAAACATATGATATTATAGGTATGTAAGTATTTAAAATATGGCTGCATGTCAGGGAAATTGTATCAATTCTGTAAATCTTTACTAACCTGGATAAATTGGGGCAGCACCTTGCCCAGTTTATCCAAAAATCTGGTAACACCAGTCGTGTACAGTTGCGGACTTATGGAACAGACACACACAAAACGTGGGCCCTCATTGAGCATGGGTTGGATAAGGCGTTGTGTGTATAGGTGCAACCAATCTTCTGCTATTAAATAGTCTATTCTATTCAATAATGGTGTTGGTGAGGTGTGATACCGGTACAATGACTCCATAGACAAGTAGCAGAGCCATCGTACTGGTACCACGCCATCGTCAACACCACTGATGTTATTGCCTATGATCCTAAGTCTGGTCAAATTAAATGGTCCTATATGGACTGCTGGCATTATAATGTAGATCCAGCACGAGAAATGCCAGATTCTGACATCAACCAATACTACATCACGAGTGGTGGAGCCGTAACTCGGAAGTCTTGACATTGATAAGTCACTTGTCACAGTCGCTGCAACATAACTCAAACTGAACCTGAACCACAGTGCCATTTCAGTATGAGCTTAACTGCTGTCCTCAAAGCATGTTATCAACTGATAACATGCTGTGAGAACATTATCACATCATCATCATCATGTCTCCTACGTCTGGTTAAATTAGGTGATAAAAGACCCCAACTCTGAAGTAAAAGCTTTGTTTACTGGCTATGGTGACACTACCAACTGACTTCCTTACTTAATCAAGTCTACTAAGAGGCACGCGAACTACCTAGACCTACTGTGAACTGTTTATTATTCAAAATCCAAGGGGATTTGAAATTTACGGAAAACAATAATTTTTCGTTTAACATTCTTGGTAACCTGGGATGCCAACATAGGACTATATTATAAAATTAAAAACTTTACATTCGGGAACGGATGACACACTGGAGTCCTTATTTCAAACAAATATTTACCGAAAATCAACCATTAGGCTGATTTAGTTCAAATTTGGATGCCACATACAGAACATCAACCTTTACAATCATAGAGGTACTGTATATCTCTATTTTTACAATAGTAAAACATAAAATATCAGCTGACTTACACTGTCCGGATGCACTCTTCAGTGAGTTCAGTCAGTTGTTCCTGAGCCTTGAACATGCGCTGTCATGGTGTTTTCAGTGCCTCTTTCCTAACGCTATCACCCGAATGTTGCGGTCACAGTCTTGCAGACTTCTCAGTAACATCCAAGTGTTCGATAGTGTGCTAGGGGATATTATCAACTGGTGTGTTATTGTGGGTGAAATTGAAATTTTGAAAATTTCACGTGCGTCATCATGTTTGGCAGGCATAGATACAGACTGCTGAGTGAAGAAGAGATTGATATACTGTTAGCTTGATAAATACAAATCTCCTAGTTTTAGAGACAGTGAAAATGAGGTAAAACTGCCACTTTCCCTACCTAGGCAGATTAGACTTATTGTAATTATTAGGCCTTGCCGTTGTTTAGGCAGTTGGAAGCAGTTGCAGTCACCCTCACTCACTCCTCATTCTACCTCCCTCCCTTTAGCTTCCTCTGGCCATACCCAGCTCCTTTCCACTTCTATACTTCCCACCCCTACTCCCACACTTCCCACTCCAGGACTTTCACTACCTACCATCCTTCCAGGACTACTACTCCCTACCCCTTTCATTTATCCTCCTATATGGCCACCTACGTCTTCATACCTATGCACGAGCCCTCCCAGTTAGTCTATCCCAATATTTTTCACATCCTCTATTTATTCCTTCATCCCCTAAATACACTGTCCTTCAACCACGGTCTACTGCCCATCATCACGTCTCTCCCACCACCAATGCTATGCCTGTCACGTCCACCATGCCTTCCCAACCTGGCCTGCCTGCTGTGCTTGCACCATCTGGACTACTTACCATGCCTACCTCAGCTGTGCTAGGTGCCTCACCTGCCCCACCACCAGCAACTCATAGGCGTAGGAGAGCACATTCTATGGGTGGCAGACACACCACTAGACAGGCACCTGTTGTCCCAGCACCTCCATCCACTGCACCTGTCACCAGGGCAGGAAGGCAATGTAAGGACCAGACCTCACATAGAATATACAGAGTCACCACACCTGCTGTACGTGATGCTAGCTGGAGTAGAACACCATTTATGCCCTACATTCTTCCCGTCACTAGCACACCAGGACTGAATGTTCTTTACTCATCAGACTCTCCTTCATTACTTCCAGCTTTTTGTCACAAAAAAACTGTTGGAATTTATGGCGGTAAAGACAAACACGTAATCGACGATGGTACTGGAATGGTCAGGTACTGCACAGATGAGCAGTTGGGTGCATGTCATTGTCAAAGATATCACAAAGCTTCTTGGCCTGCAGATGTTGATGGCTTGATAGTCAGGCTGCCTTCCATCAAGCATTACTAGTCCAATGATAACCTGTACCACCATCCTGTCTTTGCCAAGGTCATGAGTGGAAGGTGGTATAGGTCCATACTCTGTTTCTTCCACTGCTATAATTCCAAGGCAGTGCCAGAAAATAACTTGGACTGCCTTCTGAAGGTGCAGACAGTAATGGAGTATCTTGTGATGCATTTTAAGAGTGTGTACACCCCATCAGAGCATCTTTCTCTAGATGAAGGAATTATGGCTTGGAGAGGCCGGTTGTCCTTCAAAGTTTACCTGCCAAAAAAGCCAGAAAAGTATGTAGTTAAGTTTTACATCCTGGCAGAGGCAAAGTCTGGCTATTTGTTCAACTTTGCAAGTCCTACATGAGTGTCCAAGAAACTATCACTGACCTCTTGAATCCTCTGCTGCACAATGTGTATATGGACAACTATTACAACTGGGGGTGCTGATGGTATAGCGGTTAGCACACTCGCCTGGCATGCGAGAGATCCCGGGTTCAATTCCTGGGTCAGTGGAATTGTTGGACAATTTTCCCAGCCCCCAATGTCCCTGTTCACCTAGCAATAAATAGGTACCTGGCTGTAAGAGCAAGGCTAACATGCCCCCTTGTAAGCTGGGGGAAGATGTGTTGATGGCTAGAGGAAGATGTGTTGATGTAAAAACTACCCAGCACACTTCTCAACTACCCAGCACACACTGGTGAGGGAAGATGTGTTGGTGCAAATTACCCAGCACACACTGGAAAGGAAAGATGTGTTAATGTAAACTACCCAGCACACATCTCAACTACTCAGCAACACACTGATGAGGGCTGGTTCTATCCAGAAATGAGGAATCTGGCATCCTCTACCACACCCTGGCCTGTTCTGTCTGCCTCCTTACTATCTCTCATTCCTTCTGGGTAGCCGACGAGATCGCCCGATTGGGTGGCACAACAAGGAAGACTACAGACGGTGGGAATGTTGGCCCAGGGATACATGCCCGTGAGCCAGCAGTCCCCTCGTCTGCTGCCTTCGAAGAAACAGATCTCACTATCACCCTGACTCCCATTTGGGGGTCCGAGCATCTGCACGGCTTCGGTCAACTAGACTCGGGACTGCTCGGCCAGACAGTCTGGGGAACTACAACAACAACAACAACTATTACAACTCTGTAGGCCTTTGTGAAGTTCTTCACGACCTTTGCGTCCAAGTATGCAGCACTCTGAGGCTAATATGTGGTGCTCCCAAGGAACTACAGATGCTGGGAAAAGGCAACTTGGCAACCGACTCTGTCCACTTTCGGCACAAAGATGATGTGATGGTGCTGTTGTGGTAGGACAAGAGGGTTGTCAGCATGATCACAACCTTCCACAATGAGGACACCATCCTCATGCAACGTTGGTCAAGGGTGAGGGATGCTTGGGTTGCAGCACTCCTACTGTGAAGATCATCAAGAAGCCAGTTGTCATGTACAACAAGTACATGAGCGGAGTGGATCAGTCTGGATCAGATGATACAATATTATTATTTTACTATCGTTGGATTCAAATATGAAGCTAGTTTGGGTGGGAGAGCTAAGGGACTTCCTCACCCAACGGTGTTGTCATTTAACCCAAACAAGGCATATAATATTTCATACCTTCGTTATTTAGTATTTGAAATAGTCTTCAAATCTTCAAAAAATTATGATATATGATAAACCTTGATTATATGATGTTGTAAATGTGTTGATATTTAGGATAATAACAATCCTTTATGTATGGAAGTGAATCCAGTACACATGACAACAGTGTACTACTCTGCGTTGTTGTCAAATCTGTGGTGAAGGTGGTCAGGTCACCCCTCCAGGGTCTCAGGTCACTACCCCCTGGTAGGGATGAAGAGGGTGACAGAGGGGGGGTAGGGAGGATGTCTATAGGTGTGGTTCAACACCTGAGACGTTCATTAATGATTCCATACTTGTAAATACTTTATGTATTATATACTTTATATGTCAGATATGTACTATTGAGCATTGTTTTATAAGTATTTGTATATAATTAATTATATATAGTTATGTGTGTTCGTTTTTTTCGCATTACAGTAACAAAGAAATATAAAAAATAATTTCCAACCCTGACAACAATTCCGAGATGAACTGTAAATCACCCCAAATGTGTTTGACATCAAATCCCAGGGGTACAGTAACTCTCACACCCTGACCCGAGCAGAGTAGAGACAAGGCAACACTGTAGAGTAGGAAGGTTACCGCCCAAACTAGCTTCATATTTGAATCCGACTATAGATCTACCCAGAAGTGGACAAAGATAATGTTCTACTTCCTTCAGATGGCTGTCCAGAATGCATATGTCTTGTACAGCAAGTACACCACTACCATGCTAGTGATTGACTCTACTTCAATTCACCGAGGTTGTCATCTGATCATTGACTGAATTTAAACCAGATGACTGACAGAACACGGGATGCATGTTGCAAAACGCTCGACATAGAAAATCCTGCATCTCCACCTTATGATGAAGATGACCCAGAAATCATGGATGTCAATGCTGACAATATACCTGCTGCTGTGTCTGGTCTTTCACAGCAAAATGGTATACTGGGAGTGAGGGTCACACACCTCCTCCCTTCTCCTTCACACTTTCCCCTTTTCCACTGCCCTGTTCATCATCACCATCACCATAAACCCCTTAAAAACATTACTCATTACAAAATACTCATGTGTAGGAAAAACTACAACCTTTTACCTATCTAAGCATATTAACAGAATTTAAATGTCTTTAAAATGATGGCCACAGTGAACAAATATACTTGGGCAAAAACTTTATATCGCTCTCCTCAAAAATAGTAAAAATCGAGATAGGACCCTAGCTCTGTCTTGGGAGGGTCAATTTGTATACTTAATGGTTGATGACAGCAGTGACATAGACAAAGAGGATATAGTGAAGGTTTTACCAGAACCAACACTTGACCACAAGCAAAGGATGATTTTTTATGTAGATGTTGGCCTGAGGCCCTAAGTAATGATACCAGTAATAATATGTGATATAGATCTGCAAGATTGTCAGTACCAGTACCAAAGTTATTGCCTGTAAGGTGCTACAGCATGGTGCCTTAACCAGTAATGAGTTAAATTTTGAAGAAAATAGTGATACTCTTTATTTATTTATACAGTAGAGCCTCAATTATTCGGCATCCACGGGGATTTTAAAAGTCCGGAAAATCAAATTTTCCGGATTGTTGAATAACACCCGTTTTCTACTGTCGTGCGTCATACATAGTATAGAATTACAGTAGCTAATGTAGCGTGACTTGCACACACAGTAATAATACAACATACATAATAATTAATGCAATGTAGCCTATAATTTATGTACAATAATTGACCATTTTAATGTGTAGGCTACGCACCATTGACTCATCGATGGTTCAGTTGGATGTAATAATCCACATCCCAACACACCCAAAAGCCACTCAACCTCTACTGTATAGCCTAATGTATTGTATCTTACTGCAAATAAATTTCTGTCGATATGAATGATAAACTTAGGTTTACTGAACTGTAAAACTTAAATGTTAACCACTGCTAAAATTGTTGTATCCTTAAACTAATGTTACATTCAGTACAGTGGTACCTCGGTTCTCGAATGCCTCCCTTCTCGAGCAATTCGGTTGTCAAACATATATATATATTTTTTTTTAAGTCTCGGTTTTCGAACACAAACTCTGTTCCCGAACCAAGCTGACAAAGCTGTAGCAAACCACAACATAAACTTTTTCAATTATTTTGAGAAAATTATCAAATATAATGAATACAAACTAAGGAATGTGTGCACAAATAAAATTTCATTGAATTTTGGTGATAACTGAACTAACCAACCCACTATCACCCTCACGCTCGCTTGATACACTCACAATATGCCAACCCCATTATAGTGAAAAACTTCTCAAAACAGGCATTTTTCATACTTTTAGCACATATTCTGCTACAGGCATTTGATATGGTGAAAAGTACAAGTGATTGTAAGAGAAAGTGACAAAGAATGATTAATATAAACTAAGGAAATGTGTTTGTATGAGTAGAAACTCATAGATTATTGGTGATAACTGAACTTGTCAACCATCACTCTCACTCTTCACTCACTACACTCGCGCTTTTAGGCCTATCCTTTTAGAATGAACAACCTTTCAAAACATACATTTTTCATACTTTTGCCTCAAAATTAGAATAATTTTTAGTCACTAGAGAGAATATGTGAAACAAGGGTTGAGGTTAGTCTCAAACTGACTCGTTAGTTGGAAATAGCACTGCTTGGGATGCACATTAGCCATTTAAGTATGTGTTGATGTTACACGATTCAAACTGGCCAGATGGGGAGACTTGTGGCCAAGGAATACATGGTCAAACCGTTTTGCTCCACGGCCTCCCACCGGGGGGGTGAGTTATTCTGTGACATAGGGTATCGGGATGACCCTCGGTCCGTGATGGGTATTTGCCTCAGTTCAACCAGAGAACTACAGTTTCGTACTCATCTCTGACAACACACCCGTTTTCTTTTGACATGGTATACTTGTGTAATAGTAGTCACAGGGATTCCACTTACAGTGCGTGTTGTTCGAGTGTCTCGTCCTTAAAAATTGCATAGTGTATGTTGTGGTGTGTGTGTGTATCTTTGTGCATAGTCTTGATCTGCGGTGACTATTTGTGTGTTTTTTGGTGAAATTTCATGATTTTCATAACTTGGTGTCCAGCTTCAAAATCTGTACCAAGGTTAAGGTCAGAGAGAATGAGGGAGAGAGCCACAGACACAGAGAAATAGACACACACACAGTCAGACATACAAATAACCACACATAAAAGATTGATAGATCGATTATCGGTAGATACACAATCAAATGGAGAAATAGATAGATGTGAGCTGAGAGACAGAGAGATAGATATGAAGAAAAACAAAGAGACTGATAGAGAGATGGATATATGTAGGGAGAATAGAGATAGATAAACTGTTAAATAGACAGTAAAACATATTCGTTATGGAGGGGTGGTGGAATCCTTATGTGATGTTAAACTCGTAGCCTATATGTAGACCTTTACTTATATATATATATTCAAGAGCTAAGGAGTGTCTAGCACGTTGAAGGTAATAATTGAGGGAGGCAGAGTTCCAGCAATAGGACCGTTCGCATTAAGCGTGGATCGAGGGGTTAACACCACATACCTCCAGATTTTTTTTTTTATTTATTATTATATATTTAGGATATCGAAAATCTGCATATAGACCCTTTTTCGTTATAATAATGTACTTACAATTATTTTGAGATTCAAGGAAGCATACCAGCGTGCATATTAATGAGCTAGCAATATGGTTTGTGATGTTGTATTGTGTTGTGCTATTTTTGGTGTTTGTGCCTCAATGGATAAACATTCATCGGTTTTACATATACATGTGAATATTTTTTTATTTCTAATGTAATTACGTATTTCAAGTGACCACCAACAAAGGTAATAAATGAAAAAGAAATTATTCCAGCAGATTCTCGCTGCCTGCAGTATTACAAATCAAAACAATAACAAACACACCAACAAGTACGTAGCCCAGCCTTTAATGTAGCTAGTAACTCTTCTTTTTCTGTCTAGAGTCCGTTTTGCAGTCTGCCACGGCACATACATAAGTAGGCATACTGATAATTATCTGTGACTCTGTGTGTACTGTGTACGGTGTGCGCCGACTCAGTCTGATGTTTGTTGGCATTTGCTCATACGCCAGCGACTTTCGAAATCAGAGAGTACGGGACTATAGCTTTTTCAGCCTTTTAACCGGCAAGAACCAACAGTAAATTATTCTGTTTCATTACACGGCTGATAAACTACTTAATTTGACTTCATAGTGACCTCCATGAAACTGCTATGGTGTGTGTTAATGTAAAGACTGATACTAAAATAGCTTCTTAATCGTAATTGTCGTTAGTTACAATATACAAAATACATTCCTCGCGATGGTTATGGTGGTTGGAATATATTACCCTACACCTTGTGCAACCATCACCAACAGGAGCAGAACCCACCACCGCGGCAGCTTCCACCTGCCCAGCAGTTCCGACCTCAACCTCCACGCCAGGAACATCGGCCATAACCACAAACCTGCAGCGACCACCAGCGTTTCGGGTCACAGGTGCGAAACTGCCGCCCGCCATGCAAGTGGAGCTCCACCCTCACCCCAGCCAACAACAGACTCAACCAGACTGCCTGCACCCCTCACCCCAATGCCCCAGCGCCACACCCAACTCCACGACACCCGACATCGCCTGCAGACCACCCGGCACACCACAAGCCGCCACACACCACTGCACTAACTACCAAACCCACGCCACCGACCCCTGCCACCACGCTCCAGGCCAATGCCCGCATGCTCCTGTGAGTCGACAACCTTGCATCTGGGGAGCAGTTCATGGTGGACTCAGGGTCCAAGGTGAGTGCACTACCACTATCACAAAAAGACAAAGTGGTACAGGCTTCCACAGCATACGACCTCCTGGCAGCCAACATGACGCCCATCGCCACCTTCGGCACCAGAAGCCGCCCCATCACGCTTACCCACCAGGATTGGTTTGTGTGGCCATTCATTGTGGCCGAGGTACACCACCCCATCCTGGGCCTCGATTTCCTTACTGCACACAACCTCCTTATAGACCTCAAGCGCATGCAACTCATCCACCAACCATCTGGGATGACTATCCCAATAAGACCCTGCCGCAGCACAACACCAACCATCACACACATCTCGCAAGCAGGCCTATACGATGCTATCCTACAGGAATTTCAGGACCTCCTCTCTATCTCTTCCAACGTACCCATCATGGACCCAGGGGTAAGACACACCATCATCACCACCGGCCGCCCCTGCTTCGCGAAGCCACGGCGGATGCCACCCGAATGCATGGAGGCAGCCGAATGAGAGTTTGAGCTCATACTCCAGCAAGGGGTCACTCGCCCATCCGACAGCGCCTGGGCATCACCCCTACACATGGTTCCGAAGCAGCAAGAAGGAGAATGGAGAGTGTGCGGAGATTACAGAGCACTCAGTGCCATCACTACCCCCAACAGATACCCCATATGGCACATCCTAGACTTCCACTCCAAACTCCAAGGATGTGCAGTATTCTCCAAGATCGACCTCGTTCGTGCCTTCCACCAGATCTCGGTGGCCGAGGGGACGTGAAGAAAAAGGCTATCACCATGCCCTTCGGGTTATTCAAGTTCCCAGTTATGAACTTCGGCTTCCGTAATGCTGCCCAGACGTTCCAGCGGTTCATGGATATGTTGGTACGAGGACTCGATTGGGCGTTGGTCTACATCAATGACATCCTGGTGGCCTTTGACTCTCATGAAACCCATCAGAACCATCTGAGAGAGCTCTTCACCCGCCTCCAGCAGCACGGCCTCAAGGTCCACCCCGCCAAGTGCGTACTAGGAACAGAGCAACTGGACTTCTTGGGGTACCTGGTCACACCGGCCGGCATCACACCCTTACCCCAAAAGGTTGAGGCCATCAAGGACTTCCCGCTGCCTACCACCGCCAGGAAACTGAGAGTGTTCCTGGGGGTGGCTAACTACTACAACTGCTTCGTCCCCCACGCCGCCGCAGCCCTAGCACCGCTCCACGACCTGCTCAAGGGACTCAAGAAAACCTTCCAGAAGCTGACCTGGACAACTACCGCCAAGGACTCATTCAGGGACATCAAGCACAAGCTGGCCAACACAACACTCCTAGCATACCCAACACCACACGCACCAACCTCCATATACACAGATGCCTCATCAGACGCCATTGGAGCAGTACTACAAAAGGAGGTAGATGGGATTCTGCGACCAATCGCGTTTTTCAGCAAGCGCTTGGAGACCCCCCGGCAAAAATACAGTGCCATCGACAGGGAATTGGTCGCCATCTACGAGGCTGTCCGTCACTTTCACCTCTTCCTTGAAGGCAGGCCCTTCCACGTACGCTTGGACCACAAGCCTCTCACAACAGCCATGCAGCAGCTAGTCCCCCAGAGTATCACGGCACCTTGCCTTCATTTCCGAGTTTACCACGGACATCCGCCACGTCAGGGGCGAGGACAACACAGTCGCAGACGCCCTATCAAGAGCCCCGCCACCACAACCCCACATTTCTGCGCTGCACCAAGCACCAGCACTCAACTACACTGCCATCACAGCTGTTAAAGCCACCGATGCCCATCTACAGCAGCCAATCACAGGTGAGACAGGCCTCAAACTCGAGCACATCAAGGCTCCCGACGCTACAACTAACCTTTGGTGCGATACGTCATGTGGCACACCAAGACCTAACATCCCCCCTGACTTCAGACGGCAGGTCTTCAACCACTACCACTCACTCAACCACCCCAGGATTGCAGGAACCCTCCGCCTCATCAGCCACCATGCCTTCTGGTCTGGAATGAGGAAGGAAGTCAAGACGTGGGTAATTTCATGCGTCCCGTGCCAGCGCGCCAAGGTAGGTAGCCACACACGACCACCACTGCATGAGTTCCCGGTACCTACAAGCAGATTCAACACGGTGCACGTAGACATTGTGGGACTACTGCCACCCTCCCGTGGATACCGCTACCTCATAACATGCGTAGACCGGGCTACATGGTGGTGTTCGGCGACACCTATGCCAGACATCACAGTGGAAGGCACAGCACATCATTTCATACCCGACTGGGTCGCCAACTTCTGCCCACCTTCAGTTATCATCACCGACCAGGGCACTCAATTCGAGTCCAAAGCATGGCAGGACATGCTCCAATATCTGGGCACTCAGCACCATCGAACCACAGCATACCACCCACAAAGTAACGGGATGGTGGAGCGCCTTCATAGACGGCTTAAGGACGCCTTCAGGGCCCTGCAACCTGACCAATGGGCCGATGCACTTCCACTGATCCTCACCATCAGGACTATGGTTAAGGAGGACCTACAGCACTCCCTGGCCGAACTGGTGTAAGGCGAGGACCTCCGCCTCCCGGGCCAGGTCATGTCCACTGGACTCGACACCACCAACCTGACCTTCCTGCCAGCGTTGAAAGTGGTAATGGCCAATACCACACCAACACGACACGCCACCAGCCAACACGACAAACCTACATGCCACATCACTATTCCTATGGATGGACGCACACCGGACACCCATACAGACACCCTACAAACGACCCCATCCCGTAATATTAAGGACGGACATGAAAGTGACCATCGAAGTCGCCGGCCGGCCCTACGTCACGTAATGGGAGAGGATCAAGCCCGTTAACACCACACCACACATGGTCACCCAACACACACCGCTACACACCACCACTACTACTACCTACACCCAACACACGCCACTACACACCACCACCACTACTACCTACACCTAACACACACTGCTACACACCACCACCACTATAACCTACATCCACTACACACCATACTATGCCACCACAGCACACACACACTCAACCACAAACCAAGCAACATGCCTCCACACCACATACCCAGCCCTCTATTCTACCTCTTCCCTGCAACCACAGCCCACTCCTTACCATGCCACACCTACTTACCGCAATACAACCATCAGACCAGGTACCACACGACACAACATAACCCGCTCCTACACCAGCACCCAACCCACCTCACGAACCAACACCCCTTCTCCTCCTCCATACTCCCCATCACCCGAACCTTCCACATCCCTCTCCCAAGACCCATCCTTCGACTCCCCAGCTCCTTCCCTACAACCTTCTCCCCAACCTCCCCTCTCAACACACCATACCCCACCCCCTGACCCACCACCCCCGCCAATGACATCCGTAATCCCTTTAGTCTCCCCACAGTCAGAACCCACAGACGACGCACAACACCACACGCCGCCACCCACGGAGCCGGACATCCGACCACTGCCATGCCCTGCCACGCCACCCACACAACCTGGGGAACACACACCAACACCCGACCCGAACGAACCAGCACCTGTGCCGGATGGGTTTGTCACCAGGTCCAGCAGAACCGTCCATTGCCCAACTATATTCAGGTCACTAATTTATAATATAGACACTCACCCACGCTACTCAGACACTCCAAATAGATATTACTAGACGCTACCTTCCACCCTCACCCTTACAAACACTTCACCCTCTTAACTATATCCGCTACCTACCTACCCCCTTCCACCCTTACGCTCTACATGTACACTTATGTATTACACACCCATTTATTTTCAATGTCTTTTGCCATATGTGTATATGTATATACCCACTCCACGGGTCTTTGTCCTTTTTGTTCTTTTGGGGGAGGGGGGTACTGTAGTGGATCGCGAGCACTCCAAGGCATATACATCCTGGCTCTCACCAGCGCGCGCAGCCTCACCCCACGCCAGACGGTATAAAAAGAGCCAGAAACACACGCAGTGGGTCACTCACTGCCAGCAGCCCTCCTAGATACACCTGCCTGCCCGCTCCTGCCCACTGCTCTCCAGTCTATCCAGCAGCTCTCCAGTTCCTGCCAATTACCTACTAGCTGCTCACCTACCTGCCTGCTGCCAACCTACCTGCTGCTACTCTTTATTGCCCACTAGCTGCTCACCTACCTGTCCAGCTGCCCAACTCCTGCAGCCCAGCCTAACTCAAGTGCTGACTATCCATACTTACCTTAACCCAAGCTCCCTGGAGTCTAGAGAGAGAGTGTACCAAATACAACAACACACCTGTATAGACATACCTAATAAACCCAGTGTAATTCCTTGTGAGTTTGGTGCACCCCCAGGTAGTAACAACCCAGAGATTTTATAATCTCCATTCATATTAAGGTTTACAGCTTAGCATATTAATATATATTACACTGACCGGAATGCATTTCATTCAACTGCATACGGTATTTCAAAAGTTTTAAATACATGAAATCTATCGTGGTCAAACAGTAGTAAGGGATGATGGGAAAACCCGAAATGCCTCGGGAAAAAGTTGTTCTAATATGACCCCCTGTTGGATTCGAACCATGGACTGTTGGGAGGGAGCTCAGAGGTAGAGGTGTGAACTCCCACCCAAAGTCCCTGGTTTGAATCCAACATGGGTCATATTATAAAGTAGTAAGAATCATTGGAGCATTTTTTGGTGGCCACCTCGTGGATGCAAGTGCTCTCTTGCTTGGAACTCAGCATCTTCTCTTGAGATGGGAGTTTCAGTCCGGCAATAATAACATCTACCATTAGAGTAGGCGGCTATCCACTATGAGCAACTCACCGCAAACGAAAACGGAAAGAAAAAGATCCAAAAGAAGCTGTTTCATTCAGACCCCCCAACGGGGAACCCCTGAACTAGCAATTACGAACTCCCCACAGTCTCGCTCTCCTGCCACTAAGTGGCTAAGGCAACCCGGAGCTCTGTGTGGGAGCTAGCCGTCAGATTTTAACTCGTTTCCACAGCGATAACAACTTCGTTTGATACCTACTACTGTGTCGGCTATTATTCAGGTAAAGTGAGTTGTGTTGCCGTTTGATTCAACGTGGGATAGCTCGTGCTTGGGTAGACAGCTTAGGCTGTTGTCCAATGTCATCTCTCTTCATGCAGGACATGTCGAGAAACATTGTAGAAGTTGATTGGCCATCACTTTATGACGTAAAACCAGACTACCCTTCTGGCTAGGGCTCTGTCTAGGTATAGATCCTTGGTATGGTTTCCTAAAAGGACTCCGGATCTCTTAACTGGCCTCTTCAGGATTGCAGCCATTGGTCCTGTTCCTGTGGAGCCAGAGCCAGAGGGAAGGAGGCAGCCAGGCACAATTCGTCCCGAATCTTCACTAACATTTCCTTGATGGTCATTTACTTACAACATGGTTTCCCCTGAGCACGTAGCACATCGTTATTTTTAAGTTCTTCAATATGGAATCTACAAAGAGGAGAGGGATGCTACATCAGATAAGTTTTTCTGTTGGTTAGAACTCAGTCTGAGAGGATGACGTCACGGTATTTATGTCCGCCATTTTGGCTGGGCAGGAGCTGGTACTGGAACCGGATCCAGCGATTCTTGATGACTCCTCCGAACCAGTTCCAAGGAAACAGTTCTATCAATATTAGTTATGTGTCGGTGTGCATTATTTCTCTTTTATAAAGCTATGATATGGTAAATTGGTAAGATATTTTTCTTCCGACAATTTTAAAAATCAATATTAAACATTCTTACAAAAACAAATATAACATTGTCAGTTAATATTAGGTACCGGTTCCAGCGGTCACATTTGTATGGAGAACCGGAACCTTCAGTTCCAAGTTTAATTGTTCTTCCCCAGCCCTACGTCCAAGAGCTCCGATAAAATAATACCCTAAATTACTAAGTATTACCCTAAAAAGTTGCCAACGTCGTAACTTAGAATATTGTTGCCACTATTACAAATAGTCATTTAGGAATATATTTAAGATTAACTAAAATATATTATAAGTTAAGATCGCTTTTTTCCTCACCGAATGAATATACATTTATAGTAGTTGCGGTATTCACCTTTACTTGGAAATAACCAGATTATCTAGTATTCTGTTGTTACCAATGGTAAATGTTTAAAAATCAAAATGAATAAGATTCATCTAACCTTTATTTTCATTTTCAGGTATGTGAAAGTGTAAGGGTTAATAGAATTTTATTTCAATGGTGATTGGCACATATATCAATGGTTTTTTACCCTATTGATTGTTACTTGACAAATTGTTTTGATCTAATGAGTAACTTTTCATCATGCAATACCTATTCTAGTATAATTATTCTGGTTCATGATTTAATAATTTGAATCCAACTTAAGGGGTAGAGTTGTTCTAATACCCGCCTTGTATTCTAGAATGGTGAGTGAACCATCTTCAGAGCAGTCTGCTTTGCTGTCCCCGGCCCACAGTAGAGAGGGACGCCATACGTGTAGTGGTCAAAGCAGGGTTTCATCACCCCACTGTCTTCTTCGAGAGAGCCCTCCTGTTTCCGTCAGTCCTGCTTTCTCGGGGTTTATGGATGAATCTGTGTCTGTTCCTGAGCTTTGGAATTGCCTCCAGCAGAGGGTGGATTCTACTTTAATGAAGTCCTCGATTCAGCAGCCCGGTACAATGTCATCTCCCCGTGCTGCCAGAGAACAAGTTACTGTGACTGAGAGTTTTCTGTCTCTAGTCCAAGTTGATAGTCCACCAACTTTCTCGCAAGCCACTCATCGTTTGCCTACAGACACTCCTGGAGACACTGTTCACTTTTCTCTGCCAAGAAACTACTTTCTTTCTCTCACTTCTACAGGCTCAGATGAAGAGGACTGGACACGGGTTCCGTCACACAGTACTCAAGAAGGGGGTTCCTGCGAGCCTTTCAGCGTTCTCTAGTACAACCTCGATGTGGATTTCAGTGGAAATTATTGTTTTACGAGAAGTCATGGGGGAGGACGGGGTCTCCTACGTTTTCAAGTGTGAGTCGTCGGCTCAGCTTCCTCAGTTCCCCTTCCCTCAAGTTACTACAGAAGAGGTCTCCAAAGCTGTGGCGGAATTAGCTCTTTTATCCCAGCTACCGACTCCTACACTTCATCATACTCTGCTGCACCAAGTTCATACCATTTGTTGTCTCTTTTTTCAGTAGAAGACCGGGGAGCAGAAACATTGGTAAAACCTTTACTTACTTGGTGGAAGAAGAAGGCTACTTCTTCTTCTAATTTAATTCTTCTCGTCCATTGGCTCCTGGTGTTTCAGTGTCTGTCATCTCTAACACTGAAGATTGTGGGGACAACTTGGGAAAGTTTTTATCTGCTCCCTCTTTATCAGACACTACTGGAGTTCCTGCCCTTCCTTTTCCTAGTACGGAACTGGTGAAAGAAGATGATCTAGCCAGGAATCGGGCTCTTTCCCAGTTCTCAGGCTTGTCCCTTCTTTTCTGGTTAGCCAAGACGTCCGCACCAGGGACAGCTTCTGCAGCTTTTGTCAGAACTGCTGCTTTTTGTTATTTGTCGACACTTGCTACAGCTTCTATTCAAGCCCTCCATCCTTCTCTACTGTCTGCGAAGTCGGAAGCCCTATCAACCCGCCTACATTGTCGGGAATCTATGCTAGGAGGCATAGACATGGCAGTGCGCCAGTCTCTGTTGACTTTGGATCCGCTGTCTCCGGCTGTTTTGGAAGTTGATCAGACTAAGATATTATTTCAGACAGTCCCTCATAAGTCACTGTTAATGTTCTGCACCGGAACACAGCTCCTTTCTCTCGGGCACATCGACAGTCGGCAGGGCCTTCTCGGAGAGCTTCTCATTCCCGATCTTCCCGTCATCTCCCTTACACTTCAACTTCACCCCCTTCAGCGTCTGTTCGTAGACAGGAGACTGGTCATCGTCTAGACTCTTTCCAGCATCTCCAGCAGCCCTTCAGTTCGGACTCAAGAATGACCTCGGGGAGTCGACCCTCCTCCCAGACTATTGGTCAGAGATTCCATCATCCTGAGAGGGGTGGGCAGTCTGCTAAAAACCTCCTCCTCAAAACAAAATACATTGTACCCAAACGAGACTCGGACAAGTTATGTCTCGTAGTCGATCTGAGTCGTCTAAACAAGTTCACAGAAGCTCGGCACTTCAGGATGCTCTCCATTCCGCAAGTTCGTCTGGCTTTACTTCCAGGAGCACAGCTAGCTTCCCTAGACTTAGAGAGTGCTTACTGGCATGTCCCAGTCCACCCAAGATTTCGGAAGTTTTTAGCAGTTCAGGTAGTTTCCAAGGTACTACAATTCCGAGTGATGCCCTTCGGCCTGAATATTGCACCTCGGGTTTTCACAAAGTTAACCAAGGTAGTTGCAGCTCGTCTCTCCGATCTAGGAGTGTCTACACTTGTATTTGGACGACTGGCTCATCCAAGCTCCATCAAAGGAACAACTTTGTCAAGAATTGAAGATGGTAATCAAGACCTGCAAGGCCATGGGCTTCTCCTTCAACTTTCCCAAATCTCAGCTCATTCCAACTCAACAGCTACCCTGGCTAGGGATGTTATGGGACACTCAGATTCAAACCGTAAGTCTCTCGGTTACAAACCAGATCCTTCTGTTGAAGAAACTCAGACGAGCGCTAGCAGCTCGCACCTGCACTCGCAGGTTGTGGGAAAGTCTTCTGGGTTCTCTCAATTTTGCTGCAGAAATTTTCCCCTAGGCCGTCTGAGGTTCAGGAGGTTTTTGTTAGAAGGGAATCGATGGTTTCCTGTGTTTCCTCAAGACAACATTCGACCTTTCCCGAGCTTCTTACTTCGACTAATAAAGTGGTGGTGTCTTCCAGCCCACCTTGCAATGTCAATACCTTGAACTACTCCTGTTCCCAGCATGGTTGTCACTACAGACGCATCCTCTACAGGATGGGGACTTCAGTCGTCGGAGGGCAGTCAGGCTCAAGGCCTTTGGACACCAACTTGGCATGCCTTTCACTTCAATGACAAGGAGTTAAAGGGAGGCGTATAGGATTAAAATAGCTAAAACGGTTCAGGATATGGATTTTGATATTCTGTCATCTATACATAGCAGAAGGCATCAGCTCTACCAGGCGTATGTTTATTTTGGGATTTGAGCATATTTAAATGCCCAGCGCGGCATTTAAATGGATCCGCTGACGGGAGTGTTGCCATATCATGTAGTGAAGATTTTGTTTATATTTTTTTTTTCATCATATTTCTTATTTACTCCAAAATGAAACTGGTTGTGGTTGTTGTACGATATGTTGGGCCTGTGTTTACGCCTGAGTCAGGCAGGCAGCAAGCAAGGGTTGCCAAGGGTTGGCTTACAGCATTGCCAATCTAGTTGATGTGGAGAGAGTCAAGCACGTGTATCCTGCATTTATATTGTCTCCACTGTGTTTTTCGCTCAAGATGGGTCGTATTTCGCATGGAAGACGTCGACAACGTGCTGTCATGTCCAGGGTTGCCTTGGAACACAACGTTAGGAGAGCAGAAGCTAGGAGAAGAAGAGAAGAAGAGGACAACACAACCCTGCCACCACCTGTTGCTCGCTCACCCTCACCCGTGGCGTCCACCTCTACCTCTTCCACTGCCACACCACCAGCTTCCACCAGCTCCAATAACGTTACACCATTACCTGTAAGTAATTGGGAGAGTTCTGCTGCTTTGAGGAAGAGTCTACTAGCCACCAAGATACCTAGTTTGTCGCCAGTATGTCAGAAGAAGGAGATTATCAACAGCAGTGTATTGAGTGATATGGCTCATATTATAAAGTGCAGTGTGTGTGAAGGACAGTGTGTGGTGAAAAGGAAACACCTGTCAGTGGAATCTGAATTTACAGTAGAGTGTGATATTTGTGGAAATGAGATGTACAATTGCAGGAAAGAGAAAGTGAAGATAGAAGGACATAAAATGCTAGTTGGTCAGAATGCCCTGTCACTTGTTTACCATTGCATGCAACATGACCTAGGTTATTCAGGTATGTGCTCCCTGTCAAGCTGCTTGGACATACCACTGATGAGTAAGGGGACATTTGTCTCTTATGAAAAAAAATTGGAAGAAATGGCAGGTATGAAATTTGAAGAGTACAGTAAATATATAATTGAAGCCATATTTGAGTACTATGAGTCAGAACTAAACATCTTGCCTGATGAAAACGGTATTTTGTCTGTGGAAGTGACATATGATGGGACTTGGATGACCTCTTTGTTTGGAGTTGGAGCAATAGTTGAAGCCCACACTGGATACATCATTGATGGTTTTACATCAAGCAAATACTGCAATGAGTGTACGTACTGGCATAATGTGGCAAAGAAAAATAATTCACCAAGTCTTAGAGCAAAGTATGCAACATGGAAAAGGAACCATAACTGCCAAACAAATTTCAGTGGAGCTTCTGGAAAAATGGAGTCGTTTGCAGCAGTAAAGTTATGGGGAAGGTCACTTGAAAAAAAAATGAGGTATGTTGTCTTTGTAGGGGATGGGGACTCTGCTGCACACAAAGCTGTTTGCAGCATGAATGATGGTAGTGGACCATATGGAGCTAACTACCCAGTGATAAAAGAAGAGTGCCTGAACCATGTTTCCAAGAGACTGGGGACAAGATTGAGAGGGTTGAAGAAGAAACTTGCCGAGCCTGTGAGAGGAAAAACTGGAAAGATCACCATGAAGAGCAAGCTTGGAGGTATTGGAAAACTTACCGATAAAATAATCGACAGCTTATCAGGATACTACGGTACAACGGTGAGAAGATTTGTTCAGAAAGGAGGAGACAAGACAAGAGTGTCAGAATTGGCATCAGAAATCATGGCATCGTTTCTTCATGTAACCAGCTCGGACAAAGACCCACGACACTTCTTGTGCCCATCAGCCGAAGACTCTTGGTGCTTCTACAAAAGAGCATTGGCCAATGAAGAAACTCCACCATCCCACAACACTATGAAGGTCAAAATCACCATCACCTGTAAGGAAGACCGACAAGCAATAGCTCTCGTCTATCAAGATCTCACCAGGCATGACCTTCTTGAGAGGTGCATGAAGGGACGCACACAGAATGTCAATGAGTCTTTCCACTCCAAGCTATGGAAAAAATGTGTCAAAGTCAAGTTTCATGGCAACAAGAAGGTGGAATTCGCTTTCAAGATGGCAGCTCTGGAACACAACTGTGGGTACAAGTCTGGTACTCTTCTTGATAAAATCCTGGGAGGAGATCCTACTGCAAGAGGACTGAACCTGCAAGAGGAAGGGCGCCTAACAAGCTCAGCCAAGAAATCACTGAAGAGGAGGAAAAGAAGAAAAGTGGAAGAGGAAGGGGAGAGTGACTATGTTCCTGGTGGGTACTAGCAGTAGTAGTACTGTACTGTACTGTACTGTACTGTACTGTACTGTACCGGAGAGTAGGCCTACTGGGGAAACTCCGAGAGAAAAAAAAACGCACGTATCAAACCACCCCTTGGGTCGTGTGGAAGAGTTTGCTATATAATTTGGTAACACAACATGATATGGTAACATGACCCATTATTTTGGCAGTCGCCGCAAAATTTTCTTATGCGTACTCACATCAAAATTGCTGTATCTTTTTTATTTGTCATTCAATTTTAAATCTGTTTTCTTTTTTGAAAACTACAAAGAAATTGCTATAAAAAGTATTTAGTAGAAATTTCTGTCAAGTGAAGTATTATAGGGTATTTTGTAGCTATACTTTGAGGGCCGTTTTCTCAAAATTAGTTTTTTTACCGTATGCTTCTCTTTTACAGGCAATATCTTTTTTATTTGTCTTTCAATTTTTAATCTGTAAACTTTATTTTGAAGAGGATGATACAAAGCAGAATTCCATCTGGTTATTTTTTACATATATGAAAAATAATGATTTTATGGCTTAATTTTCTTTTTTTTTTCTTTTTTTTTCAATATTTTTTTATTTTATTAATATAAAAGAAAGTTATCAATATTTTGGAAAACTACCAGTTTGATTTATAGATATGAAAATCTAATTACAAACAAACTCTGAAAATATATCATACGCAAAAAATTAATGGAGTTATTAGAACTCAAAATTTTTTCCAAAATTTTGAAAAAAATTAATAGAAAAAAAAATTATAATCAGAATTACCTAATTTTTAGTATGAAGCATTTCTGTGATAGTATCAACATTTTGTTAAAGTTTCATGAATATTCAACACTTCCTTCTATATGACTGCCTGTCGTTGTACGGCCCCCTAATAGTGGCACTTATGTTCACTGACCATTCACCGTCACCCTCAGTTACTGACTCGCTTCGAAGGAGGGGTATCCAGATGCGCTTCTGGTGAATTGGAACAACTGGTCATACATTTACCTGTTTCCTCAGCCATATGGCTTCAAGGATGCTGCAAAAAGGGTGTTTCAAACTAAAGACTTTCAAAGGGAAGATTCTGCTGGTTGCTCCCTTATGGAAATCGCAACCCTGGTGCCTACAACTCCTGACATGGTGTCCATCTCCTCTGCCCCTCAGTCACCTGGCCCTGTTGGGGAAAGGAATGAAATCCTCAGGAATATCCTCCGATTTTCACGCCTGGAGTTTCTCGCTTATAGCCTAACTTCAGTCTTGTTTATGACTGTGATAAATGACTTGTCTCAAGCTTACAGAGATTCTTCAGTACGACAGTACCAGTCTTGTTAGAAGACTTTTCAGTGTTCCCTCCATGAGGAGAGGATTCAGGAGATCTCTCAGGTTGTGGTGCTTCGGTTTCTATGTCAACTTTTCCATGACAAGAATCGCACTTTGGCAACTATCCGAACCCACGAAGCAGCACTAAAGGCTCCTCTGTTTTATGGTTGTAACCTGACTTTGGACACATGTTGGTTGGAATGGTTACACTGCAGCTTCTTCCTACAACGACCTACATGCCGTCAACCTCGACAATTCTGGTCCCTTTCAAAAGTACTGGATTCCTTAGCTCCTCCTCAGTTCCCAGTTTCGCCATCAAAGAACCAACACTCCTGGAAGGCGTTATTTTTAACGGCTTGAGCATCTGGCATGAGGGCTTTCCAGTACATGCCCTTTTTCGCCACACTGCATGGACAGTATTCACCAATAACGATGCCCTAGTTTCTCTAGCACCTGTACCTTAGTTCCTGGCAAAGAATGAGAGGGAGGGTCACTATCTACTTCCATTTACAATTCCTGCTTGGTTCAAAGAAGGAATAGATCATCCACTGTGTCCAGTAGCAACGCCCTGTTCTTACCTACATTCTACGGAAGCTGCACCACGGGAGTATCTCTTTGTGTGGCCTCTTCTCTCAATAGATGTTCTAGAGTTCATATTGCTCAAGAGCTGTGCAGGGTTATAGAGTCAGCGGATCCAGGAATATGTCCCAAGGGCCAGGATGTGCGTAAAATGGCTGCCTCCCTCCTGTTGCTACGCTCACATTCTCTTGACACTACTTGTCATGAAACCAATGGAGCTCAACCAGTACATTCATCAGACGCTACCTAGCCACTCAGGTTGATGATATTCCCTGTGTGGCTATGGGGTCTATGCCATAGCATAGCCTGTTTAGCTCTCCATAGCTGTTTGGAGTTGAAAGTACTTTACCAGAGGAGGTTAGTACGTCACCTGGGTCACTCATGCCATAGGACTACTGATGGCAGCACCATGTCAAGAAGACTCCAATCTTCAATGATTCCCCTTCTGTCTGGTTTGATATCTACATCTTCAGTTACAATTCTTCAATTGGTACTGTGAGTATGTTCCTTTTAAGTGGTTTCTTCTTAGTCCACCTCCACATGGTAAGGAGCACTGGCATCCACGAGGTGGCCACCAAAAATGGGAGTTTGAAGAATGAATTATCGGTTTTTGGTGGTGCCGAGTGGATGCCAGTGATAGGTACCCTCCCGTATATTCTATGTCCCGCCCCCTGTCTCTTCAGACCCCACTTGGGCTTACTTGTAAATATCTGACGGCTAGCTCCCACACAGAGCTCCGGGTTGCCTTAGCCACCTAGTGGAAGGAGAGCGAGACTGTGGGGAGTTCGTAACTGCTAGTTCAGGGGTTCCCGGTTGGGGGGTCTGAATGAGACAGCTTCTTTTGGATCTTTTTCTTTCCGTTTTTGTTTGCGGTGAGTTGCTCATAGAGGTGTAACGGTTGTTACTGTGTAGTGAAGATGTTTGTTATCTTCACTTAGGGTGAATGGCAAACAAGGTTGTGTGATGGTCTAGTCTAGTCTTGTCTAGTCTTTTTATTTCTTCAGGTTTTACATTGCATATAAAGTTTTATAGCTAACCTGGAAGCTAACCTGGAATATGATCATGTGATATATTTTATAGTCAACCTGGAATATGCTCAATCATATACATAAAGGTTGCCTGCTACAATACTCCCCCCCTTAGTGACGAGGAAGGAGGAACGATACAGTCTTCTTATGGCGTCCGCTTGGATTGTGGAGAAGTTGTAGAACGTATCAGTAGCGTGGAGTTGTAGGCGTAGTTGTTGTTGTTGTAGTGGTCGAGGTCGTAGAGTGGTGTGTAGCAGGAAAGCTGGTGCATGTGCGCGTGCGTGCGTGAGCGTGTTGCTGCAGTGCCAATTAAATCGAACTCAATGAGTCCCTGAGCTTACGATTTTTAATGTCGACAACAAGGTCGAAGTTTGTCAAAAAATCGGTGCCCAAAATGGCTTGTGTGCGCAAGTGCGTGCGCGAGTGTGTGCGCATGCGTGTGCATGTGTGTCCGCAGGCGTGTTTGCGCGCGCGTGCGTGTGTGTCCGCAGGCGTGTGTGTCCGCAGGCGTGTGTGTCCGCAGGCGTGTGTGCGCGCGCGTGCCTGTGTGTCCGCAGGCGTGTGTGCGCATGTGGCTGCTGTGCCAATGGAAGTCAATGACCCCTGGGCTTACGATTTTTGATGTCGACAACAGGGTCGAAGTTTGTCAAAAAATCGGCGCCCAAATTGGCTTGCGCGTGCTTGCGCAGCCTGGCACTTGACACAGGTGTGAGTCCAACTCCTGATGTCTTTGTTGATATCCGACTAAATGAATCTTGAATGTGTCATTTCTTGTGAAGCTCGTATTCCAGGGTGAGAGAGGTTATGCAGTTGATGGAAGAGAGGGTACCGAGGATTCTTTGGCAATGACTTGTGGCATGCCTGTGCTGGTACCATGCTTAATTCAGCTCCAGTGGCAGGAGGGCAATTGTGTGGCTAAGGTTTGTGAGACTAGGTTTGATGCCACTTGTTTCGAAGTTGCACTCTAGTAATGAGAACCACATGTAGTGGTCTGAAGCCATGTTGTGAAGATGCAAGGGGGATGTGTGGTGTGATTTGTTTAATGATGAGGCGCTCAGTAACTTTGGAGGGGGTACAAAGGAGGGTGATGGGACGGTGTGATGAGGGTAGTGTGGGATCTTTATTGGGTTTGGGGATAGTGATGATGTTTCCGTGTTTCCCAGATGTTGGGTATTGTGTTGTGTGAGTAGCTGTAGTTTGCTATGTTAGTGAGTGCTTGTATGCCTTGTGGTCCAAGGTGTTTAAGGTGTATGTTACTGATGTTGTCAGGACCACAGGCAGGTGAGTGTTTTAGGTTGTTGATGATGTGATTTGTATGACAGTTTGTGAATGGTGCATAGTCTGGGTCAGTGGGGAAATGTCTCTTACGTTTAATGATTTGTCGGTCTTCAGGATGAGGGTGAAGGTGGCTGACGTGAGAAAAATGTTGGATGAGGGTGTTTGCTTGTTGTTTGTTAGAGGGTATAGTGTCTGTTGTTGTGATGGCTGCATGTGATTGTGTAGTGTTGCTGTTGGACAGTGTGATGCTGTTTAGTGTTTTGTAGAGTTTGCTGGTGTTGGTTTTGTGGTCAAGTTTGTTGACAAACCTTTGCCAGTTTAGTGTTTTTTGTTCTTTAATTTTGTTGTTTATTTGTGTATTTAGTGCTTGTATTTGGTGTACTGTGTGTTGTGTCCCTTCCCCATGAGGACAGAGTCCACCTGGCCAGGCTGCAGTGTGGCCACCACCCGGCCCTTCTGACATATCAGAAGAAGCTGGATGGAGCCATTGTGGATGCCTGTCCGGGATGCAGCACAGCACATCATTCTATTAAACACATTATTGAAGACTGCAATGCACACAACCACACTCGCCAACAACACAACATACACTCTCTGAGGGCATTGTGGGAAAGCCCTGTTCAGGCCATGGCCTTCCTCAGGAGCTCAGGGCTGCTTGGCAAGACAGCTTGAGGAACTTCAACAACAACAACAACAATCATTATTTAACAGTCATTCCTCATCAAAACAATCTTCTTCGACACCAGATATAGATTATCGCACTATAAGGAAATTAATGCATTACACATAACAAACTCACCACCATAATGATGGAATCGCGGGTCAGTGAGCGACATCAGGCCTGATAATGGTTAACGAATGCCATGCAGAGAGGGAAGAGTCTGAGGCAGGAATATAGAAAAGAAATACACCCAACGACATCGATCGATTGTATGGAGCACGTAATGACCAAATTGTTTTGCATTAATTAATTCTATAAAATATTTTCTGTCAAATTCTTTACAAAGACAGAGTTATATAGATCTAGTTACACACAAAAGTCGAATCTCATGTAAAGTTTATATGTAAAATCAAAGATATTGATGAAAATATAGGACACATCAATATGATTTTTTTTTTTTTTTTTTTCTGTCCTTATAGACGTCTGAGTAAAATTTTGTATGCACCAACACTCAATGAACACAAGTGTTCATTGAGCTTATGAAAGCTATTGACTCTTTTAATGTTTCATTCTGCAAAATTGTTAATACTAACAATAAAATAAAATATCATAGACTCTCCAATTATTGCATTGAGTTTGAGGCTTCAGTTTAAGATTAGCTGATCCTCAGGTGTGTGTTGGTGCCAACAAAGGTTTCATTCCAATTTGCAGTTTACTACATATAGTCTGCAATTTTTTTCACTGTAACCATCTTATGTTGTGTAATTATAAATTCAATTTTGATTATTAGACTTAAAATCTAGAATGGAGCCGTAATCATAATACCAAATATTGAAAAAAATATATAAGCCGGGTACTTTATGTGTGAACCCCTCACCAGCTCTGTTACACTCACACTACAGGAAGTGGGAAATGCTGGGTGGGAGTTGTCATACGTCTCAACCATCCACAACTATTGAAAAATGTGTAACACTTTCGTTGTGGGCAACTAACTGTATGTACTGTACTATACTAATGTGAAACTCCATTCATACATATAATTTTTGTCATTAGGTCTAAAGGTACAGTTGCCTAAAAGTCCTTCTTTACCCCCTGCAGTGGCTGTGAGGTACATGTAGCAACGCTGGACACGTTCGGATCACCTCTCATAAAGTACAGGATGATTCAGCAGGGAGATTAGTCTCATTCAGAAGTGTAATTTGAATATTGTTATGCTGCCACATCTACACCAGACACAAAACAAGGGGTAAAGAAAAACCTTTAAGCAACTGTACATTTCATGGTGTCTTCATAACATATGCCTGTGTGTGTGTGTGTTAATGGATGTGTTTGTGTCATTAGAACCAGTACTGTAAGAAGTGTTCAACATTATATTATGTTATTTCAGTATGCTTGAGTCAGTGAGGTAGCTACTTGATAATTAAGTAAAGTATTGTTTAGGAAAAAGGGGCCAGTTCCTCTCACAGTTTTGGATATATGCAATAATTTTTTTCTTTGTGTGAAAAAGTTTCTGAATAGTTCATGGTTATATTTATGGCCAGAATACCTCACTACAATGTGCTATGATGTAACTTATTGTGATTTCAATTTATGAGCTTAAAAAAGAAGCTATGTTTGGATATATCTCTTTATATACAGTAGGCTATGTATAACTTGGGCCATGAGTGACACTTTTTTTTTCTTTTTCTTTTTTAACTTTTCATGTGTCCAAAGTTTGGCCAGTTCAGAGATAGATGCTATTAACCATTCTCATGTTTAAAAGGTAATTACATAGATGTCCAACATGTAGAAATATTGTAATGATTAGGATAATTACCTTTCCTATTAACTTGAGTCCAATGTTTTGAAGGAAGTAGAGAATATGTCCTCCTCTTGCACTGATGTCTGTAGCCACTGCACCAGGATGTAAACAGTTTGCTGTCACTCCTGAAACATGAGACAAAATTTGGTTTGACCTATAACCTTATACTGTATGCACAACCATTATCCATAATTGTTTTCAGAAAACAATGACAAAAGTTGTGATAAGTCTTTGATATAAGTACAAGATTTGGTTTACTTTTAATGGCACCCAAACTCTTTTGGGAAAATATGTAGACTCAGAGTTTATAAGTCCCATAAGAGTTCTTTTGGCTCAACCTCTCTAATACAGGGTTAATTTCATTTTGGAGATTCCAAAAGCACCAACATATATAGTTCTACAGTTTAATAACTTTCATGTACGTACAGAATCAGGCATTAAACATGCCAATAATTGAACGGTAACTTAAACGTGTTTATGTGTTTTCATCTGTGAGTGTGTGTTACCATCATCATCATTATTAATACCCATTTCTACTTTTTCATGTGGTGAGGGGCTCCAGGGTCAGGGATAGATAGAGGTAATCCGGAAAGTGAAAAAATACTCTGTGAAATGGGTCACTCTCACATTAACTCCTTTCAAGCCTATGAAATATTCAGTTTCCCTCTAAAGTACTTACATTCTGGATGAAACTTAATTCAATAATGCAAAAAAAAAAAAAATTAACAATTAACAGGGAATTGACAAATGAATCAAAAGATGAGCATAATCAAGATGTGAATGAATAACTATACACACTACAAGCATATTCAACAAGATGATGTACACAGGGAAAAGGAGACAACAGTCATGTGAGGCATATGATAAAAATAAACAAGGTCACCTGTGGCCAAGGTTACATATGTGAAGCAACGTAATATGGAAATACACACAAGATACACATAAAACAAACCTAAAAAAAAACTACCATTATTTTTTAATATATCAGTAAGTTCTAGAGTTAAGAGAGCAAAGACAGAACACAGTGTTAACATTGCATTACTTACCAACACCTTTTAATCTATCAGCAAGTTCCAGGGTGAAGAGAACATTACAGAGTTTGCTTTGGTTGTATGAAGAGAAGAAACTGTAGTATTTTTTCTCAAAGTTCAGGTCCTCCGGGTCCAACTTGGTGCAGAACTTATGCATCACTGATGACACAACAATGATTCTGCTGGGGGCACTCTTCTTCAGCAGTTCTGGAAGGATTTAGATGATGATGTTAAATTGGATACTATGAACTAATTCCTATAAAACTGTGACATACAAGGTGTGATCCAAAGGTTCCCAGACCAAACCTCTGAAAACCAAACAACATACCTGACTTATATTAAGCCGTCGTCCCCTTCGATGTAGTCACCTTGTGCAGCAATATACTGTACTGCTTCAAAAGCTTCAGCCACAATTGGAATGCTACCTGGAATTCCTAGTCTTTAGGCTTGTCATGCACTACCTTTGATTCACACTGGATCTCCTTCCCCCTCCCTTACCTATGCTCCTACCCTCTTCTCTTTATGAGTATAATTAGGGAGGGGGAAAGGAGTATAATATAACGGGAGAAACAGAAAGCATAGGTAACAAGTGTTTGATATGTGTCTGATGGATGTTGTTCACGGTTATTCATTATATTTCTGTAGTTATATTAATCCCGGCAGGCTGGGGAAAGTGTGTGCTAGAGAGGGTGGGAGTGAAGGAAGGAAGGTAGAGGTGGGAAGGAATATGCAGGGGTGGTGGTGTGGGACCTAAGTTTCATAGTGCATCTGTATGAGCAGTTCTAATGTTACCAGCTTAATCAGAAACCTTACGGCTAAAATATGTGTACTGTACTTATTTCTGTAGCCAATTTTCATGCATAAATTGGTATGTAAATAGGAATGCAAAACTAAAGAAGATATTGATTGGTAAGTAAATACCTGTATGGTGAACCCTCCAGTCTCACATATTAAAACTAGTAGGCCCATACTGCGTTGAGTTACAGATAAAGTGTCCAGTAAAGTAAAGGAATCTGTTGTTGTTGTTGAAGTTCCTCAAGCTGTCTGGCCGAGCAGCCCCGAGCTCCTGAGGAAGGCCATGGCCTGAACCGGGCTTTCCCACAATGCCCTCAGAGAGTGTATGTTGTGTTGTTGGTGAGTGTGGTTGTGTGCGTTGCAGTCTTCAATAATGTGTTTAATAGAATGGGGTGCTGTGCTGCATCCCGGACAGGCATCCACAATGGCTCCATCCAGCCTCTTCTGATATGTCAGAAGGGCCGGGTGGTGGCCACACCGCAGCCTGGCCAGGTGGACTCTGTCCTCAAGGGGAAGGGAGGATTCAGATGGGTGGATGTCAGGAGGTCGTGCATGCAGCTGGGTGTTGTTTTTGAGTGTTTGGATGGATTGGTGAGTGATTTGAGTATGGATGTGTTTCTGGAGATTGGTTTGGGGTGGACAGGGTGTAAGAGATGATAGTATTTATGTATGGTATCGTGTACTGGGTGTTGTTTTGATGTTCCTTGGCATGTGTGGGTGTTGTGCCATGTAGTGTAGTGGGTGGTGTGGGTTTGTGGAGGCTGCAGCAAGTGTTTGTGTTCCTCTCATGTCAAGATGGTCCTTGATTTTGAGGACTTTGGTTTCATAGTGTAGGTGGTCTGTAGGTGTGGTAGCTGTGCAGCCTGTGATTGTCTTTAGGGCTCTGTTCTGTATGGTTTGAAGGGTGTTGTGATGAGTCTCAGCGAGGTTTGAAGCCCAGGAATCTGTTGTGATAGTCAGTGCATATAGGAGAAAATTTGAATGAAAAAAATCAACTTAAAAACGGGCTCAAGTTGCAAGTGAGTGTCAATATTTCACATAACCAAACAATATACACTTACTAAGCAAAAGGTTAGTGAGGAGAAAGTGACCATAGTGATTGGTTGCCATGGTGAGTTCCAGACCATCATGTGTTACTTCACGCTTTGGGTGTCCTGCCATGCCTGCATTGTTTATCTGCAAGAGTTATTCATCATTTCACTTAGAGGCAAAGAGTGGAGTAATGGAATGGACACAAAGATATATAAAGAGTGGAGTAATGGAATGGACACAAAGATATATAAAGAGTGGAGTAATGGAATGGACACAAAGATATATAACAGAGAGAGAGAAATGAAAATGGGAGACGACGGGAGGTGGTGGTGGTGGTGGTGGTGGTGGTAACATGTGGTTTTTAGATTCTTGAAACACTTAGGGGGTTGGTTCCAGCAGGTGACTTGGATGTTCTCTTGGGGTGTCATGGTGAAGGTAAATCTTGTATTGACAATAAAGACACATGAGGGGTGTTCACTATCATGGTTACTGTGAGACTGAAGATTATAGTGAGGAACTATGGGTGGACATCTGGGGTGGCAGTGGCTGGCGGTGTGTTTGGCCATCCAGTATAAACCACAACATACAGTACAACACAGGATAACCCACAGAGTCTGCGGCTGCAATCCTGCGGCCCAGCGTTCGATCCTTGCTCGGGACACGATAAAAATCTTTCACTGATGCCAGAGGTTACCACCCCTGTGAGCAGGGGGTGGGGGGTTTGAGTCAGCTGTCTGAGGTCTTCCTGCTTACGCAGCCATAGCTGAAGCTGACTCGGGTCTCACGTGGGTAGAGAGGTCTTTGGGCCACTCATCATCCTTGTGATGCGTGCTATAGTTGTGTTTCATACACATAGTGTGTGATACACTCTGTCCCATTGACTGCCACTCATTGGCGGACCTTTAACCTTTAGATAAGTAAAACTGTCTGTGTTGAAGCCATGTACAGTATGTTGAGGGACAACTGTATACAAGTATTTATTCACTGACTATATTTTCACATTTTTATATTACTTTTATGGTAAATAATTCTCATGTCCAAGTGGATAACCAAAGCAGAGATCATCATGGCTTTATAATATCTTTACACAATATTTCAAACTGATAAAATGAATCTTCAGCCAGTCTGATCCATGATATTTACCCTTATTATATTGTTGGCTTTGATACAGATGTAACCCCTATTGGTTGACAGAATTCTAAAGACAGTTTCCAAATTTCACGTGTTGGAACCGATGACAGTCTTAGGGTGGTAATATTAAACAAGGAAAAGGCTCTTCGTCGCTCAAATTGTATTATTTTGTAATACAAATTAAGCAATAAAGAGTTCTTTCTTCATTTAATAATAGCAGCCTTTGGGTCATTGGCTACTTGGTTTGTGTGCTGTACTTTCCCACCACTAGTATTATGTATTGGGATATATTTAGTGTTCTGTAAACTACTACAGTGGGCCCTTGATACAAGGTGATTACATTTATCACTATCCTTTTAACACAGGCTCAATGAATCACTTAATCTGTCTGTATGGTAATGAATAAAAGAAGACTGGAAAACATTATTATTTTTTTTTTTATTCTTACACTCCTCGTGTGTCTTTATTATCAATACAAGATTTACCTTCACCATGTCACCCCAAGAGAACATCCAAGTCACCTGCTGGAACCAACCCCCTAAGTGTTTCAAAAAGGTATTGAAACTGCACAAGGTGTGGTTACTCCACTCCTACCACTACATATTACAACCACATCCACCTATCTCTCTCTCTCTTTCTTTTTCTTTTTATTATTATTATTATTTGTTGTTGTTGTTGATGTTCTCCCAGGGCAGAATGGCCTCCTGCCCCACAGACCCCTGGTACACTCTGGTCGCAGTGAAAAAACAAATTAAAATAAAGGAGGGGCTGGCCCTATATGCCTGGGCTACCAAAGCACATCCCAGGGAAATGGGACCACAGCTTACTGGACCAGGGAGTCTGGGGGCCTCCGACCACCAGGGAGATTGAGGGGGAGGTCTTTGATACCACAGCCAGTGCTGTGGGCCCAAGTCCACGTTACCACAAGAGCTACAAGTGGGGCCGCACCTTCCATGAGACCAGCCCTGAAGGGACTATAAGGGGGAGGGAGTTTACACTGCTGCATGCAAAGGGAAATGCATCCCCTGTGTGCTGGCGGTCCACACAGCAGTGGAAAAAAAAAAAAAAAAGAGCCTCTGGTTGCAGTACACCTCACGTGGATTTTTAATCCATGTGGGCAGATCCTACAACAATCTTTATTCTAGCCCTGTGGAGGATGACTAATATTCACAGAGAATAAAGTCAGCCCTCCTGGGCAGATTATTATTTGTAATTTATATTACTTATACATCATAGTCTGAAGAAGCCATCTAGTTTTATTCATTATTTCTATCTTTTTATGTGATCTGGGATTAAATGAAGTGGCTGTAATATGCACTTGGGGGTTTACTTTATTTATACAGTACCAGGGCTGACTAGGGGTAGAAAGGGCTCCTTAACCTTGGTCGCCAACCTATCTAGGAGAGAGTGCACTCCGAATTCAAATCTCTGCTGTCTTGTAGGCATCCTCTTTAGGAAAAGACTCGGGAGTAAACCCTAATAAATCTGGAGTCAGAGTCCCTAAGGCAGTTCGTTGTTGACTTCAACTTCGTTCTGGTAGCTCCTGCGACCTCGTTGGCACCAAACTGTAGCAGCCCTGCTGTTCCTTTGGGTCCGTCAGCAAGACGCATTGCTGACACATTGACGTCAGCAAGATGACCCGGCCAGATCTGTAGATCGGTTCACAGAGGCATTTGGGAAGGAGTACGATGCATCGCAGCCCGGAGACACCGCCACAGAGAAGTGGGAAACTCTGCGAGACACCATCCACCGCAACACCTTGGCTACCTTTGGAAAGAAAACCTCAAAGTCACACAACTGGTTTGAGGCCAGGGCATCAGAGATGACCCCCGTTATCGATGCCAAGCGCGCCGTACTCGCCGAGTACAAGCGGTCACCCACTGAGAGGAATCTGCAGATGCTCAGGGCTGCCAGGAGCAAGGTCCAGCACATTGCCAGGAGCTGCACCAACGAGTACTGGACAGAGCTCAGTGAGACGATCCAGACGGCTGCTGCAACGGACAACATCAGAGGGATGTATGGTGGCATCAAGAAGGCACTGGGACCAATGCAGAGCAAGACGGTCCCCCTCAAATCTGCCACTGGGGAAATCATCACTGACCAAGGCCAGCAGATGGATAGATGGGTGGAACATTATTCCGACCTCTACTCCAGAGAAAACACAGTGGCCCCCTCAGCCCTTGACGCCATTGAGTGCATGCCAGTCATGGAAGAGCTTGATGCAGAGCCAACCGTGGATGAACTCGGTAAGGCCATTGACAGTTTGGCAACAGGAAAGGCACCAGGCAGCGACAGTATTCCTCCAGACCTCATCAAGCACTGCAAGACTACCCTACTGCAGCCTCTGCATGAAGTCCTCTGCCAGTGCTGGGGAGAGGGAGCTGTGCCGCAGGGCAAGAGAGATGAGAAGATCGTTACCCTATACAAGAACAAGGGCGAGAGGAGCGACTGCAACAACTACAGGGGCATCTCCCTGCTCAGCATCGTGGGCAAAGTCTACGCTCGGGTCCTCCTTATCCGACTGCAGAAGCTGGCGGAGCGTGTCTACCCGGAATCACAGTGTGGCTTCCGAGCTGAAAGGTCCACGGTAGACATGGTCTTCTCCCTTCGTCAACTCCAGGAGAAGTGTAAAGAGCAGCGGATGCCCCTGTACGTCACATTCATCGACCTCACCAAGGCCTTTGACCTTGTCAGCAGAGATGGTCTTTTCAAGGCTCTCAGAAAGATCGGATGTCCCCCAAGACTGCACAGCTTAATCGAGTCCTTCCACTCCAATATGAAGGGGACTGTGCAGTTCAACGGCAACCTCTCCGAGCCCCTCAACATATGCAGCAGGGTCAAACAGGGCTGCGTGCTCGCCCCAACTCTCCTTGGGATCTTCTTCGCTCTCCTCCTGAGGCACGCATTCGGCACAGCACAAGAGGGAATCTACATGCGGACCAGATCAGATGGCAGGCTCTTCAATCTTGCGAGGACAAAGGTCCGAGAAGCCCTCATCAGAGACATGCTGTTCGCTGATGATGCCGCAGTGGTGACACACACCCAACGGGAACTGCAGCTGCTGATGGACCACTTCTCCCAGGCCTGCAAAGACTTCGCGCTCACCATCAGTCTGAAGAAGACCAACGTCCTGGGCCAAGACATTCCTGCACCACCAGTCATCACCATCGACGACTACAAGCTCGATGTTGTTCACCAGTTCACGTACCTTGGATCCACCATCACAGATAACCTCTTCCTTGACGCTGAGATTGACAAGAAGATTGGGAAGGCAGCCACAACATCACGAGTGTGGACCAACCCCAAGTGACCGTGAAGATAAAGATGGCTGTGTACAATGCCTCAGCACCTTGCTATGCAGCGAGACATGGACCACTAATGCCCGCCAGGAGAAAAGGCTCAACTCCTTCCACCTCAGAAGCCTCTGATGCATACTCGGCATCTCCTGGCAAGACAAGGTGACCAATACTGACGTCCTGTCTCGCGTTGGCCTCCCCACCATGTACATCCTGCTGAGACAACTTCGGCTGCGCTGGCTAGGTCACGTTTGCCGCATGGAGGATGGCCGAATCCCAAAAGACAACCTCTACGGAAAGCTTGCCACAGGACAGAGAAGCATTGGCCGCCCACAGCTGAGGTACAAGGATGTGTGCAAGAGAGATATGAAGGCGCTTGACATCAACCCCAACTCCTGGGAGGACCTCGCAGCCGACCGCGCCAACTGGAGAATCAACACACAGATGCGACCTATGCGACCGTGACTGCCACTCTCGCATCGGTCTACACAGTCATAAGAGGTGCTGCTCAAGCTGAGCAGACAGTCGGGAAAAATACCGGACGGATATATTTACCCATGGTCAGTCATGACCGACGGGGGGCTGACTGGACAGTACCAGGAAATGGGTGGGTTCAGAGGTGCTTATAAGGGAGGCAACAAATATCCACAGATTTTAAACACTCCTTGTGAAACTTTTCCACTCTTGTCTATCATGTACCAGTTGTTTTGCTTCATTTATATTCATTCCACACTTTCTTACACAATCACTCAACATATCATGCCATCTTCTCCTTGGTCTTCCCCATCTTATCCTCCCTTCAAATTCATTCTGATACACCTTTATCAACACTCTTGTATCATCCCTTCTTTCCACATGCCCAGACCACCTCATAACACTTTCTTCCACTCTCTGATTCAGTGATTTGTTCACACCACACCATTTGTGGATTGCAATATTTCTCACTCTGTCACTTTTGGTACATTAGAGTGCCTTGATTCCTCCAAAGTATACCAGGAGACAGGACCAGATGAACAAAAATAATGGAGGCCTTCTGTTTGGAATAGTTTAGAGGAATCATTTGCTTCAGATTGTATCCGTGGCTGATCACGTTCGCGATACATGATACACCTATGGTGGTGGAACATACCGTTAAGCCAAAGCAGTCCAAGCTAGTTTCATTAGACACAACATCCTTTTAAAAGTGCTGAGTTGCAGCGTGAGGGAATCTTCCATGCTGAGCTACTGATTGCTAGATTCACTCTGTAATTATCTATATGTTAATCTCTCTACTATAATCAACTCCATATTGTCATCTCGTATGTAGAGAAAGGGACAATATATATTTACTCACTTTATTCTTATATAAACTCATATCTAACTTATCCATATTTCATATGTAAGCTTAGCATTGTAAATAGCATCATCGACAACCTGTCATCTAAGAAAGGGTGTGGCAGTGTATACCACGAGCGGGGACTACCAGAGAGAGAAGGCGCATTACCCGCCCTGCCCTGAAGACAACAGGTTCACCTCCTACCTTATATTAGAGAGACCCGAGATGTCTGTATAACCTGTAAACTATATCTAATATACTCAGTAAATAGAGACAAGTCCACGAGTTTACTCTAACCCTTGAGTAACTAACTTAGTTCCCCAGGAAGACTAGAGTGGTAGTTCAGAGCAACGGTAAGTTGGCTTGAAACCAGAGGTCTACATCGGCGTAGTAAGTAATACTAGCCCGAGAGTAAGTGAGAGTTTCCAGCAGGTGTTTCCGAGAGAAGCTGTTGCTGAGCTTGGACGACCCCACGAGTACATAATGGTGGCAGCGGTAAGGGATACGTAACATTCACAGTGTCCTGTATTAATTCTATATTCCAAACAGAATAATTGTGTACGTTGGGTGGCGGCTTGGGCGTTTTTCCTCGTTGGTAACACTGACGGAGCGAGAGCGAGCCAGAGCAATACCAGCTGGGGGTTGCCAGCTAATGGTGGCTGCGTAACCTAACCTACTTTAATCAGGCATTTTTCCCTGTGTGCTTTTCCCAGGGAAAAAGAGGATTTGTCTGTTGTGGGTATCTCATCTGGGAAGGAACAAGGACGGACTTAGGAGGGTGAACCAGAAGAGTGAACGGGAGCTGTGAGAGGAACGACTGGCCAGCGTTTACTCTGGGGGTGTGTGGCATCTACACATTCCTTTACTACGTGTACTGAGCATCTGTAATCTTCAATTCTCCATCGGTTAGTTATTTAATTCTATACACATACACAGTGAACATTAACACACAATAGTAACAGGGCCCAGTGGGGCTGACTTTATTCTCTGTGAATATTAGTTATCCCCCACAGGGCAAGAATAAAGATTGTTGTAAGATCTGGTCACTTTCTAGTGGATTTGACGAGATCTGCCCACATGGATTAAAAAGCCACGTGAGGTGTACTGCAACCGGAGGCCTTTTTTTTTTTTTTTTTTTTTCTACTGCTGTGTGGACCGCCAGCACACGGGGGTGCATTTCCCTTTGCATGCAGCAGTGTAAACTCCCTCCCCCTTATGGTCCCTTCAGGGCTGGTCTCATGGAAGGTACGGCCCCACTTGTAGCTCTTGTGGTAATGTGGACTTGGGCCCACAGCACTGGCTGTGGGATCAAAGCCTTCCCCCCAATCTCCCTGGCGGTCGGAGGCCCCCAGACTCCCTGGTCCAGTAAGCTCTGGTCCCATTTCCCTGGGATGTGCTTTGGTAGCCCAGGCATATAGGGCCAGCCCCTCCTTTATTTTAATTTGTTTTTCACTGCGACCAGAGTGTACCAGGGGTCTGTGGGGCAGGAGGCCATTCTGCCCCGGGAGAACATCAACAACAACAACAACACAATAGTAACATGTTGTTGGGGTATTTTTGTATGCCTATGTAATATTTTATTATATGTTGTGGTGAGTGTATAGGAATTATTTCTACGGGACATGTTTAAGAAATTTAGAACGACAAAGACTATAATCCCAGGGGATTTATCAGAGGATTCAGACAGTAGTAGCAGTTTTGAGGGGGAACTAAACTTTCCACCTACTCCCAATACCACTAATATACAGGAGCAGTTAAGGGGACTGAATAGTCCAGTGCCAGAGCAGTTAAGAAGTGGATATCAATTTCGTGTAGAGGGAAGTGACGAAATAGAGGAAACACGGGAGAACGTGTTTAAGTTACCGCCAAAAGGGCGAGGAAAGGGTAATAAAAATACTACAGTTGTACAAGCTACAATTCCAATGGCGACTGCAAGCACCAGTGCTGTTGGGGGAGCAGCCCAGGCGACAGGGCAGAATGTCACTAACCCTAGTATAGGCAATTTGGTGGGTAGCGCCCACGGGAATCAGCCAACGAATATTATGAGAGTGTTTACAGGTGAGGATTCAGTACCAAAGTTTGATGGGGATCCAAATAAGAATTATACAATAGAGGAATTTATACGGAGACTTGAGCAGTCTTTCGTGGAGTATAATATTACCGGGGATACAGGTAAAATAGGATATGCAGACTCGAGGATTGAAGGGGAGTTTGCAAGGCAGTTATTAAACTGTAGTTGTCTGTTGGGGAGGTCGTCAAGGGAACAACAGACGTGGGAGGAGTTTAAAAAAGCATTAATTATAGTGTACCGAAGGTCGGCTCCAGAGGGATGCTCGGCGTGGGCACATAGAATATTCACGGACTTAGGTTTAAAGGCGTGGATTACACCACTAGAAGTAGTAGTATCAAAGGCGGGTGCTATACGTAAGGATATACAAGATTGTATACAGGACAACAATTGGTCTAAAGATGTTAATGGGGAACAATGGATGAAGGTAGACGACGCCTGTGAGATGTTTGAATATCTCTTGATGTATATAGGTCTATCAGAGGAGGACCAGAGGAGAGTCCGGAAAAAAAAGTTGGAGCGAGGTAAGGGAATCTGGCATTTGATTAATGAGTTAAAATTGGAAATCAGAGATCCCATGGTTGTTAGACCATTTCGCAACCAAAATGCTACGAAGGTACAGACTTTGGTATTGCAAACGGAGGTAACTGACAGGAGGTCAGAGGGCGAGCCGCAGACAGGCGTAAATGCGGTCGCGGGGCAAAGGTATACAAGGGGTGGAAATTCATCTGTGAGGTACCAGGTCGAATGTTACCATTGTCGTAAGTGGGGCCATGTAAAGGCCGACTGTCCTCAATTACAGAATAGATCTCAAGGGGATCAATATAGAGGTTCAATGAACAGGGGTCATGCATACCCTAGAGGCGCAGCAAGGCGGGCGCGTGGAGGTGTCACAAGCTAGAGGACGTGGTAGAGCGTACCACTATGCACATCAGGATAATTATCAACAAGGAGGAGGTTATGTACCTCCAGGACAGAGTAAGTGGTGTGAAATCCATAAATGGTCGAATCATATAACGGCAGACTGTGGAGTAATAATACGAGCTATGCATGAGGAAAAATCACGTATGGGGGTCCGGCGATCAGGGTCGGATGAGGCATTATTATACAAGGACGAGAGGAAGAGAATGTCTAGAGATATAGAATTCTCCATAGTGTCGGCAGTCAGTAGAAGTAATCATTTAGCCGTAGGAAATGTAAGAATAGGGGGAATTCCGGGGGCACTTTTGATTGATACTGGTGCAGTAGTAAATCTAATATCAAAGGAGACCTATCAAAATATTAGAAAACATCATTCTGAGAGGAGTTATGCATTGCAAGAGCCACAATACCAACTGAGTGGGGTGTCAGGAACTACAGTGGATGTTCTTGGAGTTGTGAGGTTGCCAGTCCACTTCCGGGGTAGTTCAAGTTTTGCTGCATCATTTTATGTTGTAAGTAAATTTCATCCTATGGCAAGCGGGTTGCTTGGATTGTCAACCATGGCTGAAAGGAAGATTGAGGTGTACCCAGGGGAAGGTTTAATTGTTCATGAAAATGTACCTTATATGTGTATGGCAACCTCGCAACCCAAACACTCAGACAAAGAGGTTAAAACGGTGGGTTATGTAAGGGGCTTTGAAGAGAAGTCAACCCAAAGGGTCGTCAAACAAGATAGACTATGCGACACTGCTAGGGTGGAAGTCACGCGTTGGACTGTTGTTACTGCTATTGTACCTGATGCGCACAGGCTGCAACCGCAGGAAATGATTCAGTTCAAGGTGTGTTTGAAAGGAGTGAAAGAAGGCGTAGATGTGGTGTGCATGTCTGAAACATGTAAGTTGAAAGGGGTGTCGCTAGAGTCTACTTTGACTACAGTAAAGTTAGGGGGTGAGACTGTGGTGCTGGCTGTAAATAATACAGGAGTAGAGATTGAAGTTAAGCCAGGCAGTCAATTGTGTGATTTTCTCGTATACCATGGTACGGTATTAGAGCCAAAGCATAACCTACCAGTTGTGAGTGTTGTTGGTTGTATTGGTGCATCTCCTTCGTCAGAATTGAGAAGTCAAGTTAAAACTGGGGGAAACTCAGAAGGGAAAGAAGAGTTGTTACAGTTACTTCAAGGGTATAGGAAGGCTATAGCTCTTGCAGGGGAACCATTAGGTAGTACAGACCTAACTTCACATGTGATTAAGTTAAAGCGAGAAGCGCAACTCAGTTACATAAAATCATATAGGCTCCCCCATTCACAAAGACAGATAGTGGACGATACGGTGAAAGATATGTTAAAACAGAAGGTTATTGAACCTTCGACCTCTCCTTGGAGTAGTCCCATATTTTTGGTTCCAAAGAAGGATGGAACATATAGACCTGTTATTGACTATAGGAGAGTAAATCAGCAGACAGTCCCTGATAAATACCCCATGCCTCATTTGAATGACCTGTTGCAGGCTATAGGTGAGGGAAATAAGGTGTTTTCTACCTTGGATTTGCTGTCAGGATATTGGCAGGTGCCAGTTCACGAGCTGTCTCGTGACATCACGGCTTTTTCCACTCATCAGGGTCATTATCAGTTTCGCAGGATGCCATTTGGGCTCTGCAATGCCCCTACGACTTTCCAAAGACTAGTGAACAATGTATTGGCGGGGTTAATTGGGAAAGATGCATTAGTATACCTAGATGACATAATTATTTTCTCAAAGGATGTGCCTACGCACTTGGAGAAATTAAGAAAGGTATTGGAACGTTTAGCATCAGCGGGTTTGAAGCTAAAACTTAGTAAGTGTGAATTCTTGAAACAAAAGATTAAGTATTTGGGGCATGAAGTAGACGAGTCAGGTATACATGTGAATTAGGATAAGATAAAGGCTATCTTAAAGTTTCCAACACCGACCAAGGCAGATCATGTACGATCTTTTCTGGGACTAGCGGGTTTCTACAGGAGTTTTGTGTATCAGTTTTCTAGCAAGGCAGCACCTTTGATTAAACTGTTGAAGCAGACAAATAAGTTTGAATGGGGTCAACCACAAGAAGAGGCATTTAGTATATTAAAGGAGGCTCTGACGCAACCACCTGTTTTGGCTTTCCCAGATTTCAAGAAACCTTTTATTTTACATACAGATGCATCGGGGGTTGGACTTGGGGCAGTATTGGCACAAGAAGATGAGGGGGGAAAGTTAAAACCCATTGGCTACGCAAGTAAGGCGTTAAATGATACAGAGAAGAAATATAGTGTTACACATCAGGAGGCATATGCCATAGTGTGGGCCTTGAAACATTTTGGTCCTATTATTTTTGGTTACTCTATTACAGTTTGTACTGATCATCGCCCATGTCTCGAGTTGTTCAAGGGGAAGAATATGACCGGGAAGTTAGCACGATGGCATTTGACTATTCTGGAGTTCAACCCTACTTTCAATTTTGTACCTGGTAAGATTAATGTAGTTGCAGATGCATTAAGTTGACAGACTGTGAACTCTGTAACCACATTGAGTACAATATCCCCACAGAAGTTAAAGACAAAGCAAAGGGAAGATCCTATGTGGAAGAGGGTAATTTATAGTCTAGAGTCAGGGGAAGAGGTAGAAGTTCCAGGTCTACCGCTAAGAACAACAGAGTTTATCCTGAGGGATAATGTTCTTCATAAGGTAACTGTAGTTAAGGGGAAAGAAACATACAGAATAGTAGTGCCAGGGTCTCTGATAGAAACAGTATTAAGGCTTCTTCATGATGCACCGCAAGCAGGTCATAAAGGGAGGGACGCTTGTCTAGAAGAAGCTAGGTCGAGGTATTTCTGGTTGAAAATGCGTAAGGACATAGAAAACCATATAAAGAAATGTGTATCGTGTGCGAGGAACAAAGGAACTACGGGACCACCCGCTCCTCTGCAAACATTTCCAAGTCCTGCTAAACCTTGGGATGTGGTAGCCATAGATGTGTTACAGCTACCTACAAGTTATCAGGGATCAAAGTATCTGTTGACTTGTGTGGATCACTTCAGTAGGTTTGTTGTGTTAGCTCCTCTACAAGATAAATCAGCTCAGTCCATTGCACATGCATTAGTAAACTCATTGTTTTGTACATACACTATACCCCGTGTGCTGTTGTCAGACAATGGGACAGAATTTAGAAATAGTGTCCTAGAAGAAATCTGCAAGCTCTACAATATTAAGCAGGTGTTCACGGTTGCATACCATCCTCAAAGTAATGGTATGGTAGAGAGAGTAAATAGGAAGATTTTGGAGGCACTTAGACATCTGGCAGGTTCAATTCAAGCAGGCTGCGAAGATTGGTTATGCCAGGTAACCGCCTGTATAAATAGTTCCATACATTCCTCACTGGGAAAGACACCACATTATATTATATATGGTGAGGATAAGGTCCTACCATATGATATATTGGTTGGAAGACCAGGCCCAGTGTATAATGTAGACGACTATGTGAGTGTCCAGGGACACGCTTTTGCAACCATTCACCATGAAGTAAGAAGGCATATGGAAGCCTCACGGGCAGAACATATTGCAAGGCAACATAAGTTTGCAAAGAAAGTAGAAATTGAGGAAGGAGATGTGGTGATGGTGAAGACTCCAGAGAGACAGAGCAAACTATCTCCGAAATTCAAGAGTCCCTACATTGTAAAAAGGGTATTGGGAAATAAATTAATAGTTCAGGATAATATGACAGACGCGGATCTACAGGTACACGTGGATAGAATAAAGAAGGTTCCAAAGGAAACGGTCCAAGTGGGAAAGGAAACAGAGTCTGAACCTGAGCAAAGAATGCATTTGAGATCAGGGAAATATCTGGCAAAATAATCTAATGTTGATTTTGTTCGCAGACCATCATGAGGACATTGGGAGTGTTCTGCGTGATGTTGGTGGCGGCGTTTGTGAGTTCCAAGGGTTCGACTGACCAAATAAAACCGGGTGCCTTAGTGGGTACTGATGGGAGACTTGAGGTGGTCACGGACGTAATAACAGTAAGACTCAATCTTGGAACTCTGTTGGACCTAAAGAAAAGGGTTGATGACTTCCAGCTGAAATTTCATAACGCCATAGAAATGTCGTCTGCTAAATTAGGTAAATTGATGAACTCGAGCTACCCTCTGGAACGTCAAATAAAGGTACAGTTGGAAGACAGATAATTTCAAATAAAGAATATGATGAAATACTCAGAACAGAATTTACCCAACTTCTCAAGTGAGGTTAGAAAATTAGCTCATAATCAGATTACCAATAGCAGGGCTAAAAGAGGATTATTTGACATTGGAGGGGTAATTGCTAAAACTCTATTTGGAACAGCTACTAGTGACGATGTCGAAGATCTAGGACGCAGACTAGAGGTTTTAAACAAGGTGATTGTAGAACAAAATAGGGTCATAGATAGTACGTTTTCCTTGGCAGCTAATGTGGCAGAAGGAGTAAATGGAGTTATTGAAAAGACTAATGAGGTAATTAAGGAATTAGACAGGTTAGCTAAACATTTGGATTTTACAATGTTTGTGTTAAACCTAGATCAATATTTAAATATTGTGGAAAATTACATAAATGGACTGAATGCTCAAACCAGAAAACTACTCCATAACCTAAGATTTACCAACCAACATTGTACAGCCTCAGCCAGGAGTAAGTATCCACCCACTTCCAGCCAATCCCAACATGTGGCACCCTCTCAACCATGGATACGAGGGGTGAAGCAGGGCATGACTCGTCAACCTGAGTCGAATCAGTTACTTGTGCAAGCAAGAAGGTGGAGGGAAGACATTGTTTCAACTCAGGTTGATGAGTCTTGCCCTGCTTCGTTCCTCGTATCTCTGATTGCGATGGTGCCAAATGTCAGGGTTGGCTGGGAGTGGGTGGATACTTACTCCTGGCCGAGACTATACTACCCCTTTGTAAGAGTATAGTCATAAGTGTTAATGACAGCTTACTTACCAGGATATCCAAGTGTTCTTCTGTGGTGAGTATTTCCTTAGCAAACTTCCGTACAGAGTCCAGGTCTGAAACATCCAGCTCACGCACCACCACATTATGGTTCCAGGTGTCTGTAGTTATTTCCTCTGTAGAAAGACTTACATGTAAGGCCGTATGCAAGAACATCCATGGTGTTGACGATGGCGTGGTACTGTACTGGTTCAATGTCTTTGAAGCGCGTCTATAAAGTCGTCGTACCGGTACCATGCCATTGTCAACACCATCAGTATTCTTGTTTACAACCCATACACACCTTCAACAAAGGCTGCCTCTGTCAACCATATAAACTGAAGGGCAAATTTTACTTGGTATAATATTAATTGGATTGAACCCCTAACTTCACCCTGTATTCACTCATTATGTAAATCATTAATGTTTATCTAAGTCATATAATCATACATAGTCGAATAAAATTTATATAAAAAACAAAACAAAGAAATAACAGTATAAATGCATTAAAGAGAAGAAACTAAGAATGAGGTGCATTTGAAATAAAAAAGGTGTTCTCTGAGATGACAGCCAGGAAAGGAGGCTACTAAACCTCTCATCTTCCCTCCTTCCCAAGTTCACACCACTTGTTTAAATATCCAGTGATAACTCTTTGTCTTCTTTCATCCACTATAATTTACCTAAATGGGTCAGTAAAACCAGAGTGTGGTGTAGTAGTTTGACAACTATATGCTGCGAAAATTACATGAACTAACTGGAAGGACTGTACATACTTGTAGTGTACAGTAAACATACACTAGTTAAAAACATCACCATCAGAAATGCCGCAAGAACCATTAACACAAACAATATCACTTCCATTTTAGTACACACTAACACAATATATTGATACATATATCACTCTTAGCTGCAGAGAAAATTACCTTCCACAGATATCTGGTACTTCCTTCAACACAATGTTATGGACAATATTAATCTATTCCATATGCATTTTCAGTACACATGTAAAACTAAGGGAATGGAAGGAGTAAAACTAAGGGAATGGGAGGAGTAAAACTAAGGGAATGGGAGGAGTAAAACTCAGGGAATGGAAGGAGTAAAACTAAGGGAATGGAAGGAGTAAAACTAAGGGAATGGAAGGAGTAAAACTAAGGGAATGGAAGGAGTAAAACTAAGGGAATGGAAGGAGTAAAACTAAGGGAATGGGAGGAGTAAAACTAAGGGAATGGGAGGAGTACTGCCAAGAGAATGGTAGGAGCAGAGCAATGGTGGCTTGTGTGAGTGAGGTGAGTGCCACCTAGCTATCACCTCCTTGCATTCACTCACCAAGTGAGCGAAATTCAAACATTTCTTCATTATGTCAGGAATAGCCATCACTGTGACGGGGAAGGGTGTTATTTTTCTCCATACCTATAGAGACCCATTGTAAAGAGGGATATGGTATAGCTGGGATTTCCTTTACACTACATTCATTACCTGCCACTCGCTGGGCTTTCTCCAAGTTTCTACAGGCAAGTATGATCCGGGCACCACGTCTGGCCAGGTCTCTCGCTGCCTCTTTACCAATGCCTGCAGAAGGTAGGAAAACTTTAGTTTGTTTTAGATTGTTAGTAACAAAGCATTCACTCCTATTCCCTCCCCTATATCCAACCTTACATCCTCCAGCACCTCACCCACCCTCCTCTTATATACCTCTCTGTACTCAATGTCATTCAATCTTCCACTTGCCACCTCCCTTTTGTTCTTTCCTTCATCCCTCCTACAGTACTCCCACTTAACCTTGACCTTAATCCTCACCAAGACTGTAAAATGGTCAGAGCATTGAACCATTCCTCTCACTACTTTAGCATCCATCACATCCTTCCTTAATCTTTCATCCACAGCTACATAATCAATTAAACTCTTTTGTTTTCCTCTGTCATCCCTTCTCCTCTATGTATACCAGTGTATCATATTGTACTCAAAGGTCTTGGCTAAGAACAAACCCCTCTCAGCACAGACATCTACCAGATACTCACTATTCTCATTCACTCCTTCTATCTATCTATCTATCTATAGCTCCGACGCCTCGCTCCCTCCGGTAACTCCCCCCAAGGGGGTGGCCACAGCGGAAGAGTCTCCCATTTTCCCTGTTCCAACACTCCCTCCTCACTTGCTCCATCCCCCCCTCACACTTCTCTCTCTCACATACTCTTCCACTCTGTTCTGCCATCTAACCGGAGGTCTGCCTCTCACACCAGGTCCCACAACTTCACTATTGTACACCTTCTTTACAAACTCCACACTTTGCATTCTCTCTACATGTCCAAACCACCTCAATGTATTACGCTTCACTCTCTCAACCACTCCACACTCAATACCAATTGCCTTCTCACTCATACCACATCTCTCATACACACTCTCATTACTTTCTCCATCCCACCTAGTAAGTCCACATGCTCCTCTATCTATCTATCTATCTATAGTTCCGACGCCTCGCTCCCTCCGGGAACTCCCCCCAAGGGGGTGGCCACGGCAGAAGTGTCTCCAGTTCTTCCTGTTCCAACACTCCCTCCTTACTTGGTCCATCCCTACTCTACCCCTCATGTTTCTCTCCTTTACATACTCTTCCACTCTGTTCTGCCATCTAACCGGTGGTCTGCCTCTCACACCAGGTCCCACAACTTCACTTCCATACACCTTCTTTACAAATTCCTCGCCTTGCATTCTCTCCACATGTCCAAACCATCTCATTGTATCACGCTTCACTCTCTCAACCACTCCACACTCAATGCCAATTGCCTTCTCACTCATACCACATCTCTCATACACACTCTCATTACTTTCTCCATCCCATCTAGTAAGTCCACATGCTCCTCTCAAGTAACTCATTTCCACAGCACCTATTCTAGACTGATGCGCCCAACTCCATGTCCATGTCTCCGACGCATATGTCAGTGTTGGCAGGATTATACTATTTCTCAGTCCCCTTTTCACTTCCATACTCACACTTCTACCCTTCATAATCCTCCCCAGTGATCCTATGACCTGTCTACCCTTCACTGCTCTCTCCCTAATTTCTCCTTCCATACTTCCATGTTTACACATAACTGTACCCAGGTACTTAAACTCCTTCACTTCCTCCATCCTCTCACCCCTCAGAGTTATCTCACACTTCGTCCCAGTTGGTACAGCCACTCTGTAAGGTGTAGCAAAGTCAATCACTTCAGTTTCTGCTCTTTCAAATACCATCACTTTACTTTTATCTACATTCACCTTCAATTTCCTTCGTTTACACACAGACTGAAATTCGTCCACCACTCTCTGTAAATTCCTTTCATTCTCAGCCATCAGCACAGTGTCATTCGCAAACAAACTTGCCACCAGGGACCAATTTGCTTCATTCAGCCTCAACTTAACCCCCAGACCATTTACTTTGGCTTTCACCTCTCTCATACAACCATCCATATATATATTGAACAACCATGGTGACATAACACACCCCTGTCTCAGCCCTACACTAATATTAAAACTCTCACTTAGATCACCCTCTACCCGTACACATGCTTTTGCATCTGCATAAAAAGCCTCAATACCTTTCAGCAAAGGCCCCCCAACACCATAAATTCTCAACACCTCTGTCATAGCTTTTCTATCAACTCTATCGTATGCCTTCTCCAAATCCATGAAGGCAGCATACAACTTCCTACCCTTCCCAATATATTTCTCCACTATTGATTTTAATGCAAATATTTGGTCCACACATCCTCTACCCTTTCTGAACCCTCCCTGCTCCTCACTAACTTTATTCCCTGTTACTTCAACCAGTCTTTCAGTAAGAACCTTCCCGTAAACCTTCCCCGGTACACTAAGAAGACTTATTCCTCTATAGCTACCACACTCATCCTTACTCCCCTTCCCCTTATACAAAGGTACAATTATGGCTCTCCTCCAATCCTCTGGCACCTCTCCCTGCCTCCACGCCAATGTACATATAAGCAACATCCACTCCACCACTACCTCCCCCCCACACTTTAACATTTCAGCAGTTACCTCATCCACCCCCGGTGCCTTTCCCATCTTCAACTTTCCTATTGCTTTCCTAACCTCTTCCCTTCCTAATTCTCCCTGTACATCGTGTCGTCTACCCCCTGCCTCCATCCCCATGCATGTCACCACCGCCTCCCCTCCCGTCCCCCCATTCATCAACCGATCAATGCCTCTTCCACACTTCTTTCACTTCCTCACTTCTACTCACAGTAACTCCATCCTCTCTCTTCATTCTCACGCTACCAGACTTTCCTTCTCCTCTTTCTCTTTTCACCTCCTTCCAGAATAATTTCTTGTTCTCTTTAAACTTTTCACTCAGCTTCATACCAAACTCCTCATCCACTCTCCTTTTACTTTCACTCACCATCCTTTTCACTTGTCTCTTACACACATTATATTCTCTTTTCCATCTCTCTCTCACTTCTTCCGGCACATTCCTCTGTAGTGTTCTCCTATATGCCTTCCTCTTATCCTCTACAGCATCTTTCACTTCTTCTGTCCACCAAGCACTCCCTTTCTTGCCCCTCTTCTGTGACTTATATCCTACTACCTCTGCTGCTGTCCTTAATACTCTCATCTTAAACATTTCATACACCGCATTCACTCCCACTCCCTCCCCTATCCCCATCCTTACATCCCCCAGCACCTCACCCACCCTCCTCTTATATTCCTCCCTATACTCTTCTACATCTAATTTCCCACTAGCCACCTCCCTCTTATTCCTCACCCCTTCATCCCTCCTACTATACTCCCACTTAACCCTAACCTTCATCCTCACCAACACCGCAAAATGGTCGGAGCAATGGACCATTCCTCTCACCACTTTTGCGTCATACACATCCTTCCTCAACCTTTCATCCACTGCCACATAGTCAATCAAACTCTTTTGCTCTCCTCTCTCATCCCTTCTCCTCCATGTATACCTGTGGATCATCTTGTGCTGAAAGAAGGTGTTTGCCAAGAACAACCCCCTCTCAGCACAGACATCCACTAGATACTCACCATTCTCATTTGTTCCTTCTACACCCCATTTACCCACAATATTCCCCACTTCCTCACCTCCCACCTTTCCATTCATATCTCCCATCATCACTACTCTCCTTCCATTATCAATTTCTCTCAGACATGCATTCAACTCCTCCCAAAACACTCTCATCTTCTCTCTCCCCGTCTTACTCTTTTCATTCACTGGTGCATAAGCACACACCCACGCATACTTCACCAAGCCAATCTTTCCAGTCATCCATACTATTCTAGACCCATTCCACCCATGTCCATCCACTCCCTTCCACACCCACAGAGACACCAACAATACACACCCTTCCTTCCCTCTTCCTTTACTCTTTTCATTCATACCCGTCCATACTACTCCTCCCTCCATTCCCTCCCACAGTCCACTCTCCCTTCCTTCCTGACACTCAACCACTCCCCATCCTTTCACGTGTGTCTCCGTCACTCCCATCACATCCACTCTTCCTTTCTTGAAGCATTCTACAATCTCTCGCCTCTTGGTTCCATCCGTCATTCCATTCACATTCACAGTTACTACTCTCATACATTCCCTCTTTCCCACTCCCTCTACAGGGCAACCCGGAGACCCTCCCCCGCCACTCATTTCCACTGCACCTATTCTAGACTGATGAGCCCTACTCCATGTCCATGTCTCTGATGCATATGTCAGTGTTGGCAGGATTATACTATTTCTCAGTCCCTTTTTCACTTCCATACTTACACTTCTACCCTTCATAATCCTTCCCAATGATCCTATGACCTGCCTGCCCCTCACTGCTCTCTCCCTGATTACTCCTTCCATACTTCCATGTTTACACAGAACTGTTCCCAGATACTTGAATTCCCTCACCTCCTCCATCCTCTCACCCCCTAAAGTTATCTCACATTTCGTCCCAGTTGGCACAGCCACTCTGTAGGGTGTAGCAAAGTCAATTACTTCTGTTTTGGTCCTCTCAAATACCATCACCTTACTCTTACCAACATTCACCTTCAGTTTTCTTCGTTTACACATGGACTGAAACTCATCCACCACCCTCTGTAACTCTCTTTCACTCTCAGCCATCAACACAGTGTCATCCGCAAATAAACTTGCCACCAAGGACCAATTTGCTTCATTCAGCCTCAATTTCACCCCAAGACCATTCACTTTGGTTTTCATCTCTCTCATACAACCATCCATATATATATTGAACAGCCATGGTGACATAACACATCCCTGTCTTAGCCCTACACTAATATTAAAACTCTCACTTAGATCACCCTCTACCCGCATACATGCTGTTGCCTCTGTAAAAAAGCCTCAATGCCTTTCAGCAAAAAAACCCCAACACCATAAATTCTCAACACCTCTGTCATAGCTCTCCTATCAACCCTATCGTATGCCTTCTCCAAGTCCATGCAGGCAGCATACAACTTTCTACCCTTCCCAATATATTTCTCCACTATTGATTTTAATGCAAATATTTGGTCCACACATCCTCTACCCTTTCTGAACCCTCCCTGCTCCTCACTAACTTTATTGCCTAATATTTCAATCAGTCTCTCAGTAAGAACCTTTCCATATACCTTCCCCGGTACACTAAGAAGGCTTATACCTCTATAGCTACCACACTCCTTCTTACTCCCCTTCACCTTATACAAAGGTACAATTATGGCTCTCCTCCAATCCTCTGGCACCTCTCCCTGCCTCCAAGCCAATGTGCATATCAGCAATCAGCAACATCCACTCCACCACTACCTCCCCCCCACACTTTAACATTTCAGCAGTTATCCCATCCACCCATCTTTAACTTTCCTATTGCTTTCCTAACCTCTTCCCATCCTAGTTCTCCCTGTACATCCTGTCGTCTACCACCTGCCTCCATCCCCATGCATGTCACCACCGCCTCCCCTCCCGTCCCCCCATTCATCAGACCATCAAAATGCCTCTTCCACACTTCTTTCACTTCCTCTCACAGTAACTCCATCCTTTCTCTTCATTCTCACGCTACCAGACTTTCCTTTTCCTCTTATTCTTTTAACCTCCTTCCAGAATAATTTCTTGTTTTCTTTAAACTTCTCACTCAGTTTCCTACCAAACTCCTCATCCACTCTCCTTTTACTCTCAGTCACCATCCTCTTCACTTGCCTCTTACATACATTGTATTCTCTCTTCCACCTCTCTTTCACTTCCTCTGACACATTCCTCTGTAATGTTCTCCTATATGCCTTCCTTTTTGTCTCTACTGCATCTTTCACTTCTTCTGACCACCAAGCACTCCCTTTCTTGCCCTTCTTCTGTGTTTTATATCCCACTACCTCTGCTGCTGTCTTCAATACTATTGTCTTAAACTCTTCATACACAGCATTCACTCCCACTCCCTCCCCTATCCCCATTCTTACATCCCCCAGCACCTAACCCACCCTCCTCTTATATTCCTCCCTATACTCTTCTACATCTAATTTCCCACTAGCCACCTCCCTCTTGTTCCTCACCCCTTCATCCCTCCTACTATACTCCCACTTAACCCTAACCTTCATCCTTACCAACACCGCAAAATGGTCGGAGCAATGAGCCATTCCTCTCACCACTTTTGCGTCATACACATCCTTCCTCAACCTTTCATCCACTGCCACATAGTCAATCAAACTCTTTTGCTCTCCTCTCTCATCCCTTCTCCTCCATGTATACCTGTGGATCATCTTGTGCTGAAAGAAGGTGTTTGCCAAGAACAACCCCCTCTCAGCACAGACATCCACTAGATACTCACCATTCTCATTTGTTCCTTCTACACCCCATTTACCCACAATATTCCCCACTTCCTCACCTCCCACCTTTCCATTCATATCTCCCATCATCACTACTCTCCTTCCATTATCAATTTCTCTCAGACATGCATTCAACTCCTCCCAAAACACTCTCATCTTCTCTCTCCTCGTCTTACTCTTTTCATTCACTGGTACATAAGCACACACCCACGCATACTTCACCAAGCCAATCTTTCCAGTCATCCATACTATTCTAGACCCATTCCACCCATGTCCATCCACTCCCTTCCACACCCACAGAGACACCAACAATACACACTCTTCCTTCCCTCTTCCTTTACTCTTTTCATTCATACCCGTCCATATTACTCCTCCCTCCATTCCCTCCCACAGTCCACTCTCCCTTCCTTCCTGACACTCAACCACTCCCCATCCTTTCACGTGTGTCTCCGTCACTCCCATCACATCCACTCTTCCTTTCTTGAAACATTCTACAATCTCTCGCCTCTTAGTCCCATCCGTCATTCCATTCACATTCACAGTTACTACTCTCATACATTCCCTCTTTCCCACTCCCTCTATAGGGCAGCCCAGAGACACACCCCCGCCAGTAGCCAATGCAGTGCTCATTCCCGGAGGGACACAAGCCATCGGCATTATCAAAAGCTAAAAACACGGTCATAGATTAAAAAGAATGATTACAAAATATAAAAACACGCAATCAAAGAAATTAATATCTTAAAACACTAAAATACAATAAAAATACAATAAAAACCTTAAAACCTATATGTGGGGTCAGCTAGGTCTCACCCCCACACCACCTTCCCCTTTGGCTCCACCTCCTGAATGGATAAAAACAAGATAAAAAAAGGAGGTGTACCCCCGAGGTGACCGCTTGGAGGCGGGGTAAGGCTTACCTACCCTTCCTGGGGAGGGGTAGGTCATCGAGGTTTCTGCTTTTCCCAATACTGATAGCAGTTCTGCACAGTAGCAATCCTCGACCTCATTGGTTACAATATTGCCACTGCCCACACCCCATTTACCAACAATGCTTTCTACTCTCTCATTATCTACTTTCCCATATATAAATATTATACTGCATTATTACCTGCAGACGCTCCAGTAACAATAACTGTTTTTCCGTCTAATCTTGTGAGTGACTTGCATCTTGCAGAGTTCATTCGGTAGAACACACGCACCATCACCACCACCACAACACTACAACACAGTACCAACATCAACATCCTTCACTGACCTGGAAAGTAAATACAGTTACTTTCATTATATACTGTGAATATCTATGTCTGTGAAATGTATAGTACCAATCATAGCAATTTCATATACAGTACTATATAAATATATAAAAAAGAAAGGCTTGTGAGGTGATATATACTGTACAGGGAATTCCTGATATATGAAAACCCAATACTGCGGTGCTATAGCTGAAAACATGATAGCCGAACAAAATAACTTATGTGAGTACTGTAATTGGTGTCACAACCTCCTAATATAATCTACTTTGACCATTTTGTAAACATATTAGCTCACAACATAAACCAAATTTGCTGCAATATTTGGTAAAAATCTTTCTTATAAAATCCTTTAACCTTGATGATATTTTTATATATCTATTGCTTTCATATAACTAGGTCTAAAATAATTTACTTTTAGTAACATATAATTAGCTGTTTCAAAAATAACTGTACATATATAAGTATATAACACGGACCAGGGAAGCCTCCTGGAATCCTGACAGAAACAGTCCCACAACTGTAGGTGAGGTACACAACAAATTCTCGCACTACACACTTCTACGCTTTCACACACACGCATGCAACCACTTAACCTTCATACCTTCCCCATACACACATACACAGTGAATGTGAAAGGGATTGGGAAAGTGAAAGTGTAATAATACCATTATGTGAAATGTGAATATAAATGTAAAGTATGAAAGTGTAAAGAATACATACATGGATGCAGGAAAGTGACCTTCTAATTACCAAACTGCTACGTCAACATCCCAACATAAATTAATAATCATTATATTTACTGTACTGGTGTAATACCACCTCATCAATTTGTACAGTACCAGAAACATGTATAATATAAAGCCAATTGGAGGATTGGCTAACACACTCATTCTCCATTTCCAAGGTAATTGGTAACCCTACAAACTAATATCTAACAAGAACAAAAAAAATCTTTCAGTGACATAAACAGGGCTGTTTCTAGCAGTCAAATAGGGCCCCCAAAGCCAGGATGCACAGAAACACTCTCTAACCGAGCACATGCACGCACTAGGTTAGGTTAGATTAAGTTCATGTAGGGCGAAATGAGCTGGGAAAGAAAATGTGACAATTTCTAAGATTACCCTATGGTTGGTTTTATCGTTATAACCCAAACGCTATTCTCCTTCAGATCACCATGATGTTGGCCCAGCAGTAAGCGGTGCATACCAAGTTAGAGAGTGTTTTTATGCTGGATAGATGGGAAGAGATGAGAGCAGCTCAACCCTTCCTGATCCTAGGTGACTTGTATTTTCAGCAAAGATTAAATTGAATAATTCATTGATTTTATTATGAAAGTATCACTCCTATAACTCCCCTTTATAAATACCGAGTACTATACATCGTTTCCTCAAATGTCTCTCAATCACATTTTCTATCACTATCACCTGGTTATTAGGTGACTTCTGAAATGAATGACATGTGTTTTTTGGAGTAATCTTCTTGCTTCCAAGTAACTTAGGTATGTGCTTTATATCTGATTTTCAGTGCTACCAGTGGGGCATCATAAATTAGCCTAAAGGCTAATTACTCATGGAATTAAAATCCAGTGAAGACTAAGGAGTGATTGTGATATGACATCAAAAAGAACATGCCCTTCAGGTGCTGAAAGAGGAAATAAAATAAAAAGAAAGCTGAAGATCAAAGATAAGACATTCATGGAGTTCATTTCACTTGTAGGAATATACAGCATGTTCCTGAATTCCACCGACAAACTTTAGGAATATAACCTCCATCGAAAAACAAACCCACAATATTCCATAGTGCAGGATTTATTCTAACGTGCAGTTGTACCCCTTTTGTGCATTTGTAAATTCAAAATGTGCAGTTGTAAATCCAGATTTGTGCAGTTGTAAATTTGTACTTTGTTTGAATTTGCATGGCTAGGGTGTCATAAACTAGGAAGGAACCACAATAGAAGTCACTGATAGCTGACCAGAACATATTTTTATTTTCATTAACCTTACCATATAATGCAATCATACATATTACATAAATCATAATATATGACATGCCAAAGAGTTACAGTAGTTCACTCTTAAATGTGTGTGTAATTAATTATATATAGTTTTCTTGCAAAATAGCCATATATGACAGATGGCCTCGCGCCTCCCCTATATCCATCTCACGCCCCCCGGTTTGGGAACCACTGGTTTAGGTCGTTCGGGCCTCGCATCAGAGTTTGTGCAGTTGTAAATTTTCCTTAGAATAAACCCTGCTATAGTGAAATGTGAAATTAATATTTTTTTGTAAACGTGTGGTAGCCCAAGTGAGTTTGCTGCCAGCCGAACACCAGGCCAGCGTTAAGGTTAGTCTGTAAAGTCACAAAAAAGGCTACCATTTTTATACTGGGTGTACAGTACTGTACTGCACTGTAGGCTGAGGCATGTACAGTGTCTATTATACATTTGATGTTAAAAGTGTTTTTCTTGGCTCCTGTCTCTTTTCCTTTAAAACTGTTCCAGATTGAGACATTTAAATGTTACAATCATACTCCGAGGCCCGAGACTACCTTAAAAGGTTTACAAGTTTTGTATTGTAGTGTACAGTAACTGGTATCCAGACTGGGGTTGAAGATATGGGGTCAGCAGCCACTTCTTGTTCCCAAAGCCACTGTCCCCAAGCAAGTGGCAACCAGCTGGTTACGCCCCCGTCTCAAACATCGCTGTTAACCCACTTTCATTCAGAATTTGAGATTCATGGACTGAGCCTGGCCACTTTGCTTCTAAGTCGATGATCCGATATTTGGCATCAAAGACCACCTGCACGTTTATGCTGTGGAAATTCTGCCTCTGTACTCTGTACAAACTGCCTTGGTCTCACAATTCTAATGTGAGTTCCGTAAATTGCACCAATAATTTTAGGAAACCCAGCAATTTCCCTGAATTCTGCCTTTATCTGCTGTAGATGGTGATTGGCAGGAAACTGTATAAATCTGTTCAAATTGTGAGGTGCACACAAGGCATCCAGTGTTTCAGTGATAACCTTACTCACAGTTTGTTGTGACACTCCAACACCATTACTATTGCACAGTTGCATGTTCCCTGTGGCTTAATATCTCAATGTTATTATTACTTTTATCTCCGGAGTGAGAGCTTTGTTCCTCACTGTTCGTGTTGAAAGCTCTGGTCACACTAAGTCTGTAATCAAAACAACTCCTGCACGGTCCAGTTGGTATCTTTTAATAAGTTCGCTATCATTTAGATCATTAAGAATATCTCTCCTTTCACAGAAATCCCTTGGCCGACGCACATGATGTTGTTGTTGATCTGCCATGCTGACTATAAGGGTGATTCTTATGACCTTATGAGAGGGTTAACCTTGTCATAGCGAGACACACACTTATGGTACATTCATAGCGCTTATGGATTATTTATGGCAAAACTCCTCCATTTTGTTGGCTTATGACAGATTCATAGCACCATGACAAGTTTTATAAGTAGGTAGATGACATTTAGACCAGACAAATGCCATCACATCTGTTTTACCCAAGCCCATAATCCCATTCCACATACATACCAACTACACAACACCAACCTCAACACAGTCACTTCCCACAAATACTTGGGCGTCCACATCTCAGCGGACATGAGGTGGAACACACACATAGGTAGCATCAGGGCCAAAGCTAGTAGGGGTTCTTGCGCAGGAACCTCAGCAGGTGTAACACAGACATCAAAATTATTGCTTATAATATATTCGTTTGGCCACACTTAGAGTACTGCGACACCGTCTGGGACCCACACACTTACATTTATATCAATAAGTTAGAGTCCATACAAAACAAAACTGTAAGATGGGCCAGACGTGATTAGAGACACACTACATCAGTCACTTTGCTTAAACAAGACACAAAACTAGACCCATTGGCAACATGAAGACAGATACACAGACAACAGATGATATACAAAATCACAAACAAGTTAGTTGACATAGACAAAGACACATATCTACACCCTACAAGTATACGATCCACTAGAGGCAGCCACAATTTAAAATACCATACATACCAGACATGCACTGATATATTTAGGCACTCATTCTTTCCCCGCAGCATCCAAGAGTGGAATCATCTCCCATCTCATGTAGTTAATAGCCCCACTCTGGACACGTTTAGAAATAGGATCACCAATCATTACCTCCCCAATACTAATCCTCAACCCACAGTCCCTGACCCAATCCACCCTTATCCTAACCCCTTCCTAATCCTCCCCTGGATCTTTAAATCCCCCGCACAACCCCCGCATATTATGCTGCCCATGAGCGGCCCTCTGCAGGACCCATAACTTGAAGTAGGTACCAGCCGTGGCCATAACATATGTACAAATAATGTTACCTTTCACACCACCAAGGCTAACGTTACTGTAATTAATGTTAGTGTGTAAATATTACCAGATAATGTTAGTACCTCTCATGTTAGTAATATACACTGACAAACTACACAAAGGTTACTAAATACAATAATATTATAACAATATAAGTACCCTGTTATACTGCCTCACCTTCTTCATTCCCTATGGTTGTTGGTTTTTTCAACGGCACTAAAACTTTGTTTGTTTACAATGTGTAGTTGGTGGGTTGTCCACCAGGGGGACGCTGCTAGTGTTGTCCACCAGGGGGGCGCTGCTAGTGTAATAAGGAAGCGTCTGCAGAGAGTTGGCTCCTGCTGTTGATGACGTCTCTGATTGGTCCATCTAACACATCCAGTAAGCGCGTCTATGATTGGTGGATACGAGAATTTATTCATTATAAAAGTATTCGAGGCTCTGAAAGGCACATATATATATTTTTAATGGAACTGTCCTGGCTTAGTGATTGTTCCTGACGTTGGGTTAGGTTAGGCTTAGTTAGGTTAGGTTAGGTAGGTTAGGTTAGGCTAGGCTAGGCTAGGTTAGGCTAGGCTAGGCTAGGTTAGGCTTAGTTAAGTTAGGTTAGATTAGGCTAGGTTTGGTTAGGTTAGGGTGAAAAGAAGGGGAAGGGAGATGCAGTGGACCAATCATAGACACGCTTACTGGAGGTGCTGGCTGGACCAATCCGAGACGTCATCGGCAAACAGGAACCAACATTCTGCAGACGCTTCCATGCAAATAACCATGGAGGTATAATATAGAGGAGGCGACATGTGTACACCCAAAGTGAAGCCAGGGGTGGAGCTTAATTTATTACCCCCCCCCCCCATTGACTCAAAACATTGCCCCGGCCACTTTAAACCCATTATAATTATGCTCTTATTTTCTCATATTAACTATAATTGGAGCCAGAAAGAGACTTGAATTTGTTCCATATATAACTGCATAAACTTATCTAATTCTGTATAATATCAAAAGTACTTAAACCCATTAAATACCGCTGTTTCCTAGAACATTACCTCTTCTCGCAAACTTTTCCTAGGAGGAGTATGAATGAAAGAATGAATGAATGAATTAATTAATAGTTTATTTTATGCAAAAAGTATAGTAAAAGAGAAGGTCATAGCTTACACACCAACCCACAGACAGTATTATAACGTTACAGGGAAATAACAACAAGTACAGTTGCCCACACATTAATCTGGTAAGCCTCGCTACTTGCGAGATACCTACAACAGGAAGGAAAGTAAGCAAAAGTTATAGTTTGTTGACAAGCAGATAGTAATAATATTTTACTATCTACCTGTCAACAAACTACATCTTTTTTCGCTTTCCTTTCGTTGTAGCCACCTCACAAGTAACGAACCATACGTACCAGCTTCATGTGTGGGCAACTGTACAAATGCAAATAAAATTAATTATATAAAGAGTTCTAGTATGAGACTCTGGAAGGCCGTATGTCACTCTTTAAAAGTACAGTATATAAATATGATTATATACAGTAAGATGTGTATAGTGAAGTGAAGATGTGTATAGTGTAGTGAAGATGTGTGGTGTGCTGTGAAGATGTGTGATGTGCAGTGAAAATGTAGCCTACATAGTGTAGTGAAGATGTGTATAATGTAGTGAAGATATGTATAGGGTAGTGAAGATTTACATAGTGTAGTGAATGTGTGGTGTGTTGTGATGATGTGTATAGTGTAGTGAAGATGTGTGATATGTAGTGAAGGTGTGGTGTGTTGATGTGTATAAGGTAATGGAGATGTGTGTGTAGTGAAGATGTGTATAGGGTAGTGAAGATGTGTATAGGGAACTGGAGATATGATGTGTAGTGAAGATGTGTATAGGGTAGTGAAGATGTGCATAGGGTACTGGAGATATGTGATGTGTATTGAAGATGTGTATATTATGGTGAAGAGATGTGTAGTGTAACACCCAGAACTGTCATGTAATAGAGTTCACACTCAGGTGTGTTGTCTTGTATCAAACACATTTTACCACTTATAAGCCACATGGAATCTTACCATGATGGCTGGATGTTACTGCATAAAGTGTGTCATCACTCATCACTTACTCAGTTCCAGTTCATTCTGATTCACACAAAAACATTAATTTTACTCATCAGTCCCAGGCCGTAATTTCACAATTATAAAAACTCTTTTGGCACATTGGCCTTAGACTAGGTACTATAACTTAGACCTAAATTCTCAACAACCAAGTAGTCTACGTAGTAAACACAATTATAAATTAAATATCTTTAAAACATTATGAAATATGCTAAAACATTCATAATACAATCTCTCAACACTCGATTTATCCTACAGGCCAGCCCTAACTTGGGCACAAGTTTATCTTTTATAACCCAGTCAATACCATATATACGTGAGGTTATTCATTAACAGTTAATATCACAACACTATAATAGCCTTGGCTTTGCAGTTTTTGTGTGTACAGTATAAATATTCTACAGGACATGGGTACGTGTCACGGTGTGCGAGGCAGGTGATGAATTTCACTTCGTTGATTTGTCCATTTCTGTCGTATATTTTTCTGTATGACTTTCTTAACATACCTATGAAAAGTAGTAGAAAGACTCTTGTCTCTCTGGGTACACCCATATGCTGAACACGCCGGCATTATTACAAAAAATGGCAAAGAATGTTGCAGGTACTTGGTGAAGTTGATGGTCTGACGTGATCAGCTGAAGTTTGTTAACTTTGTTTTGAGTCAATGGGGGGTAGGGGAGACAGCCGACCAATAGCCAGTTGGCTTCACTTTTGTGACGTCATGCCGCCTCCTTTATATTATACCTCCATGCAAATAACCAAGAATAATTACCAATAGAGGAGGAAATGTTGGGAGCTACTTCACTGCTATTACAATTACTGTCCTATGGGTGTGTAAGCTATGGGTATAATGGGGATTGGAACCACTCACCACCAATAAAACAACTGGAGATGCCATGTATGTAACCCTTGATCTCAGCCAGTGATCCCAGGGAGCTCAATGATCGATTGATTGATTCATATTAGGCACCGCAACAGAGAGGTCATATAGCGCCAAAAGAAGGTGGTAGCAAGGTGAGACAGCAAGCAGGAAGGAGCTGAAGGTCATACTAAAACACCGATATTAACACCTTCACGACGAGATGTGTTAGTCCGTCCGTGGTACTAAAAAATCTCAAATTATTATTATTATTATTAAAATAGATAAGAGACACAAAGCTGGGAGAGAATGCAAGGTTCTATCAATCCGAGGACCCCAGCCCCATGAATCCAACCTGAAGAAAAGAAGACAGATTAGAGAAAGAAAGATGAGCAGTTGCTTAATAAAAACATATTAGCCCTACTCTTGAAGCCAGCCAGTCCTACACCATCAAAGACAGATTCATCAAGGCCATTCCATAGAGACACCGACCAAGGGACAAACGATCGACTGTACTGACAGGTTCTACAGTGCGGCAATACGTAAGCAAACCTATGGGAGTCCAATGCACCACGAGTGACACGAGCTGGAACACACAGAGGTGGCAGAGATGAGTTAAGAGGATGCAACACATTACTTCTGATCTTGAAGAGCATGCACAATGATGCAACAGAACGACGGTGACTCAGATTACAATCAAGTGAACCGCCGGTAAGAAAATTAGCATTGGAAACAATCCTATCCAGCAACTTGAGATGGCAGTCAGCTGCTGAACACCACACTGGAGAACAGTATTCCAACAGAGGCAACACAAAGGAGTTAAAACACCGCAGTAACAATGAGTGATCTCCCAACACACTCCAAGCTCTATGCATTATACCCAACTTTTGTAGGACAGACCTCGAGATTGACCGCACATGCTCCTCAAAAGTCAGCTTGGCATCAAATGTAACTCCCAGAATAACCAAATTCTCAGACCCCTACAATACAGTCCCATCAAGAATCAAGGGTGGCGATAAAGGGTACACCAAGGCCAAGAGATATATAACCCCCCCACTACATGTATCAATTTCAGGGGGAGGAGCTTACTGCCCTTTGCATCGCGTCACTGGCCATCCAAAGAAAACGAGAGATTGAAGGAGACATTGGAAGGCGAACAAAAAGATTTGCCAGGAAGTCTGTTGAGAACTTGAGAGAGAATTATATTTTATATTCGGAGAGAGAGAGGCATTAGAAGAAAGTGACACATAAACATTATATAAACAATTCATACAGACACACTATAACAATATAAGTCATATAGATATTAACAAATGTCTGTTGATAATAATACTATTAATATTATAATAAAAGTAAGAATAGTAATAGAAGGGAATCAAACAGGCAGAATGACACGAGAGAGAGACTGTGTTTGTGGGTGTGTGTATATATAGGTAGTGTGTGTGTGTGTGTGCGTGTAGAGAGAAGATAGTAAAGGAAAATCTGTTAATTATCCCATGGGAACAGAGTCACATGGCATTAATTCCTATTAATGATTTTGAAATACCGCCCTACATCCATTTGAAAACAGAGCGGGAGACCAACACTGATGGACAGCCAAACGTCGACTGACAGCATAGCCCCTTCTTGACCATGAGTTTGCCCTTTTGCTGACGTCACAGATTCACTCACCCCCCAGGTGGGAGGTGAGGAGCGAAAGTGTCCTGACCTGGTATATCTCTTGGCCTTGGGGTACACCATCCCAGCAAACACACTACGTCTTTTCCACGTGACGCCATGGTGAAAATAAGGTGGATTAAATTTCCTACGTAAAGACAACGTGGTATTCACATGAAAAAATTCATCCACCTAACAAAGCTTTATATATGCGTCTCATGTTTTTAATGTTAATTTTCTATGCGATAATGATACATAAAGTTATGAAATGCATTGTAATGAAAAAGGTTTATGTGACACACTACGTCATTTTCACGTGCTATTCACGTGGAGAAAATCATCCATCTAAAATGCTATTATACTGTCTTTGTCATGTATTCAATGTTATTCCTTTGTGCGATGATGATACATCAATTCTTATTGAATGCATCATAATGAAAAAGGTTTATGTGACACACTACGTAATTTTCACGTAGTATTCACATGGAGAAGATCTTTCGTTCAACAAAACTATTAAGGAGCCAGAACTAATATCCTCCCACTAAATGACAGAACAAACATTCTCAAATGAAGATACATCGATATGATGCATTATATGTGTAGAGCAAAAAAGGAAAATGTTCTCCATTTCCTGTACGCCAGGCAGTGCAGGCCAGCAGGCACCTCCACCAGAGTCCACCACCACCATGGGAGAACACAGAGGACAATAAGGACACTATATACAAAATGTCTATATTAAGAGAAAAGAAAATAACAAAATACTGTATATGAATAAATAAAGTTTTATCAGATGGTGGGCCGTTAGACGATATGACCAACGTCCATTTCAAATTCACGCGCCAACGCGCCAACTAGACTAGCTCACGCGTCCAGCACCCGTGCAACCATCCCGTTGGTCAATATATTAATTTTTTTAGTGCTCATACCTTACAGTTATTGGAATCGACATGCCAGTGGTTGCATATCGAGTTAATGAATGTTTTGGCAGGCCACAAAACAATTGTATTAATTAGTGCACATAAAAAGACAATAGAAAAACTATTTGCCGAATTTCAATTACACCGAAATCGACGGTGTAGCGGCGCCGAATCTTCCTAAAGTTACAATAACAAAGAGGTCCAATCACTCCACTGTGCCCGGCAGCCTGGCTAGCTACCTGAGTTACCTACTAACGCCGGTATATATTAGAATTATTGTCAAGGTGAGAAATACTGAAATCCGTGAGAGGTGTGTGTATGAGAAAAGTGATTTTAGTACACGTAGAATTATTGACAAGGTGAGAAATATTGTACTGATAAACGTGAATGGTGTAGTGTGGTGTGAACAAATGACTGGATCTGAGAGTGGAAGAAAGTAATACAGTATGAGGTGGTATGGACGTGTGGAAAGAATGGTTGATACAAGAGTGGTGAATAAGGTTTATGAGAGTGATTTTGAAGGGAGGAAAAGATGGGGAAGACCAAGAAGATGATGGCAAGATATAGTGAGTGATTGTGTATGAAAATGTGGAATAAATATTATGAATGAAACAAAAGAACTGGAACATGTTAGACAAAAGTGGTAAAGTTTCACAAGGAAGTGTGGATGTTTGGGCTGGCAACCCGGTTTTAAAGTGGCAATTTCTTTTTTGGTACATTTGAGTGTCTTGATTCCTCCAAAGTATGCCAGGAAACATGAATAGATGAACAAAATTAATGGTGTTCTGTTGCTTGGAATAGTTTGGAGGATTCAGTTGCTCCAGAATAACCAAACTAAAACTTAACTTGAATGACAATGGAATGGCTCCTAGTATACGTCCAACCAGCTAATCAACTGCACATCGCCCCTTCGGGGCACCACAGCCTAAACGGCCCCAAGAAAGAAGCCGGTATATAGGTATTGCTGAGGCAGTGTAAGTTTCATTTAGTGCGTTGGTGCATGTCGATTGCATACTTTTGCAGTCATATTAAATTTTATTGTTACTTATATTTCTGATACCACATATTAATTATAGAAAGTTGCTTTTATGTTTATTGATATGGTAGTAAAGGTTGCCCTTCTCTCCTGCATATGGTAACTCCTGTTTTTTTCCTCTTCCCCACTATACCAACAGCATGTTTAGTAGTACAGTACTTTATGCAGCTCAGCCATCCACATTTTACGGCTCTAACTGTGAATACTTAATTATTCTCGATTCTATCATACATTCTTGTAAAAATTTACGGTATTATTGCATAAGTGGACTGCCACGGAAATTGTGTTTTTTTTTTACTATCATTACCCACTATTTTGGACTATTCTAGAAACTTTTACCCATTCGAAGAAACTTTTCATCATTGGTATTTTCGTTGGAAATGCCCCGTTTTCGAGATAGATATATTCCGTTTCCACTACTCATTCAAGCATGGAGGGGCCGGTGGGAAGCGGGGTTGACGGGTGGGGGAGACTCGGTTGGCTAGTAATAAATGGATAGGTTAGGTTAGGTTAGGTTAGGAATATCTTTTGTAACACTGGTTAGGTTAGGTTATGTGTGTTTTGTAAAGGCAGAACTATAGTAAAAAGCGAGTCTCCCCCACCCGTCAACCCCGCTTCCCACCGGCCCCTCCATGCTTGAATGAGTAGTGGAAACGGAATATATCTATCTCGAAAACGGGGCATTTCCGACGGAAACACCATTGATGAAGTGTCTTAGAATGGTCCAAAATAGTGGGTAATGATAGTGAAAAAAAAAAAAATTCTGTGGCGGTCCACTTCTGCAAATTTACCAAATTTACTTTAGGGGCGTTTTTGCTCATCCCGTTTCGGCAATGTACGGTGTGTTTTCCCAGCTAAACTCAACCTAACCGGTAATTGGACAAGCACAAACTACAGGGACCTAACTATATATATTGCTAATTATGACAAAAATACCAATGGAAAAGGTAGCAAAATCCAAAACTGCCCTAAACTAAGTCAATACTTCTTTAACTGATGTAATATTTGACTATTTTCTTTTCATTTTTCTCTTATTTTCACCTCAATTCTAATGCTACTTTGCTCTTATACCAGTGTGTAAGAATTCAGCAACTAGTGATAGCCTTTTTCTCTACTGACAGCATGGTATCCCAGCAGTAGGATGCAAGCCAGCATACAAACTAACATGAATATTAATGTATCATTTGATGGTACATATATTCGCATACGCATAAACTGTCCCATTGAGCTGGAGCCCACTGTTTCTGCCATAATTGGTTACTTACGTAGAGGATGTGAATGCCACAACCCATTGTGCAATTGCCATTGTGCCTGCGCCTGTACCTGCACGCCATTTTGGTTTGAAGTTAACGCATTTTCTCCTTAAAGGTAATACAGGTACCACGTCTTGGCCTGCACACCCACAGACTAACACCCCAGTAGAAATTAACAAATAAGTAGAGAAACTGTACTGCATGGCAAATATATCTTCATGATATGCTTCCCCCACTTATTAGTAGCCATTATAAATAATTCTCGCACTCTTCCTGTGAGCTGTGCAGATACAGTAATTATTCCTGATCAGTGGGATCAGCATATTTATGGAAAAATTGTATTGCAAAATTAAACAACATTGAATATTACAATATGGACAATAGATACCTTTCCCATTCCCAATTTCCTCACATAATGTAATATTTTCCCTCCACCTCAACAAAACTAAAGAGAAAACCTAATGATGCTGGCAAAATGGTAACAGGTCCATCAGCCCCCGTGACGATGTGCCCCAAGTCCATTCACCCCAGAAGTTGGGGCGAATCTACTTCATTAGGTTAGGTTAGGTCAGGTTAGATTCATCCCAACTTCTGGGGTGAATGGACTTGGGGCGGAAGGACTGCAAACCGGCAAAATAGGTTTCAGTTGATAGTCCGTGGAATAATCAGTACAGTAATATTACTCCTTTCACTTTGTCTACCTGCACAATTCCAGGAGAGAAAAGAAGTCTAACTGTTCAGATGAGGGTGAAGACAGTAATTAGCCTGCTGGTTCCCTCCATACATCAGATAAGAGGCCTTTACAATTATTTGAAGGAGTTCAGTTATGTATTAGTATGATATGTTGTATGATTCATCAGTCTAGTAGATGCCTTTCATCTCCAGCTTTCAGTATGGATGGCAAGAAGAAGCGTCAGCAGAACAAGAAGTTTTGGATTGCTGCTAAAAGATTGGCAACATCGATTGGTGTGTCTACAAATAATGCAACTTATATAGAAAATGATAGTGATAGTAATGACTCACCTGATAAATGCACAAATTTGATTGATACTTTAGGAAGTGGACAGGGCATGTTTGTGGAAGATGAAGCACCACACAGTACAGAAACTAGTGAAGGTGGTGATGAAACTGATGATAAAACTTGGAATATGATTGATGAAGACCCAGTTGTTTCATCTGATTCGTTATCATCAGATGAAGAAAGAAATACATGTATTACAAGTGATTTGGTATCATGGATAAATAAACACCAAATAAAACATAATGCTGCTGATGACTTGCTTAAGCTTTTAAAAGAACATGGCAATAATACCCTACCCTTGTCCGCTCGCACATTATTGAAAACAGATAAAAATGTGCTGACCAAAGAAAAATCTGGTATGAGCTACATATATTTAGGACTTGAAAAATCATTAGTGAGGAACTTTGAAAAATACCCTTCAGAGACAAGAAAAAGTACACCGAAAATAGAAGTGTCCCTCAATGTTGATGGTCTACCTTTGTTTAAGAGCTCAAACACCTGCATGTGGCCAGTGTTGTGTGCAATCATGATACATCCAGTTACTGTCTTTCCTGTGGCACTAACATTTGGAAAATCAAAACCGTGCAACTTGGATTTTCTGAATGACACAATAAGAGAACTGCATCACATTTTGCAGCATGGTATTCTGTATGAGGAGTCCACAATACGTGTATCACTGAAATGTATTGTGTGTGATGCCCCTGCAAGAGCGATGATTAAAGCCACTAAGCTATACTCAGGTTATTATGGTTGTGATAGATGTACACAGAGAGGAGCTTGGTATGGAAGACTTACCTACCAAGAGATTGACAACCTTGTCTTACGCACTAACCAAACATTTAGAGACCAAGTTCAAGAAGGACACCATAGTGGTGTTTCCCCTTTTGTTGCTCTTCCTGTGGATCTGATTAAATCATTTTCAATAGATTACATGCATCAGTCCTGTCTTGGTGTAATGAGGCGTTTACTTCTGATATGGATAAAAGGGAAGAAAGAAACAAGGCTTACTGCAAGGCATGTTGATGACATAAGCAAAAAACTTCTACAGATTCAGCAGTTTGTCCCCAGAGAATTTGCTCGAAAGCCGAGAGGTCTCGAAGTCATTGATAGATGGAAAGCGACAGAGTTCCGCCAATTTTTATTATATACCGGCAAGCTTGTTCTTAAAGGCATACTCAGAAGTGACCTTTATTCTCATTTTATGACCCTTTCTGTTGCTCTGTGTATTCTTGTGTCACCAAGACTTGTTCAGACACACAAAGATTATGCTCATCTACTGCTGGTATATTTTGTTCGAAGAGGTCGTGAGCTCTATGGCAAGGAGTTCTTAGTGTACAATGTTCATTGCATGCTTCACCTTGCTGAAGATGCTGGTTGGTTTGGAAGCTTGGATGCCTGTGCAGCATTTCCTTTTGAGAACTATCTGTATAGAATCAAGAAAATGGTCCGATCAGGGAAAAATCCTTTATCACAGGTTGTGAAAAGAATCCATGAATTGGAGAATGATCCAGGCAAAATGAACCCGTCAAAGTTTAAGGGCACCATCATCTATACAAACAGACCCGACAATGTATTTTTCTTGGAAGATTCATCTTGTTGTGAAGTAGTGGCTTTAACACACCAAAGAGATGATGACGGAAATCAAAAGATACTCTGCAGAGTTTACAATAGAATAGAATCAGACTTTAGTGAGCCATGTGATTCTAGAATTATTGGAGTATATAGGATAAATACAACAAGTAGTTGCATGAAGTTTTTGACAAAGGGAGACCTTCAAACAAAGGCAATGATGGTGGATAGCAGAGGTAGAAGACGTGCCACAGCCCTTGCTATTCTGCATGAACTCTGAGTACTATTAGGTATAAAGCATCATAATTTAGTACTGTAATAGATGAGACCTTATTCTGCATTCCTACTAACAATATGTACTGTACTGTACTAGCATCAGTTTGCTAAATATTGACCTGATTTAAGTGATTATGTAAATACTATACCACTTAATTTGTTAAATATTTCCAAACAGATGTCTTTTGTGGTGGTGGAGTTCTTGCTTGAGGAAGCTGTTGAAGTTGTTCACAAATCATGGATAGTGAAAGATGATTATGTAAGTTTCCTCTAAAAGTTGGTGGTGGTGTATGCACTTAGGTTGAATAAGTAACTACCAGAAAACTGTATGGGATAAATAAGTTAAATTATATAGGAAGTGTTTTGTGGTACATGTGTTGATGCTGACGGTCTGCTGATCTTTTACTTTCAGGTTATCTATTGTTATTGGCCTCCACGGGCGGGTGCTTCAGCCAAGGTTAAGAAGGAAGAAATGCCGGATAAAGAGAAATGGAAATTATATGAAATAAGAATATTTTCATTTGCAGGTATGAGACTTGTAATTTTTTTCTTAAAATCCAAATGTGCCTAGGTAATGGCATATAAATTCAGAAACCTACAATAACAGCAATTTCTTTTTTTGTAGAAACTTACACCAAAGCCCTGGAACGGGCCAAGAGAGCAGAGAATACATCCAATATAGACACTGATCCTGAAGACATTAAACGCAGAGTTATTAAAAAGCCTGCTAAATTCATCTTCTCAGAGGAAGAAGAGGCTGATGGTATGACATTACTTTTTGCATATTTATGTTATATAGTTTGTGATGATATACGGAGACAGCTATACTAAATGATTAGGGCGATATGTTTTTATGACTGATATGCTTACAAAAATTTCCAGTTGAAGATAACGATTACCCAGGGACATGTTATACATCAACTGTAGCTGTGTTGCCACGACCTCCCCATCATGGTGGTGATACATCAACTTCAACTGTGTTGTCACAACCTTCTCAGCACGGTGGTCATACATCAACTACAAGTGTGTTGCCACAACCTCCCCAGCACGGTGAAGGAAAGGGTAAGGATCATTAGCTTATAATTACAAAAATATTTTTTTTTACCTATTCATATCTATAATGTGGTAGTCTCTGTTGCATGATAGTAAAACTTCCACCTCAAAGGTATCTCATATCTTTCCAGCTGCACCTTCTAATTCAAGTAGATGCCCCAAGCGATCTGTGTTTACCACTCCAGGTAGGTTATTGATCTACTCTGAAAGTTTGTTTCTATAAATCTTGGTCATTTTGAGTTGATTTTGAGTTGATCACGCTTATCACTTCTCTGAACACATTTTTTTTTCCCATGCAGAAAGGTTTGATACATCTTCCCGAGACTGCTCTCCAGTACCAGAACAACCAAAATATATCCGTATGCAAAATGGAAAGGGGAAATCCATGTCAGGTATGTAGAACTGGATGCTGCAAAAACTAATGACCCATCTCCTTATGATTATAATGTTATACAATACTGTACACTTACATATTATTCATTTTCTGACAGTTTCATCATCTGAAGGTGGTGCTTCAGGCCCACAAAGACCTGCTGCTGCATCAGAGGCGGAGCTTGCAGGTATGACTTCACCATGTACTGTACTTTGATGATTGTGAGTTACAAAGAGAAAATTATACACTAAACACATTCTGTTACATTTAAGAATCAAAATATGTTACCGTAAAACCATTGTTCTTCCAGATGTAAGGTTCAGGAAAATTATGGCACACATAAAGGCTATGGATGAAAAGTTGCAGATATTGATAAACATTCAACAGTCAAGAGAGTCAAGAGAAGATGTAGAGGATGTACTTCCAGCTCCAGTAAGTAGCTTGGAGGAGTTGGCTGACCTGTGTACCAAAGTGGCTGATAAAACTTTCAAAAAGAAATTGGTAAGAATAACTTCTCTCATCTGTACCTTATGTTTGTGGATATTAAAAGAAAACTATATAATCCTACAGTAGATGCAAGAGTATTTTGTGTTGAATAGCAATATACAATATTTGAAATATTCATAGCGGTCCTGTTATTTTTTTGCAGACACAGTATTTGTCAGCTTTAGGAGGGCACAGCCTTGGAAATACTGTGCGTAGGATTTTTCGACAGCTGGGGACCAATAGTGTGTGGTCATACTACAGCCTGAAGGGAAAAAAGGGGAAAAAAGCATTTGCTGACATTCCTCTCTGCAGTGTTGTTATCAGTAAGTGTACATTATTTCCTTTTAACATTATATTGACTCAAAGAAATATTTGTGTGAAAATAATTTTGTCCATGTTTGATGTTAATATTGAATCCTGCTCTCATGTATATTTTTTTCTTTACCCGAAGAAGCGTGCTTGACAAGCTATACGAAGGCAAAGATGTCTGAAGTGGAGGATGAAATAAGTGAGGCCCTTAAGCATGCTCCCAAAAGGAAAGGTGGCTCAAAATACAAAGTGAGCAGTGAATTTCATTAACTTTGTTCCCTTGCTTTCATAATCTGCATCTCCATGACTCCCTTCACCATTCTGTATTTCATTCCATTCCACTCTACATTCCCTTCCAATGGTACCCAACTCCATCTTGGTATGCATTCATTTGATAATAGCCCACCATCTAGGGCTCTAGGCCCTATCACTCAGTAACTCTAGTAATTATTATAAAAAAACAATCATTAACTGTTGTGCCTAAATCAAAATCAATGTTTCAGAGCCATGCACTATTACTGGAAGGTTTTTAAACCTTTATGGACAGATTAATCATTATCATAACCCTTTTAATATTAAACACTTACATATAACCATTGAATTCTTCCACCTTGACCCAAAGATAACTAAACCCTCAACTTGATACCATAATTTCTTATCCCCACAGGAATCTGAGCCTAAGAGACGCCAGCAGTGTTCTGCACAAGAGTCATCAGATTCTGATGACTAACCACAAGTGAAATGAGGGCAGTACTTAGTGTGTTCAGTGCCATGGGAAGACACCCTGCGATATGCAACGCTTTTCCTCCTAGCTCTCCATCCCTCAAGATGTCTCTATCCTGCCACCCTGTTGATACCCCATCTTTTTCCTGGATGCTGTTGCTGAGCAAGGAAGAGGATGCAACTTCTACCTCACTCCAAACCAAAGCAATGTTCGTTTTTTTTTTAATGGAATTGGAGTTTACAATCTCATTGGTATTATATTAGTTATGTTTTTCTCCTGGCACCCCATCCCTCAAGATGTCTCTATCCTGCCACCTTGTTGATCCCCCATGCTACCATTTTTTTCCTGGATGCTGTTGCTGAGCAAGGAAGAGGATGCAACTTCTACCTCACTCCAAACCAAAGCAATGTTCGTTTTTTTTTAATGGAATTGGAGTTTACAATCTCATTGATATTGTGTAGTTGTTTTTCTTTATATTTGATTTTATTATTGATGCATTATTAATTTGTTTTGCTATAGGTAGTTTTCTTTACCATGTATAGTACATGTAGGCTACTTTTTTTTCACCTGATAAATTACTCATGGTAATACAGTACTGCTATTATTAATTAATTAATACATATATACATACAGTTCTACAGGTACTGGAGCTAGTTATCATGATTTTGATTTTGTATACTGTATAATATAATTAAATATAATCTGCCTTGAATATGCTATTTTCAATAAAATAATATAAATTTTGATCAAAACTGTACTTATTGTAGTCCATAATTTATATTTCCATGATACGAGTGTGTATATATATATATATATATATATATATATATATATATATATATACCGTATATATATATATATATACCGTATATATATATATATATATACCGTATATATATATATATATACCGTATATATATATATATATATACCGTATATATATATATATATATACCGTATATATATATATATATATATATATATATATATATATATACCGTATATATATATATATATATACCGTATATATATATATATATATACCGTATATATATATATATATACCTTTATATATATATATATATATACCTTTATATATATATATATATATACCTTTATATATATATATATATATATATATATATATATATATATATATATATATATATATATATATATATATATATAGTGCTCTAAAAGTTGTATGAAAGTGGATTTTTCACGTGCATTTCTATGTAGTTTCCACGTTATTTCTCCCATACTAAACTACGTAGAGCTAACATAGAATAAAAGTGACTTTTTCACGTGCATTTCTACGTATTTTACACGTTATTTCTTCCCTACACATCTACGTCGAGTTAACGTAGGAATATAACGTAATTACAACGATAGGGCTACGTGGAGGTCACGTGGAAACTACGTGGAATTGTTTGCTGGGATGTGAGACGACCATTGCCCAAGTCTTGCCAGCATTCAACCTCATGATGACTGACTCCCAGAGACCCATTGGTTGTCTCTTGCAGCAGGAAGCTGTCTGTTATGAGAGGAGGTGGGGGGAAGCATGTCTACCCCTTCACCATGTTCTGGGCTCTCAGTTTTAGAGAAATTTCTCTAGATTGAGAAATTTGAGGTTATCTGAAGAAATTTTTAGAGATAAGGGCATTTCAGAGAAAATCTATAGAAATCTGATGAGAATCGTCTAAAATATCTGAAGATTTTTTTATCAATTCTGGAGAAAAGTATTTTTATTTTCATTTATTAAATGCAGTCAAGCACGTAAGTTTTCTTTTATGATCATGGTAATCCATGCAATTTGTCCCATTTTCTCTTTTGGCGGGAAAGCGGGAGCGGGAAAGCAGCTGGGTCAAGTGAGAATAGATAAGTGCAGTCTGAGAGTGGATGTACAGCTTGCTTGATTCACTACAATCCAAACTTGAGTAGAGTAGTTGGATATTGCATGACACTCCCTAATTCAAATGCTGCTGTCGAAAGAGTTTTCAGCCAAGTAAGACTTATTAAAACTGATATAAGAAATTCTCTAAAGACTACAAATCTTGTCAGTTTGCTTCACATTAAGAATGGTTTAATAAAGCTGGCAGGAATATCAGCACATGAATTGTTAGGCTACTAGATGAAAATTTGATCTCTTCACTACGGGATATGAAAGTTGATGCTACTGATGAAGAGTGCAAGCAAATATTATATGAGAAATTCAAGAGGGAATTATGTGATCCCTGACAGCCAGAAATAAAAAAAGTGTTGGAGTGTTTGAGGGGAAGGCCAAGAAAGAGATGGAAAGATGGAGTGAGAGAGGCAGTTTGTTTTTTCTTACATTGCCAGCTCAGCTTGCCAGATGAATGCATTTTTATGTTTCATAGAAAGATGTACTGTGATTTGTTCTCTTAACCTTTTCTGTGGTGGGTTTAGCGCCAGCTCTATTTCAGGCAGGTATAATTAGATTTTATAGGCTACAGCTAGAAAAAAAAAATGAGATGATGTGATAGGAAAAATTATTAACTGAAATTGCCAGCAGCCTTTTATTTTGTTAAACCTCCCCACTAAGCTAAAGAAACTTTTAAAACCATTAAAACTAACCAAAATATTATGAAATGGAAGGCCCAACAATAAAATGGTAAACAAATGTATAATTTTAATGTAAAATGTTAATTTATTTACAGGTTGATTATAATATCATGCAGATTGTCAATAAAATATGTCATTAATGATTAGTTTGCAAATTCACAAACAGTTACATTATACCTATATAATTATAGAAGTCGTCATCTGGAGAAATTTTATACGATTTAGCGAAATTTCCTCAGATTTCTGAAGAAATTCCTTGAGCAGAAACTGAGAGCCCTGAGTCCCATGTTTCGGATATTGTTACCCCTTTGTGGTGTTCTGACTGCCTGGGAGTTGAGCACGTTTGCTGCTCAACCTGTTACTGCTGAGGAGCTGCTGGCTGGAGTTATAGGTCTGGTTGCCTGTTGGTCACCTTGCCTTTTCTCCACTCGTGACTGCCAAGGTGTGGAGCTGGTTTTTTCCTTATTATTGATGGCAGGCAGGGAGATAGTCTTTCTTCATGAAGAAAACGGTAGGTGTGATTCTCCTTCCACTACAACAGTAAGTGATGAAAATATAGGTCACTGGGAACCACCAAGATGGGAACGGAGTAAAATCTTGCCATACGGATACACAATGTCAAACGACAACTGGACACACACTGACTATATCTGTACAGTTGCAGACAGGTGTTTATATCCACCCTCGCCATGACTGCGACAGTGCCACGAGTTGAGGTTGGCTGGGTGAGGGTGGATACAAACACTTGGCCAAAACTGTGCCAAGAGGCACTGGGCTATAGTCTAAGCATGAAAGATTGCGTACAAGTACTGCACTGTAGGCGGCATGAAACTGGCAATGGTAGGACTCCCACACACCAACCTTACCCAACAGAGGGCTAAATCCCCCACACTGGACTTACCTAATAATGTGCAGCATTTTGGAGACCACGGTGAGATAGAAAAGGCTATTACTACCAGTACCAAAAGTTGCAACAAAACACTTAAGATTAAAATAAAATACCACAGGGTATTTAAGAACAATTTATTGAAAACTCTAATGAATAAAAAATCAAAATACTTGTCTATGAAAACATTTCAGTCCTTAACTCATATCAATACACATTATAGCATTCATTAACTAATCACGAGTTATTTTGAAGTTCAATCCATGGCACTGTAGGGTATGTTACAATAAGTGTTTTGAACTTTTGACTACTGCTTGTTTAATATGGTGTTGTTTGTAGTACAGGTATTCTGGGTCATAAGCAAACAAATACACCATTGAAGAAATTATGATGACCAATAAAATGATCTGAAGGGAGAAGAAAGAAGACTGTGCTAGGCTAAAACACTTTGTACCATATTGGAGAAGGAAACAGAGAGGAATCATTTATATGCTCCAGATTTACCAACACTGTACCACACCCTTAAAAGTTTCCCATAACAACCCTTAATGACTTCAATGCTGTGATGATGGTAGTGATTGGTACTCTTAAAATTCAGAGGCTTCCTTAGTTTGGGAAAAATTCTCAAGTCCTACCTGACAAAAAAAAAATATATACTGTATATGTAATAAATAAAAAATCAAACAGCATTAAAAGTAACAAAATATTAAAAACTAGAGTAGTGTTGCTTCTATAAGATTCAAAGTGTTGGCAACAAATTAAACTTTACTGACTCTTCTAAAGTTAATCATTTTGTATAAAAAGCCAAATGTATTTTATATGACTTTGCCCTGCCCTCAGTAAAGCCCCTTCCACACGAGAGGCAAAAGACAGCGGGCAGACACTGTTACCAGTTTTGTGGGTGGATGGTGGGCACAAGTGGCCAATGGATGCTGGGGACTATTTGATCTGGTAACACCAGTAAAAGGCGAGAGAATTTTACTCGGTTGCCCGTACCCGCCATGTTTTTGCCTCTCGTGTAGAAGGGGCTTAACATTTACTCTCATAAACAAATGTGTCGGTGAGAAACAACTATTCTGTATAAGTAAATAGATGGAAGGCAATTGAATATATGTTCACAAAGGTAGCTAAGTAGACAACTGTAATTCACTTCAAACTTACACATATAACTTCTACAACCACATGGCAATATAATGTGACTATTTATTGATTTCATACATACAATAGAATGTGATTATTTATTGATTACATACATACAATACTGTACTGTAGTTAAACTAGATGGAAGGAAGAATGTTATACCATTATCAGGAATGGGTTTGTACTCCAATATAAATATAAATATGTGTCAGTTGTACCATCACAAGCCATAAAAAGTATCCTATCCAGGTCAGCTTCCAAGGGCCTCATGGAATATTAAGTGTGATTCAGGCAGGATATGTATTGTTGTCATTGGTTCTTACTTATTTTGGTTGGTGACTGTAGGCTACTTCTACTATAACCAGGGGACTCTAATTTACTAAACTTTCAATAACTTAAGATACAAAACATAAACACTTAACTCTAAAAATATAATGCCATTATTACCCTAAGGAAATAAAAAAATCAACACATTTATTCTTCCATATTTCAAAAGTAAGAAAGAAAGTGCAATACTCAATTAAAAACCTCCTTTTCTTACCAAGGTATGTACTATCATGATCTCTTTCAGTATAATATCAATTTCTTTTTAATTAAATATAATCAATTCCTTTGCAAGCATGAACAAATGCATCACCAGTCTTTACATTCAAATAATACACTTAACACCACTATCATTCTCCACATAAAATTCTATCAAGTTAGAATTTCCCTTGACTTAACTGTACTGTATATACAAATATAATATGCCTGGGATGCTCACAAATGAATCCCATTACTATATTTGTTGTGAAGTGATACATTGAGGTGGTCTGGGCACATGGAGAGAATACAAGGCAGTAGATGGCTTTATGAATACCTTTTGTTTTGTTTTTTTAATTCCTGGTTTTGCACTGGTGTTTTGTGTGTGTATACCACCATTCTCTATGAATCCTTGTAAACCTCCTTATCCACTGGCTTTATGGATGTGTATTGTACACAATCCACTGGCTTTATGGATGTGTAATGTACAAAGAAAATGTATTGTACACAGAGTCATTACAACAGTGCAATACATACACACAACACCGGTGTAAAACTAAGCATTACTGTATTCAGTTGTGTATGCAGGTGAGCCAGTGGTGATTGGTGTGAGTGACACTTCCTGTCATACAAGTGACCATGGTGGGATGAATAATACATGAAGGAAAGGAGTGGTGTGAACAAAGTGGGAAGACTTAAGGGTAGGTTCTCATGTTGGTAAATTGGAGGATGACAGATAACTTAAAGCAGTAACATAAATGACTGTTCTACATTACAAAAATAGAAGATTTTACTTTATATGATAAAATGAAAATGTTGAAATTAGTGTCAATACATTAAGAGATGAAAAAATAAATGTTTTCATGATGTTGGCAGTGATAATTTGAACAGCAAGGCTATCTGTCTATAACTCTGTCCCCTCTTTCCCTGAGAGGGGAGGCCACAGCAGAAGCCTTCAGGTGGTATTAACCCTTACAGTGCCTGATGACACATATCATGTCCACAACTGTTAGTGTGCAGGGACCAGGCTGAGTGAGTGGGCACCTCTTATCTTCTCCCGATCCGCTCTCCCTCGCTCACCCCTGGACAAAAATATTTGTATTCTATTCACTATCCTGACATTATGTATTCATGTATTGTGCTCAAGAGTCTGTGATGCACTACAAAGTCTATAAGAAACGTAAAACATGACGATGGAGTTGGATGCAATACGCGTCATTGGGTAACAAGAGGTTGGATTTTTCCCAACTCCTTATGTGTCATCAGGTAACCAGCGGTTGGAATTTTCCTGACACCCCTGATACTGAAAGGGTTAAGCATACTCCAACGAAAAGGAGTTTCGTCTCTAGATTTGCATTACAAAATAATAGAAACTAAATGACAGAACTTTTCATATAAAAAGTAGTTTTATAATACCACCCTTCATCTCCAACTTCCTTGGTGTGACATTGCCTCCTAGTATGATTAAAACTCTTGAGCACGGTCTGGTTTTGTTTAAACTGTGCATGTGGGTGTGGCAGGACACACCTCATGTATATCACACTATTTTGAATTGTGGAAACTGACTGAGGTGGGTAGCCAGACTATCCAGACAATATGTGTGTTTCATCATATTTCATAAGTTACCAGTGTAGAGGACACCTATGTGGCTTCCAAATTTGAACTAAATCTGCCCAACGGTTTACTTTTAACATGTGTTTTTTTTTTTTCCACATTAGGACACCAGAGAATTTTTTTCTTCTTCTTCCCCCCCCCTAAAATGCAGAGTATTGGTCACCCGTGCGTGACAGTGTTTAGGGGAAATTCCGGCCATCATATTTAATCAACTAACTCAATATAAGGACTCCAACACAATGCAGCTGATGTATAAACTCATATCAAATGCCACAGATTATTATCAACAGCAGAAACACAAACATACTTTCCTAAGAGCTACTAAATCTTCACAGTGAATTAAAATTTAGAATCATGAGCATCCTACAAGCCCAGGCTGGTATTATTAAACATGTAAATTTAGTGACATATCACCTTTTCGTCAAAGAGTAAGTTTAATACTGCCACACTCAGGGTCATATTATCAAACTTGTTCTAAGGAAAAGGCGCTTTGTCGCTTAATTTGTATTACAAAATCATAAAAATAGAGCAGCGAAGAGCATTTTCCTCGTGGTTACAGGGAAGAACATTATGGGGGTAATACACTTTTGGTACATTGGAGTGCCTTGTTTCCTCCAAAGTATACAAGGAAACAGCACCTATGAATAAATATAATGGTGTCCCATTACTTGGAATAGTTTGGAAGAATCAGTTGCTCCAGCTTTACCACTAATAACACTATACTATTTACCCCCTTAATAATAGTAATTCTAAACTCAATATACTTACAATCAACCTAAAACTGACCCTCAATACAAGTACATACTTCATTTTTCTTGTCCATAATATTAACAAAAATAACTATTGGCAGATCTTCAAATCAAGTTTACCCATACTTAGGGATATGGCATTATGTTCCTGCTACACATTGTACTAACTTATATGAAATAAATAAAGAATGTGTCAAGGGCAGAACCTCTGTTTGGTAAACTAGAAGGCTTTTCCAAACTATGTCATGAAACAGAATCCCTATTAGAAACATTGGGGTGATATGTTTCCTGGGACAGTTTGGAGGAATCAGTAACTCTCCTGTTCACCAAAAAAATGTCCTCCCATTAAGTGAATGACATACTACCACCATATCTATCTGCCATGCTCACCCTCACCTCAGTATTCTGGTTGACCTGGTTGACCTGTTTCTGGAGCGCTCACTTTCGCTTTTGTCCGACTCGGTGCCAAAACTGGGAGGCTTAACTTTGGTAGAAGTTTTGTTTGGCTCTGTATCAAATATTTTGATTGGTTTTGAAGTTCTGCTGCCTCTAGTACGCATCTCCCTTGCCTGTATTGATGTTGACACACTACCAGCAGTGTTGGTGGAAAGTTCTGCAGCAGCTTCACGGTCAACATTTCTCCTGGTGCCATTTCCAATTCTTCTGGTTGAGGACTCTGGTACTTTTTCTGCATTGTTACAGCCACCTTTCTGCCTAGAGGAATTTCTGTAGGTTTTTCTCTGGGATGACACGGGAACTTCTAAGACGACATCGAATGGGTCATCCGTTATATTTTGTGAGTCACTTGTGTCATCTAAGTCATTAATTTTCTTCTTTGATGTTTTGGATTGTGCTGTGTTTATTTTCTCTACAACATCTTCATAGTCTTTTTTTATTTTAGAGCAAGTTTTGTTGTATGTTTTTATCCGAGATGATCTGGGAACTTCAAGGACCACATCGGTGGGACTGTTGGTTATATTAAATGCTTCAAACATATCATTTTCCTTGTGAGATTTTTTCCTGGCCAGACTTCTTGCTGCCTTAGGTTTGACAACAACAACACTGGTACTGGACATGGTAGAACTCACAGTGGTTGTTCCCTTCCTGATGCTGCTGCTCTTGGATGTTGACTTCTGGTATGTCTTTGTGGAGGGAGTTACTGGCCTGTTGACTCTGACGCTGCTCTCGTCCTCATCGCTGAAGATGCTAAACACTCCTTTTTTTGTTTCTGGCCACTGGGTGGTGGCAGGGAGGGTGAGGTGGCGCTGGGAGGTCTTCTGGAGGGAGCGCGGGGTGGCGGGGCACTTAGTCTTGAGGGCGGGGCGGGTGGATTTGTGGATGGTGTGGCGGACAGACTTGTGGGTGGAGTAAGGAGCAGCAGGACGTCGGGTGCATACTGGTGTACTGAAGTTATCCGGGCACTTGGCATCATCCACACATATGTTGTCTAGTGATGTATCTGAAATATATTTAATCAATCACCTTTTATTAGGTTTCATGGCAACGTTTCTGTAAAATATTTATTGAGAGATAATATAATGGTAAAATTTTCAGAGACAAGTAGTTCATGACACTTTGGGCCATACATAGGCAAGATTATCATTGGTGTTGACAAAATCGTAGTACCAGTACGATGACTCCACAGACACACTACAGTACCATCGTACCTGTACCACACCATTGTTCTTGCCCGTGACTCTCTGGGGGGTAGGCTAGAACATTTGTGGTGTTGACAATGGTGTGGTGTGGTTTGATGACTCTTTGGACACTACAGAGCCATTGTACCAGTATCATACCAATGTCAACACCAGGGATGTTCTTGCATACTACTGTACACTTTATGTGATGGGGTCTCAAACATACTCTTGTATTCATTAGCAAGGTTACACAGAGGGATAACTCATAGCAAGTAGTGTGTGTGAGGTATTGGCTCACAGAGAAGGGCCATGATCTGTTTGTTATGCTTCTATTCAATGAGTGATCAATGTAATACAGGAGAGAGTTGGCTAATGAAACTTTTTAAAGAAGTTACTGTAGACCTTTGATATATGATGAATAAATCCTTGTCTCCACCACTTCATCAAACACTCAGTCTCTCATTGAACACCACCAAATATTTTTCCAGGCCTCAGTTACCATATAGAATTAAAGGATTTACTGAGCCTGTGTTAAAAGGATAGTGATAAATATAATCATTTTATATTGAGTGCCTTATGTATTCAATAAGGTACTACACCACACAAGAGGTTGATATGAAAACTAGGACATGTATGAGGATTATTAAGTGGACTCCTGATGTGAATGAATGATTATATACTTGAGACAGTAAGACAACATCAATAATAAAGAATGAAGAGTAAGAATGGCATAAAGTAATAAGTGAAGTCCCTTAACTAAGGCGGTACTGTATATTACACTTTTGGTACATTGGAGTGCCTTGATTCCTCCAAAGTATGTCATGAAACAGAACCAATGAGTAAATATAATGCTATCCTGTTGCTTGGAATAGTTTGGAGGAATCAGTTACTCAAAATTTACCATCAACAACAACTTTATATGGTAAATACTCCCTTTAAGATCACCACCACTATCATAATGTCAGAATGTGAGTTAGTGTGATTAATCAGAAAGACAGACATTTTTCTCCCAGCATTCATGTCAGAAATAATAATAATATAGTTTACACTCTGATCAATGGATGGTGAGCTCCCTAAAGCCTGGGTCACACATAGCTGATTTGCTTCTGAATTCATCCCGAAGTGACTTCGGTTTTGTTTTGGGCATGTTCGGTGAACTTTTTCAAGGTCAAGTTTTCGTCGGTATGCATTCGAAACACACTTTTGAATGCATACCGAATAGTTTCCAATTGCAAACTGAAGTCGTTCCGAATTAAAACCGAAGTTTGAAATTCAAAATTTAACTTTTTTTTTCGTTCCGAAATCAAACTGAATAGCAACAGAATACAAATAGATGCCATACTGAATGCAAACTAAAACCCCACCCGATTGCCAACCGAAGTCTGACACTAGGTATATATGGGCCTCTCCACCTGGACGGGTTTTATTCTACACAGCCAGCAGCCAACAACGATGGAGCTCCCTCCGTACTTTATTCCCAGTGACGAAAACCTTTGCCTGCTTCGCTTGCGGCACCGACTTGCAGTGGAAACTTTGGCGACAAAATGGTTGGTTTTCCTGTATCAGCAAGCGGTGGAGGATGAAGAAAAAGAAAAGCAAAGAGAAGAACAATAGCAAAAGAAAAAGAATAGAAAACCACTCGAGAAAAGATCCTGTTGGACTCGTGGATGGGTAGCAAGAAGTTCTCACTGTGGAAGTATTTCGGAAATGGCATCGGAAGCTTCGGTTTACGATCGGTTTTGATTCAAATCATCTGTCAAAATTCGGAAACACTTTGGGATGGCTTCGGAAGTCCTTCGGATCTGCAATTCTAAAGTAATATCGAAATGATCCCGAATCCATACCGAATTTTGACAGCTCCAATGGCCAGAATTCAAACCGAATAGCAACAGAATGCAAACAGATGTCATACCGAATGTTCCAAAGCATTTCCGAATAGTTTTCGAATATATCCCGATCTCGGTCCGAATTTTTGGCCATCACGAATTGGTTCCGAGAGTTTCGTGTGGCACCAAATATTCGGAAAACTTTCCGATTCAATTCCGAATTTTTGCAAATGGCTCCGAACTTTTCCCAAACACCCAGAATCATTACAGGAATGATTTAAGAATACAAACCGAACATACTCAAGTTCAGCTATGTGTGACCCTAATTTTAGTAAGATACAGTAATGGCTTGTTTTACACTGGTGTTATAGATGAGTTTTCCACTATTTGTAATGAATCTGTGTACAGTAAAACCTTTTTGTACAGTCAGCGGCAGAAGTCATGTTACCTCACCTACTTCACAAAGACACGCAATGTTAATGGACTTGAGAAATACGCACGTTTTCTGCACCTAATAATCTCGAGTATATGAACATCGCCTGCCTCGGTGAAGCAAGTGAGGCAACAGGACTGTTGCCGCCGACTGTACATTAACACACCCATAATGAGGGTTAATTATAAAGATTCATAGATAACAGTATAATACACACCCACAACAACAGTATAATACACACCCACAACAACAGTATAATACACACCCACAACAACAGTATAATACACACCCACAACAACAGTATAATACACACCCACAACAACAGTATAATACACACCCACAACAACAATAAAAAACAAAGGATCTCTTATACTGTTGTAGCCTTTTGAGTTGGGTTGCTAAGGAACACTAACACAAAACAGTACACATATTAATATCATTTAATGACCAACTCAACGATTGTGGCAAAACACATTAGCTGCTCCATGGCAACCACAGAAAGGAAAACTTTAAAACTAATCTATATATATATTTTGTTTTTGGTTGGTAGAAAGCATGCCTGATATCTCATACAGAATATACAGTACAGTCTTATGATTATATTAATACCAGAAGATTATGCATAATAGGAAAAGTGAGTAGTGAGAGTTATGGTAGCAGACTTACCAGCATTATGCTCTGGTGTGTTATGGGCTTTTTGTTGTGCCACCATCTGTTCCAGAGTCACTCCCTGTAGCTGAGTCACCAGGATGATTTGGAGGTCTTGGAACAACAGCTGTCAAAACAACACAAAATAGAGTAAAGTAAACTATCCTTTTACACTCCAGTTATGAGTACAAGAGGTAAGCACTATGTTACATTATGATTAAAATTTACTCTACCAAATAACTCATCTACTGCACCAAACATCTTTGTCAGTATATATTATACTGTACCATCATTAATTCATAATTCTCTTCCATTACTAAACCAAGATGTGTGCTAAGGTAAGAGGGACCACATGGGAATAAAGAAATTCCCTTCTGCAACTGTACCATATAAAATTATTCTATGCATAAAGAAGTCTGAACAACAGATAACTGAAGCTTGAAGGCACAACCTACCAATGCCAAACAATACCATTTAATTCCATGTTTAACTGGTACTAAAGAACAATTGTATGTATGTATAACTAAAACTATAGACACAGAAGCCATGGGTGACCAAAGCCTCCTATCCTGGGAACCATATATTAAAGTTATGTTATTAGTATTATGATTGAAAAGAAGCTAATCATAATTTTCAGCAAAGTTACATGTGGATATATCAATATTATATCAACACTGCTATAACCTCTAGTCTTATATGCAACTTGAGTGGCTTCATATATTTTGGTAACTTGGTCTGAGAAGCCACTACAATAGCATGATTTCCACAGACTATCAGAAATAACTTTGACAGGAATGGGTTACATGCTGTGTTTACTAATATCTCCTTATGATAACACACTGCCAGAGGGTGAGAGTCTACCTTCAAGGATGACTCCCCTTCCTCCTCCTACCTACAAGTTATGTATCACCCACATAACAAGGTCTGTGTTGAATATTTTCCTTTCTCCTTCCTTCCACCAGTTATAGCAGTTACAACACACTCTCTGATACTCCCTGGGTGCAGAATCATAGTCCTTCAAATGACTGTGTATTGTAGTGTACTATCATTTACCTATCCCGGCTCTCTTCTTACCCTTTATTACCTTCTAATGTCACTCTACTTCACTCTGTAATCATGCTAATTTGCAGTATTCTGTAATACGTTCTTTATTTTGTATACGGTAATTATAGTCAAGATGGTATCAGGAGGGTTTTTATATGGTGTGACGTGGTACACTCACAATCCAAAATATGTATCCAGGCTTGCTTCGAATAGCCTCATCCAGTATTAAGCGAACTCAAGCCAATATGAAACAGGATAAGCATTGTAATTGGTTCACTATAGTGTGTCAAATGATACGAAACTTCAACAAGACCTGGATATAAATTTTGGATTGCGAGTGTACATAGATAGAAAAATAGAAAAATAGAGAGAGACAGAGACAGAGAGAGAGAGAGACTAACCTGTGTTGGTAATGTAGATATCATTTTAAGAGTGTCGAGTGTAACTACCACAGCTTCCTCCACTTTCCCCTCCACTGCCAACAATTCGGCTCGACTTTTCCCTAGTCGGATCCGTACCTGTCAACACCAAAACACAACATATGGGTCAATAATTATTGTTATTGTTGTTATTATCATTCTCAATTATTACTATACTCTAGTCTGATTTGTATCTGTCACCACACACATAACATATGGGTTACTTACTATTGTTTTGATTGTCGATTGCAAACTGATATCTACTGTCAATGAGTCTAAAACACAACTCCACCACCACCTATGATTTATTTATTGCTTTGACTGTAGATTACAAACAGATGTCTTTAGTGGGCCTAAAATTTAACTCTTTAAGACAAACTGCCGTGCTAAACAGTATGTACAGTAATGCCTTGTTTTCCACTGTTGTTATGGGTGTGCTTTTCACTGTTTGTAATGAATGTGTACTGTAAACACCTCTTTGTATATTACACACCAATAAACCTAGTGGTACATTGGGGAGCCTTGATTCCTCCAAAGTATGCCGGGAAACAGGACCAAATGAACAAAAATAATGGTGGCCTGTTGCTTAGAATAGTTTAAAGACAACATTTCAAACTTATGTACAACTGAGAATAAGTATAAAAAAGCTTGTAATACAGTAGGCCCTAGACATAAGATGATTAAATTTATCATCATCCTTACAACACAGGCTCAGTAAATCACTTTGTCTGTATGGTAATGAATATCAGAAGCCTGGGAAAACACTGGGTGGTCTTCAATGATGGACAGTGTAAAATTATATGTTGGAAACAAGTATTTATTCATTGAGGGTCTACTCTAGTACCAACAACAACTTACCTCATTTAATCTGGATTCAACAAACATAGGCTGTGAGTCTGTCATCTCTCCTCCTATTATGGACCTCAGTTGTGAACATATTTCATAAGCTTTGTCACTCACTAATGAGTACATCTGTGAGGCCTGGAAACAAAACACAGGGATGAAATAGAGCATGAATAAAACGGGGTACATATTAGGGGAGAACTACACACATATGAAATAAAGTATGAAAAAAATAGTATAAGTACATCTGTGAAGCCTACAAATAAAACACATGAATGAAATACAGCATGGATAATATAGAGAGCCAGGGTAAATATTATTATGGGCAGAGAGCCACACACAATGACAATGATATAAACCATAAATAAAACAGATTAAGTACTGTATTAGGGGTAGAAAAAAGCCTCACACATGAAACAAAGTATGAAGAAAATAGTGTAAGTACTGTACATTAGGAGTAGAGAGCCAGGGTAAGTACTGTATTATTAAAGTTACACACATGAAAGAGCATAATTAAACAGTTTAAGAATTATTTGGGTTAGAGAGTCACACTCAGGGAGGTACAGGAGACAAATAATGGTCTGGATTCTTATGTTTCCCTAATTAAAGGGATATATCCGGAGCAAATTATCATCCAAATTATCCAACGAAACAGCACCAGATTAACAACAATATTGGTTGCCTAGTAAACAATTTGGAGGAATAATTTGCTTTGGATATACCAACAATGTAATACCACCCTTAACACTGTACTGGTGCATTATCACTATGTAGAGAAAAATAAATAAATAAAGAGGAGCTGGTGCATTTTCACTATGGAGAAATAAATAAAACAAAAAATATGAGAAACAACAATTACTTGTGTACACTATGGTACTCACCCTATTGAGACATGTTGTGGCGGGGCGATATCTACCAGCATAAGTATGTACCATGGCCAGGAGGTTTGCGGTGGAGATGAGAAGGTAATGGAGTAGTGGAGTGGAACACAGCATACACTCCACCACTCCCTCAGGGCACTCCACCGCTCCAACCACCACCGACACATCCTCCCTGAACTCAGTGCTTGGGGACAGTGCAAGGTGGGCGTTGGCAAGGATGGGGAGACGCTTTTCGTTGCCAATGACCACCAATGATGGGTTGAAGCTTACAGACTTAACTTTGTATTCCGGGGCAGCGGTACTCTTATCTCTCATCCACTCCTCCTCCTCCTCCTCGTTCCACCCTCGGTCCACTCGAATCATTTGCACATCGGGTAGGTTAGTACATTTGGGTACCTTAGTGCTTTTGGCTGCTTCAAGTGAACATGGGATGGGGGCAGTAAATTTGGAGGTGGTAGTGCTGGATTTGGTAATAGAGGGGAATGTTGATGAGGCAGTGTTGGTAGAGTGTACAGCCAGGATGCTTATCAGTCTCTCTACTTTAACTCGGCAATCTTCAAACTGGTCACACATCAGGTCCACACTTGCCAGAACCTCCAGCAGCTCAGCCATCCTGTAACACAGAGTAAACATACAGTACAGTACAGTACGCCCTAAATACAACATGATTAACTGTACCATTATTATTATTTTAACACAGGATTTTTCTTTCTCTTTCTTTCCATCACCCTCTTCCTCTACCTTAACTCCAACCTTCCATTCCCCCTCTCTCTCTCTCTCTCTCCCTTTCTCTCTGTCTCTCTCTGCATCTTCCTCCAATTCTATACTCTGCCTCTTCCTTCCTTTCCACAAGAGCACAGACAACCCTAAGCAAATACTGTACAATCAACCCTGGATATACAATGAAACAATACTTGTATCCACCACTTCATTTTACACTCAGTCCCTCATTGAAAACCACCAAAGGTTTTTATCCCAGGCTACTGTTATTCATTACCAACACACTAAGTGATTTACTGAAGCAGTGTAAAAAAATTAGTGATAAATTTAATCATCTTATATCGAGGACCTACTGTACCCAGGCTACTGACCATAGTGGTAAAGTGAACTGGTGTGCAATGCTGAGTGAAGCCTTGAGGTATGCCCGGGCCACTCTGGGTTGTGCCGAGGCCAGACTCAGACGTCCCAGCCAGGCGGTGGTGGTCAGGTGAAGCCAAGCCACACGGTGATGATAACACACAAGACCTGAACACCAGAAGAAAAGAAACATTACTAAGTGTACATACAGTCGATGGTACAGTCAGCGGCAAAAGTTCTGTCTCCAAATCTGCCAAGTCATGAAGTACAGTATGGAACCTTTCACAAGCTTCACAAGCTTGTAAACTGAAGAACAAGATTAGTTTATTTATTTATCCACTGGATATTGTAATGTTGTATGATGAATGTGTTTGTTTGATGCTTAACCTTTTTGTTATCCTACAAAAAGAGTTGAGTGAAACTCATGACAGATTCTTGCTGCCGATTGTACAGTTGCAGACACATGAAACAGAGACCTTCATTGAGCATAGGGTAGAATGAGATATTGTATGCAGAGGCACATCCTGTTCTGTGTCTTAATAAGAGGCCCATTTGAAGTGTGCCTGTTTCATATGTCCACAACTGTACAGTACACGCGAAAAGTTAAGGTCGGGTGGCTGCGTAATATCGGGTCTATGCAGGTTTCCTTCAAATCGATTTATTAGGGCATTCTGAGGAGATATAAAATATTCATTATCCAGCGATAACTGGCAACTCTTACCACACGAGTAAGCCTAGCTAACCAGTGAAATGTTTAAATTTAGTAAGCCTAGTGGCCTTGATTTAAGGGAGGAGTGCATTTTATGTATACAGTAAAATCCCACTTCTCGCCAACTTTCATCTCGCCACCTCTCCCCAAATCTCCCAAATTGCAACTCTCGCCATCGAGTCCAGAATCTCGCCACCGTACAACCGTTTGAATCGACCGCGATCGCTCTACCACCTAGGTTCCAGCGAAAGTAGAGGGTAAAATGAGAAGACGTAAGAAGTTGTTTATTCATTTTATTTTCTAGCATTTCAATCCACCACCATGACATTGTAGCGTTTCACAAAGAGGCCACACCTCAGTCACGTCACCTCACCTTACCTCACTTGACAGGGATAGGCCTAGGTCACACCATATATAAGCAGCCTGTAGGACCCGCGTGTACACTAGTAACACTAGTCCACCAGCCGCCTGTGCGTGTGTTTGTCGGTTGTATCGACCAACATGTTTTTCTAGGTCGGTTTCATATACAGCCATTATCTTGCAAATATAATGAGTAAATAATGTTTGTGAAATGTTTGATTGGCGAGTCAAAGTTTTGATTGTATTTTTTCCCATAAGAAGTTGTATTCAAATATCGGCATTTTGAATCTCGTCATGATATTTTGGTCCCTATTAGTGGCGAGATGTGAGACTTTACTGTAGATGTTTTTATGCATGGATTTTCAATGACAGTTCATTCTCTCACATTTTCAAACAATGATTAGAAGGGTAACAACGAATGAAGACATTGCCTCGATAATTACTTTGAATAAAGAAAACTTTAAACTTTAAACGAGGCTACGTGACATGGACACATCATCACTACCCAAGCTAGAGTCCGCCATCCGCCAACTTTGGGATACATTTGCACCTTCACTTCTCCAGAATCTGGCCATGAGTGTTCCTAGAAGGCTGCAAAGGTGCAAAGAGCGTAAGGAAACACTACAGGCTACTAATTTGCGAGGATAAATGTTATTTGTATAATTACGTTACTATTACATAAAAAGCAATTCTTGTTGACATTTGTTTATCGGCCATGACCTTAACTTTTCGCACGTACTGTACATGCTCTGTTTTTACACCTCAGCTCTGGAACTCTTGATACAGATAATATAGTTTTCTCTAAGATTTAAATATCTATCTCTCTATCTATAGTTCTGATGCCTTGTTCCCTCTGAGATCTCCCCTCAAGGCGGTGGCCACGGCAGAAAAGTCTCCAGTTTTCCCTGTTCCAACACTTCCTTCTTACTTGGTCAAGCCCTCCTCTACCATTCATGTACTCTTCCACTCTATTCTCCCATCTGACTAGTGGTCTGCCTCTCACACCAGGTCATAGAGAAACTTTCCAACATCTGGTGTTAGTCCAAGTATAATGAATAAGATATCAACTAAAATTAAAGGATTGAATTAAAACAGATTTTAATCTGTAAAATACTGAAAGCTTTCCCATCACAAGAGTTAGTTTAGTGCAGTATTGAAAAAAGATGCTACAGAGAAATACAGCAACATATTTAGCGGTTAATTAACTTCAACATATATTGTCGCCTTTCATTTAATGCAGGTGATATGTTTGGCTTATTTTTGATATAATATGAGTTCAGTTCTATGCATCTATTCTCAACTACTTTACCCTCTCCCATGTCCATGTTTCTGATGCAGTGTACAGTATATTAGTGTCCGTAGGATAATACTATTCTTCAGTCATCATTTCACCTCCATGCTCAGTTATTCAAACTTCTAACCTTAATGATTCTCCCCAAAGATATTAAGACTTATCTGCCCTGAATTACAGAACTCTCTCTCTGATCTCCCACTTCACACTCACAATACTGTTCTTAGATGTTCAAATGTCATCACTTCCTCCTTGGACTACTACATATATATACTGTTCTATCTGAGTGTCACAAAATTGATCACTTCAACTTCTGCTCTCTCCAAGACCATTCCCTTACTTTTGCTGACATTCACCCTTAGATTTGTCCCTTCACACACACATACATTACATCACAGAACATTCACTAACCTCTGTTTGCTGTTCCCTTTCACTCTCTGCCAGCAACACAGAATCATCCACAGACAGACTTACCACCTCTGACCATTTTACTTCCTCCAGCTTCAGTTTTGCATCTGGAAAAGCTTTCCTTTCCACACCAAGATACTTTCTACTTTTCCTACAACCCTGATGGTTAACCAAAACACAGTGGCTACACCTCCCTCTAATCTCATTCATTGGTTATGTTACTACACACATACACATACATACACACACACACACACACCATGCATACAAAAAATTATAACACTATCAACAACTTACCATCTTGAACAGCAGAGGTGGCAGAACGTATGAGAGCAATGCCTTGACGACAGGCGAGTAAGGCGTGTAGGTAGGCTGGCTGGATGGCAGGGGGGAGTGGTTCATTGAAGAGATGGGAAGGGAGCAGTGCATAGTGTGAGGCCACCAGGTTGACTATGACCTTCACCTCTGTTGCACCTATTGTCTGTTTACCAATCACATCAGACTGTATTGCTTTGGTCAGGTACTGTGCTCCTCTCTGGTACTGCAATGAGGAACAGAAAATAAATCCTCTTTATAACACTGCTGGGTTTATGGGTTTGGAATGTACAGTGGTGGACAATAATATTCATACACATCATCATTCACCATCTTCTATTTTACTACAAGCAACAACTAACTCACTATTCAAAACAATAACATCATATGAGAATGTGAAAACATAAGACAGCAATCTGTTTGAGTTATCCATATGTTTATTGAAACTTATGTCTACCACTGTACCAGTAAACACCAACAGATATACAGTGAGATGATCTACAGCAACGAAGCAAATTATTAGGTTCATTCACAGTATTAACAGCTATATGGAATACTGTACTCCATGAAAACCCACTCAATAAAATTGTAAAGTTGTCTTGTTGACAAATTGGGAGGCTAATAATTCCAACTAACTAGGCCAGAAAACAGACACCCTCATTGGTACTATAAGGGGATTTGTTTTGTGGCAAAGTTTGGAGGAATCAAGGGACAGTACTCCAACTCACCTGACCGGTCTTGAGCAGGTGTAGAGCGATGGCAGAGTGGAGTGCAGTGATGAGATATGAGTGTGATGAGTCCTGTGTGGTGACTGACTTGTGTTGTAATGACTCTACAACAACCTCAGCTTCAGTCACTAGGCTCTCTGGTACCAACTCCCCGGCCACCAACAATAACTCCGTCACACCTGATGTCGACACACAAACACACTCAGTATTGGCACCAATAATGTTCATAAATTATAAAATTATATAAGTAAATGTTACAGGTGGCACTTATCTGAATATGTTTGCTGATGATGCAAAGGTACAAAGAACAAGTAATAATGAAGACTGCTGTAAAAAGTTACAAAAAGACTTGGACAAAATGGTTGACTGGAGTAATAAAAGGCAGATGGAGTTTAATGCAGATATGTGTCATGTTCTTAAGTTTGGAAGAAGTGAGAGAACCAAATTGGCAGTACAAGCTTGGAAATAAAATATTAAATGAAACTGAGAAAGAAAGACTTTTTGGGCTACTGGTAGCTATAAATAAGAAATTGACACCAGATGATCATATAAATGAAAAATTGAGAAACATTAATACACTGTTAGCAAATTTGAGAGTAGCCTTCACTTATATATACAAAGAAACAGTCACGAAAATAATCACATCCTTTATAAGGCCTACCTTGGAATATGCTGCAGTAATATGAAACTCACATTTAAAGAAACATACATGTATCACCAAATTAGAGAGAGTACAAAGAGCAGCAACAAGATGGATACCAAGTCTAAGAAAACTGAGCTATGAAGAAAGACTAGAGAAACTAAAGATACCTAAGCTGGAAGAAAAAAAATGTGTTACGGAATAAGAAAAGATTGATATAGAAAACTTGTGTCAATAAGGAGTCCATACAATGAGAGGTCACAGTAAGAAATTAATTAAAAGAGTAGACATAGATGTACAGAAATACAGTGCTCCCCCCAAGTAGGCGGTCATTAACTAGACGATTTCCAAGTAGGAGGAGAAATTATTTGAGACCAAAAGTATACGGTTTTTCAAAAGTAGGTGTACCTAAGCGCAAGTTGATATTCAGTGGAAGTGATTTTAAGAGAAAATTACCCAAATTTATAAATACAAACTAAGGAATGTGTGTGCACGATTGAAAATTCAATGAGTTTTGGTGGTAACTGAACAGACCATTCCACTTTCACCCTCACACTCGCTTGTTACACTCATAATAAGCCTAACCCCTTTATAGTGAACAGCTTTCACCCTCACGCTCCCTCGTTTCACTCGCAATAAGCCAACCCCTTTATAGTGAACAACTTCTCTAAACGGGCATTTTTCGTACTTTCAGCACATATCCCAGTACAGACATTTGATATGGTGAAAAGTGCAAGTGATTGTAAGAGAAAGTGACAAAGAATAATGAATATAAACTAAGGATATATATTGGTATGAGTAGAAACTCATGGATTATTGGTGATAACTGAACTTGTCAACCATCACTCTCACTCTTCACTCACTACACTCGTGCTTTTAGGCCTACCCTTTTAGAATGAACAACCTTTAAAAACATACATTTTCTATACCTTTGGCTCAAGTTTAGAACTAATTCACTAGAGAGAGAATCTGGGGTCGAGTGTACATATTATAATGGTCAAGAAGGGATAGTTTTTGGAATCGCCAGTACCGAACCTATTTTTTTCCCTTTATTTATCAATTCCAAGTAGACGATTTCAAAGTACACGGCGCCTGCTTGGTACTACTTGGGGGGAGCACTGTACAGCTTTCCAAATAGAGTAATTGATCAATGAAAAATATTACCAGAAGAAGTGGTGTGTGCCAAAAACATACATAAATTTAAAGAAAAATATGAAAATTTGTTTTAAAAAAATGGAACATTATGAGCTTCACTCAATCCTGTAAAAATATAAATAGGTAAGAATGCATGCACGCACACCAGTGCCCATTCACACTCACATATTGAAAGCTGTTGATAGTCTGGCTCAAAGCATTAATTTCTAAACTCCCCTCATTCAGCTTCTATCCTTCCCTCTGCACTTTTATCTCGGATTTCTTTTCTGGCCGTTCTATAGCTGCTATTGTAGACGGTCAATGTTCTTCTGCTAAGTCTATCAATAGTGGTGTTCCTCAGGGTTCTGTCCTATAACCTCTCTTTCTCCTTTTCATCAATGACCTTTTTACTTATTCTTCTTCCCATATTCACTTCTGTGCTGATGATTCCACTTTGCATTACTCCACCCAGTTTGAATACCACCCATCCCAGCAGCTTCTCTCCACATCATGGGATGATGCAGTGGCATGCCTAACTTCTGATCATATCAATCGTCTCCGACTGAGGCAGAGAAAACCTCGAGGTTTTCAATACCTCTAAAATGCAGTTCCTTCACCTTTCAACTCTTACTAATCTTTCAAATGACTATCCCCTCTTCTTCAACGATATACAGTTTGATGTTTCTCCTTCCTTAATCATTCTTGGAGTTTCTTTCTCTCACAATCTCTCTTGGAGAGATCATATCATCACTATAGCTGTCAAGGCCTGAACTAGCTGTTTGGTCCTTGGCTGGTTCACCACTTCCCTTGGCCCAGATGATTCCAGAACGAGTCTTCGACACCCGTTCGACTTGTATCCGGAACTGACAACGGACGAGCCTTACTGACTGCAGGCAGAGCACAGCCAGACCTACTACCGACAACAACACAAGATACACTCACTGAGGGCACTGTGGGAAAGCCCGGTTCAAGCCATAGCCTTCCTCAAGAACTCGGGGCTGCTCGGCCAGACAGCTTGAGGAACTTCAACAACAACAACTACCTCCTCGCTCTCTCCTGCTGTTTCTCGTGAAACTGGATATCCATTGGGCTGGAGTCCTAGTTCTCACCCTCGTCCTTCAGATTACTCAGACCTTCAACAAGCAAACCCCCAAGTCCTCATGTCTGCCTCTGTGACATATAGAGCAGGACCAGTCCGTGGAACCCAAGTATAGACTCCCGCTTGGAAGCTACACCCAAGACTCCTACTAGCAACTACGCCTGTAACTTGTGTACCGACTAGCTCCAATAAGTCTCTGAGTTGTACTTTGTGTGATTATTGTTCTGGTGTGCTGATGAGGAGTTTATATATATATATATATTTTGTGTGTTTGTGGATTGTTTGGTCTTTCTGGGACAGTTACTTTATCCCTGGTGTTGGGAAGATGCTGTATCAAATGCATAATTTTATTATCTGTTTATCTGTCCACTCACGTAGACCCACTTTCCTTATATTGGACCTTAATAAGGGCGAGAAGTGAAATCTTGCCTTTACACTAGCTAAAACTGCCTCAGAGAAGTTGGGAGTGATGAGCAGATTCTGTGAATACTTCACCCCCACACAGTTGATGTCTCTGTACAGGGGTCTCATCCACCCCTGTATGGAGTATGGCTCTCATGTGTGGGTTGGCTCAACCTTCACAACACTCTTGGACAAGGTGCAATCAAAGGCCTTTCATCTCATCAACCCTCCCCCTTACTGATTCACTACAACCTCTCTCTCTTCGCCACAATGTTGCATCAATTTCTTCTATCGGTATTACACTGGACATTGTTCTTCTGAACTCTCTCAATGCATGCTTCCTTCCCTCAGGAGAGCATGTAACACTCACCAAGCCATTTGACCTCACCCCTTTTCTTTTAAACAGGTCTCTTAGTCTTTCATATACTCAACTGGTCAACTCTGGAACACTACCTCCATCAATCTTTCCCCTTACTAAGACTTATGCTCCTTCAAACTCAATGTGTCTAGGCATCTTGAATGAAATTGGACATGATTTTGAACCACTCTCACTATGATTTTACAGGTGAAGACAAGAAGCGGGCTCCCTGGCTTTAGTCCTCATCTTTGTTAATATAGAAAAAAGAAAGAAAATAAAAAAATAAAACACACGCATGCACACAACTGATGCAAGAGCACATTATAGCTGGTGGATATTTACATCAAATAATGCTTAACTCTATCATTATAATTATGTAGTACCAGTGATTTCTCCTCAGCTAAAAATACTCACAAGATATTCAGAATTCTACATACCAGTACATAAGTGTCAATAACAAACTACACAGTTAGGTTATCTGAGCTGAAATAACATAATAATTCTTACTGTGCCTATCTTTTTACATGGGTCTAATAAAATCATATGACACTGGTCTAAATGTGTTATGTTCATTCTAAGATTTAGCAATGTTCTGTACTTACGCCTTATCCAAGGGAAGAGGAAAAGAGAAATACTCATATTAAGTAGAGAAAGTAGTGATGAATAACAGCAATTTCATAAAAACAGATCTGGTATGTATTACATTAATAGTATATTTACTTCTATCTATCTATCTATCTATAGTTCTGAAACCTCGTTCCCCCCCGGAAATTCCCCCAGTGGGGATGGCCACAACAGAAGTCTTCAGTTTTCCCTGTTCCAACACTCCCTCCTTACTTGGTCAAGCCCTACTCTGCCCCTCACGATTCTCTCTCTTGCATACTCTTCCACTCTGTTCTGCCATCTAACCGGCGGTCTGCCTCTCACACCAGGTCCCACAACTTTACTTTCATACACCTTTACAAGCTCCTCACCTTGTATTCTCTCTACATGTCCAAACCACCTCAATGTATTATGCATTACCCTCTCAACCACCCCACAGTCAATACCACACTTCTACCCTTCATAATCATCCCCAGTGATCCTATGACCTGTCTAACCCTCATTGCTCTCAACCTATTTCTTCCTTTCATACTTCCATGTTTACACAGAACTGTACCCAGGTACTTAAACTCCTTCACTTCCTCCATCCTCTCACCCCCTAGAGTTATCTCACACTTAGTCCCACTTGGTACTCCCACTCTGTAAGGTGTTACAAAGTCAATCACTTCAGTTTCTGCCCTCTCAATTACCATCACCTTACTTTTACCAACATTCACATTCAATTTCCTTTGTCTACACATGAACAGAAACTCATCCACCTCCCACTGTAACTCCCTTTCACTCTCAGCCATCAACACAGTATCATCAGCAAAATAAGTTGCCACCAAGGACCAATTTACTCCATTCAGCTTCAACTTCACCCCCAGGACATTCACTTTGGCTTTCATCTCCCTCTTACAATCATCCATATATATATTGAACAGCCATGGTGACATAACACACCTTTGCTTTCACCCTAAACTAATATAAAACCTTTCACTCAGATCACCCTCTACCCACTTCACATGCTTTTGCCTCTCAATAAAAGGCCTCAGTGCCTTCCAGCAAGCGCCGACCAACACGGTAAATCCTTAGCACATCTGTCATAGCTCTCCTATCAACCCTATTGTATGCCTTCTCCAAGTCCATGAAGGCAGCATACAACTTCCTACCCTTCCCAATATATTTTTCCACTGCTCCTCACTAACTTTACTCCCTGTTACTTCAACCAGTCTCTCAGTAAGAACCTTCCCATATACCTTCCCCGGTACACTAAGAAGGCTTATTCCCCTATAGCTACCACACTCCTCCTTACTCCCCTTCCCCTTATACAAAGGCACAATTATGGCTCTCCTCCAATCCTCTGGCACCTCTCCCTGCCTCCAAGTCAATGTGCATATCAGCAATCAGCAACATCCACATCACCACTACCTCCCCCCCACACTTTAACATTTCTGCAGTTATCCCATCCACCCATCTTCAACTTTCCTATTGCTTTCCTAACCTATTGCTTCCCTAGTTTTCCCTGTACATCCTGTCGTCTACCACCTGCCTCCATCCCCATGCATGTCACCACCGCCTCCCCTCCCCTCCCGTCCCCCCATTCATCAGACCATCAAAATGCCTCTTCCACACTTCTTTCACTTCCTCACTTCCATTCACAGTAACTCCATCCTCTCTCTTCATTCTCACGCTACCAGACTTTCCTTTTCCTCTTTTTCTTTTAACCTCCTTCCAGAATAATTTCTTGTTTTCTTTAAACTTCCCACTCAGTTTCCTACCAAACTCCTCATCCACTCTCCTTTTACTCTCAGTCACCATCCTCTTCACTTGCCTCTTACATACATTGTATTCTCTCTTCCACCTCTCTTTCACTTCCTCTGACACATTCCTCTGTAATGTTCTCCTATATGCCTTCCTTTTCTTCTCTACTGCATCTTTCACTTCTTCTGACCACCAAGCACTCCCTTTCTTGCCCTTCTTCTGTGTTTTATATCCCACTACCTCTGCTGCTGTCCTCATTACTAGTGTCTTAAACATTTCATACACATCATTCACTCCCACTCCCTTCCCTATATCCAACCTTACATCCTCCAGCACCTCACCCACCCTCCTCTTATATTCCTCTCTATACTCAATGTCATTCAATCTTCCACTTGCCACCTCCCTTTTGTTCTTCCCTTCATCCCTCCTACAGTACTCCCACTTAACCCTGACCTTAATCCTTGCCAAGACTGCAAAATGGTCAGAGCATTGAACCATTCCTTTCACTACTTTAGCATCCATCACATCCTTCCGTAATCTTTCATCCACAGCTACATAATCAATTAAACTCTTTTGTTTTCCTCTGTCATCCCTTCTCCTCCATGTATACCGGTGTATCATCTTGTGCTCAAAGAAGGTCTTGGCTAAGAACAACCCTCTCTCAGCACAGATGTCCACCAGTAACTCACCATTCCCATTCACTCCTTCCACACCCCATTTACCAACAATGCTTCCCACTATCTCATTTCATACTTTTCCATTCATGTCGCCCATCATTACAATCCTCCTCCCACTCTCAGACCTCCCCAAACACCCATTTAGCCCCTCCAAGAAATCTTTCATCCTCTCTCTCCCCGTCTTGTTCCTTTCATTCACCGGTACATATGCACACACCCACGCATACTTTACCAATCCAATCTTCCCTGTCATTCACACCACTCTTGTCCCACACCATCCATGTCCATCTACTCTCTTCCACACCCTTGGTGATACCAGCACTGCACACCCCTCCCTCCCTCTTCCTTTACACTTCTCATGCATTCCTGTCCAAACTACACCTTCCTCTATTCCCTCCCACATCACACTCTCTCCTCCAGCCTCACACTCCTCCACTCCCCCATCCTTTCATGTGCATCTCTGTCACTTCCATCACATCCACTCCTCCATTCTTAAAACATTCAACTATCTCTCACCTCTTTGTCCTATCCACTATACCAATTACATTCACAGTTACCACTCTCATACACCCACACCCACAATTCCCCCCTCCCCCTACAGGAAACCCGGACCCCCACCACCTCGCCTGCAGCCATGGCTGTCTACTCCCCCATTGGGGGCCCACTGATGGCTGGCAAGGCCAATGCAGGGCTCATTCCCGGAGGGACACGGGCCATCAGCAAGTAAGAACAAAAAATATCACTAAATATCGCAGGAATAATGTGTCCATGTGGCAACAAGTTACGCCGTGATGACAAACTGACCAATACCAGCTCTGCTGTTCTGATTCCCACACTTCCTCACCTACCACCACACCACAATACCTTATTTCATGTTAATACATTATTTCATATTCATTAAGATATATTTCTGCAATATTCTATCCTCTATTTGTGAAATTGTTATTTTTTTGTGTGCGCAGTTGCGTATGGGAACCAGAGATAAGAGTGAAAGCACATGTAGTTTTTAGGGTGGGTGTGCATGCGGTCAGTCGTACGCATTAAAAATTAAGCCCTCGGATATCTCGGATCTTCAGATAACTAGACATGGGTCTTCCCCACAATTGATCCAAGTTAGTGAGGGTTTACTGAAATGACGGAAACCATATACTGTATACCGGTACATCAACAATGCTATGCATGAAATTTTGGCTACAGAGAATAATTCAAAGTTAATTATTACTACTGAATACAGTACTGCAAGATGAGACAAAAATAGATTATAAAAGGGAGAAAAGAAGACTCTGCTCAGCCAGCGAGACCTGGTACTGCAAGTTTCTATAGAGACAGAGAGGAGAGAAAACAACATCAAGGAAATAGAAGGACAGAGGGAACAGCTGGAGAGGAAAGGAAATGGTTAGGGTATGACAGGGGGCCAAAACTCTTTAAGTATTGATCACACAAAGACAAACAAGTAATTTTACAGTAGACAGTTCTGATGGAAAGAATATTATTTACCCTGTATTGTATATACTATTTATACACATGAAACACATATACTTTTAAGGGGATAGTATACTGAAGGTACAGTTGAGCAAGTAGAAAGTGCAAGAAAAATATGAGTGTATATAGCAATATCATTCAGTTGTTTGTAGTAAACCCTGGCATTTTTATCGATGAATCACTAGGACTGCAGAACCAAAGTAGAGTGGAATGTGACTGACTGAAATTTTGAGTGGTAGCCAGATGTGGACATATATACTCATATTTTACTTGCACTTTCTACTTGCTCAACTGTACATCTGGAGCAACTGATACCTACAGGAATCAAGGCACTATAATGTATCAAAAGTGTACTATCCTTTTAATAAACCAGGGCAAGTGTTTGACTAACCTTTAACCAGAAGTGTGTTGAGGTTGTGAGTGCGTGCGAGGGTGATCAGTGTGGACCAACAAGACACAGTGGGTGACAACAGACCACTCAACTGATATATATATGCGGCAGAAGCTACCAAACTGCAGGTCCTATCTCCATATTCCAATGTCACATCCTGCATGGTAAGTATATAAGTGTAGGATGGTAGAATGAGACTGACACTAAGGTTGGTATGCAAGAACGTTCACGGTACATTCATGGTACCGGTACCACGCCATCAACAACACCACAGATGTTCTTGCATACTGCCCTAGGTGAGGAGGGGATATGGTGGGTAGGGGATATGGAATTTGAAATAAATTATCAAGGGTGTAAGTGTGGTATCATTATACTACTACAGGTTCTTAATGGCTAAATTCACATTGCAAAATAATAGAAATTGAGAAACAAAGAGCCTTCTCCTCAGAAAAAGTTTAATAATACTGTACCACTCTAAGTGTACTGTGGAGGTGACAATGCTTTTCTACTGTACTTTTTTTCTTACAGAACTGAGTCGATTTCTTTATACCTCGCTTTCTTCTATTATTTTATCATACATACCTTTAAATCAAGCCTGGGTTTTACACACATACCCTCATCCAATAACCTTGAATTAAGCAGGGATAATATAGGGACAAATACAAAGTGCCAAAAGCAATTACAAGATGTACAATTAAAGATGATTCTCAAGGATAAAACATCCATTACTTATTCACAACAAGATATAGACAACTAAGACTGCAGGTGATGGATTAATCAATTAAAAGCTAAGTATCTTGTACTAACCTTCACACCTGCAAATTCATATAACTTCAACTGAGTTACTGTGATTCACTACCATATTTATAGGTCACACTTTTATTATTTATCAGTGGGCTTTTAGAGGGTGAGGAAGTGACAGACAGAGACTGAAGGGGGAAGACAGAGCTGTAAATAAAGAATAATATTATGATATGTGACAGATCAAGGTTATTGTGGTCCCCTTATCAGGGATTAATGTACAGTAATACCTTGTTTTGTACTGGTGTTAATGGGTGTGTATTGAATTGTTTGTAATGAATATGGGTACTGTACAGTAAACCCTCTTTGTACATTAACACACCTATAAACCGAGAGGATAATGAAGGTTTACTGTCCAGATTCATTACAAACGGTACAATACACACCCATTACAACTGTGGAAAACAAGGAACGAGGGTTTACTGTACAGACATCCACTACAAACAGACCAATAAAGAAACACACACCAATAACAACTGCAGAAAACACAGGATTACTGGTACTGTATCAGGCAAAAGAGAGAGAGAGTGTCCCAGAATAGAAGTGCATTAGGCTAAGCATACCTTCTTGGCCAGTTCTCTCCAGATGTCGAGTGCTGTGTGTAGTGGTGTGAGTGAGTCTGACTGTGTGTCCAAGGTGAAGGTGAGGGCTGAGGGTCTCACATCACACTGGTCGTCAACTTGTACTTCATCGCCCTGGTCAATCGCTTGTGTTGACAGTGATGCAGGTGGCTTCTGTATATCCTCCACCACCACCTGTAATGTATGTGCACATCTTGTATATCATAATATGCAAACTGGAGAATAATGACTCCTCTAATTTATATAAAGGTACAATACAATGTTATATATCTCTTCCAATGGATGAAAACTAATGGGAGAATTTCTTGTTGGTGATCAGGAGGGATATTGATTTCTCCTAATTATCCCACAAAAAACAAAACAAAATATTAATAACAGTGAAGTAGTCTGTTTCCTGGCATAGGTTGGAGGGTTCAATAGCCCACCCAATTTGACCACAAGAGAGTATTCCCCTTATTGACAGTGTACTTTGGAACACATGTCTGTCTCTGAGTTCAGCTGGTAGTAATCGTAATCTACCGTCTTCCCGCTGAGCTGCCAGGAGGGGTTGTGAGGGTGGAAGTGTGGACTCACCAGCAAGGTGTAATGGCATAGGTGTGACTGTTATCAAGTGGTCATTAAGCCCAAATTATATTATCTGCTTACATAGCCTACATCATCAAAATAATGTTATAATTAATAAATGGTATTATCTAATAAATTTGCAATTGTGATATATGGGTGTAACAAAATTAATCCTAACTAATGTTAGTTGATTATAGTGTTGTATACACCTCAATTTTTATCAAATAAACAAGTGTAAAGTGGAATGAATTGCCACCACAGATGGTTATGGATGGAAGGGATACAAAGGATACAAAAATAATGGGGATGACAGAAACGATCAGGATTGTAAAGTATGAATTGGTTTATGTATATTGTACACACTTGTTAACATTCAATATAAGGAGGGAAGAAATAGAAGTGAAAGTTTTGGGTTGATTTGAGTGACTGCCTGGGAAATTTTGAAAGTGGGATGAGGATAATCCTGATGGGTATGTAAGAGACAAGTGAAAAGGATGGTGAGTGAGAGTAAAAGGAGAGTGGATGAGGAGTTTGGTAGGAAACTGAGTGAAAAGTTTAAATAGAACAAGAAATTCTTCTGGAAGGAGGTGAAAAGAGAGAGAGGAGAAGGAAAGTCTGGTAGTGTGAGAATGAAGAGAGAGGATGGAGTTACTGTGAGTGGAAGTGAGGAAGTGAAAGAAGTGTGGAAGAGACATTTTGATGGTCTGATGAATGGGGGGACGGGAGGGGAGGCGGTGGTGACATGCATGGGGATGGAGGCAGGGAAGAGGTTAGGAAAGCAATAGGAAAGTTAAAGATGGGTGGATGAGATAACTGCTGAAATGTTAAAGTGTGGGGGGGAGGAAGTGGTGGAGTGGATGTTGCTGATTGCTGATATGCACATTGGCTTGGAGGAGAGCCATAATTGTGCCTTTGTATAAGGTGAAGGGGAGTAAGGAGGAGTGTGGTAGCTATAGGGGTATAAGCCTTCTTAGTGTACCAGGGAAGGTGTATGGGAAGGTTCTTACTGAGAGACTGATTGAAGTATCAGGGAATAAAGTTAGTGAGGAGCAGAGAGGGTTCAGAAAGGGTAGAGGATGTGTGGACCAAATATTTGCATTAAAATCAATAGTGGAGAAATATAGTGGGAAGGGTAGGAAGTTGTATGCTGCCTGCATGGACTTGGAGAAGGCATATGATAGGGTTGATAGGAAAGCTATGTCAGAGGTGTTGAGAATTTATGGTGTTGGGGTTTTTTTGCTGAAAGGCATTGAGGCCTTTTATGCAGAGGCAACAGCATGTATGCGGGTAGAGGGTGATCTAAGTGAGAGTTTTAATATTAGTGTAGGGCTGAGACAGGGATGTGTTATGTCACCATGGCTGTTCAATATATATATGGATGGTTGTATGAGAGAGATGAAAGCCAAAGTGAATGGTCTTGGGGTGAAATTGAGGCTGAATGAAGCAAATTGGTCCTTGGTGGCAAGTTTATTTGCGGATGACACTGTGTTGATGGCTGAGAGTGAAAGGGAGTTACAGAGAGTGGTAGACGAATTTCAGTCTGTGTGTAAACGAAGAAAACTGAACGTGAATGTTGGTAAGAGTAAGGTGATGGTGTTTGAGAGGGCAGAAACTGAAGTGATTGACTTTGTAACACCTTACAGAGTGGGAGTACCAACTGGGGCTAAGTGTGAGATAACTCTTGGGGGTGAGAGGATGGAGGAAGTGAAGGAGTTTAAGTACCTGGGTACAGTTCTGTGTAAACATGGAAGTATTGAAGGAGAAATTAGGGAGAGGGCAGTGAGGTGTAGACAGGTCATAGGATCATTGGGAAGGATTATGAAGGGTAGAAGTGTGAGTATGGAGGTGAAAAGGGGACTGAGAAATAGTATAATCCTGCCAACACTGACATATGCGTCGGAGACATGGACATGGAGTAGGGTTCATCAGTCTAGAATAGGTGCTGTGGAAATGAGTTACTTGAGAAGAGCATGTGGACTTACTAGGTGGGATGGAGAAAGTAATGAGAGTGTATATGAGAGATGTGATATGAGTGAGAAGGCAATTGGTATTGAGTGTGGAGTGGTTGAGAGAGTGAAGCGTAATACACTGAGATGGTTTGGACATGTAGAGAGAATGCAAGGCGAGGAATTTGTAAAAAGGTGTATGGAAGTGAAGTTGTGGGACCTGGTGTGAGAGGCAGACCTCCGGTTAGATGGCAGAATAGAGTGGAAGAGTATGTAAAGGAGAGAAACGTGAGGGGCAGAGGAGGGCTTGAACAAGTAAGGAGGGAGTGTTGGAACAGGGAGAACTGGAGACACTTCTGCCGTGGCCACCCCCTTGGAGGGAGTTCCCGGAGGGAACGAGGCGTCAGAGCTATAGATAGATAGATAGATAGTTATTAATATGAATGGGAAGGCTGGAAGCAAGAGGTGGAAGTAAAGTTAGCAAGAGTGGTGTTAATGGTGTTAATGTAAGATGCAAAGTTTATAAAAAAAGTGTATGGTAGTGAATCTGAGGGCCCCGGTGTGAGAGGCAGGCATCAGCATGGGAAAGGCTTGACTGAGTGAACAGGGAGTGCTAAAACAGGGAGAACTAGAGCTTCAGCCGGGGTCAGTTCCTGTAGAAAGCCTTAGATAGATAGATAAGTGAACCAGATACATCCCTTTCTTCTTCTTTTCTCCCAAACTACTAGGTAAGTTGTGTCTAATTCTTCTACAGCCACCATCAATCTATACATTCCCGATCTCTCCGTAAAAATAAAGTCCTTTAGATATAATTTTTGTTACCTGTACAGTACATATGACACCATCATGTGTATGAAACACCTGGAGTAGTCGTCATATCCCTCATATATACAAGAAGAGATCACCATTCATAGCCTACTGTACATACCTGTGGTGCAGTCATCTCAGCATGTTGGAGTTGACACAGGTAAAGCCAAAAGTGTGCCTGGGCAAGTAGCTCTCTCTCACTCCCACTGTTCTCACTCTGTCATAAACATTAATAGTTTTACCATCAACATTATAAATACTACAATTATCCCTGTAACCGCCGTATGGCAGTATAGTATTAGGAATATATTATATGGAGATAAATCAATATTAAGGACAGAAATATAGGTACATATAAAATAGTATTAAAATACCCAATGAAGGTAATAAACTGATAGAAATAGGAGTGGAATTAGAGAAGGAGTTGGTGTGGCTGAGGCTGGTGTGTTGTTTATGTGTGAACCAGTGACAGATTCTGTTCATTTAACCAAAACAAGATGCCACTCAGAGGTGGAGGGAGAGAAAGAAACAGTCTGCTACCAACAGCCCAACATTACCCATCTGAAATCACGTTGTTATACCGGATATACCTTACAGCCCAGCATAGCCCCTCAATAGTGTAAGTCTTAATAATTGTTGTAATTTAAATACCAAGTATAGACTACACAGTGCTGAGTAGAGTAATGGGAACAAGGGGGGACTGTGTACCTATTGTAATACATGTCGTATACATAGGCTAAGAAATGTTTGATATAAAGATGAGCTGTAGTGGAAGTATTGTTGTGATGGTAATTTCAGGTTCACCATACTCTAAATAAAGGGATGAGATACATTATTGGGGTATTATGGCTGCCTCCCCTCCTTTGACTCTACATGCCAATTGCCAGTCACTCTAACGGCGACTTCAATCCCTATTATTATCTTTACAGATATCCCTATCACTTCTATTACTCTAACATCATTAATACTAGCAATACAAACATCAATAGTATCAATATTCTTACTACTAACATTATACAGTAAATAATACAGCTATTCCTATCACTGTTATTACTGTATCATCAATATTATTAATACTAACAACAAAAAAGATACATAACTATAATTGTCATTTATATCATGGAGAGAGAGAGGGCTTCTAAAACCAACCTTTGCAATGTTAATGAGTTGTATGGCTTTGTTTGCATTAGTGATGGCTTTGAGTGCAGTGTCAGCACTCTTGTTACTCTCCATCAATGCCACCGTCACAGTCAACAGTCCCTCAGCTCGGTCCATCACTGATTCACTCTCCTGCACCAGTCTCTCACCACACGCCAACTCATCACTGCTTGTGTTGCAACTGAAAAAATAATACACTTCAACACTTAAACAACCGCTGCCAACTTTGTGGTTTGGGTATGGAGTCATTGTAATGTCAACACTGTGAATGTGGTTATATGACATTATTACTCACCCTTGAGACCTGTAACTCTTAATCTCCTCCTTGAGTGCCCACACCTTGTTGAAAGGGACATGTGACACTTCTGGTAATCTTCTCTGAGCTTCACTGACTGTCTCACACACAGTCATACCCTGCACACAACAAAAACAAACTTTATTACTGATACAATATTTTGGGGTTAGTATACTTTTGGTACATTAGAGTGTACCGATTCCTCCAAAGTATGCCAAGACACAGGACCAGATTAACAAAACTAATGGTGGCCTGTTGCTTGAAAGTTTGGAGGAATTAGTTGTTTCAAATTAACCAACACTGTATTAACCCCTAAAGAAAGAATGAATGGTAAGCAAACATTACCATACACAAGAGTGGCCTGTATTCACTACAAGGAGTGTATGTTATGGTAGGTAATACAAGATCATTCATGGTATTATGATGGTGTGGTACCTGTAAGATGACTCCATAGACAAACAACTGAGCCATGGTAATAGTACCAAGCCGTTGTCAACAACTCAACACCATAAAATTAATATTCTTCCATACTCCCTCCACTTCCCCCTCAGTTTTAATCTGAGTTTATATAATGGCCCTTTCATCAAGAGTAAAAAAATATATTGTTGTGGATTTTCAAGGGAGATTCTTTTGAAAAAAAATTGGAAGGCTACTGATTCCTCCAACCTATACCACAAAACAGATCAATCATTAAAGTAATATTAAGTTGATCTGTTTCCTGGTATAGTTGGAGGAATCACAGACCTTCCAATTTACCAACAAGGGAATCTCACCTTAATGAGTATTCAACTTTGCTACTTTCTAACACTGGACTAGAGCCCCAACCAATGATGAAAGGGGAAGGTGTTCTTGGATATAATGATCATGAACAATAAGGTATAATATAATAATATATAGTACAGATACTGCAGGAGTAGGCTATATAGGAAACAGTAGAACCCTGCAGTGCAAATCACCAACTCGTCAATTCTTAAGGAAAGAATTCTCATGGCTGGTCACCTCACTATACAGTAAGATTTCACACACCTCACTCAGTTTGCCAATTTTCACACACACGCATATAAAATCTCACATCTAAAGAGAAATTGGTGCCAAAATTTTTGTTAGATGTGAATTAAGAGACAGAAGTACTGTATAGCCTACAGTACATAATGCTGTAGAGTTAACACCTCATCAATTCAAAACATAAAAGATGCCTGACCATATGCCAAGATGGTGTGAGTGACGGTGTAGCTGCCCTCTCCTGACAGTGACGTGTATAAATAAGGTGTCATCTAGTGGGACAGGAAAGAAACAACCAACACCAAGAAGCTCCACTGTCTCAACTAATGCAAAACTCAAGAATCTCAGGGCCTCACAAGAGTTATGGGCTTCTGACGGCCTACAGTCCCGAGGTTGAGGTTAAAAAACAGTACTGTATATCAATTATAATAACCCACCTGTACAGCATCACTGTTGATTTTCCTGGCATCCCTTTTACACTTGACCCAGATGGTTATGAGTTCATGTGGTGAGAGTAATCCCCACATGACAGCCATCGCCGCTGCCACTCCCGCCTCCCTAAACTGTCCAGAGTAACGCAGGGCATCACTCCAAGTCTTCACCCTCTTGGTCAGTACTGATGTCACATTGTCCTGAACACAGAAAAAAACAATAATATATGTTACATGTTTACAAAATAAATATCTACAGTTAACTATTACTCTAACACCCAGAGCCTACCAATTAACAAGTTATACATTTAGACAACAACAAATATGTACAGTTTACCAACACTCCCTATCTTCAACCACTTGGGCAGTACACTATTATAGTCATGTTATCCTAAACCCAGAGAAAACATATTAACAAGTTACAGTAAACCCTCATAATCCACTGGTATTGCAAAACCATGACTGAGACTGCCATACAATCATATAATGTAAAGTGACTGATAAATTGAGGTACAGTATAGAGTACAGGCAAGCAAGGTGCCATATAATTACTCGTACATAACATGCTGCCTAGTGACTGACTGAGACTGACATACAAACAGATAATACAGATTTGCTAATAAGTTTAGATATACAGGCAGATTTTTCTCATATATTAACTCACCAATTGTTGTTGTTGTGTTACAATGGACTGATACTGCACCAACATATTTACTGACAGCTCCAACATCTTGCTGGGCATTTCATTGTTCCCTGCACGAAATGCCAACACTCCAACATTACCAGTATACACACCTGTGGAGGAAATTGGCCTGTTTAACATATATACAGTACTAACATATTATCACACACTAGAACAGTTCTAGACAATATCTGTGCTACACCTGCCCAATTACAATACTGTACATTACAATACAATAATGCAAACACAACCAGTACCAGGCCATAGTATTAGGGATTTAACCCTTCCACGCACGATGACAAGATTAGTGTATAAAAGGAAAACGCTTTTTAAATTTGGCAAAATGAGAGTTTCTTATAGAATATCATCAAAATCAGACGAGTCAAGGGTCTATACAATACCAATCAAATAAACTAATTGAAAACTCACGGTTGTGTTTATGAGAGGCTCTGTAAGGAGGAGTTATTCAGTTTCCCCTCAGGAGGCAAACTGTGTAGTGTGTTGTGTATGCATTTAATCAAATTGTCTTGCCACCCATGTCTCTGGGTTATAGGGCTCAATGAAAGTGACTTCCTACTGATGTAGATGTAGAGTGAGTTGTGATACTGTATTATATTTTCCTTTGTTTTTTTCAAAGGAAGTGCATACAGTTGTTGTGTCATATACGGTATTTAGAATAACCTTTTTTTTTTCAATAACGGCACAGAAATAATTAAGTGAAGTAATGTTTATACAACTCCTTTCTGGTATGGGTGATGATGATAACAGAGGTGATATGAAAAGTGAAAAATTATAACCAATAAAAGAAAGTGGTCAAAAGGAAATTGAAAATAGTAGTAGTATGTACACTCACAATCCACAATCCCTAGCCTACCTGAGTCAAGCCCGATATCTGGAGCAGGGGGTTTCTAGACAACAGCCCACTCTTCATTGGTTTGAAATGTGTGTGGCCTCATGATGGTTTGGGTGAGCTATCGTCCAGAAATTGCCTGCTTCAGATCTCAGGCTTTGACTCAGGTGGGCTATGGATTGTGGATTGCAAGTGTATTTCCAGTTGTGATTCCTACCAACACCACCCCTACACAGTACATATCCCTGGCCACCCCTCAAGTATCATCTACACATCAACCTCACTCATCAAATTAACCTTGTACATCACAAGTAACCGTTTCTTCTGTTTTTTAATCTGTTCAACCACCACCAACATCCACAAAGGTTCGTTCTCTTTTGTTCTCTGTGACCTCAGCACATGTTATGCACCCTTCTCCTCCCACTTATGCTACACTGCAACCTGTCTCTGTGTCTACTCCTCACAGACTTCTCCAAGACCCACATCTATCTAGTTCTCCAAGTTCTGGGACTCCCACTTCACCTTTTGCCTGTATTGAAACTGAATGCAGGTAGGACTATCTAGATTATTCACCCCTACCCACAACAGAACAGCTTATACCATCAACACTTTCACTACAAAATTTGGTTCCACTGACTCTGGTGTAATAAGTTACTGCATTCAATAAACAGTCAATGCCAAGTTACGGATATTGTACTCCACGAGGCATAAATGTGAGTACTGTACAGAATTTCCTTACATAATTATACAAGTATACATGTTTGGTGTGATGAATGGTTGCTCTCAATGCCTATATGCACTATTTTCTGGCCTTTAAGCTGCAGAACAATATCCTACAAAACCAATGATGTATAACTAATGCCAAGCAAAACTAAAGTTTGTGATGCAAAAGCATAAAATATAAACAGTTTGAGGTTCCCTTTATGCTTGTGGCCCACTATACCTCCAAAAGTGTCCCTAGCTACCAGCACCACCTCTGGGCTGATCGGCCAGACAGCTTGTGGAACTTTAACAACAACAACCACCACCACCACCGGGTAGGATTTTCTCTATTTGCTTGGAAATGCTTACACAGCCAATGACATACTGTATATATAAATATTGCAAAGTAAAATAAATTTTTGTGGCTGAAATCAACCTACGGTACTAAAAAAGATATTACCGATCTTCAGAACTTCAATCTGGCCTTCACAGTGAGCCAAATGTGGAAAAGAAAGCACAAAAATCTTTTCATGCATGAGAGGATTCAATACTATGATGCTACAATACTGTTCAAGATAATGGACAAATAAAAGAAGAAATGCACATAGAACTAAACAAGAGAAATACTGGACTCAACTTGATTATCATCATCATTACTACATTTCCCTTTCCTCAAGGGGTGGAGGCTCTAGTGTCAGAGGTAGAAAAGAAAAGCAGAAAAAAAGAAAGTAAGGACAAAGTACCCAGTGAAATGAGTGACATATACAAATCACTCTCCCTTTCAAGCCATGAAAATTCTCAGCTCCGCCCCACAAGGTCTTGCATCCACGAGTATGTCTCTTCACTTAGCCTTGGTGAAAGGAGCCATTCCATTGACTTAAAGTTAAAACCGTGTTGCCAGCCCTAATGTCCACACTTCCTTGTGAAACTTTTCCACTCTTGTCTATCATGTACCAGTTGTTTTGCTTCATTTATATTCATTCCACACTTTCTTACACAATCACTCAACATATCATGCCATCTTCTCCTTGGTCTTCCCCATCTTATCCTCCCTTCAAATTCATTCTGATACACCTTTATCAACACTCTTGTATCATCCCTTCTTTCCACATGCCCAGACCACCTCATAACACTTTCTTCCACTCTCTGATTCAGTGATTTGTTCACACCACACCATTTGTGGATTGCAATATTTCTCACTCTGTCAATTCTATGGATTCTACAAACACTTTTCAACCCATCCATCTCAACTGCTCGTACTCTCTTGCTCTCATATTCATGCCACTCCAAGATTTCACAACTTCATACTCAGCTAAATAAATCTTCAGCTGAAAAGATATGAGAGTTTAGTATGCATGGTGTAGAAAACATCTTAAGGGTGAAGTACAGTGTTAGTAGTAAATCTGAAGTAACTGATTCCTCCAAACTGTAAGATTGGAGTCCCTTGATTCCTCCAAAGTATGCCAGGAAACAGGACCAGATTGACAAATATAATGGTGTCCTCTTGCTTGGAGTACCGTACTCTGGAGGAATCAGTTACTCCAGTTTTACCAACAACGTACTTCCCCCTTAGGCCTGGGACACTCGGGTACTTTGGTTGTCGCCACACAAGAACCATACAAGTGGTCCATACGTGGCTGATAATGGCAATTTGTGGTTTAACTGAGGGACGTTGCAGAGTGGTCCGTGTGTCTGGCTGGTGGCGGCATGGAAACGACAGGCAGGCCACTGAGCGACCACATGTGGTCCATGTGTCCGAGACCTAAAATACAATCACGGCCACGTGTGGCAGGGATCAGCGTGTCCTGGCCACAGATGCTGACCCACTCTCTCGTGTGTTCGGGTTGGCTTCAAAACAATGGAAACCTATGGGAAGCCACGTCCATGAGTGTAGTTCTTGTGTGGCGACCACAAAGCCCCCGTGTGTCCCGGGCCTTAAAGTAACAAGTGTGTTTCTATACAGTACCAAGATTATAGTAGTGTCCCTGCCAGTCCTCTTTGTGCCTGGTGTGGCTTCTGTAGAATTCCTTGGTCCTGGTTCCCCATAATAGAGCTTCCTTCAACACTCTGGTCTGTTCATCCGTGTTCTTGTTTTGGTCTTTGGTTGTCTCAAACATCTTAACAAAGGAGCCCACGTGTTGGTAGAGGATTGTGGCCACCTGTCAATGGATAAGAAAAGATTTGTGGGGTAATTCACATTTGGTACATTAGACTTCCTTGATCCCTACAAAGCATGTCAGGAAACTGATCCCTTATTAGTAATATTTATGTAGTTTGTTTCATGGCATAGTTAGAATGAATCAGTAGCTCTCAAAGTAACCATAAAAAAGATTCCCCCCTTAAGTAATATAGACAAAGAGTAGACCTTCAATAAACAATGAATAAATACTTGTATCCACCACTTCATTTTATACTTGGTCCCTCATTGAACACCATCAACATTATCCCCAGGCTTCTGATATGCTTTACCATTCAGAATAAGTGATTTACTCTCAATTTTTAATATTGAGTTGAAGTTGTTTAGAGGGTTTATTGTCTTTAGTCCTCACCTTCCTCAGTGCAGTACAGTATAGAAAAAAGTAAATTCAACTATGCCAAAACTATCAGCAGGCCATATAGGGCATTTGGTACTAAGATAGTACATGAAAATGGATAATTATACGGATACAATCCAGTTGAGTAATGTAAATACAAGGAATTGGACAAACAACAAGGGATAGACATATGGGATGACCTAAGAGAATAATAAAGGCCCAAGTAATATACTGTATACACTTCCCTATCTGCAATCACACACACAAACCAATTCATAATACTAATTTTACCCTGCTTGCTAAGCACTTAAAAAGTTCTGCTCCATATCCAGCATCTAGATACACCTCGGTCTCATATAGAACGTGTTCACATAGAACGATTCTCGTATAGAACGAGCGACCAAAATATTAGCTTAAAATTATTTTACAAAACGATTGCATCCATATAGAACGGGTGGCAAAAATAAGTGAAGCAAAACCGAAGAGTTCTTATACAAAACGAGCGAAATCATAATGAACGTGTCAGGAAATGATATCACTGGCGTCTGTACAGTGTGGGTGAGTGTGATAACGCCACTTCTCCCGCTCCTTCCCCCTACCCAGTGTTGCCAGGTGCAAGGAAATTTCTCTGTTTTAGGGAATTTTGAAATCCACACGGGGAAATTATATAAAGATTGTTCAAAAGTAAACAGGGAAAGTCTTACCAGAAGAAATACCAAAAAGACCGTCAATGTTCAAGAGTAAACAGGGAATTATTGAGGCATAAAGGGAAATTCTAAAGTTGAAGTTAGGGAAATTTCGTGTTTGACTCGCTCGTTTTTAGTGATTACGAGTTAACCACCAGCTTCAACACTCAGTCATGCCAGGTGGTGCATTTACAAAACGGAAGGCCATATCCTTCGATATAAAGAAGGTATTTCTCGGAAAGAGAAAGGAGAAGGAAACACCAGCGTATGATTAATAAAAGAAAACAAACGATGATCACGCACTATCTTCCCCCCTACCACCTCCACCACCACGGATGCCGCTGACTTGTCTCTCACATGAGTCACCTGCCAAAACCTTAATACGAATTGTAAAATGCAGTTTACATACGATCCCTGTACAGTAGGATTAAGGCAAGAAAAACCTTGAAAAGTATTTTATGTTAATTTCAGGGACAATTTTGGTGATTGATCGACCAAATGTGATTTTCCCCATAGGTTACATGTATCACATAGAATGATTTCACATAGAACGACGTCTTCTATCGACCTATTGGACGTTGTATACGAGACCGAGGTGTAATCTGAGTATGAGTACCAGATACATGAGTTGTCTAGCTGTACAGGCTTATACAGAAATGAGACCTGGGCAACACTGTACTAGTATGAAGGTCAGATACCCTTGGGGAATTAAAGGCAATTGTTTCTACAAACATTGCTACAAACTGACACAGTATGGAAAAATCTGTACTGTAGTAAAACATTTACTAAGAAATTAACCATTTTAAGTCTAACCACCCAACTAAAACTCCTGAACCAGAGTTTCAAAATTTCTGATATTTTTTAAACTCAATATGCACAACTTACCTTCCTGGCATCTTCCTCATTGATTGGAGCATTACACCAAGACAACAGAGTCTCCAGTAGATAGGTTAGCATCGTCCCCTCTAATGTGTACTGAAACAAACACATTAGTCATTAGTTTGGCAACATAGCCTATAAAATTATTTATCTGATGCATTTTTTTTCTTAACATGAGCTGATTTGGGCCACACTCTTGTATAGCAACAGGTCACTATGATGAGTAAGTTTCAGCAATTGGTAGTACAGTACAGTTATGTTCTGTGTCATCTCCAGACTAAATACAACCATTAGCAAGTTACAAACTTTACATTCTCATTTTTATTTCCTTAATTGACATAGTTTTTCAGTAACAGACTGTATATATATCAAACACAAATAGTACATGTAGTTGTAGTTAATCTTTGTAATGTGTTCTTTTCCAGAAAACTTGGTGCTGGAAGCAGACAGTGTGGAAGTATTGAAGGAAATGTTTCAAAGGTGGAGGGAAGGCATGAAATCCAAAAGTTTGAGAGTCAACATTGTCACGGGGAAAGGAAGGAGGTATATAATGTTGTGGACACTGGGGTGTGGTCACATGCAGTATGGTGGAAGACTGGTGTGAATTTAATATGAAGTGTGTAACCATTGGGTACACAAGAGTTGTACAGTAGTGCTGTGCCTGGTAGGATGCAAGTTATGATTAACTTTGAATATCCTGTATGGGAAGTACAGTACAGTCTAATTAGAGCAGGATTACAAAGGTAAAACTTTGTTCGTAAGCATTTATTCATAACAAGGACTAGGATCCAGTACTGTTTAAAAATCATAATACTGTATAGGCCCATACTACTAGAATAGCAAAACTGTTCACTACTTTGAAATAATCCTAAAGCACTAAGGTGAGGTGTGTAATGCAAACATACACACAAGTCCAAACTACAGTATAAGATATTTTATGAATACCGACCCTGGACTGTGTGGAAGAACACTGTTACTTGGGTGATATGATCAGTACAGGAGGTGGAGGTAGAGGCAAGGGTGGCGGTACGCTATGGTACGGTGCTGAATTACGGTACCATAGGGTATTTTTTCATCTAAAAGTACGGTACGATATTTCTTGTTAAGTACGGTACGGTACAAAAATACGTTATTTTCTTCTAATTTGCTCTTCAATAATTTTGGATGCCTAATAATATCTTGCAGCCTTCACCCCTGGTAACTGATAAATAACTGTAAGTGACAGAAAGTAATACATTGGCAAGTCCATTCTGAACACGAAAATATGATTCCGTCTTTCTCAGACTCTCAGTATCTCTCTCTCTCTTCCACACACACACTTGATATATTTACATTGATATCCACTAATAACAAAACCAAAAACACAATTTTAGGAACTGAATTTGGACAAGGAATTGCTTGCAAAGATAATTCATATACTGTAGCCTAATCTATTAATTTTAAACATGTAATTGTGGCAGTGGTATGAAATTACAGTACAATATTTTTAAAAGTTCAGAATTACTAAATTATTTTTGTACGGTACCGTACTGCCACCTTCTGGTACAGGCAGGTTCCATTGCAGGGCAAAAGTGGGATAGAAAAAAAAAAAAAAAAAGTTCCAGGAGTTGTTGCCTTTTCTGACCATGAGGAGCCTCTCTCTTTACATCCATGCTACCGGTGTGAAGAGTGACATGCTATATGGGAGTAACACCTGACCAACCAAGGTGGAAAATGTAAAAAGAGTACTGTATGGTATAAGAGACAGGATCAGACAGAGTTGTGGAAAGCCAGGACAGGGTGGGATAAGGTCTTTTGTTTGTGAAAGCTAGCTTCTTTAAAAGCTAGAGAAAGGAAGCAGGTTGATGTGATGGAAATGAAATGTAGGATATGAGAGCAATTAGTGGAGTGAAATGGTTTGATAAGAGTTAAAAAAGGAAACGGAGAGAGACAGCTTTAAGGAGAGGTGAAGTCTATGTGAGAAGGTAGAGCAGAGCATCCATAAGGGGATGGTACCGGTACCATAGTGTTCATAAATCTGGAACATGTGATTCCTCCAAACAACTGTACTCCCAGCAACAGGACACCATTATATTTATCCATTGGTTCCATTTCCTGACATGGTTTGGAGTAATCAAGGCACTCCAATGTATATAGGCCTACCATAAGTATACTAGGTAACCCCTTCAATGGTATTGCCATGTTGAATGCATGAATAAAGATAGTTTAGTGAAGCAGGTACCAGTATATAAACAAAGCAGAGGTGGTAGGGAGGAGGAAAAGAGGAAATAGAAGGATATTGTTGAAGCACCTTTGGATAGTAAAGGACTAGATAATATTTGGTTGGGTGAAAGATGAAACAGGGAGTGACTAATTAAAATGGATCCAAGTGGTGTATGGAAGAAATCACAAGGAGGGAACACATACACCGCTGAGGAATAAATTTGGATAGTGAAGTGAATTTGTTGTGGAAGATATCCTACTGTAGTACAATGTGGAAGATATCCTGTAGTACAATGTGGAAGATATCCTGTAGTACAATGTGGAAGATATCCTGTAGTACAATGTGGAAGATATCCTACTGTAGTACAATGTGGAAGATATCCTGTAGTACAATGTGGAAGATATCCTGTAGTACAATGTGGAAGATATCCTACTGTAGTACAATGTGGAAGATATCCTGTAGTACAATGTGGAAGATATCCTGTAGTACAATGTGGAAGATATCCTGTAGTACAATGTGGAAGATATCCTACTGTAGTACAATGTGGAAGATATCCTACTGTAGTACAATGTGGAAGATATCCTGTAGTACAATGTGGAAGATATCCTACTGTAGTACAATGTGGAAGATATCCTGTAGTACAATGTGGAAGATATCCTACTGTAGTACAAAGTGGAAGATATCCTGTAGTACAATGTGGAAGATATCCTGTAGTACAATGTGGAAGATATCCTGTAGTACAATGTGGAAGATATCCTGTAGTACAATGTGGAAGATATCCTACTGTAGTACAATGTGGAAGATATCCTGTAGTACAATGTGGAAGATATCCTGTAGTACAATGTGGAAGATATCCTACTGTAGTACAATGTGGAAGATATCCTACTGTAGTACAATGTGGAAGATATCCTGTAGTACAATGTGGAAGATATCCTACTGTAGTACAATGTGGAAGATATCCTGTAGTACAATGTGGAAGATATCCTGTAGTACAATGTGGAAGATATCCTACTGTAGTACAATGTGGAAGATATCCTACTGTAGTACAATGTGGAAGATATCCTGTAGTACAATGTGGAAGATATCCTACTGTAGTACAATGTGGAAGATATCCTACTGTAGTACAATGTGGAAGATATCCTGTAGTACAATGTGGAAGATATCCTGTAGTACAATGTGGAAGATATCCTGTAGTACAATGTGGAAGATATCCTGTAGTACAATGTGGAAGATATCCTACTGTAGTACAATGTGGAAGATATCCTACTGTAGTACAATGTGGAAGATATCCTGTAGTACAATGTGGAAGATATCCTACTGTAGTACAATGTGGAAGATATCCTGTAGTACAATGTGGAAGATATCCTACTGTAGTACAATGTGGAAGATATCCTGTAGTACAATGTGGAAGATATCCTACTGTAGTACAAAGTGGAAGATATCCTGTAGTACAATGTGGAAGATATCCTGTAGTACAATGTGGAAGATATCCTGTAGTACAATGTGGAAGATATCCTACTGTAGTACAATGTGGAAGATATCCTGTAGTACAATGTGGAAGATATCCTGTAGTACAATGTGGAAGATATCCTACTGTAGTACAATGTGGAAGATATCCTACTGTAGTACAATGTGGAAGATATCCTGTAGTACAATGTGGAAGATATCCTACTGTAGTACAATGTGGAAGATATCCTGTAGTACAATGTGGAAGATATCCTACTGTAGTACAATGTGGCACAAAAGTTCATTCCCTCAGTTAACTAGCCTACATGACTGAATTCTCTCCGGTTCGAAACACAAACACAGTTCACCATCCATCCTTTATTGCTTAGTCATTCGAATCACAAGTGCTTCAGATTTATTGCGGCTGGTTGAGGGAATGAACTTTTGTACACCATAGTACAGTACAGTACTATACACGGTGCAGAGTGAGTATGTGTTCAAATGAGAGTGTGACTGATTTCTAAGAGTGAGTGGACACATTCACTGATGCTCACATGAGAGAGAATGGTCATTGTAATTTGATTAGTCTATTGTTTTCATGGCTATTCTTCCAGGTGTTTTGTGGGCGGTATTACTAAACTACTTTTTTGACAGAAACTTCTCTTCATCGCTCAGTTCCTGTTATTTTGTATTACAAATTTAGTGACGAAATGCCTTTTCGTCGAAGAGTAAATTTAGTAATTCTACCCTATGTCCCTTCTCACTTTTTTTCTCCTTTTTTTGATGGTCTAGCCACCCTATTTCTACTTGTGGGAATCAGCTAACCGATATTGTATGAAAAAGAGAAAGACAATATATACTCACCTCCACTTCCTCCTCTTGTTGTATTGTGAATATGGTCAGCATGGTAAGGAGACTTCTCACTACAATGGTATTCAGGGTCAGTACTTTAGGTGATGAGTTCTTTGTCAAGGCTTTGAGGACCGAACTGGAAGTGGACACCATCTTTTTCATCTTGTCAGCCTCACACCGACCCACCTTGTAGGCCATCGCACATTCAGTCAACTTCAGACCAATCTTAAGGGCCTGAAGTATCTGTTCGTGAGTCCTCTTCTCACACAATGTAATCACATCTTTGGATATTTTACGATAACTAGCGCACTCGTTTAACCTTAACAACACCTTGGCAAACTCCATGACTAGTCTGTGTATATGTAACACCAATTCATCACTCAAGTCAGTTTCCTTTTGTGCCATTTGAATAATACTGTCTAGAATCCTGAGATGTATCCTGAATGTATCTAAATTCTCCACACTCTTTGTAGACTCCTGGAAGCTTAGTAATATCTTAAAGGCTTGACTGCAGACAATGCTCACTGATGCTCCAGAGGCCAAATGATATTGTAATGAGAACTGGTGTAGAGTGAGGGTCATCAGGGGATCAGTCAAGGTGAAGCTGGCATTCCATAGACTCTGGTACAGACTCTTGGCATAACTGCGTAGCTCCCCGGTGGCCATCTCACAACGTCTGGCAACCGGTTCCAACTCATTCAGTAGTTTGACTAGGTAACAGTGCAAGTCCTGGAAACAGAAAAGTTGTGTTTTATAGCGTAACAAGTCCTGGAAACAAAGCAGTTGTTCAGTGCTGGACTAATGTTCTGTCCCACAGCACGCCAGCCTTCTGAACCACTTCTGGTTCAGACAACAAAGTACCAGATTAAAGTTTTTATTCCCTATTCTGATGCCCAACAATTGTTTATAATCCAAACTTTCATCTGGTGCTTCGTTGCCTGAGCCTGAAGGGGATCAGAAGGCTGGTGCACTGTGGCTGGCTGCGGGACTCAACATTAGTCTAACATTGTATATTTTAGTGTAACAGTAAGTCCTTGATAAAATATGAATTAATTGATGACTATCCATTTAACACAGGCTCAGAAAATTACTCGGTCTGTATGGTAATGAATAATAGAATGGTAATGAAAATTACCAACGTTCGAATCCTGCTCCGTATACTGTAAAAATCTTTCACTGATGCCAGAGGTTATTAACCCTGTGAGCAAGGGGTAGGGGGTTTCAGTCAGCTGTCTGAGGCCTTCCTGCTTACGCAGTCACAGCCGAAACTGACTCAGGTCTCACGTGGGTGGAGAGGTCTCTGAGCCACTTATCATCTTTGTGATGTTTGCTATAGTTGTGTTTCATACAGTCTAGCGAGTGCTTCACAATGTCCCATTGACTGTCACTCATTGGCAGCCTTTAACCTTTAAAGTATTTGGTGATCTTCAATGAGGGACTGAGTGTAATATGAAGTGTGGATACAAGTATACTGTATATTCATTGTATATTCAGGGTCTCCTGTACCGTATTATAGAATATATTGCTAGACATACTGGAATGAGACATATCATATCAACATCAGAGAAAGGAAGAAAGACATAGAGGTACTGTATATTACAGGAAACGAGGTCCTAAAGTGGCAGCGTCTACGTTGTGGTACCACCCCCTAGAGAAGGAAACCATGGGAGCCAAACCACCACAAAATCCCCGCACCCAACATAAAAATTAAATGATGGCATCAACTCAGATAGACCCCCTTACTGAACACTGCTTGTCACAGTGGATATTAGCAAAGCATTCAATTCCATCCTCTGCCACATCCTCACATACAAAATGTATGACATCAACATGCATAACAACACAAAAAGATGGCTGGCCAACTTCTTGGGAGGAAGAGAAGCCCATGTTTCATTTGCTGGTCAATCATCAAACATCAGAAATTTCACCAACGGTGTTCCCCAAAGTTCCGTACTGTCACCCACTCTCTTCAATTAATACATGCATGACCTACCAACATCCCAAGCACCACAAATACACATACCTCAACACACTTAATGCCTGGTTCACCACAAACAGATTTAAAATAGCACCCACCAAGTCAACTGCCACCTTCTCAACAACTGTAACGCTGAACACTGCTACACACCACACCTCACCATAAACAACACACCTATACCACACACACACACACACAAAATACTTGGCATAACATACAATACATCCATGACATTCAAACAACACATCACAAACATAAAAACAAATGCACACAAAGACTTAAAGCCCTCAGATCACTTGCCAGTACAACATTTGGACACAACAAAGAAACCACAACCAGTGTACAAACAATATATCCGATCATTGATGGATTATGCAAGCCCTGCCTGGGCCTCAAACCTCACTGAGACTCATCACAACATCCTTCAGATCATACAGAATAAAACCCTAAAGATAATTATAGGCTGCACAGCTACCACACCTACAGACCATTGCGGTTGCCTGTCCGGGATGCAGCACAGCACCCCATTCTATTAAACACATTATTGAAGACTGCAACGCACACAACCACTCTCGCCAACAACACAACATACACTCTCTGAGGGCATTGTGGGAAAGCCCGGTTCAGGCCATGGCCTTCCTCAGGAGCTCGAGGCTGCTCGGCCAGACAGCTTGAGGAACTTCAACAACCACCACCACCTACACCATGAAACCAAAGTCCTCAAGATCAAGGACCACCCTGACCTGACATGAGAGGCACACAAACACTTGCTGCAGCCTCCACAAACCCACAACATCCACTACACTACATGGCAGAATAGCCACACATGCCAAGGAATATCAAAATAACACTCAGTACACGATACCATACACAAATACTATCATCTCTTACACCATGCCCACCCCAAACATATCCATAATCAAATCACTCACCAATCCATCCAAACACTCAAGAATAATGCTCAGCTGCTTGTTCAACCTCCTGACATCCACCCATCTGAATCCTCCCTTCCCCGTGAGACCAGAGTCCACCTGGCCAGGCTGCGGTGTGGCCACCACCCGGCCCTTCTGACATATCAGAAACTGGATGGAGCCATTGTGGATGCCTGTCTGAGATGCAACACAGCACCCTATTCTATCAAACACATTAAGTAAGACTGCAACACACACAACCACACTCACCAACAACACAACATACACCTTTGAGGGCACTGTGGGAAAGCCCGGTTCAGGCCATGGGGCTCAGGGGCTCGGGGCTGCTCGGACAGACAGCTTGAGGAACTTCAACAACAATAGGAAATAATAATTATAATATATTACTTCCTTTAATATTTCTCACCTTTCTCTTAAGAGCAGTAACAATGATAAAAAACATAGACTTGAAAAGGTGTTCTGGCTCTTCCTCACTGGCATCCTTCTGTTGCAAAGGTAAACACTGAACCACAATGTCCATGATGGAGGTGAAGGCTGGTTCGTCCAGGTTGGGATTACTGTGTACATAGTGTGAGCAGTGACGTACCACATGTTGTCGCTCAATGCTAGATAAATCCTGAAATAAAGGTGACTTATAATACATTATTTAACATTGTGAAATTAGAGTGATTTATGATACCCTCTTTACAAACATTGTGAAGATCCTATTATTTCACTCTATTGAGGGTTGAGTGTGGGGGCTCCAGGTACAGATTGGGAGAATAAAACAGAAATATCAAAGAAAGCGAGATATGGAATGCCAAGGGAAATGGGCCATACTCAAATTAAACTCCCCATTTCAAGCCAACAAAAATCCCCCCACAACTAGCGGGTATTCTGTCACTCCTCTATAATACTTACTAGTGTATTTCATTGCTCCATCCCTGATCCTGGAGCCATTACCGGTACTCATTGAAAAATGGGAAATGGGGCATTGACAACAATAATAATCTGGTTTGGATTTTGACTAAGTGGATGTCTTAGAGATGAAGTAATGTGCTGTATTTGAGATCATTATGAGGAGTCAAAAAAAGTGATATGTTAAGATGAACATTGATAGAGTAATGGAAAGGGAGTGCAGGAACAAATGGCTTCTTAGAGGATGCATCAAAGGGAAAGTATCGTACTGTAGGGGGAAGTGGTATAGTACAATATAATATAGTATATATAGACACATTGAGAAAATGGACAAGAAAATAAAATTGAAGAACTACAAATGAGAAGAGGAAGCGTAGGTAATAATATAATAATAACTTTAGTGGGTGAGAGAATTGAGGAAGTGAAGGAGTTTAAGTACCTGGGTACAGTTCGGTGTAAACATGGAAGTATGGAAGGAGAAATTAGGGAGAGAGCACTGAGGGGTAGACAAGTCATAGGATCACTGGGGAGGATTATGAAGGGTAGAAGTGTGAGTATGGAAGTAAAAAGGGGACTGAGAAATAGTATAATCCTGCCAACACTGACATATGCGTCGGAGACATGGACATGGAGTTGGGCTCATCAGTCGAGAATAGGTGCTGTAGAAATGAGTTACTTGAGAGAAGCATGTGGACTTACTAGGTGGAATGGAGAAAGTAATGAGAGTGTGTATGAGAGATGTGGTATGAGTGAGAAGGCAATTGGTATTGAGTGTGGAGTGGTTGAGAGAGTGAAGCGTAATACACTGAGATGGTTTGGACATGTAGAGAGAATGCAAAGTGTGGAGTTTGTAAAGAAGGTGTATGGAAGTGAAGTTGTGGGACCTGGTGTGAGAGGCAGACCACCGGTTAGATGGCAGAACAGAGTGGAAAAGTATGTAAAGGAGAGAATCGTGAGGGGAAGAGGAGGGCTGGACCAAGTAAGGAGGAGTGTTGGAACAGGGAGAACTGTAGACACTTCAGCCGTGGCCACCCCTTTGGGGGGAGTTCCCGGAGGGAACTAGGCGTCAGAGCTATAGATAGATAGATATAATAATAAAGGTAATAAACATAATAAGACTGTAGAAATTTATGATGACAATTCATATGAGGTTAACTCTGCATCTGTAATGCATTTCTTAATGATTTAACTGAGTACCAGTATTTATACCGTTGGTGGTAAATCTGGAGCAACGGATTCCTTCTCTAAACTATTCCAAGCAACAGGACACTGTTATTTTTGCTTATCTGGTCTTGTTTACTGGCATAGTTTGGAGGAATCAAGTCATTCTAATGTACAGCCAAGCTCGTAAATTCGCGACCACGTACTTTGATATTTATGCCATTTGAGCTGGTAATATTTATTTGGGGAGGAATCAGAGTAGGTGGAACACAGTAGAGGGACATGATACAATCTTTCACCTACAATGACACCTTCCCCACACAGTGTTACCAGCTCAGATGACATAAACATCTAAGTACGTGGTCGCGAATTTTCGGGCTCGGCTGTACAAATGCATAATACTATCCCCTTAAGCTCACTCACAACTCCCCCATTTATAATCAAGTATCCTAGCCTGGTAATGACATTTTTTTAAATAAATCCTTGTTTCTGTAGGCCTAACTAAGTAAAGGGTGCAAGAGGTATTTCCAAGTAGCCTAGTACAGTCATAGAGAGGTTGTTGTTGTTGATGTTCTCCCGGGGCAGAATGGCCTCCTGCCCCACAGACCCCTGGTACACTCTGGTCGCAGTGAAAAAAAAATTAAAATAAAGGAGGGGCTGCCACTATATGCCTGGGCTACCGAAGCACATCCCAAGGAAATGGGACCAGAGCTTACTGGACCAGGGAGTCTGGGGGCCTCCGACCACCAGGGAGATTGGGGGGAAGGCTTTGATCCCACAGCCAGTGCTGTGGGCCCAAGTCCACGTTACCACAAGAGCTACAAGTGGGGCCGTACCTTCCATGAGACCAGCCCTGAAGGGACCATAAGGGGGAGGGAGTTTACACTGCTGCATGCAAAGGGAAATGCACCCCCGTGTGCTGGCGGTCCACACAGCAGTGGGAAAAAAAAAAAAAAAAAAAAAAAAAAAAAAAAAAAAAAAAGGCCTCCGGTTGCAGTACACCTCATGTGGATTTTTAATCCATGTGGGCAGATCTCGTCAAATCCACTAGAAAGTGACCAGATCTTACAACAATCTTTATTCTTGCCCTGTGGGGGATAACTAATATTCACAGAGAATAAAGTCAGCCCCACTGGGCCCATCATAGAGAGGTATTAGTAAACTTATTCTTCTAGGAAAAGGTGCTTCATCGTTAAATTCACATTGCAAAATAATAGGAATTAAGAGATGATGAGAACTTTTCCTCGAAGAAGTAGTTTAATTAATAATACCACCTATAGAGTTGGGACTGTTCTGAGACTGTAATTAAATATGATATAAGTCATATAGGCTACTACATTCAACATTATAATCCACTGCAAAGGCTTGCAAGAGCAAATTGTGACAATAAACTATTGTGTGTAACAGTAGCCTATCATCAAATAAGAAAAATCCTGCAGTTTGTCTTGTGTAGCCTACTCACCTGGACTTGTGGTGGTAGTTCATTCAGTTGGCCATTCTTGATTTTTTCTAATATCCTGCTCAAATTACCCATTTTGTCTGTGTTGGATAGAAACACATGTTAGACATACACCTCTGCTTAAGTATGGTACCTACAATACTATACAATACTGTAAGCAGATTAATTACATTTTCATAGTATATGTAGGCCTATAGCCTAGAAAGGAAATTCCAAAGGTAAGCTTGATGTAAGATTCACTCTCTATCTATCTATCAAACCTCGGAAAAAAGATACGCACGGTAAATATCACACAGATTATTCTTGTGTGTGTGATCAAGACAAGGAAGGTTTAAATCTATCTTGTTGAACCTGCTATTTTTTTATGTTGCCTGTTTTTCTGCATTGTATATTACCTTTATACATCAATATTTAAGGTGGTAAAATATTATTATAGTGACGCACTTTAGTATGGTTTTTCTGTCATTATTATCTACTATTTTAGATCGCTCTGGGACATTTCCGTCAAGAATGCCCTGTCTCTGAGTTTGATTCCCCCCCCCCTCCCAAGAGGCTGGATTGAAGTGTAAAACAAGTCAATAACACATTAATCAGTTAATATTTATATGTTCCAGAATTAGCCTGACTTTACCTGACTTAACCTAATCAGGACTTGGATAGACTACCCTAACTTAACCTCACCTAACCTAACCAGGGCAAACTATCCGGACCTAACTGAGGCAAACTTGAAGAAAGGAGGTCAGAAATGGTCAGTGACGGAAATACCATAGATGAAAAGTGTCTTAAAATGGTCCAAATTGTGGGTAGCCTAATGAAATTAGGAAAACCGGTATTACTAACGTTACAGTGTGACAGCAGAGTAAAATAATACCAAACCCGGTACCCTAATTATAATAATGATTGGCTGATACTAAGTGCAGCAACAGCAAGGTCATATAGAGCCAGGAGAAGGTAATACTGTAGAGAGGTGAGACTGCAAGCAAGAAGGAAACAGATAGAAAAGAGGGACAGTTGAAGAACTGAAATGGAGTGGCTGGGGCCAAAGGGGCGCCAAACCTTTAATATATTACCCACATCACTACAGGCAATACCCCTCTATGGGGTTCGGTACTTATAATAAAATAACCTAATTTATTTATTATACAGTACTGTATAGACAAATATGAGGAAACCATACAATTTGGTCCAGAATAAGTAACAATACAATAGTCCCTCCATATAATATAATTAAATTTAAAAGAGGCTCGGTCAATCACGTAAGGGGGTGATAAATTTTTGGTACATTATAGCGTCTTGATTCCTCCAACATAAACCAGGAAACAAGACCAGATGAACCAAACTATTGGTGGGCTGCTGCTTGGAATAGTGTGGAGGAATCAGTTACTCCAGATGTGTCAACATTGTATTGTTCCCTTAGGCTAATCTGTATGGTAATGAATAACAGAACCCTGGGAAAACATTTGGTGGTCATCAATGAGGGCCATACCATATGCAAGGACATTAGTGGTGTATACGATGGCATGGTACTGGTACGATGGCACCATTTTAGGTAAATATTGAAAGAATTACCGTTATTGTGTACAGTTTTTCTACCTTCATTACCCACTTATTTAGACCATTGTAAGACTATTTTCTTCTATGGCATTTCCTCCGCAAATTCCGCATTTCCAAGATAGGGCATATTCTAATGGGGCATTTTGAAATTACCCTGACCTTACCTTACCTAACCTAGACCACGGCAAACTACTGGGACCTAACCTGGTCAAACTATCGGGAAGTAACCGTGGTAAAGTACAGGAAATAACCAGGGCAAAATACTGGGACCTAGCCGGATCTGGCAACACTGCTACAAAACGGTAATTCTTTCAATAAATACCTTAAGAATTTGTTAATACAGTTATATGAGGTAAAAAAAGGGGTGGTATTCAAGAACATTCGTAGTACATACGGTGGCATGGTACTGATACGGTGGCTCCATAGACAAACAATAGGGCCGTCGTACTGGTACCATGCCATCGTATACACCATGGATGATCTTGAATATAGCCTATAGGACAAGTAGTGCCGAGATGAACCACAATGCAGTTATAGAGGTAAAAATAGGGGTATTTATTGAAAGAATTACCATTTTGTAGCAGTGTTGCCAGATCCGGCTAGGTCCCAGTATTTTGCCCTGGTTATTTCCTGTACTTTACCACGGTTACTTCCCGATAGTTTGACCAGGTTAGGTCCCAGTAGTTTGCCGTGGTCTAGGTTAGGTAAGGTAAGGTCAGGGTAATTTCAAAATGCCCCATTAGAATATGCCCTATCTTGGAAATGCGGAATTTGCGGAGGAAATGCCATAGAAGAAAATAGTCTTACAATGGTCTAAATAAGTGGTAATAAAATGAAGGTAGAAAAACCGTACACAATAACGGTAATTCTTTCAATATTTACCATTCTTAATAATAATAATAAATAATACAATGTTGTTATAATTGTGTATGGTATGTTTATAATGAAGACTTAACTTACCTATTTTAACACCTACAACACCTATTTTGGTAAAGGTACAGAAGTGGACCTTACTGTATAATAGATATTTTACTGTCATTATCCACTATTTTGGACCATTCTAAGACACTTTTCTTCTATGGTTTTTCTTCCTCAAATGCCCCGTTTCCAAGATAGGGCATATTCAAATGGGGCATTTTGAAATTAGCCTGACCTTACCTGACCTGACCTAACCTAACCTAGACCGCATCAGACTACCGGGACCTAACCTGGGCAAACTACCGGGAAATAATCGTGATAAAGTACAATAAATGACAGGGGTAAAATACTAGGACCCAGCCGGATCTGGCAACACTGCTGAATTAAGGTCCACTTCTGTACTAATACCAAGTTTAAAATGTCATAATAATTGTGTATGGTAAGTTTAAAATGTCGTAATAATTGTGTATGGTAAGTTTATAACGAATACTTACTGGTTACTTATCATTACCTCTATTTATGTCCTTCTCAGTCACTACTCGTGCTTTATATAGTGTCTCTCTAACTCATAATGCATTACCTGTTATTAATGTCGTTATAATTGTGTATGTATGGTAGACTTATAATGAAGACTTACACTAACACCTATATTTACTTCTATAACTCTATTTTAACACCTACTTCTGACCTCATATAACTGTACTCTAACCTGGCACTGTTCTACATGTTCATAACATGTTGTAATAAGTGTATTTATACCTCACATAGCTGTATTGTTATGTAATAATATACTTACACTGGTTACTCATGTTTAAACCTCCTCACCAAAACATTGACTACAGTGTTGCCAGGTCAGGTGACGAGTACCAGTGTTGCCAGGTCAGGTGACGTACTGACGTGACGAGTACCAGTGTTGCCAGATGTGAGGTCTGCTTCACTATTATATTTCCCCAGCTTTAACATCAGAATTTTCCTTTTTACCTCATATGTAGCACCAGAATTTCCTTTATAACTCAACTTCAACATCTTTATTACCCTGTTTACCTCACAAATTCCCTGTTTACTCTTGAAGATATTAGTATAGCCTATTTACCATCATTTTTATATTTCGTCTAGATACAATATTTCCCCATTTAGGCTACTCCTGCACAATCTTTATATAATTTCCCTGTGTGGATTTCAAATTTCTCTAAAACAGAGATATTTCCCTGCACCTGGCAACACTGACATTGACTGACGACGACTAACGACTTCTATATTAACTCGCGGGGCGGAAAGCAGCCGGAATGTTTTATACGGACGTCTAATGTCGGCCATATTGGAATTCCAAGTTTGAGTGATGTTGCCAGATGGTGGTCTATTTTTTATTTGCGACTTTTTATGTGCTGGACATGGGTAACTTAGTTAAATTTCATACCTTATTTTACACTAGAAAATGAGTGTTCTAGTTCACGACCTTTTACTTAGATGTATAAAAAAAATACATACTTTTGTGTTTTCGCATAATATATGCTGAATATACTATATTTTTCATATGAATTAGTAAATAATAAAAGTCGAAATGTGTACATTAAGCGGCTTTCATGAACTGCATGAGTATAACAGCCTACAAATATTAACAATTGTATTTAGCATGACCTATACCATGAAGCAGAAAATGTTGAAATGCCATAATTTCACATTTATTAGCATTAGAAATATGCATACCTTGCGCTGCCAGACGCAAGGCTAACTGAATGTATGGATACAGCGGGGATCCCATGGTGCTGGATTTATTTACGTGTTGCTGCAGCAGCGGAGAACGTATCGTACGGAGACACCAATATATTATCAACATCTTATTGTGATTTAGTACTGTTACTATCATTGACGACGTAAAACGTAAAATAAAATTATAAAAGGCCTGTATAAGTTTGTATATCATTCTAATTTTGTTATCTTTGCATATAAGCAGACTAAAAAGCCTCTTCTGAAATAATAGGAGATATATTTTTATTCATGGCTGTAATTGTATGAAAATAAGTCCAGGATGAGTTAAAAATATGTAAAAAATATTGAATAAGTTATAATAAGTCGTTCCACAATAGGAAGCCCAATATAACTTTGCCCGACATAGGACATTTTTTCCAGCCTAGAAATCGCCATCAAAATGCCGTTTGCCAACTAGCATTAAAGTGTGGGCTCGCCTATTGTAGTGACCCAAGCACTAAGATTTCCCATTCTCTATGTTATACCTGCGCGTCCTCGCCTTCACCCACAGTCCCTGACCCAATCCATCCTCACCTAACCCCCTTCCTAATCCTCCCCTGGATCCCTAAATCCCCCTCACAACCCCCGCATATTATGCTGCCCATGAGCGGTCCTCTGCGGGACCTATAACTTGAAACTTGAAACCTGTCGGCTCGCGCACGAGCCTGCAACCAAGCCTTGCCGCTGGCTTACCCTGCCATCGCCCCTCCACTAGCATCGGGACCGCCAACCAGACAACTGCTGCTGCCTTGCCTCGCTGCATCAGACCAGGCCTCCTTGTCCTACACGCTACCTACGGTCACCCTCAAGAACACCATGAATACCTTCTCCAAGCCACATGTTACCTTCTACAAACAACATGCAGTCAGGCAAGCGGGAAGTCTACACCTTGGTGTTTGGGTCCACTCTCTCTGTATATTTACCCCTGTGTTACTCTGTAATAAATCTGTGCCTAGTATTGGAGTCTACTATACACTTTCGGTAGTAACGGCCTCCCAACGTTACAGAATTAACAGTTTATATGTACATACATGAGACACTCTTCTCATGGCTAGCCCTACTTGAAATTTCAGTAATAAATCGTATTAGTGCTAATTAGTTACTTCAAGAGTTCAAAATAGCCAATAGGTCTAAAGGAGACAAGAAAGGCACAGTTCAATGGCGTGTCAAAATTTACAAATATTCAAATGTCTCACATTTTCTTGTAGCGACATCAAGCACCTTTACGCATCTTCCATCTCACCTGTCCTCAGGACGCATCTTGTGCTTCACCTGTCTACCTGAGTGGCACGCGCAGCCAACTCTGGCTGGCCTGAGTGGCCGCAGCACCGCTGTTCGTTCACTCAGCCACTTGCTCTCCACCTGGCAACACCTTCCTCTCCTGACCTGCCGTACCTCCAGCCGCTACCTGCCTATACCAAGCTCTCCATGTGTCACCTGCAGCAGCTACCTTTCTCACACCACGCGGCGACGGCAGGCAGAACTCACAGCTACAAGGTGCTTGCTACTACACAACCTCTGTACTTACCAATAAATTGTTACTGTGTATAATCGAGTCTGTTCACCCTGGTAGTAGTGTTTTTGACATGCAACTGCGGCAAAATAGATTATCATGTAACATAATGAACAAATTGTATTATAAATTAGACGTTGGCTGGACCCATGACCAAGGAAGGTATTACTCGGCCATGGGTGGGCCAATCAGAGACGTCATGTGTAATATGCACAACTGCCTGCAGGGAGGCCCTTCCGTTAAAATCGGTAGACAACTACCTATAATGATTGGCGCTGAGCACTCCACTTCTTACAGCTGTAGCCTTAGTTTAATTAAACTCCAAATTCAACCCGAAATAAGGCCAAATGTCAAATTTGTTCCTGTCTCAGTGAACTCTATATAGCTGGAGGGACTAACTGTATGCTTTTAAGTTATGATACAAAGTTTATTGGTTCTCCACCAGGGCGGTGCTGGTGTAGCAGTAGCCAATGATAGACACCGATATAGGTGGGAAAGAAAGTTAAGTGCTATTACACTGCTACTATTAATTTTTCGGATACAATGAATGGTTCGTTGTGCAACATTTGGGTGCAAAAATGGGGACTGAATCACAGATATATGTAATGGTATAACGGGCCATATTCATGCAGGAACATTCGAGGTGCATACAATGGAGTGGTACCGGTACTGTACGATGGCTCCATAGAAAAACAAGGTTTCTTTAAACCTTGAGAAAAACAACAGAGTTGTAGTACTGGTGCTACGCCAGTATTATTGCATATGATCCAACGTTTTACAGTTAATAAAAACATCCTTAGATTGTACAATTAATGCTGCATTATGAGTGTTCAAAGTCACAAATCTTGGTTTTCAATAGATATACTGTTTCTGTCAAAGTGTTTTATGTTTTCAACATATAGTATGTAGTGATACATTAATGAATTTGCTACAATTATTTATATTTCACCATTTCAATGTAAATGAGACTTTATCCGCATTTGTGATAGCCTAGCTGTTCTCAGCCTTCCCCTTTTAGGCTATCTTTCCTTATCAATTGATAAGAGCTAAATGAAAAGTCTAAATGGAAGGATAGTCGGTGAAACCTACGAAATAAAGATAAAATAGATTATGTTGGACAGTGTTACTACCGGGGTGAACATACTCGATTATACACGGTAACAATTTATTAATAAGTACAGAGGTTGTGTAGTAGCAAGCACCTTGTAGCTGGGTTGCCCGCCTGCCGTAGTAGTCTTGTGTGTGTGAGTGAGGAAGCTGCTGCAGAGGACACGTGGTGAGCTTGGTGTGGGCAGGTAGTGGCTGGAGGTACGGCAGGGCAAGGGAGAGAGGTGTTCCCAGGTGTGGAGCTAGTGGCCAAGTGAGCGAGTAGCGGCGGGACGGCCGCTCAGGCCAACCACCAGGGTTGGCTGCTCGCGCCTCTCAGGTAGAACAGGTGAAGCAGAAGATGCGCCTCGAAGACAGGTGAGATGAAGGAAGCGTAAAGGTGCTTGATGTCGCTACAATGTAAAACTAAAAAAATAAATATAACATATAGTAAAATACTAAAATGATAAAAAACGAGAAAAAGCATAATCTATAATCCTCAAAATAACCAGAATTATTCAGACAAATACTAAAGATGTCCAGAACAAAGCTAGAATACATTAAATACACAGTGTATAATGGGGTAGAAAGGGAGGCAGAGAGAGATGGAGAAAAAAGAGAGAAAAAAATTACATAAAAAAATAAGAATGGAGAAAAAATCGAAATCGAAGGAAGGTCGAACGGAAAAACGGAAAAATTGACAAAACAAAACAAATGCAGTAATAATATATTAAATAATTCATAGCATTATAATTATATACAGTTGAGTAAGTAGAAAATGCAATACAAATATGGCTGTATAAGGCAACATCTTCACCATCACGTTCCATATTACATTGGCTCTGGGTTCCCAGTAATTCATTTATAAACATACGTCATCTTGCTCATTATAGAAGGAAAAAAGATTGGTAACTCAGTATGTAATTGGTTGATTTGTTATGTAGCACACTTGGGAGGACTTGTGTTACCTTTAAACTGTGCTAAAACAGATATCCTTCCTCCATATACTGAGGCATCGGTCTGTTTACTGCCACAGTTTGGAGGCAATCATACAGTTGTCGTACAACTCCTACAAGTCATGCACTAGTCCTACGCAGATTAAGGAAAAAGTGAAGGAAGAATTAAGGAATGAAATGAAAACAGATTTGGCAAATGAAAAAGACAGAACATTTAGATTGACTGATTGATATTAGGCGCCGCAACAGCGAGGTCATATAGCGCCAGAAAACGGTGATAGAGAGGTGAGACAGCAAGCAGGAAGGAAATAGAAAGAAAAGAGGGACAGTTGAAGAACTAAAAGCTAGTGACTGAGGCCGAAGGGGCGCCAAAACCCTTAAAGTATTGCCCACATCACTAATGCAGGCAAAACCCCCATACGGAGAGAACATTTAGAACCAGAAACCCAATGTTGGCCAATGTCTCCAAACCAGACATTGATGACATGGATGTAGGCACCAGACAGACATAAAATTTGCCTCTGAAATCATAAATAAATATTTGAACATCAGCTAAAGTGACTTCATAATCACAGATACCACAATGTTGTACAGGCAGAGAAACACACCAGACGACAGCCAACAGGAATCGGGGAGCCAGAGGGAGCCAAGGCACCTCAGAGGTTAGTTTGAATCAAAAGAAATGCATGGTGTATAAAGTGGCCAGAGCAACACTATCTCTAAACTCTGCTGAGGATAAAGTGGCCAGAAAAGTGAATATTGTCAAGGACAGAACTAAAGCAAAGAGAAAAGACAGAAAGAAACTGATAAGAATAGTCACGAAGAGAAAATTAATGATGATGAAACTGTAGTGGCGCCATATGCACCACTCTGTATTTCTCTATATATTCCATGTGCTTGTACGCCGCTCCCTGTTCCTTTGTACTCTCCCCGGCCCCAGACAAGCCACAGTCTGGCGGTTTGGTTAATCCCGTCCCCTGACTCAGCTTAACAGACTCTTGGAGTCCAGCCACCAACCTCCCGCTTTCTCCAGGTATGAATCGAGGTGGGTGCAGCAGGTCAGGTGATGGCGTGATCATGAGAATGACACTACATACGGGAACCTGAAGCAAGGGGATAAAAGGAGCGGAGCTGCGCTTGTATAGCAGACAATCCAGCGAGCTACCGAAGTGGAAGGACCTGCCCTACTCCTGCCGTCGTCTCACACCTGCAGCACACGTGTTCCCACTCTGACCATACGTCGTACCTCTGCTCTACACTACTACACAAGTGACACTGCAACTACCGACTCTCCACGACAGGCTGACCTTCCCCATATCATATATACTGCACTCTTGTATATTACCAATAAACTGTACCATGTATTCTAGAGTCTGTTCACCCGGGTAGATGCATAAGGAGCTTCCTTACTGTCTCAAAACCAGCAATGAATAGCTTACAAATGGATCGTTGACCACGAAAACAATTATGTCATTATATGTCAATTATAATGACGGACTGTGAATGTCATGGACCCAGGTTCGAGTCCACGAGAAATGTCTGGGATTTTTCCGAGGTGATCTGATGGTTTTTGTTGTCCGTCAAGTAGCCTATCCTGGCTACGCCATCACGTCAAGAAAATACCCCATACATCGTCATTAACTCATAACATAGAAGATGCCCGACCATACTCCAAGATGGTCTGAGTGACGGTGTAGCTGCCCTCTCTTGATAGTCACGTGTAGGACACACCAGCAAATTTGGTTAGAGTGTTTCCTTGGGCAACTTTACATATTGATGAATTGTTGTATTAGGTAAGTTTTGCCGTTGTGAGGCTGATATTGGTCTTAGACATTCTCCTTATCCCATGGTTGGGTTTGTAGTGCTGATAAACCTCTCATATATAGTTTTTCAGTCTGTCTAAAGACTATAAATGTTTGTTTGTCTGTTTGTCTATAGTATTATTTGATTATCTGTCTGTATGCATGTATGTACTCGTGTGTATGTTCAGTATGTATGTATGAAGAAAATGGGACACTTTGTTTCTTTCTCTATTCCACATGGTCAATGTTGCTACGAGGCAGTGAAGGACTGTACAGATAAACTTATGCCGCTGACACACGAGCGATTTGTGGTGGCCACACTGTGACGACGACCAGTAGCGAAGATGTGGCTTCCCATAGGTTTCCATAAAGCGAACCCTTCCACACGAGCAACTGTACCAGCGACTTATAGCGAGGAGACGCAGATCCCGGCCACAAGTGGTGTCGCTTTGTGCCTTGGGCTTTTACACACTTTTTACACACTTCTTTTTACACTTGTGGTTGTTCGGTGTCGAGCAAAGTTTGAACTTTGAAAGCTGCCACCCGTCAGTCGTCACTACTGTGACTGTGACTGTCAGTCATTTACCAGACGTTTTTGTGTGAGGAGGTTACATTGTTTTCTTCCATCTTAATTATATTTTTTCCCTATGGCATATTTTTGTATTTATCGTTTCATAATTGAAATAGAAGACCGACCAGTATGGGACACAAGACTTACAGTAATGTGTACACTCTGTAGAGCAACAAGTTTTCAAAAGGGAAAGCATGGCAGAAGACATGTGACATTTTAGTACCGGACTTCAAAGAGATTGGTTCTGCAGGGAAAAATGAAATAATGCATGTAATGGCGTTCTTTCTGCCGCGACTAACATTATATACGGGCGACTCTGAGGCGTACCTCAATCGAACCATAAATCACGGTTAACACCGCCATGAAAACGACTTATGTGGTCACGGCGTGGCGACTACAAATTGTTCGTGTGCCAGCGTCCTTAAGAACAAGCACTATCACAATCACAGTAATTGTATGTCCTCTTACCGGCACACACACACACACACACACAGCTCCACCAACTCCGACCTACTACCATAACATTTCCTCAACTCAAGATAAGAAAAAGTGTTAATCTAATATAAGGAACACATTGTATGTCCGTGTGAACTCGAGCAGCCGGTGGGAATGTGAATAATCTCAGGTATAATTGAAATTGATCACACGCTTCATTTCCCTCCATTGTGGCTCGTATCCCCTACAAACTTATGCACATTATCGCCTTTTCTTCTCACCACACGTTGATCCTAGGGTCGACTTTTCCTCTCGTCATTTGGGATACTCGACCTTAGAAGTGGAGGACATTTTAAGCCTCTTTTGGTCTGTGGTGGATACGGGCATCGGAGGTAATTTATTATATCAAGAATTGGATGCGAGCAGCAGCGTAGTTCATTATTTAACTCAGTATGTTTTTTATGCCATCACGAGGACGGTGAAGGGGACAGGGAGGGAGGGGACAGGTTGGTAACAAGGAAGGGGTCTGCCTGTAAATGGGATCTGAGGTATATAAAGAAGGGGAATGGGCTAGAAGTTATTTGTGTTATGATTTTGTGAGAAGTTTTCTGTAGATTGAGAATGGAAATAAGAAGGGTACGCAATGATGAGAGGGAGGGGAAAGGGACTGATTTGTGGGTAAAGTTTAAGGTCGGCGGCAGCTTTACAGAGAAGAATGATTTGATTTCTAGCAAGAAGACTGGAGTGGCTGGTGAAAGGAATTGGTAGGAGGAATACACCGAAAGAAGATATAGGAAATAGAGAAAATATATATGAGAGAGAGAGAGGGTAGGAGAAGAACGGAAAATGAAGAGGGAAAGGAAGAGAAGCTAGGAAGGAAATACGAACATTTTGAAGCCAATTAAGTCACTGGTAATTCATATTATTCTGTTAATTATATAAATTCTGGGTGAATGAAATGTATGGATAACGGTAACGATATTTATACATATAATACGATGCTGACCTGAGATCATCGTATATCAGTACTTGTATAGTCGTGGACATAAGTTTCAATACACATATGGATAACTCAAACAATTGCTGACTAATGTTTTCACGTTCTCTTATGATGATATTGTTTTGAATAGTGATTAGCTGCTTGTAGGAAATTAGAAGATGATAATTAACGTATTAGTGGAGAGTTTCCCAGCTAACAAACATAGGAAAGCTGGCAAACGTTTACAATAGTCATTCCTATGTGGATGAGTTTTACTGTCCACACAAAGTTAAAGAAAATCGCTGCCCAATAGTATACGAGAAACATTATGACACCACAGAAAGAAGGAAGGTGAAATAGTAGTGTTTACTATAGTACTCTTTGGTAGTACCGGCACTACTCTTAGGTAAATACCAACTTATACAGGGTAATATTTTATTGCCAGTGTTAGGAAAGGTTGAGATGGTGCCCCAATAAATGGCACTAAAATCTATATAGGCATGGGATATAATAATGAGCATATGGCCCTATAGCAGCCACATGTGTGGCCACTCTATGTACAGTCTCCGGACAGATCAAGGGTCCACACCCCATCCACCAGCGACTTGGGGCCGGATCCAAGAAACTTAACAACGTCGGTAACTCGAGTTAGCGACGTCGGCCACTACCGACGCGATCCAAGAAGCAAAATGATGACGTCACGGGCGCGTTAGCGACGTCGTTAATAACAACACCTCGGGAGGTGTAGTAAAAGCTGGTAGAAGTTAACGACGTGCACCATATGGGCTCAGATATCATCATATTTAGTGAATATTTCTCATTGATTACAGTGGAAATTGATATCAATATATATTTAAAGACGGCAAGATGTAAACAAAGTGCCGTTAAACACGCAAAAAGCATGCTAGACAACATTTCAAGTACTGCTTGTACTGTACATCGGTGACTGGTCTCACACTGCCAGTCAGCGGACTGAGGCTACTTCACCATGGACTACGTGTTGGCTGACATGGCAGCAAGGGCTCTAAGGAGAGAGAGGTGCTTTCGAGACTGTCTGGACCCTCTAGCTCTCAATGACAACGAGCTGATAAGGCACTACCACTTTCCTTCGCATGAGCTGACGCAGGTCATTGATCAATGAGCTGACGCAGCTCATTGATCAATGAGTTCTCACCCCTGCTGAGAAGAACAAGGCGAGGAAATCCCATACTGTCACATACCCAGCTATTGATTGCCTTGAGAGTGTATGCCAGTGGCTCCTTTCATCATGTTAATTGGAGACACAAGAGGTGAGTAAAATATAATGCGTATTATTTTCTTTCCTTTTTAGTTTTAAAAGTTAGGCTAGTGGTTACTCCTCCCTAATTTACTGTAGCCTATCTATAGATATCTTCTCAATGTATTATCCTCAGATTTCCTTAACATAATTTATGTATATATCAAATCAAGTAAAAAATATTAATATATATATATATATATATATATATATATATATATATATATATATATATATATATATATATATATATATATATATATATATATATATATATATATACTGTACTGTATATGAAATATATAAATTAATTAAGTATAACCAATAAAATATTTTTTTTAATTCTAAATACTGTATTTCAATTTGTCCATTATACTAAGATTTATTTAGATTTGATGCTCAAAGATGCATTGTTTGTGCCATACCTTTTCAAGGATAAAGAATATCAGCAATTTACATAAGCAAGTACCATATAAGATAAGCATATCATATCATAATAAAGGTCTTGAAACACATGAGAAAAATTGGTTGAATACAAAATGGCTCTATTGTACTTTGTAACCTGTTTTCATTATTGCTTATCGTGTCATTAATAACTGTATGCATGATGCAGTATGTTTTCTGATACAGTTTGTACTAATAGTGGCCAAAGTAACAGGAGCTGCATATATACAGTGCTGTATCATACTGTACTTTTTGCATAAATAAAATCTTTTGTGAACAATGTTTGGACTGCATAAACAGCCCACTATAATATTTAAATTTCTTCACTACTCTATTACAATTAAATATTGTACATGGTTTTCTAGGCAGCATAGGGTTGCAGTCAAGTAATTTTAACACAAATTGTATTATTACAGTTTAAAAACCTAGCCAAACAATACTATAATATTTTTTCTCATGCAACAAATATACATATTGAATAAATAACGATTATTTCAGGTCCAACACAAGCAAGCATCAGCAGAATATTCACCAGAATAACAAACATCATGAGTACCAAGGCTGCTGAGGAAATTAATATGCCATCAACACCACAACAGTTGTGAACATCAGCCCAAGCCTTCAGCAGGGTCACCAACTTCCCACGAGTAATTGAAGCTATAGATGGTAAGCTTCATAGTTTTATTGATGAAATCCATAATGCTAGTTGTTTTCCTTGTTGTTAGAACCCAATCATATAGAGACATGCTTCATAATGAATGATCAGTCTCCCCCCACCAACATTGTTGTGATTCTTGGCTCTACAACATACAAGGTGTAAGAGAGGTAACAGTTTTTTACCCTCAATAGTAACTTCAACCTTGCCTTGTGTACTTTCCTCTTGAGGAATTATATTGGTTTGGCTTATATAATACTGTACCTGTATACAGTCCTATATATACTATGTCATTCCTTTGTTTAGAGTATGAGGCAGACAGATAAAATTGATCCTATTGTTACACAATATATTAATGTTTATGCTATGTATGCAGGTACACACGTTGCCATCAAGGTTCCAAGTATTGATGAGGCCATGTACTGTACGTCAATAGAAAAAGATTAAATTCACTAAACTTTCAAGTTATTTGTGATGGAAATGGCTTGATCATCAATTATTCTGCCAGATTTCCAGGTACTGTACTGTATTTCATGTACCTAGATTTAAATAATGTGTGTAAATAAGAAATTTTGTGTAAGATACTGTTTAGTATATGGTCTATATTATTGCATACCCTTGTATATGAAAAATTCCCCAAAACCTGCATGGTTATATCTCTTTAAAAATCAAGTTTGATATAAAAAGTCTTCCCATTGACACTAGGGTTGCCAAGTGTATTAAATCATTATATATATGTGAGGGCTTCTTGGCATAACATTTGAAGTAGAACCACATGCTTTAATACATGTGTCACTTTGCAGGATCCAGTTATGATGCTTACATTTGAAGGAACAGCAACTTGAGGCAACACTTTAGTAGAGGCATTTTGGGGACTACTTACTCCTAGGTTGGTATCAGGAGATGTTGTAACAAGTGTACAGTTCTAAGGCTGTATGATATACATATTCTTCCCAGATGAGTTTATGTTTGGTTATATATGTATGTACAGTATGTATAAATAGTTCATCTTTCTGGTAACAATGTGTTGCAGGTGACAGTGGGTACCCATTGGAGCCTTTTCTCATGACCCCAGTCACCAATCCCACAAATGAGGCAGAAGAACTCTACTACAGGGCCCTTGTAAGAACAAGGGTCATTGTGGAGCTGACCTTAGGAGTTGTGAAAAATCGCTTCAGGTTAGGAAGTGACTTTTTAATATCCCTTCGGTTTCAACAAATCACAAGCAAACTCTATATATAGTTATAATTTGCTCCCTCTCCAAACCTCAATTCTAATTTCATAAGAGTTTCCAATCAATGGCAAGGTTTCTAAATCTTTTGACTTTATAATGAAATGAAAATTTCACCTTTATTAATGTATTTCATATGATTACTTTTTGTTCACATTGGTCCATAAAATCCACTGTTACATTTTCCTTTTATATCCCTCTAATAAATGGTATCCAACAGATGTATTCATCGGTTTGGTGGAGAATTACAGTACACTCCTTTGAGATCTGCAAAGATTGTAAGTGCTTGTCTCCTGCTGCACAACCGGTGTGTCAGTAGGAGTATTCCTGACCCTAACAATGTAAGTATACACTGGCTTAGTATTTATTGTAGCATTAACTTACCTTACTGTGCTACTATATAAGTACAATGAGACACCAGTAATTACTTCAATTACAGTAATTATTATAATACTGTACAATGCAATCTCTGCAATTGCACTGCTTCAACCCTGAAGTTTGTCTTAATATATCAATGTTTTTCAGTGATTTCTAAAATCCCTTAATACCTTCATTTTACAGCATCTACCAGAAGAGGACATGCCTATTGAGGCCCATGTAGTTGGAGCTGGTGATCGTGGTGGCACGGATAGACAGACACGTGACGAGATCATACCGGAGTTTTATGGTCGAAAGGGGGTTTAAAAAAATAAAATTATGTCTTGGTTACTAGTGTATTTATTTACCAACTTATTATGTCTGTGTCTGTTGGTGTTTTGCTATATGTTTTTTAATGTGGCATGTGACAGAATGTTTGGTAACATTGGTACAGTATTGGCATGCAGAATCACCAAACTATATATATACTGTATATCTATTTCCTAAGTTGGTGTTATCGGTTATCTTTACATTACGATTACATGGTTTTTCCAATGGGATCTTAGAATGTTTATTGTGTTGCTGGAATGTGTGACTGTATGCAGTTCAGTGTTATTTACAGTATGCTCCTAACTTAGCTAGGAGCATGCTATTACTGTCTTCCCTACCATGACAACACTGTATGCTCCTAGCCAAATTAGTAGCATACTGTATGCAACACATCCTGATCCAAAGTTATTTTCCTTATTTCTCAATAAACACTCTTACAATAGAAGCCAGCACTATAATGGCTTCAGCTGCTTGTCTCTGTGCTGCTGCACTTTCTCTAATAGCAGCTGTGGCTTCCTGCTGACTCCATCATCACTTCTAGGATGTCCCTAATGTCCTCTTGTGCATGGAGGAAGTGTGGCAACAATACGTATTCTGCTGTGTGTTCAGAATAAACAATGTTATTAAATGATCTTCAGGGAATGGATCATGGATTCACCACTATAAGCACTGACAGGAGGTGGGAACAGGATTAGAATATTGGGCATTAGTTAGATGGCAGAGCACAGAGTGCTACGAAAATAGAACACAGTACACTACTGTAAATACAGTACTGTGTTATACATCATTGTTTTAAACAAAATACAAGTATGTTAATAATTAATGAAATGCTAAAACCAAGTACTGTATACTGAATGATTAATGTAATTACCATACAAAGAGTGCATAAAATCAATAAGCATTTCATAACCTTTTCATGATTTACATTTCGTATGACTCCAAAAACTATTTTCAGATACTAAATAAAAACTGTGGACGTACCTGCTGTGTTTGAAATGAAAAAGTCGAGTACACTCAGTAGAGCGATACGAAGACACTTGTTTTGACAGCTGCCAGCTGATCGCGGTTTTTAAACAAACGCGCCATGTCACACGCTTCGTGATTGGCTACGAGGTGTCCATGACGTCATTGATGACTCTAGCCAATCAGAGGCGTGTACCAGTTACCGCGCTCCTAACAACAGGCGGGCAGAGGCTTCTTGGATCAGGGCGAAGTTAACGACGCCTGCGTGTAGTTAGTTATTAACGACATCGGTATTAGCGACGCGTCGCTAAACAATCTCTTTGGATTCCACCCTTGGTTTGTGCCTCGTCGGATCTGGTAACAGTTGCAGGTGGAGGGAGGGGGGATGTTAGTGGGAGAGGAGGAGAGAAATGTGGGCGGGGCTATATAGGAGGTAATGTAGAGAAGACGTGTGTTAGGAGGAATGAATGAAGCATACACTGTGAACGGTATCGAATCATCAATAGTACAAAGCAGGGTTCTTCAAACTTTTTCAGTCATGACCCAGTTTTTACTATGACATCATTCTCGCGACCCATACAGAAAGATCTTTTACAAATAACTAGAATTATCAACCTAAGAAAATACAAGGCCAGAAACTGAAACGCAATAATTATGATTAAAAGGCATTCTAACCAGAATTATAAACACTACCTCACTTATCCCTCCATCTCTCTCTCTCTCATTCTCTCTCAAGAAGGCTATTATTTGTGCAATGATTTTGTTTTATTGATAATTAAATATATGAATATTCGATTATAAAAATAAGTTAGGTGGATTCATGTATGAACTTCATATTTATTTTATTGTCACGAACATTATTATTCTATTTTATTCATGTATTTAGTTTTGTGAGCCAGCGACCCAGTTTGGAGGAATTCGGGACCCGTAACTTGAAGAACCCGGGTTTAAAGAAGTGCATACTGCATTAACGTAGGTGGATATGGGAGAGAAGAAATGTGATGATTTGAGGCAAGGGTGAGGAGGAAGAAGGTAAGAAAAATGAAGGTGATTAGTTGAAAAGTAATAACAAACAAATATAATTAGAATATCTGTTACATTATATCCTTTAAATAAAGGCACTGTCTTTTGTTCACCATCGTAGTGGGATAGACTACTGAATATATATTATCCTTTGGATATTAGACAGCTATCCCTGTATTCCTTTTATCCCTCGTGCTTGTCCCGTAGGGGGGTATTGCCTGTAATGATGTGGGAACTTTAAGGATTTTGGCGCCCCTTCGGCCCCCGCCACTAGTTTTCAGTTTTTCAACTGTCCCTCCTTTCTTCCTATTTCCTTCTTGTTTGCTGTCACACCTCTCTATCACCTTTTCCTGGTGCTATATGACCTCGCTGTTGCGCCACCTAATATCAATCAAGCCCAACTGTTTTTTTTTTCGGCAAAAGACGGTTTAATTTTCTAACTTTTTTAATAATCATATTTGTCAATAAATTCATTAAGCTATTTACCTGGATTTTTTCTTCTAAATATGCATTTCCTTAAAAATAATCGATGTTAAACTTAAATAGGCGCCGCTATATGGCGTTTTCAATAAACTTGGTCCACTGCTGCGTTCATCACTCCAGCGTTGTCAATACGTGTAACCCACAAGGTGTGAACCTTCAGTGTCGTCGACTCTAATATCCGAAACACATACCATTATGATTCATGTCATTGGGAGGTTGATTGAGGGGTGGTGTTGGCTTGGGTGTGGTGTTCTATGGAGGCAAGGTAGGGAACTGTAAGCTGTAATGCAGAAGTCTTGGCTTGGTGCTATTTTTATGAATGCCCAATATAGGTCAAAGATAATAGTAACACTTGGTGGAGTTTTTGTTTCATGTTCCACATCATAACGATAATGATAGTTACTGCAGGTAACAATAATATCTCTAGTGTGGAATTTAAGCACGTCACCGTGTTGCTATAACATTCCACACCACCATTAGTTCCCAACAAGTCAAGATAGGCCCGTTCCTTCAAGTTAATAATTGCATATTAATATGGTTTTTATTTTGTGACGATGACACAGATTTGTCAGTAACAACAATGTCCAACATTTGATGAACATTAAAACAGTAGTACTGGTGTACTGACAGTTGTCATTAAAAGTTGTTTCTTGACAGTTCCAACTAAAGATATTTCATTATATATTGTTCATTATAGTGTGAACCTTTCACAACCTTTATTGTTCACATTACTTTGTGATCATAGAGGGATTAGGTGAGGATGGAAACATAGATCATATATTTAAGGTGTTGGTTGTTTCATATGTGTCGGAGTTGATGAATACAGTCGAGCTTCAAGGTGTTGGTTGATTCAAGGCATACATAAGTAAATATTCTGATATTTCACTTTGATACAAATTGACTTGCACCTTATATGTGATTTACAATACTCTATTTATACAAGACAACTTATTTCATTAATATTAATTGAGTTTAGGCCATGACGATATGATGCTAGTAACCACAACTGTGTACGCCAATTAATGTGTGTGAAGAGAGAGAGAGAGAGAGAGAGAGAGAGAGAGAGAGAGAGAGAGAGAGAGATGACTTTCAAGGTATTCGCGACTTTAACTTATAATGTATGAATTTTGTTGGCATCCTCGCTCAATCCGTCTATAACCGCTTAGTAATGTCAAAACTGAAGTGTGTTAAGTTCAATATGTAATGATAATAAAATATTACCTCGGTCGGAGCAGTCAAATTTCATCGTAAAATATCAACAGTCATGACACTACTACCAATGTTCACAATGCTCGTAAATTGAAGATATTTGTTATAATTGACAGAAAATAAAGCCATCGTCATCACAATGATTAACTTGGTGGGACCAACCTATGGAAATTTATGAGGCCTGATTTTAATGTTATGTTCTAGGAACATTGTGACGTTTAAAACTTCACATTCAATATAATTTACTTATTATGTGCATTAACTATCATTAACGTTATGATGTAGAACATGAAATATTAATTAAAACCAAGATGCGCTGCTAATAGGTGGCATATACTAAACATTCATAGAGACATCTGGCCGAGACTAGCTACTGCCTCACCAACCCAGCATTTCTTTTACCGTTTGAGAGCATAATATACTGATAACAAACAATAACTAATAACTTTACTAACCATCACAATGTTGTGGTCTACCAATGTCGTGTTTGTTATGTAACAGATTTATATAGTTGACATATAATTTAGTACAGCATTACTGCTTACAATCCTCTCGCTAACTTTCCTCCTTAAAACATGCACCACACCATTACCAAGCCTATACCCCTCCATTACCATCCCCCTGATTTACTCCTGGCATGTGTTTCGGATATGCGAGTCGAAACTGGAGGTTCACACCTTGTGGGGTACAAACATTGACAACTCTGGAGTGATGAACGTGGCAGTGGAGGAGACTGTACCACACACATATGGCCACTACTGTATCACTAGGTATACCACTCCTAGATCCCACTGGTCTATTCTTAGCCGGTCAGGTACTATGGTGCACAAGAGTCGTGTCCATTACCCAGCCACAGTGAAAATTCAAGTAAACTGAGTTTGAAGTTTCGGAACAGCTGAGGAAATGCTAAGATCAACTAACAGATGTCGCCTTTTGATGTGTTGGGAGGGTGGAGGGGGAAAATTAGAGGAGGGGGAGGGGAACTGGAGGAGGTGGGGGCTGGATGAGACAGGTTGTATGAGACTGGAGCATTACCACGTTTCTGATAATGTTTGAAATGGTTAATTTAACTGATAAGAGATAAGTTGATATGGAGTGATACCAAAAGATAAAACGAGATAAAATCTGAATAACTAAAATCCTATAGAACAAAATTATTACTGCACATAGTTGTATCAGCTCATGCTGATACATAAGACTGAGTCAGGCTTTGGTCTACAACTCAGGCAAGGGAACGTGAGGTGGCCGTAGCAGCATCATTAATGGTCTTACATTGGCTTCCCCTCAATCTAAAGCTGGAAGAGCCACAGTAAAGTGGAGACCAAGGAGTTACACAACTCATTAGGTCTGCAATGTTTAAACATCCCACTACAATACTCACACTTTGTATATTTGGAAGTGTGTTAAATAACTGTAAATGTTATGTGCTGAACATCATAAAAATTACACTGATAGTAGAAACTATAATTATATAAATACTACGTAAAAAAAAAAAAAAAAAAAATCCACAACGAGGTATAGAGATTATTGTATACCACACAATTCAATGCATTATTTTTTGCTTAATTAAGTCACTTGTTGATGTCCACGCAGCATAGGCGACATCTGTTGCCAGAACAGAGCATTTTCCCAAGTGTTTCGAAATATTAGAATCTGGCTATTCGAAATCTTACTGTGGCTGGGCAATGGACACGACTTATGTGCACCATAGTACAGTCCCGAGCTGATGGAAGGGAAACACGGGGCGGCAGCGGTCAAACACCACCAAGGTTATTTCTACTCGGCGAGTTATTGGGGAGAGAGTGGGAGGGGTTCGAATCGTATTGAACCATCTAGTTACCACCATTTGGTTCAGTTTGAACTGCTTAGGCTTCCCTTCTTCTATTCATGTTTACCTGTTTATGGACATTTTTTTCTTTTTAGTTACGTAAAATCCTGGTCTCCTCATATGTTGATATTTATAATATAATCTCTCCTTTCCACTCTATTGTTACCAAGTTGTATAACAAGGAACGTGAGGGCAGTAAACTTACTATTCGTTTCAGCGCCGGACAGACGCTGTTTTTCGCAAATATCTCCTAAACGAATCGTTGTATCAATATAATATTTCAACACACTATCTTTAACACCCGGGCGTAATTTATGGCTGACATACCATATTCCTATATATGTTATGCGAGGAGTTTACTCGTGAAAAATAGCACAAAGCTGGCCAGTCATATTGACGCATTCGAAGGAAAGTGTGGCCCCCCAACACCCTCCCAAACCATTCCTAACCACAACTACATCCCCCCCTTCTCACCCCTCCCTCCTCCTCTTCTCCCCCTAGCTCCTCGCCTCCTTCATCACTCGTGGCCCTCCCTATTTCTTCCATCACTGTATTATATATTAGAATCTTATGTAGATGTATATGTATAGATATGATTATTAACTAAGAGTATGGTACAGTACAATTCTATAGAGGCAAGACGTATTTCACTTTGATAATTACTGTACAACAGCATGTTTACATACATGTAGTATGTAGAAGGTCCATGTTTGCAGTCCTTATGGTCAACCATGCAAGTGAACACGATGTACTGGCATTACCTGTGGTCTGGACCTTCTAGGCAAAGTTATTAGATACTGTGTACCTATTCATTATAAAATGTCAACTTGGTCCAGTTATTATAATGTTATTTTGTTGACTTGTCCCTTTTATATTTAAATTATCACCAAATTATATATATATATATATATATATATATATATATATATATATATATATATATATATATATATATATATATATATATATATATATATAATAGTGTAGGATTTAATTATGCAAACATGATAAAACAAAATTTATTCACAATCACTGTCAAGGAAAACGTCATCGTCTTCATCATCACTGGCTTTCACGTTTGTACAATGTGGCAAGACGAAGAACAAACGCTGTCCTGCATCCACGGGGGCAAATGGACACCATTGTTGCTAATAGGTGCGCCTCGGCAGTCAATGATTTCTACCCTGTCACTACTTGAGTCATACATGGAGGTAGTATACTACCTCCATGTAGCCCCCCCAACGGGAACCGCCTTGACGTGGTGGGGGGGCTTGCGTGTCTCTAAGACCTGGCGAGCTAGACTAGAGGGGGCTCCGGCCCCTGCTCTGCCCCGATTTCGGGGAGAGAGGGCTTCCCATGCTAGTAAGGTCGCCAGTGAGAGACCAGACTAAATGGTTCCCATGCATTAGGCTGCCAGTACGGGCCAACAGCGCTGCACTCCGGAGGGACTGCCCTCTAGGGGCCGTCCTATGTTGGATGGTTGGGTGTCTGGGCCGGGAGATGTTGGGGAAGGGGGTCTCAGCACCGTCGTGGGCAAACTTTCGAGCCATTGGGGCTGCTTTTTTAAACGAGTGGCCCCGTGGGGGAAGAGGTACCCCACCCACGGCGACCAGCGCTCGGTCCCCTCATCTGCCCGGTAGGTAGTAGCTCTTGGCTCCTGGGGCCAAAAACACTAAACCAATGATATATGGATACAGAAAAGCCCCAATCTCTTCCTCGAGCGGTGGTCGACCAGGCCCTCGAGACGTCACTCTCTGGTCGTGGTAAGATGCAGAAAGCTGCAAATAAGAGTAGACCTAGCAGGTCGGGTCTTGTGTCGAAGAACCCTGTTAACGATTTGGACACGTTAACGTTAACGAATGTACTCGCATCCTTTACCTATGGCGCTATCCACTCCATTTTTAAGTGCTTTGGAGTAGTCCTCCGAATCCGAATCACATATGACAGTGATTGTAGGTCTAATCGGTGCTATATTACTTTCAATACAAATGCTGCTGCCAAAGCAGCATTTGAGTCAAAAGATTCTCTGACGGTGGGGGATACTCATTGTAAAGTTCAGATGATACGGTCCATCAATGTAGTTGACAGTGACAATGATTACTGCCCTAATATATTTGATGATTCTGCAGAGCATGTCCCAAAGGAATGTCGGGTTCCTACACCCTTTTGGTTTGTGGCTTACTACAGGGAGGGACGTGGTAACATTATCCATGCTTCCCGGTATCTTGAGAAAGAAATTGGATTATTACCAATGGGCCACATAAAGAAATATGGTAAGGGAGTTTTAATCAGAGCCAAAGATCTTACACAGGCCATGATGCTCCTCAATCTCCCCTGTCCTTCTGATAGCATGTTTGAATCTATTAAACCACATCGAACATTTAATTATAGCAAGGGGCGTATATATAATGAGGACCTGTATGAATTCTCTGAAGAGGACATTCTCGCTATGTGCCCAGACAGTGTCCAACGAGTAACGAAGATGAAAGGCAGTAAAAATATGATCATCCTCACTTTCTATGGCTCGCATATCCCAGATCACATTAACATTAACCCCACCTCATTTGAGGTGAAGCCTTTTGTTGAGCGTCCCCTACAGTGTTTCTGTTGTTATGAGTTTGGTCATGGGAAAAGGAACTGCAACAACCGTTCCCGGTGTGGTAATTGTTCTGCTCTTGACTCACATCTTACTTCTGAGTGTCGGTCAGAGAGTTACTGCTTTTACTGCAGAGATTCTCACCCCTTGCGTTCTCGCCAATGTAAGATGTACCTACTTGAGCAGGATATCCTCCACTTGGCTAATACTCAATTCATTAGCATAGGTAGTGCCAGACGGCAACTCAACTTCAGGCGACAGAAGGATGGTGGTGTGAAGACATACGCCTCCTCCCTTCGCCCTAAATTGGTTGCAGCACCCTCTCAACCCTCTCAAGAGGCAGCTGCTTCTTGCTCTAGTGAGAACGTTTCTAAGGTTACTCTACATAATAGTTCCTCTGTCTTGGAAACTTTATCAGACACTCATTCTGGTGACCCTTCAACTGATGACAATTCTCAGACTTTAGCTAAAGGTGTCCATGTGGTAGAGGTTCACGCTGCCACACGCTCTCCCAAAAGGAAACTTAAGTCACCTAAACTGCCACAGAGACACCTTCGTGGTTCCTCTGAGGCACTTGACTCTATAGATGTTCCACCTTGTGAGGCAACCATCTCTGTGGACTCATCCATAGTTTCCTCTCAATTTCACCAGAAGCGTTCTCGTGGCTCTGATGAATCTCTTGATTCAACAGAAGTTCCTCCTCGCAAGCTTCCTTCGGGATCATCAGAGGGGCGTGAAGTTAATGTGGATGCCACGGATGTTGTGACTTCAAAAGATTCACTTTCTCTTCCGCTTGAGCAGCGGAGTGATTCTACCATCTGTATTATGGATGTTGATGTATCTGCCTGTGTCAGTGATACCACTGCTGTACAGGACAGAACCAATGTAATTGTTTCAAAGAATATCCCATCTCATATACCTTCATCTTCTTCTAACATATCAGATGCTTCAGGGACTCGTCTACGGGTCCCAATTACTGCCCCAAGTACTACTCCTCGGGTTCGCTCTTCTTCTAGTGGCCCAGGATTAGACAAATCTTATTGTTTGAATAAACCCTCAGGTCGAGGTGGTAGTGGGAAGTACCTCCGTGAGGCTTCCCAAAAATCAGTACTAAAGTAACACCGTTCAAGGTCCTTCAGTGGAATTGCCGTGGCTTGCGTGCTTCTTGGGAGGAACTGCGCGTTCTTCTCTCTAGCTTCTCTCCTGCATGTGTTTCTCTCCAAGAGACAATGCTTGGGGACTACATTCCTGCCAGTCCTCCAGCATACTCAGCATTTTATTCCAATTCATTTGAAGGGCAGGGTCATCATGGTGGCTCTGCCATCCTAGTTCGCCGAGATATTCCATGCACGAGCCTGGAGCTTGACACTCCGCTCCAGGCTGTTGCAGTTAAGGTTTTTATGGACCGCCCGTACACTGTATGCAGTCTATACCTTCCTCCCAGTGTTACAGTTGAGAGGGGTGATCTCAACCATCTTGTATGGGATCTTCCATCTCCCTTTATTTTATTGGGTGATTTTAATGGTCGTCATCCTCTATGGGGTGACAGTTCGGTCAACCCCAGGGGTGTTTTATTGGCTTCTTTTATTGAGGATGAGGGATTAGGGGTTTTAAATATGGGAGATGTGACACATTTTAATAGCTCTACTGGGACTTTTACCGCCATTGACATTTCCCTTTGCTCACCCAGTGCTCTATTGGATTTTACTTGGAGAGTGTTGCCTGACTTATATGGCAGTGACCATTTCCCTATACTTTTAGAAGGTAACAGGTACGAACCACAGTCTCGTCATCCTAGGTGGAAATTAGAGAAGGCTGACTGGCAGTTTTTTAGAGAGCTAACTTCTTCGGTCTCTTCTGTAGCCGATTTCGGTAGCTCTGACGAGGCTGTAACATATTTCACTGATATGCTCCACTCTGCTGCTCTCAACTCTATCCCTTGAACTTCTGGCTACTTTCCCAAACGCCCTGTCCCTTGGTGGTCACCAGTCTGCACCACTGCTGTGCGGGAGAAGCGCGCTGCTTTCTCTCGCCTTCGTCGCAATCGTGGGGACCCAACTCTTTTAGAGGACTTCCGACGGGCAAGGGCTCGGGCTAGACGAGTTTTAAAAGAGGCCCAACGTGCATCTTGGAAGGCCTATGTGTCTTCAATTAATACTAAAACTCCACTCACCCAAGTGTTCAGGAGAGTCCGTAAGATGGCGGGGAAGTTTTCTCCTAGTTCTCCACCTGTACTTAAGGTCAATGGAATTAAGATCATGGATGGTTTGACAGTGGCCAATACCATGGCGGAGGCTTTTGCAAAGGTCTCCAGCCGTGACTCTCGACCTCTGGCTGTCAGGCATGAGTTAAGAGCCAAGGAGCGTCCAGTCCTGGATTTCACAGGGAACGAGAATGAAAGTTATAACCATATATTTACCCTGAGAGACCTGCATTCTGCTCTCTCTCTCTGTGGCGACACTTCTCCTGGGCCAGACAACATCCCATATGCAATGTTACGACACTTGGGTGAGGAAGTGATCTCATTTCTTTTAGCTGTATATAACAGAATCTGGCTGGAGGGTGTCTTCCCTTCTGGGTGGAGGGTTGCTACCATCCTTCCTTTTCTCAAGCCGGGCAAGGACTCTGGTGTCGCCCTCAATTATCGACCAATTGCCTTGACCTCCTGTCTCTGTAAACTATTTGAAAAGATGGTGAATGTCAGACTGGTATACTTCTTGGAACGGGGTGATTTTCTGTCTCCGTCCCAGTCTGGCTTTCGTAAATACCGTTCCACTACAGATGCTCTGGTCAGGTTGGAAGCTGCTGCATGTGAGGCTTTTGCACGACATCAACACCATGTCTGTGTATTCTTTGATTTAGAGAAAGCCTTTGACACTACATGGCAATATGGCATCCTGCAGCAACTCCATTTATATGGCCTGCGGGGTCGCCTTCCACGCTTTCTTAAGGAGTTTCTCAGTGGTCGCAGTTTTTCTGTGAGGGTTGGTACAACCCACTCAGCATCTGTTGCACAGGAGGAGGGCGTCCCCCAGGGAAGCGTCCTCAGTGTCACATTGTTCGCAGTAGCAATTAATGCCATTGCCTCATCCCTTCCAGACGGTATAGCTAACTCGATGTACGTTGACGACCTAGCAGTCTGGTTTGCTGCTTCCCGTATGTCAGTGGCGGAGCGGCGCATGCAGCTTGCCCTGGACAGGGTGTCACGTTGGACTGATTCTCATGGGTTTCGATTTTCTCCTTCCAAGACAGTTGCTATGCACTTCTGCCGCATCCGAGGCATCCACCCGGATCCGGACTTATTCATGTATGGTCATCGGATACGATGTGTCGAGGAGACTCGCTTTTTGGGTCTCCTTTTTGACAAACGTTTGACTTGGGTTCCCCACTTACGTACACTTAAGGTCTCTTGCCTCAAGGCTCTTAACCTGTTGAGGGTCCTGAGCCATACATCCTGGGGGGCTGATCGGGCCACCCTCCTCCGCCTATACCATGTTCTTATTAGGTCAAAACTCGACTATGGGTGTGAGGTGTACTCTTCTGCCACCGATGCCCGTCTCAGAGTTTTAGACCCTGTTCATCATGCTGGAGTACGTCTGGCGACCGGAGCCTTCAGGTCGTCCCCAATCCCCAGTCTCCTGGTGGACGCTAATGAGCCACCTCTTGATCTCCGTCGCCAGTCCTTGATGGTTCGTTGTTGGCATCGATTACATCGACTTCCTGACACCCTACCTTGCTTGGCGGTGTCATCTGATATCATGTCTCAGTACTACCTTTTACATTCTCGTGCACCATGGCCCTTTGGCTTCCGGGTCAGTAAGGCTATGGAGGAGATGGGCATAGATGACTTTCAGATTTGTCCTGTGAGGGTCCCCAGGGTGGCTCCATGGCTTCTTCCAGAAGTTTTCCCCTGCACCTGCATTACAGACAAGAAGGAATTTCTTCCTCCTCCAGTGGCTCGTTCCCTCTTTTTAGAACATGCCTTCACTCACAGGGAATCCCTCCCTGTGTACACTGATGGGTCAAAGTCTGATGCTGGAGTTGGCTTTGGAGTTGTCTTTCCTGACTTTTGCCGTGGAGGCAGGCTCCCTTCTGTCATGTCCATTTTTACTGCTGAGCTCTCGGCCATTTTATATGCCCTCCAAGTGATTTTTACTCTCCCTCAGCCTTCGTTTACTATTTTTAGCGTTTCCTGTAGTGCCTTGCAGGCCTTGTGCAATTTTAACTCTACCCATCCCCTGGTGTTGGCCATTCTTGAGTGGCTTGTCCTCCTGGGTCGTCGTGGCCGCAAAGTCACTTTTTGTTGGGTCCCGGCCCATGTGGGTGTTGATGGGAATGAGCGGGCTGACGCCCTGGCTAAGGCTGTGGTCTCCAATTCCCGGCCTCCTGCCAGGTGTCATCCTGTTCCTGCAGTGGACCTTCGACCCTACATAGATGCTACCGTTCGTTCCTGCTGGCAGGACAGATGGGACGCCATCGGGGCTAACAAGCTCCGTGACATCCGCCAGCGCCTTGGATTGTGGAGCTACAGTGGCCTGTCCTGCCGGTGGGAGACGGCTCTTGTCCGTCTCCGCATTGGCCACACATTATTGACTCATGGCTTTTTAATGGAGAGGGCTCACCCTCCCTACTGTGATGATTGTCTGGTCCCTTTGACAGTACGGCATCTTATTGTCGAGTGTCCCAGCCTTGGGGACCTTCGTCGTAGGCACCTCTCCGAGTACCAGAAGGGTGACGGTTCTTACAGTCTCTTCCAGGTGCTCGGGGAGGAGGCTTGTTGTGTGGGAGGGAACACCCTCTCCTATGTGGAGGAGGCTGGCCTTCTCCACAAATTGTGAATTTTATTGTATTTATGGCTATTAATTTTTAGGTAGTTAAAGTTTAATGTTTCTTTCGTTTATATTTCAATTCTTGTATATATCTAACTTAAATAGGTTATTTAATTAATATATGATCTTTTGGAAGACGTGGGTTTTATTCATGCTGCTTCTCCCTTTTGAGGTAGTGAAAATTATTTAATTTTTGTACATATTTTATTAATGATGTAGATGACCTTTATATGTTGGGCGGTATATGACCATTGTTGTTGCGCTGCCAGATGCCTAATGGCATCAATAAATCAATCAATCAATCAAACCTCCATGGAGTCATAGCCTAGGACTGGGGTGTACCTCATACCTCAGAGAGAGGGGGAGGGGATACGGGAGACTGTGAATATTCAATTAAGGCATAAATTGGTTATTTAAAAAGGTAAAGAACACATGAAGCAACCATGAACGATTATATTTAGTTGCCCAAAACCAAAATTAATAATTTTTCTGGTGGCCTTAGACACGTGGGTTATTATCCGGCTATACGGCCATTAACAACGGGATTAGCTATTGCTTTAATGGTCATTTGACCCACTCTGGTTTTCATGTCCACACACAACGGTAACTGTATTAAACAATATTACTAATGAACGATACGTATATACATACTGTCATAAAAAAAATAAAAAATGGAAGGGGGATGGTGTAAATAGGGGGGTGAAGAGTGAAACGGGGAGGGGGATAATGAGATATTGGGGTAGGGAAGGAAGGAATGGTGTGGGGGGATTTCGGGGTGTTGGTAGAGGGGTTACACGAGTACCCCACACTCGTCCGATTCTCTATAACGCCTTAGATATGATGACTGGATTAGGCTTAATATCACTTAGTAAACTCCTAACATAACACATATAGTAATATGGTATGTCAGCCATAAATTACGCCCGGGTGTTAAAGATAGCGTGTTGAAATATTATATTGATACAACGATTCGTTTAAGAGATATTTACGAAAAACACCGTCTGTCCGGCGCTGAAACGTATAGTAGTTTATCTTGCTTCTTATATTTGCCTCTTATCTAAAATGACCCTAGTAGTAGTCAGTTGCTATTAATTACCCTATTAAACAACTGTGTAATTATATTACAAACATCTTTAGACAGCGAGATATTTGAATATATATATATATATATATCCGCACAATATTCTATCAGTTACTTCACAGTCTATTCTTAGTTACCATGGTATATAAAGAAATATTATGATTTATGATCGATCCCATTTTACCCAAAGTTAAGGCATATTTATCTATACATATTGATGTTGACTTGGTAACCGTCCACTATCAGCCAGTCAGGTGGTTTCTCATTTCAGTCTGGCAGCTGTACTTCTACTCCCCTCCCCTTTCTCCCTCCATCAGTCCCTCCTAACGCCTCCCCCTCTCCCCAATAACTCGCCGAGAAGAAACAACCGTGGATGTGCTTGTCTGGGCGATGGTGGTGTTTCCCTTCCATTAGCTCGGGACTGTACATTAATCCCCGACCCAGGCAGACCTTAGCCGCCCTCAGGACCCCGCCTACCTCCAGCCAAGCAGCTGTAAGCCCCCTGGGGACAGCAGCTGTTGCTTCCACTCCCTGGCTCAGACCAAATATAAGGGGAGGCCAGCCCTGCTGGGTCACTCACTCCAGCTCGAGCACCGGAAGAAAGTTCCTGCCCACCGTCGTCCTGCCTGCCACCACACCACCTAGCTGCCCTACGTCTACCTGTGTTCCCGTTCTGATCACACGGTTAACCTCCTACCTCCAGCCAACTCTCCTGCAGCAACTACGGCTCCCCTACTCTTTCACTTGGCTCTCTGATTGACTGACTGACTAAACCTCTTTTCCACCCTATATATATCTACTTACCTAACTCTAGAAAATTCATGAAGCTTCCGGGGAATCCTAGTAGCTACTAGATGTAAACAATGACTACTAAACATAAGTGTCGCATTCACAATTAACAGAAACACTAACACAGTTTTTACTTCATTACTAACACTAAATTTATTTGAGCACAGAAACTAAGATAAAATCACATTAATAAAAACATTAAAGAGAAAATAAGAGCACAATAGAACATGAAAACAAATATTCAAACATAATAGGCTAACTGGCAATTCTGCCACATCGCATGAACTAATCTAGAAATTACTGGAACAAATTATAAACAAATCTCACTTCTCAACAATATTCTGAATCACCATCACCAGGCGAAGGTTTTGGTATGACGTTACATGACCTAACTCGACGTTAAAATTACGTCATCTACTATAAATTCGCTAAAAAAACGGTTACACTCCCAAACAAAATATTCTGAACCAGCACCACTGCAAAGGTTTTTATGACGTAACGTGACGTAACAATACGTTATAATGTCAAATACTCTATTACAGGTTAAAACCATAAAGAAGAGCTCGAACGGATATTTTCCGTTCGAGCCGTTAAAACTGCACGTCAAATGTACAGCTCAAACGGAAATTTTCCGTTCGAAATGAAGAAGGCAAAAAGGTTATTCGAAAATTCAGTCAGTCTCGGGCCTTCAAGCTGAAAAGACATATATAAAGTAGAGTTTTGTTTGTCTGTCTGTGTGTGTGTGTGTCTGTCTGTCCGGCTATGGCCGCGAATACTGCTGGACGGAATGGCCTTTTGTTTTTTTTCTGTTTTTAAATTAATTGCGCCGTAGCATCAATCAACAGGCAGACAACAATACATACGGGTAGGCGGGACCCATGAGAATCCAATTACTAAAACCACACATACACACACATCACGAAAACATAACAGATAGGAGCACAAGCATACAGACAAATATTCATATTATGACCTATTTAAATCCACTAAAACGAGGGTATCGTACCAGAAGTTCCTCCAGAACCTGATGGTTCAGCAGGTTTCGACAAACCACATCAAGTGGCAGGCCCCGGGGCAGCAAGTGTCGGACAGTGGGGCAGGCCAGGCAATAGTGCTCCATAGTGTTAGCACGAGGCGCTCGACACAAGCGACACTCAGTGAAGGAATCGAGGCTCACCCTGCATCCCAGCAACCTGCAACGGTGGCCGGTAGCCAAGCCTCAAACGAGCAGAGACTACATTGTGCCTCCGAACCATGAGGCCTCGACGATGGTAGGAATATTTGTGACGGCAGACAGACTCGTAATGGGTGATGGAGATGCTGAAGGGCTTCTCTGCATCCCTGCATCGCCGTACAGAGAGGAGAGCGGCGGAGTGGACTTTAGAGAGGTAACATGTCAGGGAGAGAGGACGTCCAACACCACGAGGAGGCAGATGGCAGGCTTCCTTTGCGAGTCTGTCAACTGTACCATTGTGACGTAAACCTACATGGGATAGCACCCATAAAAATTTGACAGTCAAGTTACGATGACACAATAAGGACAAAAACGATAAAATCTGCTGAACAACAATAGAGTGTGTGGGCTGAACACTAGAGAGAGAATGAAGGGCAGGTCTGGAGTCACAAAAAATGGCAGCATTCACTCCACGTTGACAAACAAGACTAACAGCATTCAGAATGGCATACAGTTCACACAATGTTGAGCTAGAGTAGTTACAGAGACGACGGCCAACCCAATCCCCTGGAGGTGACTCCATGTCAGGTAAGAAAACGGCACAACCTGCTGCACCATCCACCTGCAATGAGCCATCAGTGTAGAGGCAGTATGGATCTGAGATGGAGGACGTCACTGTTTCTATGTGTTCCAGAGCCAACTGCCGCTGTAGAGAAGGCAGTTCCGACTTGGAAGTAGGTGTGATGCTCACATCAGGTGTTGGTAGCATCCACGGAGGGGGCCCTGGGGGGACGTCTGCCACCATTATATCTATATTAAGACTACGGAGCATAGAGGAAACAGACCTTATAAGAGTACGCCCAGCAGGCAGTATGGGAGGGACCATGTAATTTGGTCTAAGAGAAGTCCTGACTAACTGAGAGTAATAGGGTGAAAGATGTGGGAAATGGAGGCACTTGACAGTGAAGTAAGTAACACTAGAATAAATTCTCTCCACTAACGGGGGAAGACGCAACTCACGCTGCATGTTCACTATCCTGGTCGACATTGGACAACCGAGAATTATTCTCGTTGCTCTATTCTGAAATTTTTCTAAAGTTTCAAGAGTAGCCCTGGAAAGTTGAATCAGAGCAGGGGAGAGGTAATCAACAACTGAACGGATAAAAGCAATATAAATAGTCCTGGCCACTGGGATGGAGAGCCCGAGGAGTTGTTAGTGAGCCATTGAAGTGGCGTAAGTCGGCGCTGGAGACGACCCAATAAGTCCTGGACAATGGAATGATCTTGAGGTCTGGCAGGGACAATCGGCCAAATATTGACTGGCGTGCCCAGGTAGCGATACTGGGAACACATGGGAATGACAGTCCCTCCAATGGTGAACACTGGCCGAGCTTGAGGAAGGCGGCAGGTGAATATTCTGCTCTTATCTGGGGAGACAATAATGCCACAGTGAGAGGAGACACAGAGAAAGAGTCAAGAAACTGCTGGAGATCCCTTGGTGAGGTAGAATGAACACAAATATCATCAGCATAGCACGTAATTGTAGTTCCAGGTCTATCAGGGAGAGAAGTGAGCAGCCGATGCATCAGAATATTAAATAACAATGGGCTGAGAACACCCCCTTGAAGGGTACCAAGATGAAAACTGCGCAGAGGACTGAGCGCACCACTGAAAACACACGGGAGGTCCTGTTACTCAGGTAGCCCCGAATCCACTGTATTAGATTACCCTTTATCCCAAAGTCAACCAGTTGATCCAAAATGACGTCTCTATTAGCAACATCGATGGCACTTCGAAGGTCAATGAAGGCCACCACACTGTCCCTGGAAAGGCGAGAGTACAGGTCGACTAGGCAGTGATGTGTGCTCCGCTGGGGAAGGAAACCAAACAGCCATGGAGAAAGGCGATCCTGCAGTCTGTACATGAGACGATTGAGTAAGATTCTCTCCATAACCATACAAAAACAGGAAGTCAGGGAAATAGGCCTGAACTTCGCAGTGCCGGGCTTAGGGATGGGTATTATTGTGCTGCTGGTCCAGGCTCGTGGTACACAACCATCACGAAGACAAAGATTGTACAGTCGAAGTAGAGGGTTCCCAGGAACTTGTTGAAGTAGGCGCAGCACAGCATAAGTAATACCATCATCACCAAGGTAAGAAGCTCTACCCTGAGAGAGAGCACGTCGCAACTCCTCTTCAGTTATCTCCTCTGCATCATCGTCATCATCTTGCAACAGAGCAGACATTAGACGTAGCCGATGGACAGCAGCACGGGAAGTGAGTGCATCTTGTATGTGGATGGGTAGACTGGCTGAGGTAGATTGTTCTGGCCAGGCATCGACAAGTAGTTGGGCATAGTCTGTGGGAGTGTGATGACGAGCAGTGGCCGGTGTCTTTTTAACAACCCGACGGATGAGGTGCCACATAGAAGCCACACTTGTTTGCTGGTTGATGCTGGCCATGAACTGCTACCAAGACTCAGTGTGAGCACACTCCTGCAGGTCAACTAAAGCGTCCCTAGACATCTGGTAATGATGGAGCAGGTCAGGGGTTGGGTTGGCTTGAAACAATAGGCCATCACGTTCAGCCTCCTCCTTTGCCTCCTGTATACATGCATCCAGCGTCCAGGAGTGGGCAGTATGGTGATGCTGGAGGTGTGGTCGGGAGACATATAGCCTATAAAAGTCATGAGTAGCAGATACAAGATCAGAGAACAACTGTTCAGCTGATGATATGTCAAATGTAGGGAATACATGGGCCATGAATAAGATGTAAGTCGGGCAATATTTAGGGGGCACAGCAATACACAAACGTTAGAGAATAATGAAACCGAAGAGCGATGTGATCAGAGAATAAGTCTGGCATGGCGGAGCACAGGACCTGAGATGCTATCAGGCCAGATGAGAGGATGTAATCCAGAATACCTCCCCGGCAATGAGTGGCACCGCCAGTGTCCCAGCGTGTCAGATGATGTTTGCGGATGTATGAAAGGAGACGATCACCATTACGATTAATAGAGCCAGAACCATCACCTAAATTAGAATGCCGAGCATTAAAATCTCCCATATAAACCATACCACGCACTGTTGGAGAAGGAAGAGCCTCAAGAGTGAGTCTAGCTGGGGCAGAATGGACATTACATAGTTGTGGTACTCCATTACCAGGTAATGGAGGTATGGAGAAGGCGATGTGGCAAGGAGCTATGTATGTAAGCCAGGAAACCATTCCTTACCAGATGAACATATGGCACATAACCTGAGAGAGGAGGAGCTTGCCCAGCAGTGAGCGGCCGTCCTGGAAATGCTTCCTGGAGAAAAATAACACTGGGATGATGACGAAAAACATAGGCCTTGAGTTGAGTGAGCTTTGCATAACTGGTGATACCACATACATTCCAGGAGATGACATCCAGCCGGCAATCACTAGCGAACTCTGCATTTGGAGGTAGAAGTCCGGTGAGTGGGGGCAGATGAGTGACCTGGAGAAGAAGATGGACCAGGAGAAGGGACTGACTCGAAAAGCTTTTCAAGGCGAGATGCAACAGTATCCATCTTTTCGGTAAGGGTAGTGACAGTTGAGATGATGGCCTGCTGAGCCTCGACCAAGGTGGAGAGTTTGGAGTCATTAGCAGCCTGCACGGCAACCAGCCCATCAATCCTGTCTTCAAGGGCAGAAAAGCGGTTCTCGAGAGCCGTACATCGTGCCATGAGGGTAGCAACAGACTTGCGGAGGGCCAGGTCTGGAGGTGAGGCAGGGCTAGTAGGAGGAGCAGACTGGGGAGGTGGTGGCAGCGGTGGTGGAGGCGGAGCAATAGTAGTGACACGAGCCTGGACCTGACGTCGAGTACATCCATGCCACATGTTAACCCCTGGCTGAAGGCATCGTGGACACTTCCATCGAGATGTATCCTCAGGTGAAGGCTCAGAGGTGGAGGCAGCAGGACGAGATGGTTCGCCCCTGACAGGACACTTCTTGGAATCATGGTCGGCGGCACACCATGCACACTTCGGCCTGGCAGAACAGTACCGGGAGATATGCCCAACTCCTCAGCACCTGTAGCACCAAGGCTGGTCATTATGAAGTTTCCTCACCTCACACGGTGGAAGACAGGGGAGGAAATCAAAGGAAATCTCATTTGGAAGTGGATCGGGTTGACTCCAGACAACAACAATACGGCTAATGGGGGGAACCATCTTGGAAAAAAACGATGGGCAAAGTACACACCAGGGTATCCCTTGGCAAGTTTCGGGTCAAAATCAATAGGAAAACGGGTAAGGATGTAGCTGGGGAACTTACGAGGCCTCTCGGGTGAGTCTACAAGAATGAGAGGCAGAGACAAAAATTCACCAGCCTTGACTCTATCAATGATGTTCTGACGCTTCCTAGAGATGTAGACAAACCGGGAGGTGACAGCAGCCATCTTCACTTCAGCCAGTTCACGCTGCAGCTGGAAGGCCCTGTTGACATCAGACAACCAACGCAACTTTGTGTCCGTAGATGGGTTCCCAGAGAAGGAGAGCTTGACATAGGCATTTCTTGGGGCAAAAGCAGGAATGTTGGACGAGGGCAAGGAGTTGGTATACAAGGAAGAAACACCACGTTGAGGCAGAGAAGGTACGTCAGTCACAGCTGAAGCACCCTTGGCAGTCTTGGCTGCCGGAGGCAAACAGTCCACACCATCGGAATCCTGCATGGAGTCGGACGAGGCATCAACGGGTCGCTTGGTAGAGGTTGAGGAGGTGGAAGGCTGCAACCTGAGCTGCGGAGTGACCGAGGAGAGGGGGGGAGGGTTGCGAGAAGGCAGCTCAGGCCAGTGATCCTCGATAGGAGACTCATCCTCTTCCGACATGGCCAAGTCAGCCTCCAGGCAGGAAGCCACATCCGAATCCGTGCTCTCCATCTGGCCAAGCAAGGCCTAGATGGGAAGCAAACAACAACACGAACAGCTGAACACTCAATCAGCCAAGGACACACACACACACACACACAGACAATCACAACAATACAATACACAGAATCACAACAGACAAACAACACCAGCAACACCACAGAAACAACAACACACAAACAAGAATGCACAAACAATACAAACAACAACACACAAGCAAGAGTGTAAAAGCAACACAAACAAGAATTCAGGCAGAGCGCCAGGAGAACGTCTTCACACCAACAAGGTTGGGGCGAGACTGACGGAATGGCCTGAAACTTGGCACAAAGGGGTATTGTTACCAGAGGAAGAACATGGGCTAGGTGTCGTTGTGCTCAAACGTCATCTTCAATGAGCAAATGAGCATAATGAGCTCAAAATTGACAAAAATGGGCTAAAAAGGTCCACAAACCGTTCTGGCAATGACATACAACTTGGTACAAAGGGGTATTGTTACCCGAAGAAGAACATGGGCTTGGTATTGTGCTCAAACGTCATCTTCACTGAGCAAATGAGCATAATGAGCAAAATGCTCTTAAACCTGCCTAAATGAGCCTAACTATTCCATCAGACACCCCATTCCAGTTTAAGCGGCTGCAGTTCCCTGTTCGAGTCAGCTTTCCAATGACCATCAACAAAGCACAGGGTCAGTCGCTTAAAACTGCAGGTCTGAGTTTGGAATGGGCATGCTTCTCCCACGGCCAACTCTATGTCGGCTGTTCAAGAGTCGGATCGCCAAATCACATTTACTTCCATGTGTCAGAGGGTAAAACAACGAACATCGTTTACCCGGAAGTATTGACACCGTAATCAGAGGTAAGTACAGACTTCCAATATGAGGAAACCAAGAACTGTGATTTATGTTGACAATATGCAAGTCAGCGGACGTGAAGTTTATTTGTTTAAATAGTGTACTCTTATTATTTCATTTTTCTAATTGCAATGTCAACTGAATGTTATCAGGACTTTTAAAAAAAGAGAGTATATTGTTATTGATCATTATTTCATGTATTAATACTTGCCATCAGTTTTATATAAACCCAAGCGAAGCCGGGAACCCCAGCTAGTGTGTATATATATATATATATATATATATATATATATATATATATATATATATATATATATATATATATATATATATATATATATATATATATATATATATATATATATATATATATATATATATATATATATATATATATATATATATATATATATATATATATATATATATATTATTAACCCTCTTGACTCGCTGATTTATTTTAAAGCTTTCTTTCAGGCTAAAACCTGAATATTTTATTTAGCTATAAGTCCTGATAGAGGAAGGCTTGAGAAAATCTCAATCCAGCACCTGTAGCTGAGATGTCCAAGTATTAAAAGGGGTCAAATATTTCATTACGGATGAGAGATCAGTATAATTGTAAGTATATACGAACAGCCAAGGTATGTAGTATGCAGTCTTCAATGATAAACCAACAATATTAAACAAAACATTTCTCTTATTAACTATAAGCAATGTTACACATCTTATTATCCAGTCTATCCACCTGCTATCTCTCCCACACAACCACACACTCCAAGACCGACTCGCGTTCACCATGGAGGGAAAGTGTTTTTCGAGTATATACACACGAACCAACACACACATTGCTGCCACGTTTAGCCTAGTATATCTCGCTACTGCAAAGGTGACCCAAGCGGAATTGTTTGTAGCTGTACACTCATGATACGTAATCCCTGACCAGAGACGAACGGAAAGCACCACACATAGGCTACCCTGCATTCGAACTCAGCCTTTATATGTGTACTGAGTGGGGAAATGAGTAATACCAGGCGATTCGAAGCTTTCTGCTCCTCACCCTCTGGTCAGAAATTATGTATCACGAGTGTACACTACCTTGCACATCATATACATTGTGATTCGTTTAAAGCCACTTTAGTTAAGTAATTCAACCTGAGGAAATCTTCCGACCTGAAAAACGTAGATTATGGAAGTTTACAATTTCGATATTTCGTCAGCAAACGTTTGATGATCTATTGTGAGTTCGGTTAGACACATTCGTTTCCTTGTTAAAAAAGGAAATATGGAAAAATCGACGAACATAAAGGATCACATAGGCATACACATTATTATATAATAATAAGAAACACAGTGAATAGAAAATAACCTCAGTGATGGCTGGCCTATATCCCTTACCGTGGTGATGTTACAGCTCTGCTCTTCCCAGACGCGGCAGGATCCATTTTACAGCCTATTTTGATGGAATTTTGAGAGTCAACAAGAGAGACGAGGTGTGAATAGAGGTCTGAAGTAAAGGCACCATTGATGTCTGAGATACCACAAACACTGACATCCACACTCTCTTTTACTTTACTTTATTCTCCCGTCCCTTTATTCACCTTTTCGCACTTCTCTAATTTTTACAATGCTTTTTATATCACAAAGGCTACAACCGACTCGTTGCACCGCAATCACTGACACTCCTACCTTCATCCCTCTAGGCTCGTATCTTATTTTGTTAAATATGAAAGAGGTCGCTTAGAATCGCTCATAATTTCATCCGAATTTACTTTTGGTTAGGTTACGTTTTTCCACGTTGTAAATGGACAAATTACAAATTCATTGGATAAGAAATTTATGTTAAATTAAAGATTAGCGTTATTAGTTTTTACCTTGAAAATTTGTTTTATCGACAAAGTGTTATATTATTACTTATCTGCTGAATTAAATTTATTCTTTGTATTTTGTTTTCAAGGATGAGATCCTTTTCCATCATGAACATACAGTGCAATGAAAGTTATCCTATTCTTAATATAAAAGTATCCTTTTCATTCAATTCCTTTTTTTACAGAGATTGTACAGTATTGGGGAATGTAACCCTCTTAATTTATTTCCAATATAAAGATAGTTAGTTGAATGCTTAAAGACCCAATGATTTTCAAAATCACATAAAATTTTGCCTTAGAATAGTATATGCTGATAACGTTCCCTGTGTTTCTCATAAAATGTTTTTTACTAACCAACCTCCCATATCTACACACATAATTATTTATTTACATTCGGTAATTCCCGTTTACCAAAGATTATTGGCATCAATATGAAAATGTGCATTAGAAAAGTTTTCAGAACAAGGAGTGAAAGACAAGCCAAAAGGTTAGTTTGGGAAAAACGACCTATACAGTAGTAAATCAATATTTGGAGTTCCTCTATAAGGGCGTGGTTTCTTAGGTTAAACGAATGTAGGAGATTGATTGATTGATAGATTATACCATTAGGCATTTGGCCGCATTTTGGTGGCTCACCAGCCAGGGTCATATACCGCCCAACATACTATTAGATTCTTAAGATGTCAAAATATGATAATTTATATAATCTATAAAATATATACATATTATATTAGCCAGGCTTCACTACCCCAAAAGGGAGAAGCAACATGATTAAAAGGACAAATGCTCTAAAATTTACATTTTACTAAAATAACCTGATTAAGTAAAATATATAAAAATTCAAATAATAACGAAAGAAACATTGAACTATCTAAAAAAGAAGCCAACTTGTGGAGAAGGCCAGCCTCTTCCACACAGGAGACGGTGCTCCCTCCCACATTAAAAGCCTCCTCCCCGAGCACCTGTGAGAGACTGTAAGAACCGTCCCCCATCTGGTACTCGGAGAGGTACACTCGCAATCCAAAATGTGTATCCAGGCTTGCTTGGAATAGCCTGATCGAATATTAAGTGAACTCAAGCAAATATGAAACAGGATAAGCGTTGTAATTGGTTCACTAGTATGTTTAATGACTCAAAACTTCAACAAGACCTGGATAAAATTTTTGGATTGCGAGTGTACCTACGATGAAGGTCCCCAAGACTGGGACACTCCACAAGAAGATGCTGCACTGTTAAAGGGACCAGACAATCATCACACTAGGGAGGGGGAGCCCTCTCCATTAAAAATCCATGAGCCAAATGTGAGTGGCCAATGCGGAGACGCGCAAGAGCTGTCTCCCACCGGCGGGACAGGCCGCTGTAGCTCCACAAACCAACCAAGGTGCTGGTGGATGCCATAGAGCTTGTTAGCCTCGGCGACGTCCCATCTGTCCTGCCAGCAGCAACGAATGGCAGCATCTATATAGGGTCGAAGGTCTACTGCACGTACGAGATGACGCCTGGCAGGGGGTCGAGAACTGGAGGCTGCAGCCTTAGCCAGGGCGTCAGCCCGGTCATTCCCATCGACACCCACATGGGTTGGGACCCAACAAAATGTAACTCTGTGGCCACGACGACCCAGTAGGACAAGTCACGCGAGTATGGCCAACACCAAGGGATGGGAAGAGTTAAAATTACCCAAGGCATACAAGGCACTACAGGAATCGATAAAAATAGTAAAAGAAGGCTGAGGGAGAGTAAAAATTACTTGGAGGTCATATGAAATGGCCGAGAGCTCGGCAGTAAAACTTGATATGACAGAAGGGAGCCTGCCGCCTCTACAAAACTAAGGAAAGACAGCTCAAAAACCAACTCCAGCATCAGACTTTGACCCATCAATGTACACAGGGAGGGACTCCCTGTGAGAGGAGGCATGTTCTAAAAAGAGAAAACAAGCCATTGGAGGAGGAAGAGATTCCTTCTTGTTTGAAAAGCAGGTGCAGGTGTAAATTTCTGGAAGAAGCCATAGAGCCACCCTGGGGACCCGCAACGGACAAATCTGGAAGTCATCAATGCCCAACTCCTCCATAACCTTCCTGACCCGGAATCCAAAGGGCCATGGTGTGCGAGGATGTGAAAGGTAGTACTGAGACATGATATCAAATGACACTGCCAAGTAGGGAAGGGAGTCAGGAAGTCGATGTAATCGATGCCAACAACGAACCATCAAGGACTGGCGACGGAGATCAAGAGGTGGCTTATCAGCATCCACCAAGAGACTGGGGATTTGGGACAACCTGAAGGCTCCGGTCGCCAGACATACCCCAGCATGATGAACAGGGTCTAAGACTCTGAGTGGCAGAGGAGTACACCTCACCCATAGTCGAGTTTTGACATAAGAGCGCGATATAGGCAGAGGAGGGTGGCCCGATCAGCACCCCAGGACATATGGCCCAGGACCCTCAGCAGGTTGAGAGCCTGGAGGCAAGAGACTTTAAGACTTTAGGTGAATGTAAATGGGGAACCCAAGTCAAACGTCTGTCAAAAAGAAGACACAAAAAGCGAGTTTCCTCGACACAATGTATCCGATGAACATACATGAATAAGTCCAGATCGGGGTGGACGCCCATGATGCAGCAGAAATGCATAGCAACTGTCTTGGCAGGAGAGAAGTGAACCCATGAGAATCAGCCCAACACGACATCCTGTAGAGAGCAAGCTGCATGCGCCTCTCCGCCACCGACATATGGGAAGCAGCAAACCAGACCACCAAGTCGTCAACGTACATTGAGTTGACTATACCGTCCGGAAGGGATGAGGCAATGGCATTAATTGCTACTGCAAACAACCTGACACCGAGGACACTTCCCTGAGGGACGCCCCCCTCCTGTGCAATGGGTGCTGAGAGGGCTGTACCAACCCTCACAAATATTGCGACCACTGAGAAACTCCTGAAGAATGCGTGGAAGGCGACCCTGCAGGCCATATACATGGAGTTGCTGCAGGATGCCATATTGCCATGTAGTGTCATAGGCTTTCTGTAAATCAAAGAATACACAGACCAGGTGTTGATGTCGTGCAGCAGCTTCCAACCTGACCAGAGCGTCTGTAGTGGAACGGTGTTTACGAAAACCAGAATAGGACGGAGACAGAAAAGCATCCCGTTCCAGGAAGTATACCAGTCTGACATTCACCATCTTCTCAAATAGTTTACAAAGACAAGAGTTCAAGGCAATTGGTTGGTAATTGAGGGCAACACTAGAGTCCTTGCCTGGCTTGGGGAAAGGAAGGATGGTAGCAACCCTCCACCCAGAAGGGAAAACACCCTCCAGCCAGATTCTGTTATATAAAGCTAGAAGAAATGAGATCGCCTCCTCACCCAAGTGTCGCAACATTGCATACAGGATGTTGTCTGGCCCAGAAGTGTCACTGCAGAAAGAGAGAGCAGAATGGAGGTCTCTCAGGGTGAATATGTGGTTATAACTTTCATTCTCGTTCCCTGAGAATTCCAGGACAGGGCACTCTTAGGCTCCCAACTCATGACTGACAGCCAGAGGTCGAGAGTCAAGGCTGGAGACTCTTGCAAAAGCCTCTGCCATGCTGTTGGCCACTGTTAAACCATCCATGATCTTAACTCCTTTGACCTTAATTAAGGACTAGGAGAAAACTTCAATGGTAGATCTACTATATTGTTTACTTCTTGTTCACATGCTCCTCTCATTTCCAGTGATATGTCAAAGTTTCTCAATCATTCCAACTTCCCCTCCATACACCTGCACGTTACACAGAAACTGTCTCTCTTTCCCATTTCACTGTAAGCGCCTTTAAGGTCCCTGGAAGTAAATAAACACTCTGAAAGCTCTGCAAAACATTCAGTTAGTCACTATACCAATTTCCCTTTCACTGTATGGCAACAAAACTTCATCACCTATAAACACCATATTCGAAATTCCTCCCTCTCCATCTTTCACCATTTTCCACTCTTTGTTCTGACACTACGATATTAGCCCTTCATTATTCACTCTATTCACCATCCAATTTAACCAGTGTATATATCCTAAAGCTTGCTTGTCATTCATTACTCATGGCTTCACTCTACCCACACATTAACTACCTAACACCTCTCAAACTATTTATGGGGGTATAGTACAGTATTGGTAAATTTGGAGCAACTGATTCTTCCAAACTATTACAAGCAATAGGTCACAATAATTTTGGTTTTGTTTCCTGGCATATTTTGGAGAAATCAAGTGTAAAACCCCTTTAACACTTGCTAATAATGCACTTCACATAAATCCACTCATCTCATTAGTCAGCTTTCATCAAAACTGCATACATTTTCGAAGTGAACTAGACGTCAATTTGTCTATTTCCAAGATACCTTCCACACACACATCCTAATCTGTGTGAATGAGATGGATCAAGACAGGCAGGGGGTCCAGAGACACACAAATAACATTTTGTGAGCGGAAGAATAGAAGTGATAGGGATCTCTTGTCAACTACCACTCACTGTATACTGTATAGGGGTTATACGAGACTAACTGAACCATAACATAATTGTCGGAGGTGGTTTGTTTCGCCTTTTACCTACGCTATCAGACTCTCAGTATGACATTATCGTCAAGGCCAGTACTAGAATAAACCTTGATTATAGTAACAGTTCGTAAACTTAAATGAACTTGCCGAGCATTATTGCAAAGAAGAGTCGCTGCTGAGAATCTGACCTGCATAAGATTTTGGCTCGAGGATCCCAAAGGAACAGAAGCAAGTTGATGTTTGATGCTGTAAGTTAGGCCTACTGGGAGTGGAAAGGAAGCTTGCCTGGAGACCCCTAGGAAGGATCAAAGAAGTAGGTGGCATGGGCACTGGGCATCGCAAGCTCTGCTAAATTTTTATCCTCAGATGATAAGTGAAATTGTTCAATATTACAAAAGAGTGAACCATTTTCAGTTTGGTCAATAATTATTAACCTGCATTGGTCATCATCGTCTCATGGTAGTCTGATAATATCACCTCGTCGCCTGAACAAATGTAAGCTATGATTTTACACGGAAATAGTGACAACATCCGCACTCGATGCCATGTACAGTCGCGGACAATAATAATCACCCATATAAAGGTGACTCATGTAAACGTTTGACAGCTTCCCTCTGGTCGATTTCAAATAAATAAAACAAGTACCATCTTTTAATATACTACAAGCAGCTACTCACTGTTAAAAAAAAAAAAACACACATAATAATGGAACGTGAAAACATTAGTCAGCAATTTGTTTGCGTTATCTATATTTATATTGAAACTTATGGCTACGACTGTATCCTTTCCCTTGGTAGCGAGGCTTTAAGGTAACTCTCTTACATTCAATAAAATAAATCAGCTTTGCCAGAGATCACTGGGTGTCCTACTGTGGAATCCTACCTAAATATTTGAGTCAGTGTGTCATTTATTGACATTCCTACCCATGACAGTTATAAATCACCAAAAAAGAAAATTAAAAAATACTGCATTAGGACGCCATTAAATGTAGATTTTTCATCTGCTCCTTTGCAAAGAACTAAAAAGATAGAGAAAGAAAAACCAGGAGGTAGGATCACGAGTTTAGCGTCGCCTGGCAACAGCTCCCGCGGGGATGTCAGTACACAAGTTAAGTCCAAGTTTTACAGCTCTTTTATTCAGTTTGCTTCGTGGAATTCAATTTGTCACCTAATATGCAGATGTAGGCTGACTCAACCGTCTCTGTTCTCCACTCCTCCTGTGCACTACGGAACGAAACTGTTTCATTATTCACCAGCACTTCTGCTAGTGAAGTATTTCAAAATATAACACATATATGGTTGCATACAAGGTTCCTATCCATATTCTCTCTCTCTCTCTCTCTCTCTCTCTCTCTCTCTCTCTCTCTCTCTCTAGGCTTATGGGAAGGAAAAGATGGTACAAAATTTTTTTATGTACGAAATGTTGTATTAAGAATGGGTGAAGCATACGAACCCGTGCCTGCATAATATAACAGAATGAAAGAGACTCGGGTGGTTATATATCAACTATTGGTGTTGAAATGGTAGACGAGGTGGGATGAGTCTAAAAGAAAGGATGGTGATTTATATAATGGTTGGTATTTTGACGTGATGGAATTAACACATACAGCATTAATGAAAAGGTTTCATCTTGGGACATAATTATTATCATCAACGAGATCTCATTACCATTGCTTTTCAAGGGAAGGAAAAATACGTCAGAAAAAACAGTGAGTTAGTGACGCAGAATATCCATGCACTCACTACACCTTTCAAAACAACTACATTTTCATTCCCATCCACATGTTTATTTCTTCTGCCCCCTCCCCCCCCCCAAAAAAAAAAAAAAAAAAAAAAAAATATATATATATATATATATAATTATATATGAAAAAAAAAAAAACAATTAAAGAAAGTCACTTCTTTTATCCTTCGTGAAATGAGTTCTTCCATGAATTGTCAAGCTAGAATCAGTTTGTCAGCCCTACTATACTATACTATATATATACACCTCTACTCCCGAGTCGTTTCCATTCTTTCATATCATACATGCACAAGTTCGTATGCTTCACCCATTCCTAAAATAGTACAAGATTTTTTTACTCATCATCATTATTTTCACACCATTTCATCCTTTGTCATTTCCCTGGAGAGAGAGAGAGAGAGAGAGAGAGAGAGAGAGAGAGAGAGAGAGAGAGAGAGAGAGAGAGAGAGAGAGAGAGAGTTACAAGGAGTTACAAGGAAAAGAAGTACCCTAGGGGACCTTACGATCCATACAAAGAGGGTACCTGTGGGTTTAGTTGCGCAAGTAGGCGACCATCCTCGAATGTGTCATGTGAAACCATCAAGGAACATTCGCACAACGGCTTAAACACCTAGACGGTGATTTAAGGCTTTGTCTAATCTGGACTTGAACTGATCCACAGAGTTGCTGTTGACTACATCAGCAGGAAGCGCGTTCCAAGTACCGCAGATGCTGTATGTAAAGAATTTACCACACAGATCACAGTTGTATCGCTTCAGTTCAAGTTTGTAGCCATGATTCCTGGTTGTGCCCTCACTGAGTTGGAAAATGTCCCTGTAGTCTACATTGTCAAAGCCTCGTGGTATTTTAAACACTTCGATAAGCTGACCACGCAGTCTCCGGGTTTCCAAGGAGAACAGGTTGAGTTCTACCAACCGATCTTTATAGCTCTTGTGTCTAAGAGAGGGTATAAGTTTGGTTGCCCTGGCTTGCACTCGTTCCAATCTCGCGATATCCTTTCGGTAAGATGGACTCCAAAACTGGACTGCAGGTGCGGTCGGACAAGGGAATTGTACAGACAAAGTACTATCTCCTTGTTCCGGTATCCAAACTGTCGCTTTATGTACCCTAACATCCTTTGGGGTTTCTTCTCAGCCTCAATACACTGCTTTGAGAACTTGAGGTCGCTGGTGATAGTTACACCCAAGTCTTTCTCAGTATCAGTGCTTACGAGAGCATTGCCCTTAAGGTTATACTCTGTTTGGGGGTTTCTGTGGCCTATATGCATAACTTTGCATTTGTTCACGTTAAATGGCATTTGCCACGTGTTGGACCACTCCCCGATCTTCCTAAGATCTTCTTGTAAGCGGGTAGTATTTCCTTCTTTCGCGACATTCATACCAAGCTTAGTATCATCGGCGAATTTGGAAATCTTGGCAACCATGTCACCATCCACGTCATTAACATAGATGATAAACAGTAGTGGTCCCAGAACAGAACCTTGGGGAACACCGCTAGTAACGGGCACCCACTCTGAAGCCTGTCCATTCACTACCACCCGCTGCCATCTGTCACTTAGCCAGTTCTCTATCCAATTTGCCACATTTCCGTCTATGCCCAGTGCACGCACTTTCCGAAGGAGGCGGCGGTGGGGTACCTTATCAAAGGCTTTCTGAAAGTCTAAGTAGACAACATCGACCGCTTTATCCCGATCATGCTCACTGAAAACAAAATGGAAGAATTCCACCAGATTTGTGAGGCATGACCGGTGCTGCCGGAACCCATGCTGGGAACCCCTCAGTAGCAAATTTGATTCTAAGTGTGCTGTTATTTTGTCCACCATGATGCTCTCCATGAGTTTACAGACTATCGAGGTTAAACTGATGGGTCTGTAGTTTGACGGTTGGCTAGCATCTCCCTTCTTGAAGATAGGAGTCACCTCTGCCTCACGCCAGTCTCTAGGAACGCATCCAGTCTGGATTACCCTGTTGAAGACCATGCACAGGTGCCGTGATACTTCACCATGCAATTCTTTCAACACTCTAGGTAAGAACCCATCCGGACCGGGGGACTTGTTTGCTTTTAATTCGATTATTTTTCTCTCAATTTCTTCTTGGGTGAAGACCATTGACTCCAACTTCTCACTGAAGGAGTCCAAAGGTTCGGGAATGGGACCACTCTCCTCGGAGAACACTGAAGAGAAATACTCATTTAAGAGGTTAGCATTTTCTGCATCAGAGTGCATCAATGCTCCATCCTCATTCACCAAGGGACCAATCCTGCGTCGGATTGGTTTACGGCCGTTCACATAACTGAAAAACTCCTTGGGGTCCTCTTTGCAGAGTCTAGCCACACGGACCTCCTCAGCACGCTTAGCCGCCCTTATTTTGGACTTCACGTTTCGATTCAGTCTTCTATGACCGTCAAAGTCCTCAGATGTCTTCGCTCGACGATACGCAGTTCTCCTCTCCCTTAGTAGGTTACGGATTTCCCGATTAAACCACTTAGGTTGAATGAACTTCTGACCTGTTCCCTTCAGAGGAATAAAGCGCGACTGAAGTTCAATGAAGGAAGACAAGAATGACCTCCACAGATCATCAGCACTCTCTCCCTCTTCTAGTTCCATTTCAGCAACGCTTTCACGAAGACCTGCAAAGTTCGCTCTCCCCATGTCTAATTTTCTATGCACCGGGGTCACAGACTCCATATTAGGGACCTTAATTGAAAATCTTATAAGCTTGTGGTCGCTTCCACCTATTTCTTCGTTTACAGAGAGGTCTTGAATGATGTCATCCTCGGAGGTGAGGACCAAGTCGAGTATGTTAGCACCTCTTGTTGGCTCCCTTACCCATTGAGTGAGGAATTCATCATTTACAAACTCCAAGAGTGGTGTGTTCTCGGCAGAGGGCTCTCTGGTTTCCCAGTCAACATGTGTGTTGAAGTCCCCCATAAGGATGCACACCCTGCCGTCCACTAGTTCACCCAGCAACTGGTATAGGTCCCTGTCCATCTCATTGAGTTGTCCAGGGGGTCTATAAAGCAGCAGGGTTCTGTATTTTGCAGTGCCTATTTCTAGGTCAACTCCAAGGAGCTCGTGGTTCGATGTGATGTTGCAGGTCATCGATTTGATGGAGTTCTTTACATACAACATACATGTGGAAGAGTTGGTAGCCTGGAATCACGAATTCCCCTTCAAGATCTCTGTCTGAGGTTCTCAACCATGACTCCGTTATGGCCACCATCTCGGGTTCCTCTGTCGCAACGAGGGCCCGCAGTTCCAAAAACTTGTTTCGGATGGACCTGGCGTTGAACAATAGAACCTTCAGGGAACCCCCAACTGCAGGGCTCAACCTTCAGGGAACCCCCAACTGCAGGGCTCCCTATACTCTTCCATTTCCCGGTTTGGTCATTGTCTTGGTAGTGCTGGGGATATCCTTCTTCAGGATCTCAGCGAATGTCTTCTCTGGGGTCACTCTAGCATAGCGACGAGGGCTCTCCTCCACGCTCGGTCGAGTGCTCCTGAGACATCGTCGGACGGCGTCTTCCATTAATTTGGAAAGCACTTCTTTCCCCTTTGGTGAGAGATGTGTGCCATCCCTCTGGTAGAGGTCGTCTCTACCAAAGAGTGAGGTGTAGGGGTCCACAAAGAACACCCCCTCGGCAGTACACAAATCAGCCAGGCGCTGATTTACTGCAATGTTCTTTGACAGAGCAGTCCCTAAAGGGCCTCTCCTTGGGAGCATGCCAACAACTACCCTTCTGCGGGTTTTTAACCCACAGTCATCTACTGCACCGAGCACATCCGAGAGGACTCCTTCGGTCATGCCTACTCTACCATTTCTCAGGTAGATGTCATTACCAGTCACCATGAGTGCAATGACAGCAGATCTGGACGTTTGGATCCTCTCAGCTTCCTTTCGGAGGTCAGCATTGCCACAACCTGGCAAACAATTCACCTTCACAGAAGTGTGAAGGCGATCTGCCATTAGGGGTTGCAGCCCTCGTGCCTGGGAATCACCTACAATGTGTATATCCACAGGCCTCTCCTTGGTAGGAGCACGAGATGCCTTGTGAGGAACCCGAGAGTGTTTTGAATTCCTGCCGGGCTCGTCACTTCCTCCAGGTTGCTTCTTCTTCATCTTCTTTTCCTTCTTCATTTTCTTTTCCTTCTTATTTGATTCCTCACTTTCATCTAATCCCTCCTCAACTGTCTTCTTGGGTTTTTCTCCCTTCTCCATATTCCCCTCCTCTTTTCCATCACACTTTTCTGCAGTCTCTTTCCCTTCTGCAGTCTCTTTTCCCTCTTCATTGTTGTTGTTGTTCTTCTTGTTGTTCTTCTTCTTGTTCTTTACCGCCATGGTGGAGCTCTTCGGTGAAGAAGCTCCTTGGACTGCCTTGTCTCTCACATGGCAGTCACACCTCTGTGAGTCCATTCGGAGAACTTCCTCCTTTAGGGAGTTGTTCTCCTTCGTGAGCAGTGAGATGTGCTTCATCAACCTCTCCTCGAGTTTGCAAAAGTCGCAGACACTCGAGGAGTCTAGGTCGCTCGCACTCCTCCCGCTGAAGTCCTCACACCAGCGGTACACCTTGCATGTAGTACATGTAAATTTTCTTGCTGATGGACCAGTCATCTCGCTCTAATTCAATTTAAGACCAATAATACAAAAGAAAAGGTAATGTGATTTGGTCTCGCATAAGTCTCATCCGCCTACTTCCAGAAGGTTTTCGGTCGTTCGGCCAACAGAAACCCTTATGAGCCAAGCACACCAACCCTAAGGTCTCCCCTGGGCCGGACGGCCCCAATCTTGCCGCAGCTCCCAACTGAGCAGCACAAGAGTCCTAAGTAAATGGGACTCTGATTTTTCGACAAAGGTGCTTGAAGTGTAACCGTCGTCCTACTAATCCCTACTAATCCTCCATCCGCGGCCAAACTTAAAGCAAATAGTAAAACTAAATGTCCACGACTTAATCCGAGATCTTTTACTGGCCTGGCAGCCAGCGAGGCACGAAAGCTCTCTCACCAAAGAGCAGTCGAGCCTTTAGGCACCTAAGAACGGTCACAGGGAGCTGGTCAGGCTTATTAATCTAAGAGAATACCTACGGGGCTCCTGAGGCATCTCCATTACTCGTACCCCACACGCCTGAGATCCCTTCAATCTCAGCCCTTTCGAAACCTGTGAGCGTTAAAAGGTGTTGTTATTGGTATAGTGAAACCAGCACAGCTGGATTGCTATAGAATACGCCCCTTCACAAGCCCAGGCCCCGTATAGGCATAATCTGGGTTGGAAGGGTCAATTCCGTGACGTTCATCAGAAGTAAATGAAATTCAAATCTGGCGCTGTACTGATAGTGGAGCCACCTGGTGGTGGCGCGGTGAGGTATTAAGCTCCTCCTCCGCTGAATACCGCTCGCCCACTCTGTCGCGGAACACGTCTCAGTCAACATCCACGCTCCTCACTGCTACGCTATGGTATTGTGTCACGTGTTCCTGCTATCGTTTCTTTTGTGTTCTATGGCTAGCCTGCTTTGCAGATGTATCGTGTGTGTATTCTAGGAGGGTTTTAGGTGTTTATGGGGTTTTTTTCTTCGTTAGGACTGAGTTCTCTTTTCCTTATCGAAGGGGGGCTTTTCAGCCCCTTTGTTCGGAGTTTTTCTCCGTCTTTCCCCCCCTTTCACCTTTCCTCCTACCACTAGTACATTCTTCGTGTGTATTTTATCGGAGTTTCTGGGGTTTTTAGCGAGGTTAGTGGGCGCCACGTGGGACTTCACCTCCCCACGTGGTGAGCACATGGGGTCTTTGCAGCCCTTCCTCTTGCCTTCCCCGATTATTATGTGTCCCCTCTCGGTAAAGAGGAGTGAGAATTGTGCCCTGGTTCTCTCTTCCTCTCCCGGGCGGGGGTTTTTTATTTGATTTTTGGTGTTTTTCCATTATTTTAGCCTGGAGTGTTTCTTCTCAGGCTACCGGGTCCCCTCCTCCCCCTCCTTCTGGATCCTTCTGTCCGGGGGGCCCTCTTTTACCCGCTCCATGTGGCGGGCTGTTTTGGTTTTACGGGGTTTTTCCCTGGTCGGGTGCGCGAGGGTGGGGGATCGTGTCCTGGCCCCCGGGTACAGCGGGCGTGTCCCGCGCTTCTTTCCTTCGGGGAGGATGGGTTTCATGTCTACTGTGTTCTAGTGTTTACACGTGTTAACCCATGTTTGTGTATTCTTTTCTCCCTCAGCCTACTCGTGCCCTTTGTGCTGCTTCGGGATGTACCGTGCGGGTCTCGCCTGACGGACACCTGCACTGTTTGCCTCACGCACCCTGCTTCACTCCCTTGGGTTACGACCCTTTGGCGTGTGGTGTGTGCCGCCCCTGGGCTGAGTTGTGTCGGGTTACCTCCCCTTCTGCCCGCTCCAAGCTCCCCGCCCTTGCTTCTCTTCGTATGGCGTGGACGAGGGCTAGGAGAATGGCCCACAAATGAGACGGTTCTTCTTTGGCGTGGGTGGACCCGATTTTGGGAGCGGACCTGGGTTTATTCAGGACCCGTTACCCTTCTTCCTGTCTCTCGGAGTCTCAGGGGCTAGAACCTCCTGAGGCCCGAGAGATTGAGCCTCCTTCCCTAGACGGTACTACGACTCCTTCTCGGGGCTTAGCCCCCCGGGAAACGAGCGAGTCTGTCGCGCTGGTTCTCCCGACTACCTCACCGGTACAAGGGCCCAGCAGGGAACCCCCAGCTTCGCCTCCTGCTAGAGCTGGCTCCTCAGGCCTCTCTAGAGGACGCAAGCGTTCAGCTAAGAGGTCCCGCCACTCCAGGAAGTCCCGTGCTCGTCGCCGTTCTCCTTCCTCCTCTTCTTCGTCGTCCTCTTCCTCTTCTTCGTCGTCGGGGAGCTCTCCTTCGCCCGCCCGCAAATCCCGCAAGGGTAAGCGGGGGGGGGGACAGCCCCTCGTCGAGGAAGATAGTTAAGATCTTCCACACCCTGATTCCTCACGCTTTTCCTGGGGCGTCCGTCGCGCAGCCTCCGGCTGTCGCTACGAAACCCGCTCTTTTTCCCCCGCCTCCCGCTACTGCTCCCGTCGAGGGCGCGAGTCCTCCCGGGGATGCAGGAGTCCTTTTCGTGCCTCCCGTTTCCCCGGGGCTCGAGTCTCCCTCGGGGGACGTAGCTGAGGAGTTGGTTACCTCCGCACCTCCATCCCCGTCACCCCCTCCTTCGGGAGACGGATACCTTCCCTACTCTTGGTCTCTTCTCCCTCCTACCTGGACCCACTCTTCGGAGGAGGGCAGACTGGTGGCTTGGTCTCCGGACACGGCTCAACCAGACGTGTGGATCCGGAGGGATGACGTCCTGGTGAAGTGGGGTCGGATGAGAAGGGCGAGGCTATTCCCTTCTACAAGGTCCGTCCTATCTCAGCGCCCGTACCCACTTCATCTAGGGTGTCCTCTGCGGCGACCCTGGACGCGATGGGTTTTCTGGTGGAGTACAGCCAGCTACACTTGTCCGGGGCGTGGAGGATTGACCGCTCCCACGGTAACACGGCGCTCCTCCTTTCCCCGGACGCGTACTTCCCGGGGGATAAGGGCGAAGGGGACCTGGACATTCCAGCCCTTCTCCTTAAGTCCCTGGACCACCAGAGAAACAACGCGCCCAGGAAGCCCCCCTCCTCCGTCTTTCCCCGTCATCCTCCCTCATTCCCGGGCCCCCCCGGGCTTGAGGGAGTGCCTGTGGAAGACGGAGAAGGAGCCCCCGGTCCCCTATCAGCTGAAGGAGCCCGATGGCAAGTTGCGACAGGCGGAGTCTGCTACCCGTCTAGAGTTGGCCCACACCATCTCCACGGGGGCAGCCGCCTCGTTGATAAGGGACTGCCTCAACGCCCTTACAAACTCCTACCACGAGATGTCGGGTGTACAGCTAGCGTGAGTACCTTACTCGTGTGTCATGTTTTTTAGGGATACTGGGTAGAGGGTCTCTCTGTTACTCCCGGGTATTTATCCCCGGGTTCGCTCGGTTTTTTCCTTGTTTACCCCCTACAGTGACACCCTCTCTTCCATGGCCACCGTGATGGAGGGCGTGGCGGCGATGGCAACCCACTTCATGCGGGAGGAGGCGAAGGCTTTCGCCGAGGCGAGACTGGCAGCCCGCCAGGCGGCGGCTAAATCTGCTCCGGAGATGGCACAGAGGGGAGTGGTGCGAGCTGCCCCCTTGTCCCCTGCCCTCTTTGACCAACCAGCGACAGACACAATCTTCGCCTCCCTCCCAGCGGTAATCAATTTACCAAAACCCTCCACCTCCAAGTAAGTACCTCTCGTGTTCGTCTTACCCGAGTTTTCACGGTGGTGAAATGGAAGGATTTTCGGGTCTACTTTGGTTCCTAATCATTCTGTTTGTCCGTAGGCCACGTGCCCCACAGCCACCCAGACCAGCCTACCAGCCCCGGAGGCCCTCCCAGCCCTCCAGGCTACCGAGGCCCTCCTATCCCACTCCCCCGAGAGCACACAACAGGCCTTCCCAGAGGGGCCAGCAGCCGTTTCGGGGAAGGGGACAGGGCTCCAAGTCCTACTCCAAACCCAAGTCCTCCTTCAACCACCCCTCCCAGAAGAACCGCTCCACTTGAGGGTCCCACTCTGGGCTGTCTCACAGGGTGGTCAGCAGCCTGGCCCGCCCACGGCTGGGCAGCAAGGATAATTCGCCAGGGCCTGTCATGGCCCTGGATTACTGTTCCGGTGAGTAACTGTCATCTTTCCTATTCTGACATATGAATTATGCCTAATCCCGTCCTTGGGTTACCGTTAGGTCAAAATCAGATTTTCCCTTGCGGTCAAAATCTCTGCCTCTCCCGTCATTTACCCTCCAACCACCCCGGGTCCCTCGGGCCCCGGGGGATTAGGATTAACGGTACTCTCACTGACACCTGTCTCTTCCCGTTACAGCCACTACGTCTACCTCCTGCCTCAACCAAAGTGTCAATTTCGGTCGTCCCGCATGTGTTAGAAATGCGGGAAAAAGGGGTAGTGGAGCGGGCGACGGGAAGGGTCTTTCTTTCTCGTTTATTCACGGTCCCCAAAAAGGACCAGGGAAAAACGAGATTGGTGATGGACCTGAGCAAGCTAAACAAATTCGTGAAAACATTACATTTCAGGATGGTTTCGGTTGCTCAGGTCCGCACAGTTCTGAGGAAGGGAGACTGGTTAGCATCCCTGGATCTCAAGGATGCGTACTGGCACGTCCCGATCCACCCCAGGTTTCGCCGTTTTCTGGCCTTCCAGGTGGGGACCGAGACGTTCCAGTTTACCAGGCTCCCTTTCGGTCTTTCTCTAGCTCCGCGAGTCTTCACAAAACTCGTGAGGGTGGTGGCATCCCGTCTGGCAGAGGCGGGTGTTCCCACCCTCATGTACCTGGACGATTGGTTGCTTCACGCCCCTTCCAAGGAGCAGGTAGCAAACAACGTCCGGGTAGCGAGGGGAGTGCTAGAGGAAATGGGGTTCCTGTTGAACATCCCCAAGTCCTCTCTCACCCCCACTCGCAAGCTGTGTTGGCTAGGAATAGAGCGGGACTCTCTTTCGGCCACCCTCTCTCTCACTCCAGACAACGCCCGCCGGACCCTCCGCCACGTCCGCCAGGCGCATTTTTCCCGTACTTTCTCTCGCCGCCAGTGGGAATCATTGCTCGGGTCCCTAAATTTCGCGGCCCCTGCAATGCCCCTGGGACGATTGAAACACAGGAGGCTGACGCGGGAGGTAAACCTCCACCTGTCCCCCGCACACAGGGACCTTCCCAGGCAAGTGTCCCCCTCTCTCCACCGCCTCCTTCGCCCCTGGCTACGTCCCGGTGCCCTGCGTCAGCGGGTCCCCTGGGTGTTCCCTACCCCGGGGATCACGGTGGCGACAGACGCATCGGACGTAGGCTGGGGATACCAGTCTTGCCTGGGACATCAACGTTGCGGGGGATGGAAGGAAGGGGAAAGGCTACTGCACATCAACGCCCGGGAGTTGATAGTAGCGAAGGAATGGCTCAACAGACACCCTCAGTTTGCCAGGATAGGCGTCCGCTTCGATATGGACAACGTTGCGGCCGTGCAGTGCCTACAGAAACAGGGCACCGCACGGTCGGAAATTCTCCTGTCCCTGTCAGAACAGATTTTCGCAATAGCGGCCAAGAGGGACATTCACCTCTCGGCCCGCTACGTGCCAGGGCGGGGAGAACGATTGGGCAGACGCTCTATCCAGGTTCAAGGGGGACGTCAGTCGAGTGGCAACTGCGTCCCCTTGTGTTCGAGTCACTCTGCCTTCGCTACGGGACACCGGAGGTGGACCTGTTCGCCTCCCCATCCACGGCCCTACTTCCTCTGTTCCTAACATTCTCTTCCAGGACAGAGGCGGGAGGCCCGGACGCCTTCACAGAGGACTGGAACAGGTGGGGGTATCTCTACCTCTTCCCACCCCCAGCTACGTCAGTCCTCCTGAAGGCGATCCTCAAGCTGCGCACATTCAGGGGGAGGGTACTCCTCATAGCCCCCCTCTGGCCAGCGCATCCGTGGTTCGGAGAACTGTCCCCGGTGGTGCCCTCATCCCGTTCAGTTGGGATCAGCGTGCCTCTCCAGCACCCTGTCTGCACCACTCCAAGTGTCACTGAAACTACACGCTTGGAGTTTCTACGGGGAGTCCTCAGCAAAAGGTTCACTAAGGAGACAGTGGACAAGATGTTGAGGGCTCATCGTCAGTCGTCGGTGCGACAAGACGAATCGTGCTGGAAAAGATTCCAGGACTTCTTGCGAAGACACCCCTCCAGGGTCATCT